>OX369293.1:8386415-9586415 GCA_947284805.1 Coleophora flavipennella | reverse complement strand
AGTGAAGTTGCACTGGAAAGTAATATATAAGCCTTTTGTTATTTATAATCTAATCTAAGTTAAATAACCAAAGACCCTATATCTGTGGACGAGGACTCTGAGATTGAAAATGGCATTATTTTTTATATTTTTAAAGCTCAGCCCCCCCGATTTCAAACGCTTCGAGTACTGTTCGGCACACAGTTTTATCGAAATAGACGAACGGATTCGATAATTGCAACGTTATAAAGAAAGAAAAAACAGTGGAATTCATTCGACTTTCGCCGTCGCCGATTAATTCGAAGCCTCTTCGAAGCGTTAAGATTAAAGGGGGCTGTACTTGGTCCGACGACGACGGTTACTTTTTTCTATTATGATGAAGATTTTGAATTTGGAATGTCTCGTCCATAAATTTAAGGTTTTTGTAATTATCTTTTTTTTTGTTAACCCGGACTGCACTTGAGACAAACCTTCCGTTGAAAAGGAAAACCGCGGTTTGAACTTAATGTACTTAACTTTAAGGTGTAGATTTCGATGTGATTTATCTACTAACTTTTTATTGAACAGCTGTCGACAGCATACAAGCCGTTGTACCTATCGTACGTATATTTTTTCATGAACAGATTTACAATATTAGGTTCAATTGAATTTTTATTCCATTGTTGCCAGTTTATAACGTAACCTAAATTATAGAAGAAAGAACATTTCATTAGTAAATGTACAAAGTATACAGAGTGTAACAAAATTGGTGTAGGACCCGTTAACTGAGGCATCTACTCATCATACTAAACAACTTTCCCCAAGGAACCTATAGTCAAAAAAATTTTGGACCCTCCATACTAAAATGCACAAATATGTTAGATCAGCTGATCGATTTGTATGAATAGTAAAAAAATTTTTTTGTGATTTTAGCAAAGTCGTAGAACAAAAGTTGTTTAGTATAATGAGTAGAAACCCCAGTTAACGGGACCTACACCATTTTTGTTACACCCTGTATAGGTACTTGTTTTGTACATGTACCTCTTCTGTTCTTGTACATGTAAAATGTACCTTATTTGTACATGTTAAAGTACGTTTGTACAAAGTCTGACGAAAGGAAACTGGCAAAAGTGGAAAAACCTGAACTGAAGTACTTATTAAGAGAAATGTACAAGCAAAACGATCTGAATAATCCATTGTGAAATGTAAGCGATGTTTGTATGAACAAATGCTGTAACAGCAATAAAAAATCGGACTTGATTTTTCAGTTTTATTGTTAAACCTTACCGAAGAATAAAGACTATTTATTACGTAAAAAGAAGGTTAACTCCGCAAAATCATTTGAATGAATGGCGACTCTTGCTACGACACAATAAAGTGCAAATTCAGGTCGCACAGCACTAATTAGTTAATTACCTATAGTTATATTCACCTGCAAGTTGCCTCTCTTTCTATCGCGTGACTCTTCTTCTGACTACTGAATTTGCACCTTGCAAGGGGCCGCGCGGCTTGGCCAGAGTGCAACAGGCCTGACAATACCCTAAATCCTTGGTATACCTAACTAGTATCTCATTATCGTCATCATCATATCAGATCATATACGTCCCCATCGAGGGACTCGAGCCTACCCTGAATTAGGGCGATCGGGCCTTAGTCGACCACGCGGGCCCAGTGCTGGTTGGTCGACTTCACACATACATAACCTTGGAGTTTCTTCGCGGGTGTGTGCAGGTTTCCTCACGATGTTTTCTTTCACCGTAAGAGCGTCGGATAAGCGTATTATATGAAATCGAAATTCGAAAACACATTGGTCCGTGGCAGGATTCGAACCTCGACCTCTCGGACAGGAGGTAGCCGCAGGCACCCGTCAGTCGGTCGAGCAGGTGAGATATGTACCTACACCTGCTCGTCAGCTCAGCGATAAAACTCCGTACAATCGCCGCCGCGATTCGCGCGCCGCCCGTGTACACAGTTATAACCGCTAGTTCGAGCGCCTTAATACCCATGTTTCCGTGTATTGTCTGACAGTGGGAACGAGTAGGTGAATAAATGCGTAGGTATTTTCGTTTTATAAGGAAGTGCAGTATCTGTTACGTACGAAGTAACTAGTATCTCATCTGTGGTAGCGGCCTTTGCCATTATGCCACCGACGCTCGACACTTATTTATCACTAGCTTTTGCCCGCGGCTTCGCCCACGTGGACATAGCTTTTATGACTCTTTTTGAGGGTGAGTGGTGCGCGAGCCGCAATCAGCTCGCAAGCGTGGACATGAGTTTTTACCAGGTACCTCAGGAACTGTATCGGGCTATTCGGATTAGCAGTCTTTGTCACTTCCCACCCCCTCAACAAATTCTATACAAAAAATCACTTTAATCCGTTGCTCCGTTGCGACGCCACCGACGTGCGCGAGCGTAGAAAACAGTTGTCCCCAGATCCCTCGGGAACTATGTCAAGATATACTTATTAGTAAATCATATCATTTTCCACCTCATCTCTGTGCGAAAAATCACACCAATCCATTTTTTCGTTATTATTTTAAATAAAACGAACAAAGAGTATTGTTTTAGTTTCCTCAGGAACTGCATCGGACTATGATAATTTCCACAGATAAAATGTTGACTATTTCATTCCCAGTGATACAGGCTACCTGCGTGCCAAATTTCATTCAGATTGGTAGAGGTTTTGAAGTGTGAATAAGTAACAAACAAACAAACACATTTTCACATTTATAATATAAAGTAAGGATTTCTAAATCTTAAATAAAATATAGAGCGTCGGTGGCAAAACGGTTAGGGCCACTACCTCCTGTCCGGAAGGCCGTGGTTCGAATCCTGCCACTTACCAATATCTATACGAATATCGATTTCATACTGGTATGTACGTTTATCCGACGCTCTTACGGTGAGAGACACATCGTGAGGAAACCTGCACACGCCTGCGAAGAAATTCGAAGCTTATGTGTGAAGTCAATCAACCCGCAATGGGCCCGCGTGATCGTCTAAGGCCAGATCGCCCTAACTCAGGTTGGTGGGGACGTATATAAACTGATATGATGAAATATTATCAAAAAACTAATTCAAATCATTATAGGTATCAATCTAGTAATAAAATTTCCTAACAATATTAATATGGGTCAAATCCTCGAGTCGTATCAGCTCCAAAGAAGCCCAAGACGCACTTCTCGTTGCTGCGCTGGATGGCAATAGACAACCTTAGCAGCAGGTAGGACCTCACGTCACATCTCCTCTCTCGAAGGCGAAGGCCAATCTTCTTTGTGAAGGCAAAGGCCTCTGAGGGTTCAGCAGCCGGTTGTGTCACAGACCAGCGGCACAAAGCAGTAATTTGCCTCCAAGACCGAGTACTCATTATGCTTCTTTCTCTCCGCAAATTGAGCAGCAATTTTGTACGGGTGAGGAGTGAGGCAGAAAAAGTGGCTTCCCGAATCAGACACGTTCCTCTCTGCCATAGCACCTGTTTAAACCCTCCGGCCTTTTGCCATCAGATCGACTAAAGCCCGGCCGGCGGCGGCTGCATCAAAGATGGAATATTCCATCTGGCCGAGACCAGTGCCCTCCGAGTGAGGTCATTAAGGAATTGGTGACGTGGTAATCTTCACAAACACGTCTGCAACTCAGTGAGTGATGGCCAATCGCCTCCACCGAGGACCCGCAAATACATTGATGAGGTTCACAGATATTGATATTGCAGGCGGAGAGCAACTGCCACACGCAAATAGTCGCCGTCAGAAGAGTTCCCATATCTGTGTCTCCTGTTAAAAGATGTTAAACTCGATTTATGTGTTTTTATTTTTTTACACGATTGCAATCTGTAAAAAAATACCTCTCTGTTCGTCTATGAAACACATCGCTACGTACCATAGTTCCAGAGTTTAAAATAGCGTATGCTAAAAAATACATAAAAGAAATCCACTCAAAAGTATGAAATAGTATTTTAATGTTTTAATACAACTTAAGCGCGTTTTATTATCCCTGCAGTGCCATCTATTGACATTCTGCTACTATGGTTATAATGTTTGGTATGTTTAGCTAATATATAGAAAAAAGTACTCTTTTGTTATTATTGTATGTATCGATAGATAATTTCCCACGGGACCTCTTTAGTTTTCTGGGATAAAGAATACCCGACTATTCAATGATGGTCAAAACACCCCATCCTTATGTAAAGGTTTCATATTGTTACGTTGAGTCAATCTAAAGATACAATTTTTTGCATTCCTGTAGGAACCCTAATTTTTTTGGGATTCACAATGTCCCAGTTTTAGTTCGCGATAAGGGTATAAACGTGTAAAATTTGATTGTAATAGGTCAAGCCACATTTACGTGGTGAGCCACTCTATAAATGAATACTTTTGATTTTCCCAGGGAACTCCTGAATTTTCTGGGATAAAAAGTATCCTATATGTTAACCCGGGCTATAAGGAACCACCATACAAAATTTCATCAAAATCGGCCTGGTAGTTTTTGCGTGATGCGCGAACATACAGACAGACAGACAGACAGACAGACAGACAAAAATTCCAAAAGTTGTTGTTTTGGCCTCTGTATCGTTAGTAATGTCCACCACAGTTATTATTTTCCAAAAATATTTCATGTACAGACACGGCCCCGTTACAGTTTTATTATATTACTAGCTTTTGCCCGCGGCTTCGCCCACGTGGACATAGCTTTTATGACTCTTTATGAAGGGTGAGTGGTGCGCGAGCCGCAATCAGCTCGCAAGCGTGAGTTTTGAGTGTGAGACATGAGTTTTCTCCAGGTACCTCAGGAACTGTATCGGGCTATTCTGATTAGCAGTCTTTGTCACTCCCCCCCCCCCTCAACAAATTCTATACAAAAAAATAACTTTAATCCGTTGCTCCGTTGCGACGCCACTGACGTGCGCGAGCGTAGAAAACAGTTGTCCCCAGATCCCTCGGGAACTATGTCAGGATATACTTATTAGTAAATTATATTTTCCACCTCATTTCTGTGCTAAAAATCAAACCAATCCATTTTTTCGTTACGATTTTAAATTTTGCGAACAAAGAGTATTGTTTTAGTTTCCTCAGGAACTGCATCGGGCTATGATAATTTCCACAGATGAAAGGTTGACTATTTCATTCCCAGTGATACAGACTACCTGCATGCCAAATTTCATCATGTTGAAGTGTGAATAGGTAACAAACAAACAAACACATTTTCACATTTATAATACTAAATATAAGTAAGGATTTCTAAATCTTAAATAAAATATAGAGCGTCGGTGGCAAAACGGTTAGGGCCACTACCTCCTGTCCGGAAGGCCGTGGTTCGAATCTGCCACTTACCAATATCTATACGAATATCGATTTCATACTGGTATGTACGTTTATCCGACGCTCTTACGGTGAGAAAAACATCGTGAGGAAACCTGCACACGCCTGCGAAGAAATTCGAAGCTTATGTGTGAATTCAATCAACCCGCAATGGGCCCGCGTGATCGTCTAAGGCCAGATCGCCCTAACTAACTCAGGGCAGGTCGAGCCCCTTGGTAGAGACCTATATAAACTGATATGATGAAATAACACATTACCTATATTATCAAAAAGCTAATTCAAATCATTATAGGTATCAATCTAGTAATAAAATTTCCTAACAATATTAATATGGGTCAAATTCTCGAGTCGTATCAGCTCCAAAGGAGCCCAAGACGCACTTCTCGTTGCCGCGCTGGATGGCAATAGACAACCTTAGCAGCAGGTAGGACCTCACGTCACATCTCCTCTCTCGAAGGCGAAGGCCAATCTCCTTTGTGAAGGCAAAGGCCTCTGAGGGTTCAGCGGCCGGTTGTCTCACAGACCAGCGGCACAAATCAGTAATTTGCCTCCAAGACCGAGTACTTATTATGCTTCTTTCTCGCCGCAAATTGAGCAGCAGTACCGTACGGGTGAGGAGTGAGACAGAAAAAGTGGCTTCCCAAAGCAGACACGTTCCTCTCTGCCATAGCACCTGTTTAAAACCTCCGGCCTTTTGCCATCAGATCGACTAAAGCCCGGCCGGTGGCTGCATCAAAGATGGAATATTCCATCTGGCCGTGACCAGTGCCCTCCGAGTGAGGTCATTAAGGAATTGGTGACGTGGGAATCTTCACAAACACGACTGCAACTCAGTGAGTGATGGACAATTGCCTCCACCGTGGACTCGCAAGTACATTGATGAGGTTCACAGATATTGATATTGCAGGCGGAGAGCAACTTCCACACGCAAATAGTCGCCGTCAGAAGAGTTCCCATATCTGTGCCTCCTGTTAAAAGATGCTAAACTCGATTTATGTGTTTTCATTTTTTTACACGATTGGAATCTGTAAAAAAATACCTCTCTGTTCGTCTATGAAACACATCGCTACGTACCATAGTTCCAGTGTTTAAAGTAGCGTATGCTGAAAAATACATAAAAGAAATCCACTCAAAAGTATGAAACAATATTTTAATGTTTTAATACAACTTAAGCGCGTTTTATTATCCCTACAGCGCCATCTATTGGCATTCTGCTACTATGATTATAATGTTTGGTATGTGTAGCTAATAAATAGAAAAAAGTACTCTATTGCTATTATTGTAAGTATCGATAGATAATTTCCCACGGGACCTCTTTAGTTTTTCGGGATAAAGAATACCCGACTATACAATCATGGTCAAAACACCCCATCCCAATGTAAAGGTTTCATATTGTTACGTTGAGCCAATCTAAAGATACAATTTTTTGCATTCCTGTAGGAAACCAAATTTTTTTGGGATTCACAATGTCCCAGTTTCAGTTCGCGATAAGGGTATCAACGTGTAAAATTTGATTGTAATAGGTTAAGCCACATTTGCGTGGTGAGCCATTCTATAAATGAATACTTTTGATTTTCCCACGGGAACTCTTGAATTTTCTGGGATAAAAAGTATCCTATATGTTAACCCGGGCTATAAGGAACCACCATACAAAATTTCATCAAAATCGGCCCGGTAGTTTTTGCGTGATGCGCGAACATACAGACAGACAGACAGACAGACAGACAGACAGACAGACAAAAATTCCAAAAGTTATTGTTTTGGCCTCTGTATCGTTAGTAATGTCCACCACAGTTATTATTTTCCAAAAATATTCCATGTACAGACACGGCCCCGTTACAGTTTTATTATATTATAGATAGATAGATTATCGTGCCTCGGTATTATCATTATGGCACAGATGAGATACTAGTTAATAATGGTATCAAATATAATATATTATTGGATTGGTATCAAATATGGTATAAAATATAACAACTGGAAAGTGTGTGTGTGTGTGTGTGTGTATACGTGCGCATCTGATCTGTTTATATATTAAAGTGTCTAACTTAGAGGTGGTGTGATAAACTTTTCAGGTGAGAACTGTTGAGATGTAGTCAAATTATGTAACATATAATAATTATGTAACCAGGAGGTCGCGGGTTCGATTCCCGGCGGGGTCTAAAAAATCGACTGGGTTGGTGATTTATGGAATTTGCTAACCCCGCCAAGCTAGCTACCTACATTTTATGTCTTGCCGCCAAACATCAAATATATAACAGTATGAATCCGGCATGAAAAAGACGGTCCCAGTTCTCCCTTGCGTTGGGGAATCTTGGTAAGCCTGCTTCTATCATCGGCATCGTCGTCCGTCACTTACCACCAGATTAGATGGGGACAATGGCTTTACCAATAGGGAGGAAGAATGCTAGTCCATCTGAGTTACTTTTTATCATATTATGTCATACATAAACGACATTTTGTTCTAAAAATGTTTGAAATATCGAGGCGTGACGTCATAGTTTTGCAGCGTCCTTTAAGTACTCATTTTGTGATTTAAAAATCGAAGACTTGATGGAAAACAAAACAAGTAAGGTTTTAGGGCAATTTAGTGATCAAGAGTTCATAATTTATTTTTGATGCTGTCGTCATCTCTATTGTGAATTAAAAAAACGCTACTGGACAAAAAAAAGACCGTAGTTAAAACTAGTCAAAATATGCAGTCGCAGTTGAACCACGTGCAATGCAGGGCAAGGACGACAAGTTTTCCGGTATAGTGTACGAAGGTAGAGCAGCGTGCATGCGGTAGAGCCTAGAGCCTAGTCACAGTCATCTGCGGCGCAAGCTGCGACGCGATCTGCGGCGCGGCAAGCGGCGAAAACAAATATAGGAAATTGTATGAAGTATGCCACAGCTACAAGCGACGCGAATTGCGGCGAGAGCCGAGCGATTCGCGGGCGGCCGCCGCAAAAACGCCGCCGTGCTTCCCACGCGCCGCTAGAAGCTGTGGCTAGGCCCTTATACAGGGTGACTTTTAATTAGTTCTTGATAACAAAAGGTATGCATGTACTCGTGATTACAAACAAGTTTCCCAAAGGAAGTATATGTCAAATCAGAAAAAAAAATTTTGGTCCTCGATTAAGTTACCAAAACGGCAAAAATGTATAAAGGACCAACATTTTTTTTTCATATTTGACATGTAGTTTTTTTGGGAAAGTTGTTTGTAATCACGAGTACATTCATATTCTTTTGCTATCAAGAACTAATTAAAAGTCACCCTGTATAAGGTGTAACAAAATTAGCTGAAACTATTTGAACTGGTGCTTCTACCCATGAAACTGAACAACTTTCCCCATGGAACCCATAGTCAAATTGCAAAAAAAAATTGTCTCTCCCATACTAACTCGATCAGCTGATCAGCCAACTTAGTATGGGAAGTTCAAAAATTTACTTGAGATTTGACTATGGGTTTCATGGTGAAAGTTGTTCAGTTTCATGGGTAGAAGCACCAATTAATATAGTTTCATCTAATTTTGTTAGACTTTATATATGTGACAGGAATATTGTACGATAGTAATTTTACAAATGGTCGGGCAAATTGTATAATTCGTCCGTATATTATAAACATTATATTATAAGCAAATTGTAAAATGCTGTACGCAAATTGTAAAATGCCGTATGCAGATTGTAAATGAGCGAGCGAAGCGAGCGATGTTAGGTTTGATTGATTATACAGTCCCTAGGTAGCAGAAATCTGCGTATAATATTTTATAATTTGCCTGACCATTTGTAAAATGACTGCGACATATATAAAACTAGCTGTTTCCCGCGGCTTCACGCACGTGGACATCGTTTCTTTGACTTTTCGAGGGTGCGCAATGCGCGAGCCGCAGGCGACTCGTGAGCGTGAAAAAAAGTAGCCTATGTGTTAATCCAGGTCCTAGTCTGTCTACCTACCAAATTTCAGCCAGATCCGTTCAGTAGTTTTTGCGTGAAGAAGTAACAAACATACACTCACAAACTTTCGCCTTTTCGAGACTGCGTACATGTAGAGCAGTATCACAAAAGTAATGATAGGTTCAGACTCGTCGACTTTCAATCAAAAATGTCTATGTTGTGACAGTATGTGCAATAGTTAAATTAGATCACAGACTAGTTTCAAACCGAATGTACCAAACTATTGTGAATAATGCGAAAGCAATGCGAAGCAGCTTTGACTACGTGGGAATGAAAAAACTGGCAAAGTGCGAGTCAAAACCGCGCATAAAGGGTTCCGTACCATCATACTAGATGGCGTTAGTAGACACGTTTTTTGTATGGAAACTTTCACTTCTAATTTTTAGTATTTGTTATAGCGGCAACAGAAATAGGTACATCATCTGTGAAAATTTTATTTGTCTAGCTATCACGGTTCATGAAATATAGCCTGGTGACAGACGGACAGACAGACAGACGGACAGCGGAGTCTAAGTAATAGGGTCCCGTTTTTACGCTTTGGGTACGAAACCCTAAAAACGTTAATATACAAAAAAGAAAGCCTATAGTGTGCTGCAATAAGCACTAACCTACTACGAGATTTACACGTCGCACCAAAGCTGTTAAAAGTTGTTTTATTTAAAGCTTTCTGCCAGTCTTTTTATACCTGCAGTCTGTGAGTCAACTATACGCAGAAGACAATCAACGCCTTGCGTGTTCAGTATATAACAACGCATTCAGGATGCTGTTGGGGCTGCCGAGGTACTGGCATCAGGCATGTTTGCTGAAGCTCGTGCTGATGGCTTGAAAGCCATCTTAAGAGAGCCGCCTCGTTGCTGAACCGTGTCCGTGGCAGCACCAATGGCATCCTGAGCGTTGTGGCTAGCTGACCCGACTGTCCTATCTTGTGACATTTGGTACGGCTGCATGTTAAATAATAATAATTTGTTTGTAATCCTTTTTACCCAAATGTCTTTTTAACTATGGATTATGTTGTCCGAAATAGATGAATCGAATTAGGCTTAACTGGCTTACTCTAAAGGATGTAACTTGTGGAGGCCAGCACATCAAGTGACGGAATAGCGTTTGTACGGCAATTGCGTTGTCGTGTAGCTCAGTTTATTCTGGTACTGGATCACTTCATGTGCTTGCCTCTGTACCACATTAAAAACGCGGTGGCTTTCAAAATTACTATAATATCTTAAATTACAGGCAAAAAATTTGAGTATGTACAGATCTAATTTAATAGAACTAAGATTTAAATAAATCTTCGAACGAAGACATTCATTTGAATTAACAATTAAAAAGTGTTATCCTTTTCGCTCACGGGGGAATACTTGCGCGGTTCACCATTTCAATTCAATTTTATTTTATTTTTTGGGGTATTTAGACAACAAGTACAGAGGTTACAGGTAAATAGCGTAACATAATATAAATATGTATGTACATGGTCCACAACGTAATAAAAAAGCTAAATATAGGAATCTTCTACAGAAATATGTACGTAAGATAAGTAAAAGTTATACACAATTGTCTGGACGATATTTGCATTTGTTTAAATGAAACTGGGAATTTAATTCTTTTGTAAGATCGAAGACATTTGCCCAATTGCATTAACATTAAAGTATAATTAGTGTAACAAAATGTATGTAACACCCCATTAGTGCTTAATGGCGGATTAAAATGATAAAGATTGCTTAAGCACAGTGCACAACAGATCCCGAACAAAGAACTTCATAATTTATTTAAATCTAAACAAATACATAGGTATGGTCCATATGTACTACAAGTATGTAGTTACTGTTGGAAAAGGCCTCGTCTAGCCTCTTTCGGATCTGTATGTCGCAGGATTTTGATAAAATTAGGTTTTTGATCAAACATCTAGGTTTTTGATCAAAAACCGGAAGATGACACAATTTAAACTAAATTTTATCATAAACCTGTAACAATTTAGATTTTTGATCAAAAACCTGAATTAGTTTGGGTTTATGATCAATCTGATGTAGATTTCCGTTGACAGGGACTTCGGGAATTCCCCCGCTTTTGTTTCGCCTGCGTTCGCGCGCGCCCCACCCCTTTCCTCGCTTCTTCAGTCACAAAACACGACTCAGAAGGGCAACGCGCGTCCAATTTTGCGACAAATAATTACGTTAAATAATTAAATCTCATTAATATTGTGCCAGTGCTTACTAGAAATGGCATCTACAGGAAACCAAGTGGATAAGCAATTTGTATGTGAAGAAGATTTTGAAAGAACGTTTACTACTTTGTTTAAAGGCCGAAAAAATAAAGAGAATCCATTATGGACACAGAAGAGAATGGAAGAAGCTATTAAAAATATTGAAAAATATAAATCTAGATCTTCATCATCAGACGGACAAGGCCTACAAAACATAGACTACTACTATGGAAAAAAAATATGATGTTTTGGAGGTAGGCACTCAAAAATTTTTGATCTTGAGACGGAAATCTGAATCGGAGCCTATAGTCAAAGTTACTCCAGAAGAATTTCATGGGATATTATGTGAAATTCATCAATCTGTTGGCCACGGAGGAATTGATTTATGCTTTAAAATCCAGGTATGTTAAACCGGTTTCTGTGGTCAAAGAATTTGTGAAGTTATGTACGGTGTGCCAGAACAAGAAGGAATTTCCTCAAAAGGGAATTGTTGTCCGCCCAATAGAGTCTAGCGATTTCAACAACCGCGGTCAAGTGGACCTTATAGACTTGCATTCAACTCCAGATGAACAACGGAAATGGCTGTTGCATTATCAGGACCATACAACAAAATTTAGTTTCCTTCGCCCTTTAACATCAAAAAGAGCAGCTGAAGTGGCTATAGAGTTGTTAAAGATCTTTTTAGAAGTAGGTTGTCCCACCATACTTCAAAGTGACAATGGCCGCGAATTCACAGCTACAATTATAAAAGTTGACGTCGTTGTGGCCATCCTGCAAAATTATAAATGGCAGACCCTGACATCCAGCAACTCAAGGCTCTGTTGAGCGCTCAAATCAAGACGTAGAAGCTATGCTCCGTGCTTGGTTAATTGATAATAACTGCAAGAAAAATGGTCCATAGGATGTTACTTTGTCCAATTCCAAAACAAATCTTCATTTCATAGGACCATTCAAAGTACACCATATAAGGCTTTGTTTGGCACAGAGCCTAAAATAGGACTAAGAAGACACATTCCAGCAGACTTATTAGATAAACTTACTACGGAAGAGGACTTGGAAAACTTTTTAAACTCAAAAAAATATGATGAAATAATCGAATCCTATCCTGAAATAGACTCAGATAAAGATATAAATTCCGTAATCAGAATTGAATCAGACAAAGGAGGCGCTTCAACCTCTCAGAAAAAAATAGAAACAGCTGCAGCAGTTCTTATAGATTCTCCAGCATCCATACAATAAAATATATTAACATTAGAAACTGTTGCTACTTGTGCTACTGTTACTGAGGCTGAGCTGAGCAGTGATCAATCAGGAAGTAGAATAATTGAAACAGAAGAAATGCTTATTGATGAAACACGAATATTTTGCTTCGTCTGGGGAAAGGAATCCACTGGAGCACATCGTTGTGGCGTTTGTAACAACCCAGTTCATCAAATTTGCGGGAAGATATTATCAGAAGAAAATGAAGGGTATGGATCAAAGATTCTTTGTGATTTATGTAAAAAAGAACAAAACATACTTACTGTAAGGGAAAATGCCGTTGAAAGTTTAAAAATGTCAGTAAAAAAATGAAAGCAGCTTCTTCGGAAAAATTTGGAGAAATCGATATTGGTGCTACAATTTTAGTTGATTTGCCGAAAATAGATAGAGGGCCACTGGATGCAAGTAACATTTTAGGAAAGGTAATTGATAAGAAGAACGATTTATTCAAAATTGGTACTTCAGCTGGGGTTCTTAAAGACTGGCTGCCTCGAAACTCTATTCAAATATCGGATACTGCCATACTGCCTTTAACGAACCTGTATCGACAATTGAACTGAGTTTGCGTGAAATTGCTTCAAATATGTCTTTATTTGGAGACCAAGGTCGTATAAATGCTCGTGCGAAAAATCTAAAGTGCGCTGCAAGACAAAACGATGTGCATGCAAAAAAATAATGTCTTATGCAACTCTAGATGTCACAAGTCCACAAACTGTCATAATAAATAAAGCAGACTAGCAGATTTATAAAAAAGCAAGCATGATTAGTGGTAAACGATTCTTTATTACAATTTTATTCTTTTTTAAATTTTGCCTCAGTTCAGTCGTATTGAAAAATTAGTAAATTTCGTTTTCGCGGCTGATCCAACTCATATTTATATACCTACTACTATAAAAGTGTAACATTTCATTTCATGATTGGACTGGAGGAGGAGAATGTTGATTAGATGTAAAATTTTGATACATAAATATTTTATTGCAAATGATGATGGATTGTTTTATTTAATTATATCAGCTCATATACGTCCCCACCGAGGGGCTCGAGCCTACCCTGAATCAGGGCGATTGTTTTATTTATTTCATTTAAATTGATTCATTTGTCATGAAACTGAGAAAACCCATGTTTTTGACTAGAACTTTATCATAAACCCAAACTAGTTCAGTTTTTTGATCAAAAATCTAGATTGTTACAGGTTTATGATAAAATTTAGTTTAAATTGTGTCATCTTCAGATTTTTGATCAAAAACCTAATATTATCAAAATCCTACGACATATACACAGCAAGGAATTAAGTCTAAAGTGGGTAGGCGGAGAGTTTGCCGATAGTACAGTCAGCATCAACAGTACATAAAGTACAAATACTGATTACATACAGGTGGTGAAATAATATCGACATACCTAATTAACAACAATACAGTTGCTCAAAATGTTGAGATTACACCCTATTATACTCTCCTAACCCCTGATTAATTATAGTGCTAGCGGTTCACCCCGAAATTCAGTAAATAGCTGCTAATGGTGTCAAAAGTATGAAAATCGGGACGATTGATCTTCAGGCCACATAAATTAAATTGACCCGTAGCAAAGACTAAAAAATATTACCTTCCCGTAGCACCAAAAAAGGAGAGGAAACCTATTGCGTGTGGTATCAAATGAAAGGGCTATTTAAGCCGATTCAAAAATATACCACATCATGACATTTCAGTCACTTGTTTCAAATTAAAATAAAAATCATTTTCAAAACATACCTAGTTTGGGCTCCTCCAGATACAATATGGTTGAATCATTTTTGGTAAAATTTACGTCAAACTTAATATCCTCAACTAATCTAACTCAAAGAACGCAATTTTCGAATATATTTACATTTAGTATATTATTTTTTAACTATTTCATTCTTTAAATTGAATTTTTGTATGGAGGTGTAGGAACGGTGAGTTCTTACTCTTCGAGAGCAATAGGAGTTATCTCCGCCAGGCGAGGTGGTGTGCCTGGGGTCCGGCCGTGGACCAATCGTTGATGATTGGTACTTGTATTTTTACTTAGTGCTAAAGAAATGTTAATAGCGCGTTCTAGGTGTGGTAAATACAAATATCTTTTGTCCTCTCGTCGCTCGTATTAAGGTTCAGTGACGGGTTACTGCAGTTGTCGCCACATCACTCCCCCTTCGAGACCGGAGCTGTCGACCTCGTTGACCCTTTCATTTGATACCATACACGATTTAGATTTTTTTCCACACTAAAAAAGATTAGCTTTTCTCCGTTTTTTTTTGGTGCTACGGGTCCAATTGATTCGTATGGCCTTAAGATAAATCGTTCCGATTTTCATGCCCCACAATACTTTCGTCACTCCTGCGCTGCTCGAAAGTATTGAAATGTCAAAAACCTTACTAGCTTTGTTTTCCACCAAGTCTGTAATACTTTCCATTTATCAAAAATAAACAAAATGTACACACGTAAATGATGTTGAAAAACTATGACCTTGTGCCTCACTATTTCAAACGTTTTGTAATGCCTAGTTCACTACCCCTTTAAACCCTCAAGCGTGCTACTATACGTTATGGATAGAGACTCGAAACTCCATCAAGCGTACGTCTGTCCGTAGCAGATAGAAAATCACTGGCCTACAGTGGTTTTGTTGCCCTAGATATAAGATCGATTTTGAATATATTTATGCTCACCAATCATGAAACTATCAATGATTTTGTAAGATTTGCTCTAGTTTTTTTGCGCAATACTCTAATCATGACTGGGAAAATAAATTTTATTACTAACAGGCCGATTATTGATCAAAATATAGGATATGCAATAATCATAAAAACAAGAGCACATTCAATACTTTCATGAATAAATTCGTAATTTGGGCACTTGAAAACATCAAAATTTGCTAAGATATCCAGACAAAAAAAATTTTTTTTTTAAAGAGCTGTAAAATTAATTTAAGCGCATCATATTTTATATAGCGTGCTGCTGTCTGTTATGGATAGAGACTCGAAACTCCGTCAAGCGTGCGTCTGTCCATAGCGGATAGAAAATTAATCTAAGCGCATCATATTTTATTTACTGTTAATCAAACAAATGTAAGATAAATACAGTTAGAAAGGATATTTTACTAGCTAATTAGACCAGTAATTATTTTCTGAAGGTTTTATACAGAAATAACGAAAAATCATCGAAACCTCTACAGACCCAACAGTTATTTGACGCCCAATCAAAAATTGTTTTTAAACACATCATGTTTTATTTATGTCTGATCAAATAAAAGTAAAAAAAGAAATTTTACTAGCTAGCTAGATCGGTACTTACTTTTTGTAAGTATTATACAAAAATATGGAGAAATCATACTAAATATGCAGTGCCGGCAGCCACCCGGCCCCTAAATACATAACACTCTTGAGGGTTGGCGGCATGTTTCATTTCCACGCTTCAGGGTGATAACTGTACAGTAGAACTTTATTTCAAGGTTATTCAAAAGAACCCATATCGGACATCCTTTCTCTGCTAATCAAACTCTGTATTTTAAGTTGAACCTTAAGTGCCTTTTGTAACTCCATACTACGAAGCTGGGTCGCGATGTACTTTCCATAGATATCAAACTCATCTTCTCTTAACACTGAACACTTACTCTCTTCTGTGTCAGATGTGTACCTCAATTTATATTTTCTCTTCTTATTTTTTTTGTACAAAGGAGGCGATGGAGACCACTCCTGTTTTATGTTAGATGCTTCTTCGTGTGAAGAATATTCTTCTTCTTGAGGGGTAAGTGGATCAGGGTGATCCTCTGTGGTCTGGTTGTCTAGGTCGACCCAAACTGGACATGATGAGTCTACTTCAGATGTTTCTAGTGTCTGAAATAGTAATATGTGGTGTGATTGAATGAAAGTAAACACAATTTACTAAAATAACAACTACGTTAGATGCTTCGATGATTCCCATTCATTTCCAACAAAAGACATCAACACAAGTGACTAAATACACAAATAAAGTGAGTAAATACACTCAGAGGCACAGAAACTTGGCTGCCTAATTTTTCAAAGTGGCCCCTTATAAATCAGCAACAATATTTTTAAACCAAGAAATGTAAGAAAACCACAAAGTGCAGTCATTAGGTTACATCCTTGGATACTTTGTCGAAGTCACAGATTACACCTCTTGTGTTTAATAAAAGACTCGAAAGAGGAATGATGATGATATAATCTGATTTTCAGTTCTCCTCCGATAAATTCTTGCACCAATATTTACTGATTCCAACATATCCTAAGAGATCAGGTGAACAAATTCAAAAACTTACATTGTCGGGAGTCGCTTGTTTCGGGATGCGTTTTAAGCACCGATCCATTTCATGAAACCAGACCAGCGACGATTCGTACATAGCGTCAGGCGTTGATCTTTGCATTATCTTAACAACCTCTTGCGAGTAAGTGCTCCGTAGGTTCTTTATTTTTACCTTGGCTTCTGGAATACGGAGCGACACAGACGTAGCAGCTTCAAATTCGGTGATCAGTTCGGAGTACACTTTGTTCTTATAGTGTTTCTGGCGATACTCTGGGTGCTCTGGATTCCATAGGCATTCGTGTTTCAGATACAGTTTAACGAACTCCAATGTCACGTTTTCGCTCCAACGCATTTTTGTGATGTTAAAATATTTCAAAGGATCACTAGAATAGTGATTTTGATGTATGTAAAACACAGACAATATTATGTAGGGTTCTGGCGATGCGATGTAAATTTATTTACCCACAATTAAACGAAGTGAATTCTATACTCTTTGCCCACAATCACCTGTGATTCCTTTTTTTTTGGTTTTTTTTTTCCGGCTTTTAAAAGCGTGGAAAAGGCAAAGGTATCTATGACCATAGTACGTCAGTACTAATATATATACTTTGACCATATTATATATACATACATAGTATAGTCTATCGTATTCTAGTTTCCTCTTCATTTCTTTTTAGATTTGAAATGCTAGTGCTAGTGCTTTACAAATCTTCTCTGAAGTTCTTGACAGCATTTGCATCAGCCTCATTCTGAGGTGGAACATCCGGTTGCATAAAACTGCACCCAGTGCAAATTGGGTTTTCACGTCCCTTCATTTTTATTTTTTTGTCCTTTACAGCTCACGCGCATCAGATGATTTTCTCCATAACGCACCACTTTTGGAAGCAAATTCTAGCAGTAATAAACTTGTAAACTTAATTAATAAAAACTGTTCAATCACTGAATAATTCCAAAGTAGTAGGTTTCGATCAAATTACAACAGAATTTTTAAAAAATATGTAAGTTTAATTGCCCCAATAATTAACTAATCTTTTACCCAAGGATGCTTTCCAGTGCGCTTGAAACGATCTGTAGTGAAACCAATGCTTTAAAAAGGGAATCCTGAGAATGTCCAAAATTATCGCCCAATAACACTGATCCCAATCTTCTCAAAATTTTATGAAAAAGTTTTTTACAGTAGAGATAAACATCATATTATTACTGAAGAACAAAACGGCTATCAAAAAAAATCAACTACTCATGCAGCATAATATGAGTTCAGTCACAGAATATATTTCTAAAGGAATTCCTGTACTAGTAACACTATTTGACATGAAAAGTGCCTTTAGTTTTGTTAACCACGAAATGTTACTAAAAAAGTTCGAGAAACCTTTGGGCTAGATTAAAATTTATTGTATAACACAATGTATCTACAATGCGTCGAAACTGAAAAAACTAGCGATCTTAACGAAAAGGTAACTTACCGCTCTTCTTATCAATGTAATAAATAAGTCAGGAGTCCCCCAGGGAAGTATACTCGGCCCTTTGTTATTCATATGTATAACTAGTGGACGCTCGCGTCTTCGCCCGCACAGTTCTCGTTTTTTGGTGTTCCCGTGGGAATTTCCCGAAATCCTTTCTTAGCGGATGCCTACGTCATAACATCTACCTGCATGCCAAATTTCAGCCCGATCCGTCCAGTGGTTTGGGTTGTGCGTTGATAGATCACTATGTCAGTCAGTCACCTTTGAGTTTTATATATTTAGATTAATCACCTCCCGAAAGTAACAAACTATAAAATGATACTATTCGCGGTCGATGTATCCCTGGTGATGCCAGATAATGATAAATTAGTTTTTGAAAATAAAGGCAATAGATTTATAAATTTTATAAATGGCTTACAGATAATAAACCTAAAACTAAACATTTCGAAAACCCACTATTTACAATTCTCTAATTACAAAACAAAAAAGGGAAAAATACTTAGGCCACACTGAAAGTTTTGCACTCCTGGTCACTTGTAAATATTTGAATTTGTTTTATTATATTTTTAAAAATATAGATTATTGTTTATGGAATTTGGCGGGAAAGTGGTCGTCATTTATTTTTTAGGGGGTTTTGAAGTGAACAATTTGCAATGAAAATGGATTTGAAGCGAAAAGATTTTAGGGCAATGATTTTTTACGATTTTAAAAGTTCTCTTTCTCCGCAAGAATGTAGTGCTCATCTTCAAAATACTTTTGGGCTTTAAGCACCACATTTTAAGCACTGTGAGACGGTGGTATGCTGAATTTAATAGAGGGCGGGTTTCTCTCAATGACGATTTTTGTGAAGGTCGGCGTCTACCGCGGTGACTGAAGAAAACGTAGCTGCTGTCAAGCGACTAAGAGAGGAAAACCGACGAATTATCTATGACAAAGTTCGTGGACAATTAGGGATAGGTATGAGCCAAATAAGAAATATTTAACAAGAAAATTTAAAAGTCAGGAAGCTTTGTTGCCGATGGATTCCCCATGAACTGACATCAACTCAGAAACAAGAAATAGCCTCATCTTCATCTTCATCCTCCTATTACATTTCCGTAAACGACGTTCCATTTTGGGATCCATGTTTATTCTGACAAAAAAAGCATTTAAACCAGCAGTTTATTCATAATACTGATAATATTAATTCACATAATGTAAGAAAACAACAGATTACAAAATGTTGCACTCACCTCGTTTTTATTACACAAATAGGTGCACGTACTAATATAGTAGAACATTGCTTTTGCGCCGGAAAATTGTAGAAAGATGCGCTCGCTATAGTTATAACGGAGAGAATCAACTTCCAGCTATTTTATTTTCATACTTCATGCATGTATTGGTTACGCAGGGACCTCATGCCTACAGTTTTTAAAAATGTGTGTAGTGTGAAAATAGTTTTAATCGTAATTCTTGTTTTTTGTTTGTTCTTTTCTTTTTGTATCTTACTAACATTAGTCTATAAGCAACTTTCTAACAAACATTGTCTGTACTAGCTGTCTGAATAAATAATCATCAATAATTTTTTGTTTTTTTTTTGTTTAT
Source organism: Coleophora flavipennella (assembly GCA_947284805.1). NCBI lineage: Eukaryota > Metazoa > Arthropoda > Insecta > Lepidoptera > Coleophoridae > Coleophora > Coleophora flavipennella. The sequence continues at coordinate 9,566,431 of OX369293.1, read as the reverse complement.
CTACTCTTCTCTTTTTATTTATATTTGTGTACTTAAGCAATACAATAAATAAATCATTCATTCATTCATTCATTCAATAATAATAATATGCAACAAAGTGCCGCACTAGTCCGGTGCGTGATTTTAAGCGTGAGGCTTATCTAAGAGCGCGCAGGGGTAGGTGAAAAAATGAACCATTGGAACGCATTAAACTGACCATGTTCTACCATGGTAGTACACACGTGCGCTCTAGTATGTATTAAGATTTTGAATTCAGAACGCACATATTTCTATATATTTTCGTAGATGAGCGCGCACACACACAAGGGAAAAAGATTATGAATGAACTTGCTCAGTTGACACTGCAAGCGGATACAAACAGACGTGTTGTGTTCGAAAATTTAATTTTGTATATAGAAGGGAATCCTTGTCCGCTCCGCTGGCAAGCACTTGAAACTCGTTTATCCGCCAACTGCCACAGCCCGCCGGGGGGGGGGGGCGCACCTGTTCGCGGACTCCGGTTACAATATGCTTGATTTCTCAAGTACTATGAATGTTACAAGTGTGTAACTTATAACGCCGAGTTCGTTAAGAAACAAGCTAACTCGTTGTAGAATAATCTATACAAGATAGATTTTGTAATTGTGACAATCCTTAGCTATAATATTGGTTGACTTTTTTTTTCCGGTTTTTTGTATAAATACCCAAAGATCTAATAAATAAAAACGTTTCAATGAAATAATTATGTATTTTAAAAGAGAAAAGATTGTTTTACTTTAATTTAACCTAAAAGACCACAAAAGATACATTTAACATAACAAAAATAAACCACGAACTCACAAGCACTGCCGTCGCTCGGGAACGGTACTAGGAAATCACGTTCGTTTTGATAGCAGGAACGTCGTCACTTCTTGCCAGAGGAGCGGCTCTGTCTTTGTCTATCATAGGAGCGTTTTATATTCTATTTTCAACGACACGTTCCGTTTCTTTTTATCAAAACAATGAAATATGTGACGACAGCTAGCAAGGTACAGCATCACCGCTTGGCAGTTGACGGATGTTTTGACAGCAGGAACGTCGTCACTTCTTGCCAGTGGAGCGGATGGGAAACTTCTATTGAAGATTACCATGACTAAAAAAAAGATTTAAAATGGCTACAAATATTTATTAAGATTTTACTACCAAACTTTTAACTGAAATTCATCATTTTTCCATAATTTGACGTTCTTTCCAAGACGTTCGCCTGAGCCCGGAAACACGAGACTTATGGTCAAACTGAATTTTTTTGACGACTGTGTGGCAAGGTGCCGGAATTCAGATTATGAATTCAGAGAGGAATTCCGGCTGTGGGAGGAGGGTACCCTTATACACAGAGTACAACGGAAACTATAACTATATTCTTTTTGTAGACTCCAAATATGTATATTGTTGGGAGTTTTTTGGCGGGATTTGTGGTAGACGCATTCGTAGTTTTATTTTGTTGTTTTTTCATTGTTTTCTGCTAGGATTTTGTTCAAGAAGTGGTGCATTTTGGAGAAAATCGTCTAGTGCACGTGAGCAATGTGGAGAACAAGAAAATAAAACGAAGGAGGACGTGAGAACCCAACTTGCTCTGAGTGCAGTTTTATAGACGCCCTACAGCAACTGGGTGTCAAGAACTTCAGAGATGATGAAAAAACTAAAGGAAGCTTAAATACGTCAGACCTGGCTGTATGGTCTTAGTCACCTTTGCCTCTTCCGCGCTTTTGAAAGCTGGAGACAAAGAGAGTTCAACAAACTACGTTTTTAGCCAGGACTTTTTGGCGGGAATTTGTAGCGTTCAGTTTGTCATTTTTCTTTTATTATCCGAAAAATTACATTTAGTGGTTTTGATTTATAATATTGATAGTGTATTTATCAGCGAAGGATCATATAAGTGTTTCTTGTGTAGGATAATGAAATAAAAGTGGCATTTTGCTAGAGTATGTAGGTTAGGTTAGTTTATAGACAATGATATGATGTGAACGTGAAGAAACTACTGAAAATTACTGAAGACGTGAATTCTACAAATGAATACTACTGAAAAACATATACTGAAGACTAGGCGGTATGGCCAATGAGCCTTAGCCTGCCCTAAAAGGGGCGAAGAAAAAAAAAAGTTTTTAGCCGGAGAGAAAGCTCCCTTGTGGAGCAGTGTTGCCAACTTAGCTCTTTGGAGCTAAATCTAGCTCTGTATAATGTTTGTCAGCGTTTTTTAAATTTCAGCTCTTTTTTATGATTGTAAAATTATTTGTTGTTTTGATCAATTGTTTACGTAAATTCATAAACCCATTGGATAATTGAACGCAGTCATACAATTCCCGACTCCAGAGTTGTCATAGTCTAACAGGAACCATTCGCTCTGACAACAGGGTAGCCTATTATAAATCACTAGTTGCTGTTAGAGCGTAGGTAAGGAACGCGCTTCTCATGTTATCACAACTTGCATTTGATGTATGCGCGTCTTCTTCCTGTCTCCTTCTTCTTCTTTCATCTGCAGGTTATATCTGCGTGAATAAGGATTAAACATAGCCACGGTTTGACTTGTGTCCGAAAAATATATGTAGTACACCGATTTGTTCTTTCGTGATGGTTAACGTTCGAAGATTCATGCAAGTAAAAACTAAAAATGTAAGTACGTGATTAAGTTTTTCTACAATAATAATTAAAATTTGAATTCCTTCATCTTATTTTTATTTAGGCTCTTTTTTTTTCAAAAAAATTAGCTCTATTTTAGCTCCTTTTCGAAGCTGATCTAGCTCTATAAAAAATTGAGTTGGCAACACTGTTGTGGAGTAATAGTGTTCTGTGGAGAGAAGAAACAAAAAAAAATGTAAATTGTTATTTTGTTAATTTCTATAATATTGGAGTTAATTTACGAACTTCTACAAAATGCGTGGGAGACGTTGGAGTGAAGCACAGACTTTGAAGTTCGTCAAAATATACCGAAAGCACGAATGCCTATGGAATCCCAACCACCCAGGGTATCATCAAAAAGAGTTGAAGAACGAAGCGTATTCCGATATAGCGGCTGAGTTTGCAGCTGCTACGTCTATATCACTAGTTATTCCAGAAGTCAAGATAAAGATAAATAACTTGCGTACGACTTATTACCAACAAGTGAACAAGATTTTGCAGAAATCGACGCCTGACTCTATGTACGAGCCATCCCTGGTTTGGTTTCATGAAATGGATTGGTGTTTGAAGCGCATCTCTGTCAATAGACGTTCTAGCGGTGATGTAAGTGTATGCTAGTGTTGTAGTGCACTTAAATAGGTTTCTTGTTAGAGGCTCTCTCCTAAGTCAACCCGGTTATGTGCCCCCAACGGCAACGACGTGGGATATGTTCATAATACATTTATTTTTAGTCAAAGCGTTTGTGCTTTTCTGACGCACCCAACTCAATTGTATTGTGCGTGATCGATGGTTGAATTTTTGATTAAATTTCTCAAATAACCTGTTCCTATCCATCATATCCTTAAAAAAATTGGCATGTTTTTTATAATATTAGGCCATTCTAGTAAATAACATGCTGAATTATTTTTAATTTGTATATTTTTTTTTTTCGAATGGACAAGCTTGTTGTTGGCCATTGGGGCCTTTACAACTTCACCGGGCAGGGGAGGCGAGTACGGAAGGCACTCAACCTAGTGCAAAGCAAAAGATGCAACTGCCTAAGGGCGCCCAGGTGGGCACGGACCTCGGCTTAGGTCGTTGCTTGGACGTGGGACTTGGGAGGATCGGAGAGAAGCGGCCCTCGCCGGCGAGGGCAGAATGTCGGTGCAGTGTTTCTCTGTGGGTTAGGGGGCGGGGTCAGGGCAGCTACGGCTAGCGTGGTCGGGTCGTCGGGGTCAGTGAGTACATGTCTGGGGCGTCGGATTACGCGAATGGGGTTCGCGGGTAGCTCGTAAACGGCGGCGTTTACGAGTAGCGGTGGTGGGGTGGTGTTCGGCAGACTTAAAGTATCGGATGGAGGCTTGCTTCAGGTATTGAGCTATGGTGGGGAGCTCTAAATCGCAATGGAGATTTTCATTCCGTAGAAACCACGGGCAGCCCATGGCTCTACGCATGAAGCGATTTTGGATTAGCTGAAGTCGGTGAATGAGACGGGGACTGGTGTGAGCGAAGGCTACACCGGCATAGGTGAGGATGGGGTGGATGCAAGTTTTGTAAAGTGTCACCTTATTTCTAAGGGACAGTTTACTCCGCTTGTTGGTCATGGGGTAGAGATTTAATTTGTATATTTGAAGTAGATGTACATGTATCATATACTAATATAGCCAAATTGTATGATTTTAGTGACTATAATTATAATTTTAGTGAATTAATTATTATGTTCTTAAAATTAAAATCTTGAATATTTTTGAAATTTCTAAAATGAAGATCTCTAAAAATACAAAGAAAGCATGCAGGGTTCAATAATTTTAATGTCAATAATAATCTTGAATTAATTGCAAAAAAAGATCATTAACCCTTCCAGTGAGTATATCAAACGCGCTGCCGCGCTGGCGCTCAAGTGAGTAGAGTAATTTCGCCGCACGGATGTCCGTTTGGTGCTTTGCTGTTATCCATGGTTTTCTCAGTATTTTTGTATAAAAGCTTTAAAAGATAATTACTGATCTAGATAGCTGATGAAATTTCCTATCTAAATAAATTTATTTTAGATGTGTTAGATTAAAAACAAAATAATATACAATACGTTATATATTTTTTTTTCTTTGTTCCGTTTCTTTTTTGTGTAATTTACTATATCTATTTATATACTACATATTAGAATTTGAGAGCATCGGTGGCGCAACAGCAAGGGCCGGTACCTCCTATCCAGGAGGCGGTGGTTCGAGTCCTACCACGCACCAAACATTTCGATCTCATATGTACGTTTATCCAATGCTCTTACGGGAAAGGAAAACATCGTGAGAAAACCTGCACTGGAAGAAACTCGAAGGTTGTGTGTGAAGTTGACCAGCCCGCACTGGGCCCGCGTGGTCGACTAAAGCCCGATCGCACTAATTCAGGGTAGGCTAGAGCCCCGCGGTGGGGGTGGATGCATGAGCTGATGTGATGTGACTCCATATTATTTACATTTAAAATTACCACTTTCTAATGTAATATCGTTATGTAAAAATTAAAATGTATATATTTAAAAAAATATATATTAAAAATAATAATAAAAAATTGTCAAATTTTATGTTGCGGGGGGTGTTCAGTCGCGCTGCATATTTAATTCATATTTAATTAATTAAATTTCATTATTTTTAATATTTATTTAAAAAGCTGATAAAATTTCCTTTCTAACGCTTTTTATTTTTTTTGTGTAAATAAATAAAATACAGGAGTTTTAAATCCAAATTTAACAAATTTAGGCGAATCGGCAGGGAATCCACTTGAGCAGTGTAACAAGCCTTGGAGATTTGGATGGTGACACGCATGAAGGATTAATATTATAGTTATCTTTGACAAAAAGCTAGCGTCGCGCTATGCCCTGACATGATTATCCAAACACGATAAGACATTTTGTGACGTACTGAAACACGTCAAAGCTCTAACTCTAAAAAAAAAATACAAAAACTGGCTAAGTGCAAGTCAGAATCACACACATAGGGTTCCGTACCATCATACTTGATGGCGCTAGTTTCATGTTTCAAAAACCATCATACTAGATGGCGCTAGTTTCTTTGTTTAAAAATAACAAATTTTTTGTATGGAGACCCCCTTATTTTTTCACTTTTTAATTTTTTTTGTATCTTGTTATAGTGGCAACAGAAATAAATTTCAGCTGTCTAGCTATCACGGTTCATGAAATACAGCCTGGTGACAAACAGGCAGACAGACGAACGGACAGAGGAGTCTTAGTAATAGGGTCCGGTTTGAACCCTTTGGACACAGAACCATAAAAATGAATTTGTTGAGTAATAACTGTGATTAAACTTACACTGAAACAAGTAAAAGTTATTTTGTTACTTTCTCTACATAATATTTTTGTATTGTCATTTTTAATAAAAATTAAAAATAAGAATCAACACTGATAAATATCAAATAATTATCATGTTAATTATTAAAGAAAATAAATATCTTGATAATTTCGAACCCCCAACGCTTGTGAATGCACCTTATGTTTCCAAGCAGTCTCTGACACCACATTGACCATGTGACAAAATTTTTGGTCCCTGTCTTTTCTATGTAGTTGTGTGACAGAGACTGCGCTCCACTAGCTTGTTATCTTGGATAGAATATAGTGGTAGAATCCTGTTAACCAGTCCACCTGGGAGGTATTACAGAGTGGAAAAAACGAATGGACAAAAAGTAAAGCAAATTTTGTTAAAAATTATACCTTTTATTAAAAACATTGGAAATGCTAAACATCTTAAAAAAACCGGTCAAGTGCGAGGTGGACTCGCGGTATGAGGGTTCCGTACCACCACACCTCTCCACACAACTATGACAATGATACCTATTCACATGACAAACAAAAGACACAAACGCGAGCAACAGAAAAATACTACTAGCGCTATCTAGTGGTGTTTTAGTGAACTATTTTTTTTAAGTGAACGTAATAAACAGGGTCTTAACAAAGGTATGCACTTATTTTTTACTGGAGCTTGTACTTATGAAGTTAAAAATAAGTGCATACGTTTGTTAAGACCCTATATTGAGTTCACCACTTTACTGTCTATTGAAAGAATTCTTATTTTTCCTGTAATCTACAAGCCATGAACTATATTTTTTATTTTTTTCAAAATTTTAGGCTCAGTAGTTTTGGAGATCAGGGAGGGATGGTCAATTTTGATTGATTGATTGAAAACACTTTATTGCACAACATAAGAGAAAAAAAAGATACAATGATTAAGGAAGTTGTACATATAGGCGGTCTTATCGCTAACAAGCGATCTCTTCCAGACAACCTTTTCAACAATTTTCGTCTTTGATGAATAATATCGACTCTATTTATTTTACAATAATAACAAAAATATATTTAAGATCCTTATAAATGAGCCCTTTCATTTAATATATGACACAGTAAGGTTAGCAAAACTTTTTTAAATTTCCTAATTTTTCCCCCAAAAATGATATTTAAAATTTAAACTATTTAAAAAAACCCCTATTTAAAAAAAATAATAATATTTTGCACATAGGATTACACCTCCTACCAAATTTCACCTGATTTAGTCTAGTACATTCGGAGCAAATTGGCTGTGACAGATGGACGGACAGACAGACAGACGCACGAGTGATCCTATGAGGGTTCAATTTTTTGTTGTACGGAACCCTAAAAACAACCAAGTACATTAAAAATTATAAATTTTGTAATTTTTTTGTTAATGTTCTCTGTACGGAACCAAGCCTCAAAATCAAGGCGCGCGTTTGACGGCACGGTTGAATGGCGGCAATGCGTGAGCGCGGGGGCTCGCCGCTACGCCTTTTCTCAAAAAGTATGCAACTGATGTTAATAAAATTTATAAAGGACCATCCTGGAGGCATAACTTATCAATTAATAATAAAAATAAAACCTAACCACACGGGCACATCCTGGACCCTTCATACAACGGGCCAGAAATGACAATACAAAATAGGAATGACGGAACAAACAAAATGGCGGTGAAATCCTATACGTTCAACTATTAAACTGTAACCAATCTGTATCAATAAACGGGATCTGTATCAATCTAGAGAGCGGCAGGGAGTGTCCATACTGTATGTTAGCACTAATATATATATACTTTGACCCGGGAGTGCCGACAAAACAGAAAACTTGAAAAATTAGGCCTTTTACCGAGAGTCATATAAAGGTGTCGGCCTTGTACCCACAGACATTAAGGTGTTCGAACCGTGGTCGGTTAGGTACTTTTTTTAATTTTTTTATTCACAATTGGTAAACCCTTGACAACGTCTCACCTGGTGGTAAGTGACGATGTTGCCGAAGATGGAAGCGGGCTTACCATGATTCCCCAACGCAATGGGGAACTAATGGGTACTAAGTCGGTTCGGTTTCGGTACCGCGGCTGTCGGTCGGTTAGGTAACAATTAGCTTGCTACAAATAGTAGTGATATGTGGTAAAAGTGTCCTGAGTTCAATGGTTTTTTCCCATCTCAAAAATGCCCAATGAAGTTTGTCAATTGAAGTTTTCACTTCAAAAAATGGATCATAAAGTGTAACACATAGCTATGTAATTTTATGAAACCAATCAAAAGGGTCTTTTATTTTCAATGTTTCTTTTAGTCATCATCATATCAGCTGAAAGACATCCACTGCTGGATAAAGCCCCCCCCCCCAAGGATTTCAACGACAACTGATCCTGCACTGCCCGCATCCAGCGGCTTCCCGCGGCCTTTACAAGGTCGTCGGTTCACCGTGTGAGAGGGTTTCCTACGCTTCGTCTTCCGCTGCGCGGTCGCCACTCGAGAAATTTACTGACCCAATGGACATGTGTTCTAAGAGCTGTGCGCCCTGCCCACCGCCACTTAAGTTCAGCAATTCCTGTAAGCCATGAAATCAATCAAAAGGGTCTATCACAAGTTTATTTATTTTCAATGTTTGTTTTACCTGTTACGTTTTACTTTTAGGCTGAGGAACTCTTAGAAGAAGAAACATGTCCAGTTTGGCTAAACCTGGATCAGTCTAATGATGACCATCCCGACCCACTGACTGCTAAAGAAGAACACAGCTACTCTTCCCTAGAAGAATCTAGCATAAAGCGGGAGAGGTCCCGTTCACCTTTTTTCAAGAAAAATAAGAAGAGAAAATTCAAATCAGAGAGCACAGCTTACGTTGAAGAGACCAGTAGGTGCAGCAGTAAATCGGGGTTGAGAGAAGATGAATTTGATATTTATGGAAAGTACATTGCATCGCAGCTTCGCAGTATGGAGTTGCAGAATGCATTGAAGGCTCAACTAGAAATACAGGGTGTTATAAGTAGAGCAAGAATGTCCGATATTGATCGAGTCTAAATTAATAAAATGCTGAAATTGTTAGTAACATGGGTAACAAATTTCAACTACTAACTAACTTTTAAAGTGGATACTTCTTTATTTGGGGTCTGGTAGGGCGACTCAGTTCAAAATTTTGTACATTACATGCAGAACAACTTTTTTTTAACGCAGGCCATTTCTGACTACAGATTATTACGTTTTTTATAGAATCATGATTTTCTATTAGATCGAAAAAATAAAGCCTTTGAAATGTTGTTTAGTTTTTATGAACCCCACCTTATTCGAAAACCATTTCAAGGAATAGGTTCTGCGATAATTTTCCAATTATTTATTACATTTCAGAAATTTTAAGTGATTTGGCATATATTATAAAAATGAGATTCGCCCTTGATTGGCCTGCGATGACGTCACTGTGACGACACAATTGGCATTGATCAGATTTTTTACAAAGCACGTAAAAAGAACCATTTAGAGGTATAATGGTTTTATACTGTAAATACATACAATCATAATCATTCATAATCGTCAATATTTGAATTAGCACTTGGGCCTTGTACGTCATCAGAAACATTTGTATGTTTAAGGCGTTAATATTACAGATTTTCGTTATTTTTGACGTCAATTACTCCTAAACGATAGAAAAACCGAGGTTGGAAAAAAATACCCTTATTTTTGATGATGTTTCTTAGAATCAAAAGCTATTAGAAACATGATTGAGCAGTTTTGGCTCGATAGAAAAAATCGAGAAGATTGGCCTTCACCGTTAGTTATTTATTTTTATCAAAAATACATGGCCAGCTTACAGTATAAACCAAAGCGCCAACCACGTCAGTGAATTTACTTTAAAATCTAGTTATGAACTAATATTTTGAAGTGTAAATTAAAAAAAATATACAACAATATTTATTATTATTATACAAAGTGAGTAATCTTATTTTTTTTTATACTTTCATTGTAGTTTTTGATTGAAATGAAAAACCACTGAAAAAGTGTGGTTCTTTTATTTTTCATAAAAAAATGGAAAGAAATGCTTTAATTTTTTTTATCTACTCTCATATCGTAAAGTTCGCATTATCAACTTCAAAACGAGTTTATATTGGCATACTTTATAAACACAATACCGTAATTTAAAAAAATACTTTATAACATTATTTTGTTAGAGAAATAATGTTATAATGTAAATTTTTTTCCATTACGATACAAGTTAAACCAAAGAGATAATATCACCAACGAAGTTCCATTTCAATTTTCTTTTATTGGAACGCACATGCGGTTCGCGCCATTTTTCATTCCAATTTTTACTTGTCTGTGACAGCGCCCGCTTTAACGCATGCGCGGTGATGTGTTGGTTTTTTCATTGAATTTTGTTGTAGATACTGAATTTCGTGGATAATTTTCATTCTTGTTTAAAAATGTCTGAGATCAGTTAAAGCATTGTTTTTACCTGTCTGTGACACCGTCCGCTTCAGTGCACGCGCGGTGATGCGCTGGGATTCAGCGCTATGACACGTTTTGTTGTAGGTACTTACTGAATTTCATGGGATTTTTTTCTTACTCTTAACTTTGATCTTTGTATTTTAGTTGATTCAATCCCAATGTATGAGATTAGATAAAGTAGTGTATGAAACTGCACATAATTTGGTCTTAAAACACTCGTGTAATGCTATAAAAAAATCGCCTACGGCTCGTTTTTTTAACTTACACTCGTATTTTAAGAACCCTTATTATGCAACAGTTTCATAAACTACTATAACAATGCCAATGGCATGAGCATAAAGAGGCAGGATAAGAAGTATCCAATTAAGTAATTTGCAGTTGTAGGTATCTCGGACACAACTAGAGTTACCACCTTTTTTTTTAAGACCGACTATGACACTCCATAGGATGCATCACCCGAGGTCGTCAGTGATGAGGCTGTATATCCCGCGGAAGAGTGGCGGTCGTGGCCTTCTAAATGCCAAACAAATGCACAACCGCGAGGTATGCAGCCTCCGAAGTTACTTCCTGACGAAAGTTGATAGTGACGTGAGTTAGAGTTGTCATAGTCTGTGATAAAGGACTAACCCCTCTATTCATGGCCCAAGAGAATTGGCAGGCGCCGGCTGTACTTAGCACTACTGAGCGAGAGGCAATCTGGAAAGACAGAGCTGCAGGGTAGGTTCTTCAAGGCCCTTTTAGCTCAGTCATATTAGGGCAATTTTTGACCAAAGTTGGACATTTAAAATTACTAAGCGGGACCTTTTGGAATATGTTTGGACACCTCCCAGGATGACGCTCCTGAAAGTCCCAGGACTTCCGTAGTGGGATAACCGGGATATCCTGGAATAACTGGAATTTCAAGGAAATTCTTGGAGCGTACCTAAGATTGTTATAAATAACGCAATTTTTTTTACATACAAGACATCTGAGTTTTTAATTTTATTATCCAATACATTTAGTGTCAAAAAACCTGGAAAACCTGGAACTGAAAGGAAAAGGTTAGGATTGGTTTAGAGCAATGGCAGAATGCCGTTTTTTAATCCTAAAGGTCTTTCTATTTTTCTTAATAATGTTGACGTCAAATATTTTCCATTCCAGGACACCTGGAAGTTACCTTGGAGCGAGATAAAAATAGTCAAAAAATAAGCTGCTTTAAAAGCTTTTTTCATTCTTATGCATTTATTGCGCTCTACGCAATCCATTGCCTCTACAAGTACAGGACTCCTGGAAATCCTTGTTTGTCACGTTTAACTTTTCATATTATAGGTACTTATTATTCGTCTGAAATGAGTGAGGAATGTACTGATATGATATTTTATTGTAAGTAAGTAAATCCACTTAATTCTAAAAGATTTCTTTTTATTACAGCTAGCAGAAGTCTCCAGCACTGCTCAGTTCCATATCAGTGTCTGAAACAAATAAGTATATTAGAAAAAAAATAACACATCCTGTAAAAGAGGAAAGAGACGTGACTATGTATGTTCGTTGACGTACCAGCACACGGGATCGGCTCAAGGTCTCTATCCGGATCGTCGTCGTTGTCCTCGTCCTCTTCTCTTAACGTATTACTACATCCATGCCCCGCGCAGTACCCACAGATGTTCGAGCATACCACCTTGTGCCTTCTGCATGAACAGTTTCTGGTTTCGCACCCTTGTGTGCAGTTGCATGAGGCCATCTCGAGAAGGCGGTCTGGCGCCGGCTTATTTCGGTTAGTCACTGGGCGTAAGTGGCCTGAAAATAGTAAACTAGTAAACTGAAACATACGGAGAAATATGTGAGAAATATGTCCATTACCTTCGTACAAAATATGGAGGAAGAACAACCGTGGTTTTTGATGGATATGATGTAGCTTCAACGAAGGATATTGCTCACGCTCGACGAGCTATCAAAGGTACTACAGATCTATCGGTGTTTCTCGTTAGAATAGTGTTCAGTCTCCCCATTACACTGCTTTTTTTCTTATGTTTCAGGATCTAGTATTGACATCATTGTTCAGGAAAATGAGACCGCCATCATTAACCAAGACACATTTCTATGTAATGGAAGAAATAAGACAAGCCTGATTGCTTTGCTTACAAAGAAGCTTCAAGATGTTGGAATTGAGGTGGTCCAAGCAGCGGCCGATGCAGATCGACTAATTGTCACAACCGCTATATGCTATTCTGAACAACAGGATGAGACTGTTATTATTGGACAAGACACAGACCTTGCTGTTCTTCTTACTGCTCTGTCTCCACCTCAGATTGAAATCAAACTACTAATACCTGGAATCAAGGGTAAACCAGCTAAATTATACAGCAGCAAGAAATGTCAGGAATCTTTGGGAGAAATGAAGGACTTAATACTTTTCCTGCACGCTGCAACGGGGTGCGACACAACTAGTGCCTTATTTAATATTGGTAAAGTGAAGCCGTTCAAGCGCTTGCAGAAAGATAAGGCACTACGCCAGCGGGTTGGAGTGTTCAACTTACAAAACGCCACACCCGACGACATTGCCACTGCTGGAGAGATGTTCATCATGTCTCTGTATCCAGGGAAAACTTCGGATGATCTTGGAATGAGGTTTGAGAATTATGTAAAAAATAATTCTCGGCTCCCCACCAACAAAAAAATTGATCTGGCCCAGCTGCCCCCCACATCGTCTTCAACTAGAGAGCACTCATTACGAGTTTATCTTCAGGTTAGTTTCTTTCAAAAACTCCATTGTTTCAGCATATTTTGCGAACATATTTACTGTACATAGATTTTACTTGCAGGTCCAGGAATGGTTAGGAAACCCTCTACCTCCCACTGATTGGGGATTCGAGAAGGACGAGGAAGGCCACTTACGCCCAGTGACTAACCGAAATAAGCCGGCGCCAGACCGCCTTCTCGAGATGGTTTCATGCAACTGCACACAAGGGTGCGAAACCAGAAACTGTTCATGCAGAAGGCACAAGGTGGTATGCTCGAACATCTGTGGGTACTGCGCGGGGCATGGATGTAGTAATACGTTAAGAGAAGAGGACGAGGACAACGACGACGATCCGGATAGAGACCTTGAGCCGATCCCGTGTGCTGGTACTTCAACGAACATACATAGTCACGTCTCTTTCCTCTTTTACAGGATGTGTTATTTTTTTTTCTAATATACTTATTTGTTTCAGACACTGATATGGAACTGAGCAGTGCTGGAGACTTCTGCTAGCTGTAATAAAAAGAAATCTTTTAGAATTAAGTGGGTTTACTTACTTACATTAAAATATCATATCAGTACATTCCTCACTCATTTCAGACGAATAATAAGTACCTATAATATGAAAAGTTAAACGTGACAAACAAGGATTTCCAGGAGTCCTGTACTTGTAGAGGCAATGGATTGCGTAGAGCGCAATAAATGCATAAGAATGAAAAAAGCTTTTAAAGCAGCTTATTTTTTGACTATTTTTATCTCGCTCCAAGGTAACTTCCAGGTGTCCTGGAATGGAAAATATTTGACGTCAACATTATTAAGAAAAATAGAAAGACCTTTAGGATTAAAAAACGGCGTTCTGCCATTGCTCTAAACCAATCCTAACTTTTTCCTTTCAGTTCCAGGTTTTCCAGGTTTTCCAGGTTTTTTGACACTAAATGTATTGGATAGTAAAATTAAAAACTCAGATGTCTTGTATGTAAAAAAAAATGCGTTATTTATAACAATCTTAGGTACGCTCCAAGAATTTCCTTGAAATTCCAGTTTTTCCAGGATTTCCAGGGTATCCCACTAAGGAGGTCCTGGGACTTTTTTGAGCATCATCCCGGAAGGTGTCCGAACATATTCCAAAAGATCCCGTTTAGTAATTTTAAATGTCCAAGTTAAAACCTAATTTCACTGTACTATTTGTGGATCCTTCGTAGATCAGAAGGCCTCCGTCCACTGGCTGCGCTTCGGAGACCGAGTGTTTTGTCTGTGCAATACAGGATCAGGTGGTTAAGACGAACAACTATAGGAAGTTTACAATAAAAGACGGCACCTTTGACATTTATCGGTTGTGCCGTCAACCTGGGGAGACCCTGCGTCATATAATCTCCGGTTGTTCCATGCTTGCCAACACTGAGTATTTGCACAGGCACAACCAAGCAGCCAGGATCTTACACCATGAGATCATTGACATTGGATTTCTGAGCGATATCTTTTTAACTCTGTGCTCAGTTCCATGTTAAGTATTCTGGGTGCGCGTTTACGATAATTTGAAGCAGCTTTCCAAACATTATCCAAAATTATGACCAATTTAAATAAAGTTAAAACCGGCTAAGTTCGACTCTGGGTCACACAAACAGGGTTCCGCACCAAAGATTTACCAACAGAACAAGACCTCTAAGTACATATTTTGTAAAAAATGTTTTACAAACTATATGTCGTGTGATATATCAAATGAAAGGGCTTGTTGTGAGAATCTCAAATATATTTTTTATATGATAAATTGTTTGAAGTTATTTAAGAAAATATGCGAAAATTCGCCCCCCCCCCCTTATTTCCGAAACTACTGGGCCTAAAATCTAGTGGCCTAAAATGCATAGATTACAGGAAAATCAATAAAGTCCTTCCGTTTCCAAAGAAAAAATGAAATTTCTAAAGTCCAGTATAAGTAGACCCCTATTAAAGCAAAGTATGTACTGTGAGGTCTTGTTCCGTAGGTAATAGTTTAAGTTTTGGTGCGGGACCCTGTTTTTTTTATAGAAAGGACAAGCTTGTTCTTGGACATAGGGGAGGCGAGTGCGGAGGGCACTCAAGCTTATTGCACTACAGCTCTACCTGAATACACCAACATTCATGTCAAACACTGTATCCATCGTTTTGGGCATTTGGGGTAAAAGAGAACATCATCATCATCATCATCATATCAGCCGAAAAATGTTCACTGCTGGACAAAGGCCTCCCCCAAGGATTTCCACGACGACTGGTCCTGCGCTGCCAGCATCCAGCGGTTTTCCGCGATCTTCACCAGGTCGTCAGTCTACCGAGTGGGAGGCATGCCTACGCTACGTTTTCCGGTGCGCGGTCGGCACTCGAGAACTTTACTGCCCCAACGGCCATCTGTTTTAAGAGCCATGTGCCCTGCCCACTGCCACTTTACTCTGACAGGGTTCGAGGATATATATCAATGGATATATAAGGTGTAACAAAATTAGCTGAAACTATTTTAACTGGCGCTTTTACCCATAATACTGAACAACTTTCCCCATGAAACCCATAGTTTCAAAAAAAATTTGAACTTCCCATACTAAGTTGGCTGATTAGCTGATCGAGTTAGGAGAGCCAATTTTTTTGCGAATTGATTATGGGTTCCATGGGGAAAGTTGTTCAGTTTCATGGGTAGAAGCACCAGTATAAAGAGTCAGCTAATTTTGTTACACCTTATATATCATGAAATATATCCGATATATATCAAATGTTTTTTTTTGATATATGTCAATACAAAAATGGTTAAATTTTCTAATATTATTAAGTAATTTTTGTTACTGTATATCTACTTACTTCCCAAATGTAGAAGGCGTTGAAGTAGAGTTAAAACATACTTCCTAATAGTAAGTTCTAATCCATAAATGGCAACACTTCTGCCGGCATTTAATGGCATCCAGCGTTGCCAGCAAGTCACTTTTGTAACATTTTCTGTTACTTTTGACCCTCTTATGTTACCTCCAAGTTACCCGACTTAAAATGTTACTTTTAGGACTTATTAAATATTAAAATATATTTCAGCAAAAAATATATTTGTAAAAAGGAACGCATCTAAGATAAATTTCGTTTGTTGTGTTGGTGCACTTGATTTTGTGGCATGACCTCTTTCGCAAAATGTCTCACAGCAGCAAAAGGTCCCTTTCTGAAAATCTCTATCGCAAAACGTTTCTTTTACGGATACGTACTAGAGCAAAAAAAACCTAAATAATCATGTTTCTTGTATGGGGACTTTCCTTTCACTTTTTAAAAAAACACAAATTACAAATTTTGACTGAGGACGCGACAAACGCCGCGCGCGCCAAAATCTTTCACTTTATCAGTCATATGGCAAACTAGCTTTTGCCAACAGCTTCGCTCGCGTGAACATATTATGCAAATAGTATATACATAAATAATACAATAAAATAATATGGCTTTCGTAGAAAATGGATATATATCAAACTCTTGATATATATCGGATATATATCATAAATATCCGATATTTTGTTATTTATAATAAATATCGGATATTTTCGAACCCTCTTTAGCGATTCTGTGAGCTATGTCGGTTACTTTCGATCGCGTAGGGAAGTTCCGAGCATAGCTCGCTCCATTGCCCTTTGGGTGACCTTGACCCTTCTTATGAAAACAAAAAAGACCATACCGAAATTCATTTACCAATCTTTATTTATTTGCCGTTCTCGTAGTATATTGACTACGACGAAGTGCTCGCTACAATTGCTCTACAAGACTCCTACGCAGAATGTCTTGTTCGCAAAATGTCTCACAGCAGCAAAAGGTCCCTTTCTGAAAATGTCTATCGCAAAACGTTTCTTTTACGGATACGTACCAGAGCAAAAAAAACCTTAAAAAACATGTTTCTTGTATGGGGACATCTCCTCCCTTTTTAAAAAATCACGAACACATACCTACCTATCCTGTCAAAGGGCTTCGAACCTCCGTGGCATAGTAAACGGTCGCCATCTTGATTTTTTTTCAATTTTGCGTCCAGCGATGAAACCTATATATTTCGATAGGAAATGTAAATACAAGCCAAAAATACTCTATGACATTTTTGCCTAAAACGTCAGGTTCCTGAGATATTTCGACTTAAAGTTTTACATAGTATTCTTTGAATAAAAGCTATGATCGCTTGATTTTTGTGGATGTTGTAGCTGGTAACACATAAATATTGTTATATAATCAGTATATACGTATATAATTAGTATATAAGTATATAATTAGTATATAATTACCTTACATAATAAGTAGGTAGGCTTATGAAAGGTTAGTTTATGAAATGTAGGTGAAATAAAAGTACATTTTTCAGATCTTTTTTATTATAAAAACAAATAATAATCTTATATATATTATAGACTAATTAAAAAATCAACTTGCACATATAAAATCAAACAAAACTTATAATCTATTAAAATAATGAATATCAGGGATGGGTGTCTGGTCGCACACATGTGTGCTTAGAAAATAAATACCTATCTTACCAGCAACCTTACTGGGTAAAAGTTGGACTTTAACCCGAAACATCCGTGTTTTTCGTCTGCTTTGACTATTGGAAATGCTGTAACTTTTTGATAAAACTGAAATTATTACAACAATTATTCTTTTCACTTACGATTAACTATGTATTGACTATTTACAACTAGCTATGCCTCTAGAAAAATTATTGTTATGAAAATGGTGAACTAACCCAATTCCTCAGTGAATTTGCGCGGTCTGCTATTGCGGGATGCCGCAGGATTATGCTATCCCATTTTAACTAGACACAATCATGACCGGAGGCAGTAACGCAGATATAAGTCTACCATCAACCAACCAATGCAAACAAGCTAGCTGAATTCACAAACAGTGATTTTACTAGTTCTCTAAACTAATTGATAATTAGCTAGGGACTAACCTACTTATTATTATGAATGTTATACTATCTAATCTACTTTCTTAGGATATAAATCAATCATCTTCTTCGAGTAAGTCGATATTTGTATTTAAAATGCTGTCTAAAAAGGCAGCAGGTGGCCGGACAGGGATCTCTTGGTGCCGCGCCCATCCCATGTACCAAAAAATGAAATGAAATGAAATATAATTTATTTGCTTAGTTTCGAGTACAAAATTTGGTGTTAACAATAAATTAAAAAGTTCATTTCAAAACCTGCTCATAATTTAAGCGTGCAAATATTTAAAGGGAATTGTCTTAATTACATTATTATTCATATATTTTATGTCAAGGTATAAATTCTTTCATTGAGTAAAAACATTTATGTATTAACCATTTATGCAGGTTTTTTTTAAATATTCCGCCAGACAACATTCTTA
This sequence comes from Coleophora flavipennella, assembly GCA_947284805.1. Classification (NCBI taxonomy): domain Eukaryota; kingdom Metazoa; phylum Arthropoda; class Insecta; order Lepidoptera; family Coleophoridae; genus Coleophora; species Coleophora flavipennella. The sequence goes on along the minus strand of OX369293.1, from coordinate 9,548,013 downwards.
TTTCGTCAGGTAAAGCGTTGTATACTTTTGCTGCCATAAAACAAACATTTTTCTGTGCCATTGTCAACTTATATTTGGGTATTAGTACTGTATTGGCTTTCCTAAGTCGCAATTGTCTTAAAGGTATGGGTGGGGGAGGGAAGTATTCAGGATGCTCCTTCACAAACAGACACAGTTGTTTTATATAAAGACTGAAGAGCGTAAGTAATTTATATTTTATAAAAAGCGGCCTGCAGGAGTCCAAAAAACCCGCGCCACAGAATGATCTTACACATTTCTTTTGCATCCTAAAAACCATTTGTATGTCAGTGCAATTTCCCCAAATGATGAGGCCATATTGCAGAACTGATGCAACGTAAGCGTGGTATGCCAGTAATGCACTTTCAATGGAAGTAATATTGCGGAGACGGCGAAGTGCAAAGGAAAACCTGCTGAGTCGGTCACATACTAATGTTACATGCAATTTCCAACTACAGTTTTCGTCAATTACTATTCCTAAGAATTTGTTAAATTGTACTTCTTCTATTAATTGTCCATCGTAGCTTATTTTTAAATTGAACTTTTTGCTTCTGTTTGTGCCGAATTGCATAACTTTGGTCTTTGTGGTGTTTACTTTTAAATAATGCACATAACATGGGAGCAGCACCCAAGAGTCCGCTTTCCTGCCATACAGTTACAATAGTGCTCGATGACTTTATTTCTACCATGTAGACTATTATCCATCAGCAGGTACACAAAGTACACAAAGTACACACGCGCGTTGTGGTACCTGGAGTGTATTTTTCCTCTTATCATCCAGGGCTGAGCAGCTATTATGTTATAATTATTTAAATTATAATCAATATGCCGGTCCTCATATACTTCAATAGAAAAGGAGCCATTTCGTTTTAGATGTTCCCCATAATAGCTTCTGGCTTGTGCCACCTGATACGGGCCCAAGGCCATCACCAGTAAGTCCTCGCGAGACAGGTTCGGAAATTTCTCGAATCCTTCACCTCCGTCTAGTGGCACAAACGCGGCTCTTCTCAAATTCATGTTATTGGCAATCACCATGTCTCCAAGTCTATTTGGTGCGTCATATTTGATATATATTTCGTTTATAATTTCGCCAGCTTCTGGCGGGTCTATTAATTTCTGGCCAAACGCATTTATAAGCGCGCAGGCTATTTTCACTTCTTGATACAAATGAGGCGCCGCAATATTCACGAACTGGTTTCGTAATTGCCTGAATTGATTTTTCAGACGTCCATTAATTGTCTCTACAACCCAGCGGCACAGAGTAACTTTACGCGATTCGTTGGCCTGCTGGGTTGTAAGTTGACGTTCTCCTTCGTCCTTCGTTACTGGCATGTAGGCTTTGTAGCCAGTGGCAGCCAGGCTCTCTATACAATCTCGAAATCCACGATCGAGAATGAATACATCATTCTGTTCAAAAAACCAGTGGAATGGATTATTTTCATCCTCGCTTATCAATTCCTTCATTATGTCTGAATCAGACTTATTGGCTTCGTATGGACCAAATATTTCCACAATATAGCCATCTGGAGTCACTATCAGGAAGACTTTCAGAAGATTTCGATACTTGTGGGCACTGTACGTTTTTCTTTGAAAGTCATAATTTGAGCTCTTCTGAATGTAAAAATAAGTGCCATCACAAATGGTTATTGCCTGGTTCATGTCTGGCTCGGTGAAAAGAATCCTTGGAATTCTTAAAATTCTTTCATCTAGGTTCTCTCTGTAGGTAAATGCACTGTCCGGTCCATAGATATGGTCGAAGCCTAGGTGCTTCGGCACAAATTCTGTCTCTAAGCATTTTCTTGCCTTTTTCATGATGCGACCAAATTGTTGAGGCGATACGCGAAAAATACAAGATAATCTATCATTAGACTCTCCTGTGTGCAATTTACACAAAGCGGTGGCTAGTGCCGTTTTCGGGCGTTTGAATATTTCGGACAGCGAGGGGGTTTCTTCCAGAATACTTAAAAAGTCAGACTTATTGAAGCCGGTGTGCATTTGAAACATCACATCTGGTATTGAATTTAATTTCTCAAAATTCAAATACTCGGAAGTATTTGTTTGGAGAAGCTTCAGCAAATCAGACATTTGAGAAATGTTAAAAGTTTCGTGCATATTGCGACAGTGAGACGCCAAATCTGCCCAAATTGCATACATTTGTGAATGCTCTTCACAAACTCGTGTTCCTGCGGGAATGTAGATGCTCTGTTTTCTCAAAATGGTTTGCCTCATAGATAGAGGAATTCGATGAAGATCTCTATTGTGGCAGCCGGTTACAACACAGTATGTTGACGTACTTGAAGTGCGTGAGAATCCGGGTACGGAAAACACGATGTCATTATTCGGTTGTGGAATTTCCTCTTCCTGGGGAACATCTGGTGCTTGATTCTCTGGAACAACGTCATCGGCTACCATCCTCAGTGGATCATTCCGTCCTTCTTCGGAAGGTGCACTTGATGATGGATCAAATACATCTTCGACGGCTTCACGTTCAACTGCTGCCATCGCTTCCTCCTCGGCTTCATGTCGCCTTTGCTGTTCTAAGAAGCGATCTGCACGTAGCAAACAAGGTCTGCATATCCTGTCTTCTTCATTTATCTGAAATTACAAAAAAATATTACTGTTTAATGCCAAAATGATCTTCAATTTATTTAATTCTAAAAGATAATTGAAAGGAAAACTTAAGTTACCGACATAATGACATAATGTTACCACAAATGTATTTAATGCAGGCATTGTATAAAATCCATAGGCATTCTATACCATCCCTAAGCCATTCAGGCATGTATGAATTATTTAATTTAATTATACACGTTCCTTAGAATATAAATAAAATCCATGCGTATTGTAAATAAGTATAGATTAATCTCAGGAGCCCTTATTTAAAGCAAGGGCGAGCATACCGAGGAGCACCCCAACCCGGAGGGGTTAGGTTCACTAAAATAACTCTTTTTGGTATCTTTTTGGTTACTATAAATGATTGTTTTGGTTAATGTATTAAATAATGGCGAGTACATTATATACAAGACATTTAGTGATGCAACGTATACTAGTTTTACGAATACGAATATTGACTTTACTATTCGGCGAATGCAATTACGAATATCAAAACTTATAATTATTATAGTTATTTGAAACAAAAACTCGTGTATTTTACAGTATTTACTATTGGTTTCCAACAAGTCTTTTATCTCATATTCGTAGCATCATTAATATTTTGTCAATTGACACAATTATTTTCAGAGCAGCTGGTATCATTTACAATAAAGGCTTGCAATTGCAACATTTAAAAGCTTGAATCGTAGGTAAGGATTTTAAATAATAATTCGCTTCTATTTTATAAGTTTTCCATCTTTTTTATTAGCATACCATAGTGCTAGACACCACACATGGTTGCCCTGACTGTGTACAATTTAAAAAATCTTGTAGGTACAGCGTTGGACGCGTGGTATTTAATTATCCTACTCTTTTGATCCCTCCTTGACTTCCACAAAAATATATCAAAACGAAAATTATCCTAGTCGGTCCAGCCGTTCTCCAGTTTAAATGAGACATCTAAAAGCAATTTTCTTTTTTCATTTTTACTGTAGAGATTACAGATTAGCATTCATATAATTTACAGTAGTATCGTTACTCACAGATTAAAAACGTGACAGTCCTTTGCGTTTGCCGCAACATACCTAATATTTTAGCTACATACTTAGGTCTAAATACTTAGTTCACTAATTGGTGATAGACGTATTAAAAAAATACTAACCTGCCGATCGTCATACATGTGGTGTGAGTAAGCCGTGATGCTTGGATGGTTGCGAATGTACTCTGCAGTCAGCAAGTAAGATCGGATAGGTTCCCGTTGTCTTCGCCGTGGTCCAGGCAAAGTACTCACTCCACAAAAGAAACAGTGTCTCGCACCAATTTGATCTGGCATTATGACAGAATAACAAACAACGCAACAAGATAACAAAAACGTAACAAAACAAAAACAATTAATCACTCGCAGAGATAACAGAGGACGATCGATACTCGCTCGATAGTTAGAGTAGAGTGACTGATGAGCTCGCCGACCGCGACCGAACCTCCCTTCCGACGATGTCCGCGCGACGAGTTATGAGCGCTCAGGCAAAATAGTGGGGATTTTTGCGCATCGGCACCAACGATCCACCAATGAGCGTCGGCTGTCCGCGTAGCGCTTCACTCCCCCCGCCACCCACCCGCCAAACAGACCCAAAAAATGACTACTGCGCATTCAAGGTCAGCGCCCATAAACCGTTGCGCGACCTTGTACCTCACGAACCTGTCGGAACTAGTGTTGCCTGCCTGTGAGTAAATCCAAAAATTATTTGTGACTAATGTGTGGCCTGTGTTTAGGCCTTAGATAATTATATAATAATTTATCACAACTAATGGAACCCTTTCTTTACCTATTATCTAAATATACATATAATTCACTTCGTTTATCTGATCGAAATAATTTTTATTTAATGAATATTCGATATTAAATGGCAGCACTGAGATCGGACTGGCGCGGAAGCGCACATGTGCTATTTTTACATGATCGTTTTTTAACAATAGAACAAAGCATATTTTTACCTGAGACCCGTTGAAAGTCATCACATTAGATAAGCAGGTACTTACCTGATACGAAGCAGGGAGGGAGGTTAGGCCATATCGGGATAGGAATACCATGTTTTTACATCTTTTTATGTCCTGCTATTCTTACGTAAACATACCTATATGACAACCTACCAATTAGATATGTACTATATGTGAGTTATATACTTATATATTACTTATTTAACGATATTAATGTGTAACTAGCTGCAACATCCTCAAAAATCAAGCGATCATAGCTTTTATTCAAAGAATTCTATAAAAATCTTTAAATCAAAATATCTCAGGAACGTGACGGTTTAGGCAAAAATGTCAAAGAGTAATTTCGGTTTTTATTTACATTTCCTATCCAAATATATAAGTTTTATCGCTGGACGCAAAATTGAAAAAAAAACAAGATGGCGACGGTCACTATGCCAGGCTCCATACAAAAATGTTCGAACTCCTTTGAACTGGCCCATTAGGTATCACGGCTCAAAAGACAAATCCTTTTAAACGTCGCACGGGCAGACCGGACAGACGGATAGACAACTTCGGCAGGTCAAAATTTGAACTGGCCCATAGGTATCACGGCTCAAAAGACAAATCCTTTTAAACGTCGCACGGACAGACCGGACAGACGGATAGACAAATTTAAAATGTATGATGCCGTGCCGTCGCCGTTGCCGGTCAGTGGAAAGACGCTCTATATAAGGTGTAACAAAATTAGCTGAAACTATTTTAACTGGTGCTTCTACCCATGAAACTGAACAACTTTCCCCATGGAACCCATAGTCAAATCGCAAAAAAAAATTGGCTCTCCCATACTAATTCGATCAGCTGATCAGCCAACTTAGAATGGGAAGTTCAATTTTTTTTTGAGATTTAACTATGGGTTTCATAGGGAAAGTTGTTCAGTTTCATGAATAGAAGCACCAGTTAAAATAGTTTCAACTAATTTTGATAGACCTTATATATTTTCATACATTTTTGCTTCCCCAGCAGCTGGGCTGGTGCCGGTGCCGTGCCGGCTAGTGGCAAAACGAACTTTGGGTAACGAAACCCTATATACCAACCTTTTGCTGTCCGGGGACATTTTGCGAAAGGGGCGTTCTGCGAATAAACCCCCAACAATATCTAAGCCCCCAGAGGTAGCCCTGAGCGTTAACATGCATGACATGGTACGTGTCCACAGTATTACAATATAGCGGCTTACAGTAGCGCAACGAATATACTTACGCAGAGCAACGGAAGGGTAGTTGCGGGGCAGCAGGCGGCGGGGCACAGCCTGGCAAACTCCGCGAGTCAGCGACAGGCTGACTACAGGCTAGTATGGGTTAGTACCTACGCCGGTGGCGCATCGTGCGACATCAAAGGCGTTGCGCTACTGTAAGCCATATCGTAATACTGTGACGTGTCCCCGTAATGCGCGCTATCCATGTCCCATGACAACAACTTTTGCAAGTTTTATTGTGTTTTGGTTGCTGTTATTTCTAGTTGGGATTGCGGTTTGTGGCGCTTTGGGACTCGCGGCGGGCTGTGTGATACTATGATATTATGAGATTGATTACCAAGGCAAAGTATATATATTAGTACTAACATACTGTAAGGACACTCCCTACCGCTCTCTAGATTGCGACCTCATCCCCTCGTCACCCAGATTGATACAGATTGGTTGTCGAACGCCGTTTCGCCGCCATTTTGTTTGTCCCGTTATTCGTTTTTTGAAATGTCATTTCAGGCCTGTTTCAGGCCAGTTGTATGAAGTGTCCAGGGTGTGACCAAGGTGAGATGAGGTGTCCCGTCAACAGTAAATGGGACGTGTATTGGGAGATACAACGCTATCCCTCAGGATTGTAGAACGCTGGTATTAAACAGTTTGAAAGAGGTGGTTTTGACTTTGAAGACGATCCGCGTCCTGGTAGCCTGGTCGAAGTGACTATTACTTCTGATACAGTGACCGCTGTTAAGATATAAGTAAGAAAAAATAGCAGAATTACGTATGAACAAATTGAAGAAACGCTCGGCATTTCTGCATGGGCCGTAAATAAAATGTTGAAAGAAAATTTACGGCAAAGTATATATTATATTAGTACTTACGTACAGTACGGAAACTCCCTGCCGCTCTCTAGATTCGACCTCACCCCACCGTCACGCAGATTGGTTACAGATTGGACCTCAAACGAAAAGGATAAGCTACGCCCGACGCCCCAACCGCTGTGATTTCGTTTGGGAATTATTACTGTGCAGTAATGCAGTATTTCGTTCGTGGGATGTTGTAAACTTTATTTATTTAAAATGATTGTTCGTAATTGAAACACTAATTTGATTAGATGGTGTGTGTTGTATAGAAATATCTATTGATGTGATATTTATTATAGAATATGATCACGGAATAATCGATTGAGATTGACTGTTATTGTAGGTTGTTAAATACGAGATTTTTTCACCGACAAAAGCAACGACCAGCGCTCGTGTAGCTATGTTTGAAGAACAATTTTATTCATGTAAGTTACCTACCTACCAAGTAGCCACTGTTGATTGTTACATGCAGTAAATATCTAAGAAACCAATGCCGCCGGTGTTTCAGTTCCGCCCTAACTGCATTTATGCCTATAGATACGTCAATTGTTTATACTATGTATATCATTTCTCGCTCGTTTGTATGAAGTGTCTGGGGTGTATCTACGGCTACACAAAGTTTGTTAACTTTTTATTCCGCACAAGCTAACGTATGAGCAGAGAGTGTCGTGTGAAATGTTGCAAATATATGCTGGCTCAATTCAAATCCGAGCGATCTTCTGAGGTTTCTCAATAGGCAACATGCAATATTTTTATTTTTGCTTTCATTTTAAAGAACTCCATGCAGAATAAACCTATTATATAAATAAATATATTAAAAAAATATTTTTAAAAAAAATTTTAAATGCGGTTTTAAAGTAACCGTTTAAATTTGCGCGCGCAAACGGACGTATAGTTAGATGACGTCACTCCTGTCTGGCACTCAGACCAAAGAGAATATAATACATTGTAAGTGTAATGTATTATATTCTCTTTGGTCTGAGTGACAGACAGGAGTGACGTCATCGGAACTATACGTCCGTTTGCGCGCGCAAATTTAAACGGTTACTTTAAAACCGCATTTAAAATTAAAAAAACAAGTTTTTTTATTTTTTCTATATACTCCTGGTTTATTCTGCATGGAGTTCTTTAAAATGAAAGCAAAAATAAAAATATTGCATGTTGCCTATTGTTATTAAGGGCGACGATACCTGGATATATAATTATGATTGACCTACGAAGTGTGAAAGCCGTTTATGGGTTTTCGATGACAAAGATTATCCCACCATGCCTAAGAAATCGTGGTCTTTATATTAGCGTTCTGTAACCAAAGGTCAAAAAGAAGCCGAAAAAACCTCGCGTGATTTGTGCACGAGCCCTTCATAGGAAGGTATAAGGATGTATTAAGGATAGTAATACATATTATCTACACTAAGGTCGTATAAGTACCTACCTAATAAACATAATAGATTTACTTCTACTATGATAATATTATGCGAACCGAGCTATTCTCGGAGTCTCCTAAATGTGTCAAATTAAAATACTTTTTGTGTAAAAACGGATTTTCAGAATAAATACGTTGAAATAAACCAATTAAATGAAAAATAAGTTGAAACCGGAAAACGTAGCGTAGGAAGGCCTCCCACGCGGTGGACCGACGATCTGGTGAAGATCGCGGGAAGCCGATGGATGCGGGCAGCGCGGGACCGGTCGTCGTGGAAATCCTTGGGGGAATCCTTTGTCACGGCCGTAGGTGGGGGGGGCATTGTGTGGGAATGCCCTACCTCAAAAATACCAAAAACTAAGATAAATTATTATAATTAAATTGTTGGTACATAGTTTAAGATAAAACAAAATTGTAGCGATAGGTATCTAAACTTTTCCAAATTTACCATTGTTTGTGACATTTATTTCATATTTTATAATAATTCTTTGTTCTCTGTATAGATGGAATTTGAAGAGCCATAACATAAAGCGAGATGGGTCTATTTAATTATAATATCTGTGATGCCCTACCTCAAATTCGACTCTAGCTACAGCCCTGGGCGGTGGAGATGGCTCGCTTCTAAAATGATAGATCAGTTAAAATACAATAACCTATTGCGTGTTTCAGCCAAATCGTTAGAGCCGTTTCCAATAACCCAATTATTATAATAAGAATTGTTCTTTAAAGTAGGTAATAGGATTTTGTATAATAACTTTGATTGAGGTAACGAGGGAAGCAGTAAGCTAAGGTTATAGGCCCTCACACTGGCATCTCAAACGACAACATTAAAAAATTCAAAATCTAGCATGAATTCCTTTAGGTTTTGGTAAATAAAACCAAACAAGGGCCACCTTAGTTTTTTCAGTACATTTTCATACAGAGATATGGTTCAAAAAGCCAAGATTTTTTTTAAATCAAGAAAAGTAAGGAAACTACGAAGTGCAGTCATTAGGTTACATCCCTGGCTACAAATATGTCGAAGATCACAACATTCTGCAGTTCCTCGGGAACTCCATAGGCTACTCGAAACAAAAATCATAATTTTTTTCACCCGCAACGTATGAAAAATTTACCAATTTACCGTGTAGATCACGCCGTGTTTGAGCAGTCTACTGAGTTACCGGCAGAATGTTGTGATCTTGTAACGCGGCTAGCTGTTAAGCGTTCTTCTTTTATTCGATCTTTTTCATTCGATCCATTTCTTTATCACGCATGCGCTGAAATTTCATTCAAAAATCAAAATTCTTTTTCACTATTCAACATATTTAGAATTCTTCCTTAGAATTTAGCTGCTTCCTTTTAATAATCATAACCTCGGGTAAGATAAAATTATGTTTGTTATTTGTGATTATAATATAATTAGGTTCGGTCAGGTTTGATTTATTTAACAGTCAAAGAGCCTCGCCCCCCCTGGGTAGCAGAATGCTTCGCAGCAGAAGAAACCATCGGTTTTATTCGGAGGTACAAGAATAGGCCGTGAAATTGTGATCCGATTCACAATTTACCGTTATATTATAATCTAACTATTAAGATTGTAATATCGCGGTTTTCAAAATATCTCGATGACATATACGAGTATATTATACTCCTGCTATGTTAAGGCAAGTTTCCGAGGCGTAAAATCACGGGACAAAGCGTGCGTGTCCGTCTTCACGCTAACATGGGACGGCACTTCTTTTATTTATTCAGGAACAAAAAATAAAGGCTGATAAAAGCAGTATTTTGCATAGTGTTAGTTGGAGCAAAAAAGGTCTGACTGACAGAATTCTAAGATGGTGCCAAATAGCTGAACTTTATGATAGGCAGTCTTGATATGAAATTTTCGTTGAAGGGCTCCCGTTTACCTTTTGACAATTCTCACGCACGTTTGCGCATATTGTTTGACTAAACTAAATAAGTCTAGCTTTTGATAATTTTCACACATGTTTTCGCATATTGTTTGACTAAACTAAACAAGTCTAGCTATTGATAATATTCATGCATGTTTGAGCACGTTGTTTGACTAAATTAAATAAGTCTAGCTTTTGATAATTTTCACGCATTTTTGCGTATATTGTTTGACTAAACTAAATTAAGTAGAATTAAAACGAATCATAATTATGACAGAACTGTTCATATATACGAATAGCTGCTGATTAGATTTTAGATATTATCTAAATAAGATTGGGACTTGCCTTTACCACGATTTCAAAAAAATAAAACCGTCCAAGTGCGAGTTGAACTCGCGTGGAGAGGGTTCCGTACAATGCCAAAGTCAAATACAAAATATCACATTGGAAATCCTCACAGTAAGATGCCAGTAATTTTTTTTAATTATTAAAAATTTGAGTGTATTTGGCTGCACCTCACCTGATGGTTAGTGCCGATGCAGCCGACGATGTAACACGCAAGCTTAAAAAGTGCCTATTCACTCTCGTCTTGAAGATTCATAAATTTTACGAATCGGGGAATACAGACGCCGGAAGGGAATTCCACTCCTTGGCCGTTCGCATGATGAACGAAGAAGCAAAACGCTTCGTGTGTAAAGGTGGAACATCATCATTATCATCATCATAGCAGCCGAAAATCGTCCACTGCTAGACAAAGGCCACCCCCAAGGATTTCCACGACGAACGGTCTTGCGCTGCCCGCATCCATCGGCTTCCCGCGATCTTCACCAGGTCGTCGGTCCACCGCGTGGGAGGCCTGCCAACGTTACGTTTTCCGGTGCGCGGTCGCCACTCGAGAACTTTACTGCCCCATCGGCCATCTGTTCTACGAGCTATGTGCCCTGCCCACTGCCATTTCAGTTTAGCGATTCTGTGAGCTATGTCGGTTACTTTAGTTCTCCTGCGGATCTTCTCGTTTCTGATTCGATCACGCAGAGAAACCCCGAGCATAGCACGCTCCATTGCCTTTTGGGTGACCTTGAGCCTTTTAATGAGGCCCATAGTCAGCGACCATGCCTCAGTTCCGTAAGTCATCACTGGCAACACACACAGACAACACAGACCTTAGTCTTGAAACACTGCGGTATTTGGGACGTGAAGATATTTCGAAGCTTCCCGAACGCTGCCCAGCCGAGTTGGATTCGTCGATTGATCTCTTTCTTGAAGTTGGACCTACCTAGCTGGACTGTTTGTCCCAGGTATACATATTCGTCAACAACTTCCAGTGTAGAGTCTCTAACCTTTAGAGGGGTGGGTGCGAAACGGACATTTAACATTATTTTCGTCTTGTCCATGTTCATTTTAAGACCCATTTGTTGAGAGAAGTTACTGAGGCCATCGAGCATTGTGCTTAGGTCTTCCATAGTCTCAGCCATGACCACGATATTGTCAGCGAATCGGAGGTGGGTTATGTACTCGCCGTTGATATTGATGCCGAGTCCACCCCAGTCCAGAAGCTTAAAAACATCTTCCAGGGCGGCGGTGAACAGTTTCGGAGATATAACGTCTCCCTGTCTCACCCCTCGCTGCAACTGGATAGGTTTCAAGTTCTGAACCGACATAGTGGCATTTTCATACAGACACTTCAACACCTCGATGTATCGATGGTCAATTTGGCACCGCTGGAGAGACCAGGTTTCGACTGAATCAAAGGCTTTCTCATAGTCCACAAACGCCAAGCATAGTGGCTGATTGTACTCTTCGGTCTTCTGTATAATCTGCCGCAGCGTATGTATGTGGTCTATGGTACTAAAGACTTTCGGAAACCGGCTTGTTCGGGAGGCTGGAAGTCGTCAAACCTGCGTACGAGATGATTCGTAATGACTCTCGAACAAGGAACATTGACGACAAAGGGTTGGAACCGCCCTCCGCACCTGGTCGTCCGATGATGAAATGGAAAGGGGGAATAGGTTCGTGAAGCTCCAGGACACACTCTCCTAATGAATCCTGTAGAACACCGATAGACAGGCGACTTTGTGGAGATGCTCGAGGCTTTGGAGCCTGTTTGATTCAAGTTCTTCGTCGCCAATGAGTCTCCTAGCGCGTCGGTCGATAGAATCCAAGGCATATAGCTGGTAACGAGCCGATCCGTCCCACAAGTGAGAACAGTACTCCATACAGTTAACTACTACTAGCGCAATCTAGTGGTGTTTTAATGAACTTCTTTGTTTAAAATAAAAATTTTAGTGCGTTTGGCTGCACCTCACCTGATGGTAAGTGCCGATGCAGCCGAGGATGTACCACGCAAGCTCAAAAAGTGCCTATTCACTCTCGTTTTGAAGATTCCTAAATTATACGAATCGAGGAATACAGACGCCGGCAGGGAATTCCACTCCTTACCCGTTCGCATAATGAACGAAGAAGCAAAACGCTTTGTACGTAAAGATGTAACATCAACAACAAAGGGGTGGAATCGCCCTCCGCACCTGGTCGCTCGATGATCAAATGAAGAGGGGGAATGAGGTCGTGAAGCTCCAGGACACACTTTCCGAAATGAATCCTGTAGAACACCGATATCAAAGTATATATATATTAGTCGACAGACTATTTTCTATTATGACTAGAACTTTATTCCGTAGGTGAAATTAATTACTACTTTTTTTTAGTTGATAGAATTCTTATAGGTTTTCCTGTAATCTACAAGCCATGAAGTATATTTTGCATTTTTTTCAAAATTTTAGGCTCAGTAGTTTCGGAGAACAGGGGCGGGGGGAATGGTCAATTTTCGTCTTCTTTCATGAATAAAATCAAAACTATTTATTTTACAATTTAAACAAAAATTTATTTAAGATCCTGATAAAGAGCCCTTTCATTTGATATATGACACAAAAAGGTTTTCAAAACTTTTTTTAATTTCCTAATTTGTTCCCTTGAAAATAACCCTTATTTAAAAAAAATGTATTTACTTTGCACACCTGTATTTGAGTCATAGGATTACACTATCCTACCAAATTTCACCTGATTTGGTCCAGTAAATTCGGAGCAAATGGGCTTGGACAGACGGACGGACTGACAGACGCACGAGTGATCCTATAAGGTTCCGTTTTGTTTTTTTTGTACGGAACCTAAAAACCGGTAAAGTGCGAGTCAGAACCGCGCACAAAGGGTTCCGTACCATCATATCAGATGGCGCTAGTTTTTTCACGTTTAAAAAAAACCCGTTTTTTATATGGAGAATTTAACTTTTTCTAATTTTTAGTATTTGTTTTTATAGCGGTAACAGAAATACATCATCTGTGAAAATTTCAACTGTCTAGCTATAACGGTTCATGATATACAGCCTGGTGACAGACGGACAGCGAAGTCTTAGTAATAGGGTCCCGTTTTTACCATTTGGGTACGGAACCCTAAAAAGATACAGTCGAGTTTAGAATCTCCTTCATTTTGAAAGTCGGTTGTTAATTAAAGGTCATTTTCTGAGCCCGCCTGGCTGGCTACTACCATTTTATTTAAGTCTTGCCGTTGCCGCCCAACATCAACGTTAACAGCATTGATGTGTTCCGTCATGAAGATAACATTACGCGTTGGGGAATCTTGATAACTTCGCTTCGATCTTTAGTATCATCGTCACTTACCATCAGGTGAGATGATGCCAAAGGCTTAGCAATTATATACAAATGGGGATGCACTCGAAAAAAAAAATTATACATATTTTTACATTAATTATATAAATTATTATATTTATAAATTTGTTACATATTAAAATTAATAAATTTAGGTACCTACCCTCCAACCCCTCCAAAGATTTTCACAACGACCGGCCCTGCGGTGCCCGTATCCAGCGGCTGCACGCGACCTTCACCAGGTCGTCAGTTCATAGAGTGGGAGGCCTGCCCTACGTTTTTCGGTGCGTATTCGCCACTAAAGAACTTTACTACCCTAACGGCCATCTGTTCTACGAGCTATGTGCCCCGCTCACAGGTACTTAAGGCTTATACCGCGGCCAACTACCAACTGTGTAACCACTTTTTACTTCAAATAGGATTTAATTTCCTAGAATTCCATTTTATTACACAGAACTAAAGAAAAAAATGTCATAATGCACCCTATTTTTTTAGTTGTAACCATAGAACTGCTGCAATTTTAATCAAAACATTATGATAATCTATGAAATTCTTCACAAAACAATATAAAATGATTTAGTTTTCTTACTTTTTGGAAATTTCTCTGATTTTATTTATAATGAATTAAAAACACAATTTTCGCACGATTCGTCCGCAGCGATTGACGTAACAGCCACGTTGCAGTACGAGCTGAAAAGAACATTATTTCCAAGCTATTTCGTTCGATGTTTGAAACACCGTGAATCGAGTTGCTAATTTTAGGGACGGAGGAGCCTATTCTGTAAGCTAGTCGGTTACCTTGGTTCTCATAAGGATCTCCCTCATTTCCTTAAACTCTCTGCCCTCATGTCTTTGTGTTAAGTGCACCCTTTGTGTCAAGTGGTCCTCTCTTTGTGTCAAGTGGTCCTCTCCGGCCTACCATACCTAACCGCCTCCGTGGCGTAATGGAACGTCCATTAGGTATCAGGAGGTCGCGGGTTCGATTCCCGGCGGGTTGTAACTTTGTATGACTTGTTTTGGTTGGTGAAAGGACATTTTCTAAACCCGCCTGGTAGGCTACCACCATCTTATCTAAGTCTTGCCGCCAAGCATCAATGTAAACAGCATTGATGTGTTCCGGCTGGTAGATAAGATAGCCAGTTCCCATATTGGGTTGCGAAATCTTGGTAAGCTCGCTTCCATCTTCGGCATCATTGTCAATGACCATCAGGTGAGATGATGTCAAGCAGCCAGAGCCCTACTGAAGCCGGTCGCCAAGTCCTCGCTGCCACTGCGCGTCAAGCTGGGGATCTACAAGATCTACCTGCGGCCGATCTTCATCTTCACCCACGCAGCCGCAGCTTGGTACCTACCAGCTAATTTCGACCACCAGCAAAAACAAACTCGAAGCCCAACAGAGATGGGCAGCAGACGCCAACTGATAAGTCAGGAATGAGGTTCTCCGACGAGGCCTCTGGGTAGAGACGATAGAGTAGTTTGTCGCCCGCCTGGCGTATCACATGATCCATCGTTCCGACCTCTCCAGCTTCCTTGGTAGCTTTCCGACCTATTCCGGACCATCCAAGACGCATCGCAGGGGGTAACAGCACCGCAATCAGCAGGGAGCAACAATACAGGGACAAGGCCCTAGCCAGTTTCCGGTTCGTAGTGACAAGCCGCGGATCTCTGTGAGGAGACAAGAGAAGACCAGCGAGGTTTTTTGTTATTTTGGTTTTTTGTTATTTTGGTTTTGGCTTCGGAACCCTAAAAATAATAAGTCAGAGGCACGCCATTGT
This sequence comes from Coleophora flavipennella, assembly GCA_947284805.1. Classification (NCBI taxonomy): domain Eukaryota; kingdom Metazoa; phylum Arthropoda; class Insecta; order Lepidoptera; family Coleophoridae; genus Coleophora; species Coleophora flavipennella. The sequence goes on along the minus strand of OX369293.1, from coordinate 9,532,595 downwards.
GTGTTAGTGCTAATTACAGTATGTTTACCGTTAAAATCGATAAAATTTTAGGGGTCCGTACCCAAAGGGTAAAAACGGAGTACTAAGACTCCTCTGTCCGTCCGCCCGTCTGTCACTAGGCTGTATTTCATGAACCGTGATAACTAGACAGTTGAAATTTTCACAGATGATGTATTCCTGTTGTCGCTATAACAAAAAACACAAAAAATTTGAAAAAGTGAGTCTCCATACAAAAAACGTGTGTTTTTGAAACGTGAAGAAACTAGCGCCATCTAATATGATGGTACGGAACCTTTTGTGCGCGGTTCTGATTCACACTTCACCGGTTTTTATTTATTTTCATTGAGTTATTATTTTATTTGCATGGTAACGGTCGTGGTGACGCTGATTTCCCATTGGACATTGAATGAAAACGATAGTTTGTTATATTCTCTTTGATTCAGTACACACGAGGGTCATGCCAAAAGACATTAGTTAAGTACCTACTCAAAAATAATACGAGTGTGCTTTAGACCACACGACTGAAGTAAAACTTCTTTAGCTCCATCTATAGGTATGAAAGTAAATACTTAGTCTTCAGAAAATAAACAAATCTTTTTTGTCCTAGGGAGGTATAAACAGTTTATGAAAAAAGTTTTAGTATCCTCTGATATAATGATAAAATCTTTTTTATCTTATACATATGTTTGTTTTGATTGTTTTGACAACCGATATTGTTGGTAAACATAAATAAATAGTAGGTATCTCTCTTTCTATCCTCACTAATTTATATATCCCTCTCAACTTCCGTTCGACTCGCCCGATCATACTTTCGTAACGCTCTCGTCACGCATCCACCAGCTTACTCCCCATAAAGAAGTTTGACTTCGAAAATATAATTATTTTAATCTTTACAAATATTCACTTTGGACACCTTTTTCCACTTTGAACAACATTTTTCCATTCTTCTAAACAACTTGGCAAATACCAATGACCACTTCACCACTCTACTTAAAATATCTCAGAAATCTTAGAGTGATTAGCAGCCAGGGTATCTTAGGTTTTATACAAATTGCCCTGTCTTTTATCTTTAATTTTTATAAAGGCGGCAAAATAAAAAAGGTGCTTTATCTGGGGAATATGGCGAGTGACGTAGGGTAGTCAGTCACGTCTTTTTAACAACACAATAGTCAAAGAAGTGCGTAACGCGGCGTTGTCGGTGATGTGATCTCATACAGGAGTTGCTTTGAAAGTGTCGTTCGTCACTCCAAGCTGACAACACTTTTGGAGCATTGACTGTCACTTAAGGTACCATCGCAACAAGCATACTCACTAAAAGCTCAAGGCATTCTTTCGCTTTAAACTTAAATTACTTTGATTGAAAAATTCTAATGAGAACTATACTAAATTAGTATGCCGCTGCTCAGGGACACTAGCCTTATGGCCTTAAGATAGGTCAGCTAAAAGTCATAAAGAGGAGATTCACTCACAAGTAAATGAACAAGTTCATCGCAGAAACTTGGAGGAACCAATATGGGGAAAGTAGTTCAGATATTATTTTAAAATCGGGGAAAAATTTTGTACGTTTTTTATCAATGTTAATTTGTAATCAAATCTTTTTGCATGTATTATTTTGTACCTGGCTTGTTATAATAAAATTAAAACATTCGATATTTTAATAAAAAATATTTAAAGAAATCGCGCCATTTTTCAATTGTTTTTTCTGTCTACGAAAATGAGTAAAAATAACGAACGAATTTCAGTTGAAATTGCATAAAAAACGGGAAGAAATTTTTTTCCCAATCTAAATGTTGTTCAACAATAGAGGACGAACTAGCTAGTATCTTATCTGTGCTAGAGGGTCCGCGGCTCGCTGAGTTCTGAGTTTCTGAGTTTCTGAGTTTATCGAGTTCAGGCAGACAGATAGTTGCGACAGAGGATTTTTGCCACCGACACCAAATGACGCCACTTTCTTCTATCCTGCACAACTTCGTGCTAATCAACACTTTTGGAGGAGGCACGTTAAGCCGTTGGTGCCGGTTACTATCACTAGATGGCAGTTGTGTCAGATGCCTAATGTATAGGTAGGCGCTTGAAAAACTTATGCAAATGGGTTTCGCCCCTCGTCACCCAGATTGATGCAGATTGGTTATAGTTTGGTTCCCGAACGTATAGATAGGATTTCGCCGTGATTTTGTTTGCTCCGTCATTTGTTTTTAGAAATGTCATTTCACGATCGTTTGTATGCAGTGTCCGGGGTGTGCCCCAGGATTGGGGACGTTTATGAGTAGTTACAACGAACTCGTTCCAACTCAAATCTTCCAACAGTGTAGTAGGGTTGACAGATGTCCTTTATTTTAAAGGACGTCCTTTATTTCAAACCATAAAAACCGGCCAAGTGCGAGTCGGAACCGCACACATAGGGTTCCGTACCATCATACTAGATTGCGGTTTACGATTTATGACGTATTAAAAAAACTACTTACTAGATCTCGTTCAAACCAATTTTCGGTGGAAGATTGCATGGTAATGTACATCATATATTTTTACTCTGTTATTTTAGAAGTTACAGGGAAGTCACATTTACACACTTTTACCACTTTGGAAGTGTCTCTCGCGCAAACTATTCAGTTTAGAAAAAAAATATATTAGAAACATCAATATAATTTTTTGAAGACCTATTCATAGATACCCCACACGTACGGGTTGGATGAAAAAAAATATTTGAGTTTTAGTTCTAAGTATGGGGAACCCCCAAAATTTATTGTTTTTTTTTTCTATTTTTGTGTGGAAATCTTAATGCGGTTCACAGAATACATCTACTTACCAAGTTTCAACAGTACAGTTCTTAGAGTTTCGGAAAAAAGTGGCTGTCACAGCCATACGGACGGACAGACAGACAGACAGACATGACGAATCCAGGATTCCGTTTTTTGCCATTTGGCTACGGAACCCTGAAAATGGCTCTCGTCCTCTGATTTGAAATCTAGATTTTATTGAAAACAATACGATGTCCTTTATCTTCATCCCATGTTCTTTATTTAATCTTATCAAATCTCCTAAAACGTAAAACAGGAGCTGATAGCAACCCTCGTCTGTAGGTACATCTCTGCCTTAATATTTTGCTGACAAAGTTTTCTAATAACGGGCGAGCCGCCAAGCCTGCTAAAGACCTGTTAACTAACGCTCATAACGGTTGAGAGTTAGTTAATGCTTTGTATTAACTGGCCATAGACAACTAGGCTTTGCATCCTATTGAGAACAAGAGTTAATAGATAACTGGCTTTTTCACACGGTTATGCCCGCGTGGACATAGTTTTTACCCGACTGCGAAAGAAGTAGGGTTATGTTTTTCGAGTGTATGTATGTCTGTAGGTATTATATTTTTTGCAAGGTCTTTTTTTTATGCACAATTGGTAAACCCTTGACAACATCTCACCTGGTGGTAAGTGACGATGTTGCCGAAGATGGAAGCGGGCTTACCAAGATTCCCCAACGCTCTGTAGCCTAAACGGCTGGAAGGATTTTGGAGTGTGAGGTGTGTCGTTTGATTCGTCTTGATTCCGTGAGTGACAAAGGATACACTTTTAACCGACTGGCAAAAAAGAGGGGTTAAGTTTTTATATGCAGTCGGGTTTTAAATTTATTTAATACCTTTAAACGAGCAATTCTTGTAAATGTATATATTATCTGAATCTCGAAAACGGCTCCAAGGATTTGCTTGAAAACTGGTATACGGTGATTTTTGGGGGCCAAAAATCGATTTAAATAGGTCTCATCTCTGCGAAAACGCTATTTTCCGAGATTTTCGCACTGGAAAAATGCCGCGCAAAGTGTATTATAGTTTTTTTTTTTTTTTTAACTTCGCCCTTTTAGGGCAGGCTAAGGCTCATTGGCCATACCGCCTAGTCTTCAGTATATGTTATTCAGCAGTAGAATTCACGTCTTCAGTAATTTTTAGTATATTTTTCAGATTATGTAGTAATTTTCTCCTTTTCAGTCTTCAAGGTCACTGTTCTTCACGTTCACATCATATCATTGTCTATATACTAACCTAACCTACATACCTTAGCAAAATGATAGCACTTTTGCTAAAGCTTGCTCGGACTTCTTGTGGGAACTCGAAACACAGTATACACACTTTTATTTCATTATCCTACACAAGAAACACATAAATGATACTTCGCTGATAAATACACTATCAATATTACACATCGAAAACCACTAAATGTAATTTTTCGGATAATAAAAGAAAAAATTAAATTAAAAATTTAAAAAACGCCCGACAAAAACCTCTAAAAAGTAAACAGTAATATGTATTGACCCTTTGAGTTTAATTTAAGTAGTAATATTTTGATCCAAGAGTCGTCGCGTAGGGGGACCGCTAAGTTGTGAAGTTATTACTAATTAGTTGTAGTAAAGTAAATCAGTTGTATTCTGTTTTTATTTTATTTACTTAGCGGTCCCCCTACGCGACGACTCTTGGATCAAAATATTACTACTTAAATTAAACTCAAAGGGTCAATACATATTATTGTTTACTTTTTAGAGGTTTTTGTCGGGGGTTTTTTAAATTTTTAATTTAATTTTTATTTCGTGCTTTTTAAACTTTACATAACTATTACATACAATCGAAACTCTACCCCCACATTCATACAAATAGTTTCCGGGACGAAACACGATACTGCGACACAAAATCTAGCCTATTTTGAATCGATCAAGCCTGTGGAAGTTGCTCACCTCCCTTGTTTGAAGCTGCAATTAAATGTGTTATAACTCTAAACTTCAAATCCATGGACCCATGGAAGTTTTTTACTTTTTTAACCGCTGCTTCAGCAGATTCCAGGAGATGCTGCAGCATCAGGTCAAGGTTACCATATTATATCTAACACCTATTCATTGAGACTATTCTAATAATTTCTATTCTAATTCTATTTAAAAGTGTGTGTAACACCTATTTGAAATAAATTGTTTTGAATATTTTTTTTGAGCCCAAACACGATACTTCTACTGAAAGTTTTTGAGGAGTTGGGTATTCTGTAGATTCTAGGAGATGCTGCATCAACAGTTCAAGGTTATCATGGTTTTGCAATATTTTTACATTAACAGGGCACCAAATTTTGAATCGATCAGACCTGTATAAGTTGCCCAGATCCCTTAGTAACCTAGATAAGAGCTGATAACCCTCAAACGGCTGAACAGATCTTTATCGATTATAGCTAAGAACCACCGCAAGGAAACTTGTTTCACGTAAAAAAAAACCGCATCAAAATCGGTCCATCCGTTCGAGAGTTGCGATGCCACAGACAAACAGACACAAACACACAGAAATTGGCGTCAAACTTATAACACCCCTCTTTTTGCGTCGGGGGTTTATATAAGAAATCAAAGCGAAGGTTTATCTCAATAATATTTAGTTCACAGTTAGTCATAGTTTCAGGTACGTAGGTATGTCAAAAATTTAACGGATTTTAACAACATCAGCTCACCGTGTTGCCACCATTGCATTGTATGCAGAATCAAATACTGATCAAAACGAGTCCAAACACGACATATCTGCTATTATTTTTTTAAGAGTGTACTAGTGTGCTGGATATCCTGGCCGCAGCATCAGCTCACCGTGTTGCCACCATTGCATTGTATGCAGAATCAAATACTGATCAAAACGAGTCCAAACACGACATATCTGCTATTATTTTTTTAAGAGTGTGCTAGTGTTCTGGATATCCTGGCCGCAGCATCAGCTCACCGTGTTGCCACCATTGCATTGTATGCAGAATCAAATACTGATCAAAACGAGTCCAAACACGACATATCTGCTATTTTTTTTTTAAGAGTGTACTAGTGTGCTGGATATCCTGGCCGCAGCATCAGCTCACCGTGTTGCCACCATTGCATTGTATGCAGAATCAAATACTGATCAAAACGAGTCCAAACACGACATATCTGCTATTATTTTTTTAAGAGTGTGCTAGTGTTCTGGATATCCTGGCTGCAGCATCAGACCAAGAGTTCCATAATCCTGCATAGTTATTAAGCATACATGAGTGTTTCAAGTTTTTGGTCACATGTATGTTTGAAAGTAAAGTAAATACACATTAAGAGTCTAAGAACCCTACCGCAGCTAACAAAAGAGCTGATGACCTTGAAACGGCTGAACCGATTTTGATAAAACGTATCTAAGAACCATCGCCAAAAAACCTGCTTGTAAATAAAAAAAACCGCATCCAAATCGGTTAACCCGTTTGAGAGCTACGGTGCCACAGACAGACACACAGACACACACACAGACACACACACACACATAGCGGTCAAACTTATAACACCCCTCTTTTTTGCGTCGGGGGTTAAAAATGACAAACTGAACGCTACAAATTCCCGCCAAAAAGTCCAGTGTATTATAGTCTATGATTTTATAGATACCTAGCGTAATTTTAAATGTTTTTAACGGCTCTGGGTACTATGCCCCGAACAAACGTTGGTCGACCAGGTACTTTCAATTAGTTTGTGTAATGACTGTATTGAAAGGTGCACGGTGCGCGACCTACAAGTGGCTCGCGTGCGTGGGATTAAGTTTTTCCGAAGTAGGTAACATATGTTTTAGTCTTTTTTATATGTTTTGGTTTTTCCTAGATTCCTTGGGAACTATCAATTTTCCGGGGTAAATAAAAGAGATGGTTCAATGTACGCGCGCTACAATTCAGCGACACGACACGCGGGAGCAAGGAGGGGCGGCGCCGAGAGGTTGCGATTATTATTTATTATATAGTTACCTCCGTGGCGTAATGGTTAAATCCACAGATCTACTAATTCAATAGATTAAACATTGATGACGTCAAACCGTACCACCCTAATTGTCAATTGGATAACTATGGATATCTGTCCAAGCTACCAAATAAAGAAGGCACTTTTAGCCCAAAGGGTAACAAGCATTCGTAGTCCTTTAAAATTTTGTTGCGTTGTCATTTGCGTCGGTCTTAAGGTGCCTAGTCGGACGAAAAAGGTTTTAAACAATCTTAAAGAAATAGTTAAGTGTTTATTTTTGGTTGTGGAATAGTGAACAATACATGGAGAATGTCGTGCATTGTGCGTGGTTGCAAATCTCATTCGAGAAATAGAGAAAACTCGAGTGATAATAGCAGTTTCCACACGTGAGTAAAAGAAATACGTTTTCTCGTTAAATGAACCACGAAATGTTTCGATATCAATGAGACAAGACTTTCATGAAGGCTCATTTTACAAATCTAAATGAAACTATAATGTTAAGAGTGAAAATAAGGGAAGCACTTTAGAACATGCAACACCACAAAAAGGGGGGGATTGGGGGGAGGAGGGTAGGGGAAGGTTAGGGAGACCCTCTGGTGTCACTCCCCCCCCGCGGAGCCCCCCCCCTTTTTGAGAAAATGAATTTTGAAATTGGGATTTGTGAGGTAGTCTTTGGTCGGAAAATCGCCATGCAACACCACAAAAAGGGGGGAATGGGGGGGGGGGGGGAGGTTAGGGGGACCCTCTGGTGTCACTCCCCCCCAGCGGAGCTGCCCCCTTTTTGAGAAAATTAATTTTGAAATTTGGATTTGTGAGGTAGTCTTTGGTCGGTTTACTTTCCAGTGTTGAGATGAGTTTCTAAGTCGACGGAGCCCCTTCGGGGCTCCTACTTCTGCGTTCTCATGTTAAACCTAACACTACGACTGTGCGGTGAGGCGAGCGTACGCTCGCCTCCCCGCACAGTCTCCGAACCTAACGCATCCGAGTCGGGGTGCTCCGAAAGTCCGAGCTCGCTTCGCTCGCTCCCGCTTCCATTTTCAGGTTTGTTGGGTTTCGATATGGGCGGCGGGGGCTACGCCCCCGTTAGGGGTCCGCTTCGCGGACCCCTTATTGTGAATCTTTGGGATCAAATTGACTAATTATAGGTCATCTTTGTTCGTACATAAACACAAAACTTCAATATTTTTTTTCTCAAGATGGAGGAGGCTCCGCGCATCCTTCTTCATAGGGGGGGTCCACTTCAGTCCCCCCCTCCCCCCCACCCAATATCAATCCAATTTGAGGTGTTGCAGATTCTAAAGTTGAGCCAAAATAAGAACAAAAATTGTAAAAATAAACAAAACTGTTTTTAGGTTACTAGTGACGTGAAAATTATGGTCGATAAATGTGCGTCACTTAGTCATCATATTAGCTGAAAGGCGTCCACCGCTGGACAAAGGCCTACCTCACTTAGTAATAGTAATGGTATCTTACATTTTAATTATTTTCTTTAAGGTTCCCCCAAAGTGATCAATTTCGCTAGCGGTGGTTTGACGCCATTAGCAAAAATGAGCAGCAGCATAAAAAATCTTGGAGATTGTGCTCAAGACACTTCAGCCCCGAGTGCTTTGTACGAGGAAACTTATTGCAAGTACGAGAAGATGCCGCACCCACTTTGAATTTACCCGATAAGACAGCAGTTGTGGTAAGGAACTTTATAGTATAAATTATAGATTACAATTTTAGTTTTTATTTGAACAGAGTTTTTTATGCTCAAATGAATATAAAATGTCAATTGCCATGACAGATATTTACAATATTTGATATGTGTATACGCTGAAGGACTTGTCACACTGGATGCGGTCTGTGGTCATGACGCTGTGTTCGCTTTGACCTGACTGCTGACCGCATACTAAGCAATGCCTGTCCTGTGAGGGATTGAAATAAAAATTTACCATTTGAATATGGCTATAGAAAACATACATTCAGCTCGGGGCTTTGCCATACAACTCCTAAGAATATACTGGGATGCCGGCTAAAATGTATGGATTGATACAACTCCTAAGAATATACTGGGATGCTGCCTAAAATGTATGGATTGATACAACTCCCAAGAATATACTGGGATGCCGGCTAAAATGTATGGATTGATACAACTCCTAAGAATATACTGGGATGCCGGCTAAAATGTATGGATTGATACAACTCCTAAGAATATACTGGGATGCCGGTTAAAATGTATGGATTGATAGGTATGTGACCAGTGGCATAGTATGTAGGTGGCATATTTTTGTAAGAATTCATAGTACAGATGTCAGAGGACATCAACTATTAACATGTTTTTATTTGTTCGTTCTGGGTGGAATTTTGCATTAAATAAACTAAAATCCACTCTTTTATTTGCCTTAAAAAGAATAAAATAACGCTTCATGGGTCTTGATGATCCAAGAGGACATACACACATAAAACACACACAACTACCACGTACATGCTAACAAGTGAACTTGGAAAATATGGGGCGCATGAAACTTGATGAATGTGAATATGAAAATTTGAGTTTTAATATCTTAGTAGAAAGATACATCTAACGTTTTTCGAGTTTTTCTTACATCACTGTTTTATCCGCACATACTTTCTATGGATACAAGACACTACATTTACTTATATAATTTCTGTTTATTATTTTATCACGTTTTAAAGTTTGATATTTTTTTTCAGGATTTTACGATCTTGCATGGGGCTACGAAACCAAGTATTACTAATGACACTTTTTCATCGATGCCACAAGCAACCATAACCATGGTAAGCATCTAACAAGAACATGACACATGCGTTCCATTTTTAGGGTTCCGTACCTCATAAGGAAAAACCAAACCCTTATAAGACCAGTCACGTGTCCGTCCATCCGTCCGTCACGCTTGTTTTTCTCACCGACTGTTTAACGCAGAAAGTTAAAATTTGACGTAACTATAGTTTTAACCCACACATTTTGCAACAATAAAAATATTTTTTGGGGAATTTAGGAGGTGGCAAGTTTGGTGATCACAAAAAAATATATGAACCCTTACGTGTTGAGTGTCGTTTAAAAAAGGTTACTACTAAGCATTCATATAGTATTTCTTCCAAATTTTACCTTTGTTTGTTTTGGAGATATTGCTCAAAATATCTGCCAAAACACTATTCGCACTCAAAACCGCTGAAGCCAAAATTTTGAAATTAATACAGTTTACTACAACTTAGATCACAGATTACTTGAAAACTGCCTGGAATATCGTTATTATCATAGATTTTCAAAAAATAAATAAAAGCATTGTCCAGTAAAAGCAGATCTCTGATTATGTGAGACAATGTATGTAATTAGAGGTCTTGTTATACCGGTCACAAAAATTTTGATACGGAACCCTGTTTGTGTGAGTCCTACTTGCGCTCTTGACCAGTTTTTCAATTAACACTACTTTTTTGTTTATTTTTAACTATGGTATCTCAATGTTAAATAAACTTTTTTTCAGGATTTCCCGATGTTAAAAGCAAGCGAACCAAGAAGTTGTAGTGAGCCTTTTGTGCCTAGGCTACAATCAAACACAACCACGGTAAATTTCTTGACAATAATATAGCACATGCTTTCTATTTTTAGGGTTCCGTAGTCAACAAAGATTAACCCTTTAAGAAGAACCCTTATAGTTTCGCAATGTCCCCCCTGGCTTAGCTAAGTCAGAGACTTTTAGTAGGTACTAGAAAGCTGTAATTTGGCAAGGGTATATAAATTAATGAAGTGGTAGAGTAAGAAATCGAAGGAAGTTTTCTCCACAATTCGAGCACTTACTGTATTATAACTTTTTTTTACAAAATCATAATAAATACTAGCTACACTTCTATTTCAGGACATGTGGAAAAAAATGTAAATAGTAGGATATATATAATCAATTTAAAGGGAAAACTATCACAGCTAAGTAGGCTTTTTTAGTTTAGGAGTAATAGTCGTCCAACTTAAGATTTATAAAAAGATTTGTTGGCATATTAAGCAGTTCGATTTATAAAAAGTTCATGGATTTTCCATACAAAATGTTATATCACCAACTAAAAAAAATAAAAAAAAAATTTAAAATAAACATATTTTTTTTTGAAAATAACTACGGAACCCTATTTTACGCGAGTCTGACTCGCACTATGCCAGTTTTTTAATGTACACTTAACTTAAAGTTAGTTGTTTTCTGTTTATGTTTTATCGTATTTCAAAGTCTAATATATTTTTCAGGATATTAACCATGTCACATGTAGCTAACGAACTAAGTAGGACTAATGACACTTTGCTGCCTATGCCACAAGAAACCACAACCACGGTAAGCCTTTGACAACATCGCACGTGCTCGATTTTTCAGTCTACATACTCGTATAGTCATTAAAATTTCTGTTTTGTTTACATTTTATCGTACTTCAAAGTTTTTCTATATTCCATGTCACATGTAGCTAGCCAACCAAATGACAATAATGCCAATTTTCTTCCTACGCCACAACCAACTGCAACCACACTCACATACCTCAAAAGAAAAAGCAGAACCCTTACAAGATCACTTACGCGTCTATCCGTCCGTCTGTCACGCCCATTTTTCTCAGATACTTTTTAACATAGAAAGTTTGATTTTTTTTCAGCATTCCATGCCACATATAGCTGGCGATCCAAATAGCATTAATGCCACTTGCCTGCCTACGCCACAAGCAACCGCAACAATGGTAAGCTAATGACTTTTAGGGTTGTATACTTTCCTTATAGAAAAACAGAACCCATACAAGGTTACTTACGCGTCCATTTGTCCGTTTGTCACGCCCGTTTTTCTCAGATACTGTTTTACGTAGAAAGTTTGAATTCGACATTGTTATATATTATACTAGCTTTTGCCAACGGCTTCGCTCGCGTGAACATAGTTTCATGACTGTGTTCGAAGGTGCGCAGTGTGCGAGCCACACGTGACTCGCGAGCGTGGAAAAAAGTAGCCTATATGTTAATCCAGGTCCGCATCTGTCTACCTACCAAATTTCATCCAGATCCGTTTATCTGTTATGGCGTGAAAGAGTAACAAACATCCATACATCCATACAAACTTTCGCTTTTATAATATTAGAAAGGATCATACTGGCTGTGCCCGCGATTTCGTCCGCGTGGAATAATGTCTTTGGGTAGCATTTTTAATTATTTAGGCTAATTATTTTACAAATAAGATACATACGTATAAATAATGAGCGATTTGCAGTGTTTCACTGCAAAGAGCTTATTAAATTATTTAAGTACATATATATGTATATTAAGGTGTAAAGTATTAATATGAGTTTATTTAAGTACGTTTTTATGTCATAGTTTTCCCAAAAAACTAAAAACCATAGTAAAACCATAGTAGTAGATAGTATATTAGACAATGTATTACCACAGATTACTAATTAGTTACTACGTAACAGATACTTCACTCAATAGTAAATTTCCAATACCTACTGCTATAATAGCCTACTCCATCGCGTCAGCAACCGCAGTGCTTGCTTCACACCGCGCGATCGCAGGGCTGCCTCTTCGATAAAATTAAATTAACATAACTTTTTGTGTCTATGTTATTGAGAACTGTGAATATGTTTTGACTTATAGGTGGTAGTTTAAAATTGTATCATTTATCTATATATATATATATATATAATTCTCGTGTCACAGTGTTAGTAATCACACTTCTCCGAAACGGCTGGACCGATTTTTATGAAATTTTGTGTGCATATCGGGTAGGCCTGAGAATAGGTTCTTATCTATTTTTCATACCCCTACGCGGGCGAAGCCGCGGGCAACATATATTTTTTTTTTATAAATTGGTTTTTATATTTTTTTTATCATTTAAAAATCGATCTGTAAGTTCAGTTTCCATATACTATTTAAAACGTTTATTTCAACAACTTCTAGCAACTTTAGACCTATGGTCTCCGTACAATTTTTAGTTTGTATAGTGATATACAATCGAAATAACAAAAAAAAAATTAAGAAAAAGTCATATCTCCGGAGTACATACTCCAGGACCTATCATTTTTTTTATTCTTTAACACGCAATTTTTATTTTCTCTAAAATTGAGATCACGGTTCTTAAGAGCGCTTTGCTCTATCTCTTATAATTTAGAAATTCCTCATAGAAAAAATTCACCATGTATATTTTTTACAAATCGCATAAAACCGAATCACAAGCACAGATTACTAAATAGTTATGTCAAAAGTTTTTGTGTGCGCTAACAGCACGACACGTTGAGACAGGTCGCCGCGCCTGCGACTCACATATTATCACAATTTTATTTTAATAAAAATAGCTTTTTAAACGTTGTTAAAATAGTGTTTAAGGTAAGTATGACGTTTCTATGTAACAAAAAAATGAAAATCTGTGTCTGAAAGGCAAGCTAATGCCACAGTGTAATAAATAGTACTAGCTATTGCTTAGTATACCTAGTATTAAAAATAATTTTAAATCGACAAAAAATAGTAATAGTTTATCACTTACCTTTCTTCATTGACAGGTAAATGGAAAAATTTTAGGTGTTTATCTCTTCTTTTGCTTGATTTGCACCCATCTACAGCACATAAGGCACCAGACGGCATCGTAGGTACGCGTACGAACGAACAAAACGATTTAAATTAAACTACGTGCGTGCGCTTCGTTTGTGAAAACCGCACTGAATTGGGTCCGCAAACGGCCCGAGAACGCTCTGCCGGGCGGTAGGTAATTATAGCGCGCAAGTACATGGAGTGACGGAGGCCTAGTATTACCGAGAGGTCTTGTGAAATTGGTGTTACGATTAATTCGATAAACGCACATTCACATTTTTGCATTGATTGAAGTAATTGACAAGTTTAACTTTTGCCTTCAGGGATTATTAGATGAGACTACGACAACGAGTACCATCATTGCAGTGCAGGAAGGGCGCATTGCCAAACCAGAAAAAAAGATTTAAAAAATGGAGAAAATAAGGGGGTCTCCATACAAAGAAATGTGTTTTTTTATAGGTCTAGAGGTTTTTGATTTAGCTCTATTGTAAAAACGGTAATACATTAAAAGCGTGATACTTGGTGTGATTATAGCACTAATACTGAAGTAACACAACAAATAATAAAAATTGGGCAAGTGTGAGTCGTACTTGCGCTAAGAAGTCCGAACTGAGTGACAAAAAAAGCATACATTTGTCGCTCGCGTTGATGTCTTTTGATTGTAATGTGAATAGGTATCATTTCGTTATACTATGTAGTTGTGTGGAGACGTGGTGGTACGGAACCCTCAGAGTGCTTATCGGAATCGCACTTAGCCGGTTTTTTATCTTCATTTGGTTAAGCCCTTGGCATCATGGCAACCCGGCGTGGATGAGGTCGGGTATCTCATAACCATCAATTCATTATCTAGTGAACTACACTTGCGAAAACACAGCGGGTACGTAATATGCGACCTCATAAATGAAGTTATTAGAATGTTTTATGTTGACTTTATGTTATATTGAAGCTAAATTATATTACACAGATATATTTTTTAATTTTGTGTGCACAGTAGTCAAAATATCTGTTTTTTAGATAGTAAGTCATAGTTCCTAAATATTGTTGATTTTTGTATAAAAAAAATATTGTTTATAACATCATTCACTTTACAAAATAGTGTACAGTTTCTGAATACTTCTTTTAAGAAATGTTAATAACTGCCTGTGTCAGAAGTATTCGCCCATCTTTACCAAAAACATGGATACATAAATAGTTTTTTGATACTCTAAGTCAGATTAAAAAATAATAATAATTAAATTTAAATTATATATAAAGAAGGCGCGAGCGTCTGAGTGTTTGTGTATATGTATGTGTGTGTGCGTGCATCAAGGAAAGAGATAGTGAGGGAGTAAATTTGCAATTGTAATTAGGATATGTGTGTAAGTAGATCTTCTACCTCTTCATAGTTTAGAATTTTTAGCCATTCAATCACGTGTTTTTTTGCATTCATAGTAAGTCATAGGGTAGATATTAAGTTTTTTTGTTCACAGTATTATATAAGAAAGTTGATAACGTATTGTACTGGTGCCTTGCAAAACTAGTTCTAATGGTCTTGGAATAAGTCTTATTTTACTTAATAAATACTGGTTAAAGTTGAGAGATTCATGTTTTTTCATTATGATATTTATAACATACAATTTACGAACTGTCATTAGTCACGACCTCATAAAATAAGTTATTAGAATATTTTTTGTTGATTTTATGTTATCTTTTAGCTAAATTATATTAGACAGATGTATTTTTTTAATTTCGTGTGCACAGTTGTCAAAATATCTCAGTTTTTTAGATAGTAAGTCATAGTTCCTAAATACTTTTGATTTTTGTGTAAAAAAACACTACTTTGTTTTTTTATAGAAATATAAATACTTTTATAACTAGGACTCGGTAATTTTATCATTTTACCTCACGTCCCTAATGTAAATTAATATATTACAGTAATAAGTAGTCATTTCAGTTATCAAAATCGACAACTTCTATATTATGTATTTGCGTATGTCACACCCACCTCACAGTTGGTGTAACTATTTTTCACCTCATTCACATTAATTTACATTCACTTGGCATGTACATAATGATAACGGTTGAATTATGTTTACAATAATTATTAATGACTAGGTTTTTCCAGCGGCTTCACCCGCGTGGACTCCGTTTTAATGACTGTCTTTAAGGGTGATTAGTAGGGCATGCTCCCGGGAAATCTCGGTCTCGAAAATCCCGGGAAATCCCGGGATTTTTTAAACAACCCGGTACTGGGTCTTCAGCGAACGAATCCCGGTTCTTTCGATACTTTCGGTACTTTGTACGTGCATATCATTTTCTCACTATCTGTCTTTTAATATACGATAAAATCAAATAAAAAACCTACTTTTTATACAATGTTATAAAGTAACACAATTTTACTTGCATCATTTACAGTCACACCAACATTTATTTAAAATTTAAGTATTATTTTGAATTAATAATGTATAATTTGTAATAAGCTCAGAACATCGTTGAGTGACAGAAGCGTTAATGCTGTAAGTTTCCTTAGAACTTATTACCGAGATGGAATAGCTATTATTAAATGTAAATGATGAATTTATTTATCAGTTATTCCACAATTTGAGATTTAAATTGTATTTACTGCAACTACTTTTCAACCGACTCCAAAAAGGAGGATGTTCTCAATTCGACTGTATGTTTTTTTTTGTATAATTTGTTACGCGATATCTCCGCAGGATGTGAACCGATTTTCAAAATTATTTTTTTATTCGAAAGAGTATACTTCCGAGGGGGTCCCATTGTCACCAAGTTGGGATCTGATTATGGGATCCCAGGGAAATCAAGGGAAAACCCTCAAATTTTATAGGCACGTATTACGTGATTCATATGTTTTCTAAAGCTATTAAAGTATTAGCGTCTTTTAGTCATCATCCTATGTTAATGAGGTGATTCCGGATGGTACAACTCCCTAATGGTTTGGAGTTGGAAGATAATTCTTGAAATATTATACGTAGGTACGCATAGACCGATAGTTGTATTGTTTCAAGTTATTCAGATTAGCTGATGATGGAAGATTTAAATCCTTAACTTTCATGCTGCTAAGATGATGATAGAAGTCTGTGTATATTTTAATGAAACATGCATTATGACTATTATTACTATTGGCGAGTAGGTGATTGGGTTTAAAGTTGTTAGATAGATAGCATTATTACTTAAAATAAAGAAAATGAAAATAAAAGTTTAAAAAACTAAAAATCGACTTCAAAACGAAATACACTCAAAAGTATGAAATAATATTATTAAACTTAAATATACGATATTATCTAACAATAACGAAATAAAGATGGGTAAGAATTAAATTAGGGGCCTAAATTTTTTTTGAGGTCAGTGTCAGCAAACCATTAAATCTAACACATTTGGAACGTAAGTAACTGTGTGCTGGCAAAGACCTCAAAAAAAAATTTAAGACCCTCATTTAATTCGTACTTACCTTTGATTTCGTTATTGTTCGTTAATATCGTGTATTTAAGTTTAATAATATTATTTCATACTTTTGGGTGAATTTCGTTTTGAGGTCGATTTTTAGTTTTTTAAACTTTTTATATTTATAAGAAAAACGTTCGTAATTATAATATTATTTGTAACTTGGAAATATACACACGGCGCCACATCAAGCTATGTAAAACCAGTATAAACTGGCCGCGATGCCTGTGCGTTTCAAAATACGTGAGGCCCGTGTATACTGGTTTTGTATAGCTTGAGATGCCACCGTGTGTAAGTACCTCTAATTTTGTTGATTTTTAATATTTTCTAATATTTTGATCTCGAAGAAGCGTTTCAGTTTTGCTTTGCTCAATATGTTTAGTGAGGTTATAGTTTATAGTGAAAGGAACAAAGACCATTCTAATTCAAAATGTAACTCGAATTTAGTTCTATTTGATTATTTGTTACTATTTTGATCTCAAAACTTGTATGTTTAATGATACTGATTGTGTTTTAATGATAAATGTCAATAAAAGACACAGAATAGAAAAAAAATAAAACACCAACCCATTTCTAATGAGCCCATTTTCTACAGTTCACTTAATTATATGCTCACTGCATGCACTTTACACAATAAACTAATAGCAACATTTAAGCAAGTACCGAAAGTACCGAATTTCCCGGTAAATCCCGGTTCCAAGTACAGTACCGAAAATCCAGTCCCGGTTCTTGAGACGGAACCGGTACTGCATCCCCTAGTGATTAGTAAATTATGTCGTTTCCCAACTACTTAACCATCTCTGTGCAAGAAATCACAACAATCGAGTAATTTTTCAGTTCCCTCAGGAACTGCATCAGATTATGCTATTTTCCCGGGATAAAAAGTAGCCTATGTCCTTCCCCGTGACACAGGCTACCTGCATGCAAAATTTCATAAAGATTGGTCAAGGCGTTGAAGCGTGAAAAGGTAACAAACAAACACATTTTCACAATTATAATATTACTAGCTTTTGCTCGTTTTTATGACTGTCTTAGAGGTGCGCGTGGACATGAGTATTCTCCAGATCACTCGCGAACTATGTCAGGATATGCTTATTAGTAAATCACGTCATTTCCCATGTTAGATGGCGCTAAAGTAGCAAAATGTTATTTGTTGACAATTTTTTTTTTTAAAAAAAGTACCCTATGTTACTTCTAGTACCTCCCAGAATATGTGTACAAAATTTCATGATTATTCGTCAAGTAGTTTTTGCGTGAAAGCGTAACAAACATCCACGCTTTCACATTTATAATATTATTATATATTATATATATACTAGCTTTTGCCCGCGGCTTCGCCCGCGTGGACATTGTTTTTATGACTGTCTTAGAGGGTGCGCGGTGCGCGAGCCGCAAGCGGCTTGCGAGCGTGGACATGGATTTTTTCCAGTGCCACATATCCTGACATAGTTCCCGAGTGATCTGGAGAATATACATGTCCACGCTCGCGAGCCGCTTGCGGCTCGCGCACTGCGCACCCTCTAAGACAGTCATAAAAACGATGTCCACGCGGGCGAAGCCGCGGGCAAAAGCTAGTAATATTATAAATGTGAAAATGTGTTTGTTTGTTACCTTTTCACGCTTCAACACCTTAACCAATCTTGATGAAATTTGGCATGCAGGTAGTCTGTGTCACTGAGACGGACATAGGCTACTTTTTATCCCGTGAAAATAGCATAGCATAGTCCGAGTCCGATGCAGTTCCTGAGGGAACTGAAAATATACTCTTTTATTTGTTAGTTTCTTTAACATTGCAACGGAACAATGGATTGCTGTGATTTTTTGCACAGAGATGGCTGAGGGGGTGGGAAATGAAATAATTTACTAATTAGCAAATCCTTACATGGTTCCCGAGGGATCTGGCGAAAACTAATTTCCGTGCTCGCGCACGTCAGCGTCGCAACGGAGCTACGGACTGAAGTGTTTTTTTTGCGTTTATTCCCATCTGCCCCCTTCGGAGCTTGCCACCGGGGTGGCGGTTGGCACTAAATTTAGTGCGTTTATTCCCATCTGCCCCCTTCGGAGCTTGTCACCGGGGTGGCGGTTGGCACTAATTAGATGACGTTCAGCAATATATATATATATATATATATATAACCCGCACTGGGCCCGCGTGGTCGACTAAGGCCTAATCGCCCTGATTCAGGGTAGGCTCGAGCCCATCGGTGGGGACGTATATGAGCTGATATAATAAATAATAAGTAAGGAATAGTAAGGATAAAACATGCCCATAGCTAAATTATGGTAGCTGCCAGCTTTTGGGTTCTTTCGATATCGATTAAATCTGTACGGCACATCCCTGGTGGCCAGAGTTTGACATTTAGGGCTGTACGGGGCATGAAATCGGCATACTGACAAGAATAGAGTCATCTCCTTTTCTCATATGGAGGGTTAGTTTGCGTAAGCACACAGCAATATCGTCGCAGTTTTATTTTAATTTGTGTTTAATCTATTGAATTAGTAGATCTGTGGTTAAATCCATTAGCTTCACATCAGGAGGTCGCGGGTTCAATTCCCGGCGGAGTCTAACTTTGTTAGACTCAGTCTGGTTGGTGGAAGGGCATTTTCTAAGCTAAGATTAATACCTACGGACGTGTGCAACGCGACCTTTATACACATCTGGAATCAGATGTGCAGGTTTCTCGCGATGTTTTCCTTCACCGTTAAAGCAATCGGTAAGTATATGCACGTACGTTCCGAAACACTCATTGGTACATTGGCCGTCTAGATTTGAACCCTGGGAACTCTGGTTAGGAGGACCGAATCGTTACCGTTGAGCCATCGACTCTTTTTAGTCCTTTTTAATAAGATTAGCTGTTTCCCGCGGTTTCGCCCGCTCAGATCCCGGTGAAAAAAATTCTTTCCTATTTTTAGACCTACCGAATATACACAGAAAATTTCATGGAAATCCGTCCAGCCGTTTATATAGATCATCATCATTATATCAGCTCATATATGTCCCCATCGAGGGGATCAAGCCTACCCTGAATTAGGGCGATCAGGCCTTAGTCGACCACGCGGGCCCAGTGCCGGTTGGTCGACTTCACACACAATAAATCATATATATAAATAGATATAGGTACTCTGTGAAAATTTCAGCCAGCTACTTAACAGCCTAAAGATATAGACTTCAGAGAGACGGAATGGCATCATAGGCTTAGTAACGGTCCCGTTGCCTGGTACAAGACCCTAAGCAAGAACGAAAGAAAACACATCACTTAACCTAGTCATTATATTCACTCTCCTTTAACTTGTAAATAAATCGCTTCATAGAGAAAACTACCTGAAAATCACGTAGGAAAATATGCAAGCTAAGCGTTTTCAATATGGGGCGAACGTACGAGCCATTTGGCTACCATCAATTGCCTATTGTCCCAGCAATGTAAAGCAGTCACATTGAGGGTCAAAGCAAACGGAGAAGGCAAGTAAAATATTATAACCGTATTCTATTAAATGTAAAAAAATCTAAATACTTTTTTTTTATTAAAGTAAAACTTCTTTACGCACGCTTGACTTGGGGCACACTTCATACAACGGGCCAGAAATGAAATTTCAAAAAACGAATGACGGAACAAACAAAATGGCGGCGAAATCCTATACGTTAGACAACCAAACTGTAACCAATCTGTATCAAGCTAGGTGACGAGGGGGTGAGGTCGCAATCTAGAGAGCGGCAGGGATTGTCCATACTGTTTGTTAGTACTAATATATATACTTTGCTTGGGGAGTAAGCTGGTGGATGAGTTACGGAAGTGTGTTCGGGAGAGGCAAACGGAAGTTGAGAGGGATATATAAATTAGTGAAGATAGAAAGAGAAATACTATTTATTTTTGTTTACCAACAAAATCGGTTGCCTTGGCAACAATATCGGTTGTCAAAACAAACAAAAGATAAAAAAGATTTGATCATTATCAGAGGATAATAAAACTCTTTTCATAAAATAAGTCCGCCTTTCTTTTGTCTAAATATTTAATGTATTTGTTTTAAATGCAATAAAGAGTTTACAAACAAACAAACTGTCTATACCTCCATATGACAAAAAAGATTTGATTATTTTCTGAAGACTAAGTATTTACTTTCATACATATAGAATAGATGGAGCTAATAAAGTTTTACTTCAGTCGTGTGGTCTAAAGCACGCTCGTATTTTTTATTAAAAATTTATGTGCGTTTGACTACATCTCCCCTGATGGTAAACAATGACGATGTAGTCGAGGATAGTACAGAAGCCAGCACATCAAGATAGAAACTTTGAACTTTGTACCGTTCTTATGTCGTATGCGTATGGATCATAATCGCACTACGAGTGTAGCTTGATGTGCTGGTCTCTGTACATGCAAACTCAAATAATGCCTATTTACTCTCGCCTTGAAGATCCCCAAATTGTAGGAGTCAGGTAATATTCAAGCACTGATCTACAGTTACAAAAGAACGATATTCACGGTCAGGCGGTCAAAAGTGGGAAGTCATCCTTTTTGTTCACGGAGGTGTATGGTATCGCTGAATTTGCTGCATCGAACGGTGGCGACAAAAGGGCCGCCCTGAGTTCAATCGCGGCGCTGCCGACGTTATAATAACGCATTCATCAAAGGTTTTTCCTTTTTGTGTAACATAGCTATTTGAATATTTCTATCCTTTTCTCCTGTCAATTATTTAACAGTTCATTTTTACCCGACTGCGCCAGAAGGAGGGTTATGTTTCGAGTTTACCTATGTATGTATGTATGTATATTTCTTTGGCACATCCTGTAGCCTAAACGGTTTGATGGATTTTGAAGTTGCGAGGTGTAGTTAGATTTTTCTTGATCCCGTTAGTGACATAGGATATAATTTTACCCGCCTAGCCAAAAATAGAGGTTGTTTATTTATTTAGCACGCCCTGTAGCATAAACGGCTTGATACATTTTAGAGTACGAGGGGTCGTTGGATTCGTCTTAATCCCATGAGTGACATTAGATACAATTTTAACCGACTGGCCAAAAACATAGTGGTAAAGTTTTTATGAAGTCGGGGTTTTAATGTTTTGTGTGAACCGGGAGTTCTTTTACATGTGAATTGTGATCTAAGTTCAAGCAATATTTTTGCAGCTCCATTTTAATACTATGCTTCTCAAATCCACGTCACTATTGCACGGAAATGAGCGGTCGATGGTAAAGGTAGGGAACTTGTAGGCTTTAGCCTAGTGTTTCCCAACCTGTAGTCCGCGGACCCCTGGGGGTCCGCGAGTATATATATGTGGCAGCATTCGTAAAATTTTAAATATAAATGTACTACTACAATGCAGCGCTGTGCTGGGTATTGCCGGCATAGAATTGATAAGAACCATTTTAGACCGAAAGGAGAATGAGAGACAAACTTGCAATATTACGTTGACTTTCACAATTACTAACCTCTTTTGAAACAACATTAGAAAAATGATTGTGTACAGTAACAGGTAGAAAATGAGTACACGCGACATTAATTTACATTAACTAAATATTTTATTTACGAGGCAGTTAAGAACACAGCATAAAAACATAGCGAAATTCACTGGACCGAGGAAGTCAAAACTGTTTACTTTATTATTTATTATTTCTGTTGTGTGTGATGGCAAAAACACGCTCTAGATCTTGTTCCGATTTTATGAAACGCACAGGACAGTTTAATGAATCGTTTCTCTTAGCATAAACACGACCTTCCTTTGTCCAAATGAATTTCCAGTCGAGCGTGCGACCCATCTCGCGTGCCTTGCCAAATAATATCCGGTTCATTTTAGTAAGCCTTTCATTTATGTAATAATTTGTGTGACTCTGTGAGGGTAGATCTAGATCGGCAGTGTTGAGGTTGCGCGCATTTTTTATAAGTTGGTCGCGATGAGCCCGCTGGACTAGTCGCAGTGCAATAGGGCGCGGGCGCGGGCGCTGCATTGTTGACCCCGCCGCCGCCGCGCTACCGCCCTCACCGCCCTACCGCCAGGTCATTTAGCAGAGACTGTTGTTCCTTTTCATTCAGTTGAAAGTGGAGCTCGGCAAATTTATCCTCAAAGTGTGATGATTGGAGTGATTGTTGTTTGGTAAATGTATCGTAGTCACTGCGTAGTGCCAAATCTTCGTTCTTGAGCGTACGTACGAGATCGTTGAGGGACGTGACGTCACGCCGCATATCCACTATTTCGCTTGATAGTGCGTCGGTCTTATGCGTGAAATTGGATTCTAACCTTTTTATTACTTCTTGAAATTCCAGTTTTATTTCCTCGGCGAGAATGACGCGTATTTTGTCCAACTTTTCATCAACTTTCTTATCTAAGAGCATTGAAAACTGGTCCAAAGTGATACTTGGTGCAGGCAACTAGGGCCCCCTCGTTGGGCTGATTAATACCCCGGTCTGAAGCTTGAGTACATGGAATTACTTTAGCACCCACTTCATCACATGGCATATCCAAGAAGGAGCCAGTCTTTAAACACGGATCTAGAGGTAAGTAATCCTGCTTATTATAGGCGTGTTGTCGTTTGTTTGCCGTTTCGTGATATTTTAGCGATCAGGGCATTTCCATGATCGTTTAAAATCTTGAATATTTTTCATGTAGGTAGCTGTTGTCATATTGATGCAATTGTGATGATAGGTACATTTACATAGTGTGTATACCAGGATCTCACCCACACCAACAGGGTTTGGGCAAGCAAAGCATTTCATTTTGGCGAATTTTTCAGAGAAATTACAACATAATGCCAATCGGTGTGTAGCTAAGTGAGCGCAGCGGTCAGCTGATAATTTGACAACCAATCAGCTGTGAGAAACTCACTACCAGGCACTGTGTTTGAACTCACAAGATTAACCGTCCGTTACTGACAATAAATCAGAACTTTATGGCAATTTTACGGGCACTGCAATAAGTTAATTAGTACAATTTTAACACCACTTTATAGCACTTTTAAAAAGGTTAAATATATATAAATTTAGAGCCCAAAATCAAGAAAAAACAATTTTTAAAACAAAATAAACGCGGAGCGGTTTTAAAGTGATGTTTACGCAATGAAGTGCGCTCACCTAGTTATATTACATTCGTAGTTCGTAGTTAGTATAGTAACATCAACCCGAATATCACTCATTTAGTTGCAATAAAGCAACACCAACCTTAACATTAGCGTGTTATAAATAAAAATGTATTTTTTTTGTATTCGTAGTATTTAAATAAATGGTCAAAAATTTATTGCCTTGTTTTATTAAGGGGTCCTTGAAAATTGTGCTAGATTCCTAGGGGTCTGTGACTGAAAAAGGTTAGGAAACGCTTAGCCGGTCGATCGTTCCGCACAATCAGCCACGAAACAATGTTCTCTAGTTTCCGAGAAAATGGGTAGTCAACTGTGTGTAGAGGCGGAACGATTTTTTCTTATCTGTGGTTTAGAACATACTCGTAGATATCTGTATACTTTTTTTGAGAACTATTTATAAACTAACTGCATAGTACTGTAGGCCTAGAAAGAGTCAACTAAAGTAAGTGATCATGTTATTTTACATAAATCCGTAGGCGTCGGTGGCTCAACCGGTAACGACTCGGTCCTCACGGCCAATGTATACTACTAATGAGTTTTTCGAAACTTACGTACATAAGATACTCACCGATTGCTTTAACGGTGAAAGAAAACATCGTGAGGAAACCTGCACACACCTCCGAAGAAACTCGAAGGTTGTGTGTGAAGTCGACCAACCCGCAATGGGCCCGAGTGGTCGATTAAGACCCGATCGCCCTAACTCAGGGTAGGCTCGAGACCCTCGGTGGGGACGTATATGAGCTGATATGATTACATAAATCCATGTAATTTTTTGCATGTGAAATTGCATAATTTATGTAAAATTACATAAAAAAAGTAAATAATAATTGTGAAAGTTTTTTACATAAGTTGTCTAATGTACGCAAAAAAAGCTGTAAAAATATATAAAATTATGAAATATACATAATATTATCTAGTTTACACAATTTTACTTACTTGTCATGTAATTTTATGTAGATTATGTAATTTAACATGTAAAAAGAACCATAATTTGATGTAAAATTACATGAAATTTTAAAAGCTCTTATCATTGTGAATGTGGGTTGCAGTCGCAGCTAAACTTCGACCGTTCGACCTTTTATCATTGTGAATGTGGGTTGCAGTCGCAGCTAAACTTCGACCGTTCGACCCAGTGGGATCTGTAGTGTCTATACCTATAACCCTTGCTCCTTAACGCACTCGAAGATGTGCTGTATCAATTCCGCTGAGTGGAAAGTGCTTGAAGTCCTATGGTTTTGGGTAGCCATCACCAAGAAGGCACATACGGCTACGCCCGTTAGAAGTAGGAATAGGGCATTGAAAGCCCGAAGGGTATAGCTGGCCCACAGGCCGCTTGTATAGAATGATTGGTAGTATGATTTAAACAAAGTGACCTTCACATCATCTGTGCAATTAGCGAACCTGCGTGCCAGCATATTCTCGCGCACCGTCAATGCCCTACGTTCCCTCTCGATATCACAATCGTCTTTTAAATATGTGGTGACAATGTGCCCGAAGTATTTAAATTGGCTGACTCTTGACAGCTCCTCATAGTATAGTCTGATGGGAGGCATATGACAAGGAGAAGTGCCACACATTATGATGTGTTCCCTGCAATTATTTTTATATTTTGTATAATTGCATGTGATTGACTTGTTATCTTTTTCCTAACTAGGAAAAAGTTTTTCATGTCCTCATGGCATTATACCTCTTCACGCTTCAGCACGTCAACCAATCTTGACGAAATTTGGCATTCAGGTAGCCTATGTCATGGGGAAGAACATAAACTACTTTTTCTCCCATGAAAATAGCAGTACCTGAGAAAACTAAAAAAAGAAAATATTTTTGGTTGATTTCGTTAACATAGTAACAGAGCAACGGATGAGCCACTTGCGGCTCGCGCACCACTCACCACTCACCCTCAAAGACAGTAATAAAGAAAGCCGCGGGTAAAAGCTTGTAGAAAATAAAAAGTGATTTAACCTGACATCTTAACGGCCTCACGCCCCTCTGATTATAATACACAGCAGTACACATTTCTCTACGAAATATAAAAATATACCAACATAATTTAAACAGGCAATTTTTTGCAAAAAAAATAATTGTGAAAAAGCTTATGCGTATAAAACATAAATTACTTTCTTGTTTTTTGTTATTTATTTTATGATAGCTTTTTTCTTACTTATACAGGGTGCAAAAAACTGGTGTAGGACCCGTTAACTGGGGGATACTGAACAACTTTCCCCAAGGAACCATAGTCAATTCTCAAAAAAAATAATTTGACCCTCCATACTAAAATGCACGAAATTGGTTGATCAACTGATCGATTTGTATGAAGAGTAAAAAAGTTTTTTTGCAATTTCAGCAAAGTCGTAGAACAAATGTTGTTCAGTATGATGAGTGGAAGCCCCAGTTAACGGGACCTACACCAATTTTCTTACACCTGTATAAACTTTATGGATCGCAGAGGTGGCGTCATTGCCATTGAAGGTGTAGGGTTATTAGGGTATGAGCCTAAACTAGAGTAGGCATCAGCTTTTGAATTTGAAAAAAAATTGGAAAATTACTCATTCCTACAAAAAATCTGATTGGTCCACTTTCATGTTTCTGATAGATTACCGTAGTTATAAAGTTGAAATTACGCTATTATGGAGATGGGTAACTGGGAGTATATAAAGGAAAAAGTCTGAAAACAGCAATAATCCATTCACCGGGGGTGAAACAGGGGTTGACAGTTTGTTGATACTTTTGATTGTAGGTTCTTGATGGAACATTATATCACTCATTTTGATATACCAAACTTTACCAATTGTGAATAAAAAAAAATGCAAACTGTCAACTCATTTTGGTATTTATTTACACTAATTCCACAGAAATTTAATAATACTATACGTTATAATTTGTCAGCAAGCGGTTTAGAATACCATCGTTTTATTCAATTTCTGTGGAATTAGTGTAAATAAATACCAAAATGAGTTGACAGTTTGCATTTTTTTTTATTCACAATTGGAAAACCCTTGACAACATCTCACCTGGTGGTAAGTGACGATGTTGCCGAAGATGGAGCGGGCTCACCAAGATTCCCCAACGCAATGGGGAACTGGCTATCTTATCTTCATGCCGGAACACACCAATGATATCAACATTGATATTTGGCGGCAAGACTTAGATAAGATGGTGGTAGCTAAGCTAGCCAGGCGGGCTTTGAAAATGCCCTACCACCAACCAAATAGAGTCCATCAGTCTCAAGGTTTGAGATTAAAAAAAAACCTCTAAAAAGTAAACAATAATATGTATTGACCCTTTGAGTTTAATTTAAGTAGTAATATTTTGATCCAAGAGTCGTCGCGTAGGGGGACCGCTAAGTTGTGAAGTTATTACTAATTAGTTGTAGTAAAGTAAATCAGTTGTATTCTGTTTTTATTTTATTTACTTAGCGGTCCCCCTACGCGACGACTCTTGGATCAAAATATTACTACTTAAATTAAACTCAAAGGGTCAATACATATTATTGTTTACTTTTTAGAGGTTTTTGTCGGGGGTTTTTTAAATTTTTAATTTAATTTTTATTTCGTGCTTTTTAAACTTTACATAACTATTACATACAATCGAAACTCTACCCCCACATTCATACAAATAGTTTCCGGGACGAAACACGATACTGCGACACAAAATCTAGCCTATTTTGAATCGATCAAGCCTGTGGAAGTTGCTCACCTCCCTTGTTTGAAGCTGCAATTAAATGTGTTATAACTCTAACTTCAAATCCATGGACCCATGGAAGTTTTTTACTTTTTTAACCGCTGCTTCAGCAGATTCCAGGAGATGCTGCAGCATCAGGTCAAGGTTACCATATTATATCTAACACCTATTCATTGAGACTATTCTAATAATTTCTATTCTAATTCTATTTAAAAGTGTGTGTAACACCTATTTGAAATAAATTGTTTTGAATATTTTTTTTGAGCCCAAACACGATACTTCTACTGAAAGTTTTTGAGGAGTTGGGTATTCTGTAGATTCTAGGAGATGCTGCATCAACAGTTCAAGGTTATCATGGTTTTGCAATATTTTTACATTAACAGGGCACCAAATTTTGAATCGATCAGACCTGTATAAGTTGCCCAGATCCCTTAGTCACCTAGATAAGAGCTGATAACCCTCAAACGGCTGAACAGATCTTTATCGATTATAGCTAAGAACCACCGCAAGGAAACTTGTTTCACGTAAAAAAAAACGCATCAAAATCGGTCCATCCGTTCGAGAGTTGCGATGCCACAGACAAACAGACACAAACACACAGAAATTGGCGTCAAACTTATAACACCCCTCTTTTTGCGTCGGGGGTTTATATAAGAAATCAAAGCGAAGGTTTATCTCAATAATATTTAGTTCACAGTTAGTCATTGTTTCAGGTACGTAGGTATGTCAAAAATTTAACGGATTTTAACAACATCAGCTCACCGTGTTGCCACCATTGCATTGTATGCAGAATCAAATACTGATCAAAACGAGTCCAAACACGACATATCTGCTATTATTTTTTTAAGAGTGTACTAGTGTGCTGGATATCCTGGCCGCAGCATCAGCTCACCGTGTTGCCACCATTGCATTGTATGCAGAATCAAATACTGATCAAAACGAGTCCAAACACGACATATCTGCTATTATTTTTTTAAGAGTGTGCTAGTGTTCTGGATATCCTGGCCGCAGCATCAGCTCACCGTGTTGCCACCATTGCATTGTATGCAGAATCAAATACTGATCAAAACGAGTCCAAACACGACATATCTGCTATTATTTTTTTAAGAGTGTACTAGTGTGCTGGATATCCTGGCCGCAGCATCAGCTCACCGTGTTGCCACCATTGCATTGTATGCAGAATCAAATACTGATCAAAACGAGTCCAAACACGACATATCTGCTATTATTTTTTTAAGAGTGTGCTAGTGTTCTGGATATCCTGGCTGCAGCATCAGACCAAGAGTTCCATAATCCTGCATAGTTATTAAGCATACATGAGTGTTTCAAGTTTTTGGTCACATGTATGTTTGAAAGTAAAGTAAATACACATTAAGAGTCTAAGAACCCTACCGCAGCTAACAAAAGAGCTGATGACCTTGAAACGGCTGAACCGATTTTGATAAAACGTATCTAAGAACCATCGCCAAAAAACCTGCTTGTAAATAAAAAAAACCGCATCCAAATCGGTTAACCCGTTTGAGAGCTACGGTGCCACAGACAGACACACAGACAGACACACAGACACACACACAGACACACACACAGACACACACACACACATAGCGGTCAAACTTATAACACCCCTCTTTTTTGCGTCGGGGGTTAAAAAAGGGACATAAAGGTCCACGAGTATATAATAGGCTTCTAATATGGTTAGAAAGAAATAATAAAAAAATAAATAAGAAAGTGTTTTTTATTATTATTCACAATTGGTAAGCCCTTGGTATCATCTTACCTCATATTAAGTGACGATGAAGCCGAAGATGGAAGCGGGCTTACCAAGATTCCCTAACGCAAGGGGGATCCAGCTGTCTTATCTTCAAGCCGGAACACATCTATGCTGATGTTAAGCGGCAAGACTTAGATAGGTGGTGGTAGCTAGCCAAACCGAGTCTTACAAAGTTAGATTTCGCCGGGAATCGAACCCGCTATCTACTGGTGTCATGTTACTGGACTTAACCATTACGACACGGAGGCGGTTAAAAACTGTTCTAGTCGCGGAGTAACTGGAATCGAACCCGCGCCCTACTGGTGTGAAGCGAATGGACTAACCACTATGCCACGAAGGCGGTGCGTGTGCGACATATTTTTGTTATTTCTTCGCACTTGCTGGAAAATGTTCAAGATGTTTGCCGCCCAGTATACAATTTCATTTTTTTTATAATGCTTTTTTTACACCATTTGCAGCTTTTTAGTGTCCGTACCAGGTAATGGGACCTTATTTTTAAGGCTACGCTGTATGTATGTCTGTCTGACCTTTAAAGGGATGATCTTGAGCATTTCTTTTGCATTTATTTTTATAATAGGTAGCCGGCTTAAAATTTTCACGAAATATGCAACGGCTGAATTAATCGCACCTTTGATAAATGCTGTTAGCTGCTGCCGTTTCGCATGAAACGGTTGCGTCAAAGGGGCCGCCCTGAGATCAGTCGCGAATCTTGTTCAGTCTTTAATTATTAATGTAGGCGAAGATTCAGACGATACTTCGTCCAGCAGTAAAAGTGATTAAACTTAATGATGAATTCAAAATTAAACAAAAACTGGCAAAGTGCGAGTCAGAACCGCACACATAGTGTTCCGTACAATAATACTAGATGGCGTTTATTTTCTTCATGTTTAAAAAAAACACGTTTTTTGTACCGAGACCCCCTTATTTTTCACTTTTTCAAATTTTTAGTATTTGTTGTTAAAGCGGCAACAGAAATACATCATCTGTGAAAATTTCAGCTGTCTAGCTATCACGTTTCATGAAATACAGTCTGGTGACAGACGGATGGACGGACAGAGGAGGCTTAGTAATAGGATCCCGTTTTTAGCCTTACGTACGTACCCTACCTATTTAATTTTATTTTTTATGTAAAATGGTTTTATCCAACACATTTCCAGAACTCCGTTCGGATGTACTGCACTTTATTCCCCGAACGTACTTTTAAACATTTATGGGGATTTACTAGCGAACAGATGGCCGTTAGGGCAGTAAAGTTCTCGAGTGGCGACTACACACCGGAAAGCGTAGCGTAGGCGGGCCTCCCACTCGGTGGACCGATGACCCGGTGAAGGTCATGTTTACCACGAATAAAGATTTAAGAATTTTGAATTTTTGAATTTGAATTTGAATCTGGATGCGGGCAGCGCAGAACCGGTCGTCGTAGAAATCCTTGGGGGAGGCCTATGTCCAGCAGTGGACGTCCTTCGGCTGATATAATGATTAACGAATGCTAAAAGTACTAAAAGCATGTAGTAAATAAATAATGAATAAAAAATAGAAAAAATGCAAAAAAAGTAAAAAATTTAGGGGACAAGGAACATGTTTATTAAGAAGATTTTTCTTTTTTCTCACTTTTAAAAACTTAGATTAAAAATTTGAATAACCCCTACGAAAAAATCCTTTAAAAAGTAGAAAATAACATTATGTCCTGGCCCTTTAAGTTTAATATAAGTAGTTATGTTTTGATCTAAGAGTCGTCGCGTAGGGGGACCGCTAAGTTGTGAAAAAAGTAAAACAGTTGATAACTGTTTTTATTTTATTTACTTTAGCGTCAGGTCAAGGTTACCATGTTTTATATAACACCTATTCATTGAAACTATTCCGATGAGCCCAATACGATTCCTCTGCTGTAAGTTGGTGAGGAGTTGGGTACCCTGAAGATTCCAGTAGATGCTGCAGCAACAGGTCAGCGTTACCATGGTTTTGCAATATTATTACAGTTACATGTCACCAAATTTTTAAACGATCAGACCGATATAAGTTGCTCACATCCCTTCATCACCTTAATAAGAGCTGATAATCTTCAAACGGCTGAACAGATCTTCATAAATTATAGCTAAGAACCACCTCGATTACTCCAGTTTTCAAACAAAAAATCGTTTAAGAACTACGATGCCACAGACAGACACACAGATGCAAAGATACACAAGTTAAACTTATAAAGTCCTCTTTTTGCGTTGGGGGGTTTTTTTTTTATTCACAGTTGGTAAACCCTTGACAACATCTCACCTGGTGGTAAGTGACGATGTTGCCGAAGATGGAAGCGGGCTCACCAAGACTCCCCAACGCAATGGGGAACTGGCTATCTTATCTTCATGCCGGAACACACCAATGATATCAACATTGATATTTGGCGGCAAGACTTAGATAAGATGGTGGTAGCTAGCCAGGCGGGCTTAGAAAATGCCCTACCACCAAACAAACCGAGTCTTACAATTGACCCCGCCGGGAATCGAACCCGCGACCTCCTGTGTAAAGCCAGTGAACTTTGCCTCTGAGCTACGGAGGCGCTTAAAAAACGGTACTACATACAAGCGTGAAACTTGGTATGATTGTAGTACTAATCCTTCAGGGCGCGTTTATATAACACGAATGTCGTCAGTGCGGCCGCCGCGCGGCGGATCTACTGTTTTAGTAAAACAAGCTTTATATACGAGTACAACTACTCGTATGAAAAGTACATACATAACGAGAACATTCGAGTGATTCGAGCGAGGCAGCCGCTCGGCCACTTCGCGGTTAGATACTTATAAATCATTTCAAAATTATGTCCTAGTTCAGGCCTGCCTACGCTATGTTTACCGGTGCGTGATCGCCACTCGAGAACGTAACTACCCCCACGGCCATCTGTTCGGTGTCCTTAATCATCATGTCAGCTCATATACGTCCTCACCGAGGGGCTCGAGCCTACCCTGAATTAGGGCGATCGGGCCTTAGTCGACCACGCGGGGCCAGTGCGGGTTGGTCGACTTCACACACAACCTGCGAGTTTCTTCGCAGGCGTGTGCAGGTTTCCTCACGATGTTTTCCTTCACCGTTAAAGCAATCGGTAAGTATATGTCCGTAAGTTTTTGAAAAACTCATTGATACATTGGCCGTCCAGATTTGAACCCGGTACCTCTGGTTAGATGGACCGAGTCGTTACCGGTTGAGCCACCGACGCTTTTTTATGTCCTAGTTATTAAAACATAATAGCCACCGCGCGGCCGCCGCAAGAAAATTTTCGCGTCGTTTAACCGCAGCAGAAAGAGTAATCATTCCCTCGCCTCGCCACGCCGCGCCCCCGCACCGCACAACGCAACGCATTTCGCGGTTATATAGAAACAACAATAGTAGGACTGGCGGAATTAATTAAAAAAAAGTAGACGTTAAAAATCGGGAAAATCAGTACTATGGTCGGGACCCGGGACGCTGGGGCCGAAAATCGGGACATTCCGATTAAACCGGGACAGTTGGCAAGCCTAACTTTAGTACCATTAATTGGTATCTATACTTACCTACATAATAGGGACGACGACAGCATCAAAAATAAATTATGAACTCTTGATCACTAAATTCCCCTCCTACTTAAACTTCGAAAAATCTTACTCGTTTTCTTTCAAGTCTTCGATTTTTAAATCACCAAATTCAGAAAATGAGTACATAAAATGACGCTGCAAAACTATGACGTCACGCCTAGGTATTTCAAACATTTTTAAAACAAAATTTCGTTTATGACGCATGAAAAAAGTAGCATTCGTCATCCTTATTAAAGGTATTTAGTTATCTACACTTATTACAGCACATCATCTTGAGTAGGTACATATTACATATTACCAGCGTGGCAATGCGGCGAGTGTCATGGTCACTTTCGGACCGAAGACGCGTAGGGACGGGGGCATTGACTAAAGCTTCTTTCTAGAGCTTTTGTTTGTTTTGTAATTTTGTCCTTTTTTTGGCGTCTTATGTTTGTTTATATTACCAGCGTGGCAATGCGGCGAGTGTCATGGACACTTTCGGACCGAAAACGCGTAGGGACGGGGGCATTGACTAAAGTTTCTTTCTAGAGCTTTTGTTTGTTTTGTAATTTTGACCTTTTATTTTGGCGTCTTATGTTTGTATATATTACCAGCGTGGCAATGCGGCGAGTGTCATGGACACTTTCGGACCGAAGACGCGTAGGGACGGGGGCATTGACTAAAGCTTCTTTCTAGAGCTTTTGTTTGTTTTGTAATTTTGTCCTTTTTTTGGCGTCTTATGTTTGTTTATATTACCAGCGTGGCAATGCGGCGAGTGTCATGGACACTTTCGGACCGAAAACGCGTAGGGACGGGGGCATTGACTAAAGTTTCTTTCTAGAGCTTTTGTTTGTTTTGTAATTTTGACCTTTTATTTTGGCGTCTTATGTTTGTATATATTACCAGCGTGGCAATGCGGCGAGTGTCATGGACACTTTCGGACCGAAGACGCGTAGGGACGGGGGGTATTGACTAAAGCTTCTTTCTAGAGCTTTTGTTTGTTTTGTAATTTTGTCCTTTTTTTTTGCGTCTTATGTTTGTTTATATTACCAGCGTGGCAATGCGGCGAGTGTCATGGACACTTTCGGACCAAAAACGCGTAGGGACGGGGGCATTGACTAAAGCTTCTTTCTAGAGCTTTTGTTTGTTTTGTAATTTTGACCTTTTATTTTGGCGTCTTATGTTTGTATATATTACCAGCGTGGCAATGCGGCGAGTGTCATGGTCACTTTCGGACCGAAGACGCGTAGGGATGGGGGCATTGACTAAAGCTTCTTTCTAGAGCTTTTGTTTGTTTTGTAATTTTGAACTTTGTTTTTAAGCTATTGTATAGCTTTTATCGCGGGCTTTGAGGGGACCGAATCAAGAAATTTCATAACGGAAATAAAACCTGACACCCCAAAAAATATATATATAGAGTTCTAAAAAAAATACAGTGCCATCTATCTATCCATCATGATGATGATGATGATGTTGGCGATGGCGATTGATGATGGCGATTGATGATGGCGGATGATGATGATGATGAACTTTCTTAGTGTTAATTTATTACATAAACATCCCGCGCCCCAAGGACTATATGGTACTGGTAAATACTGCATAAATAAAAAATAAATAAATAATTAATTGCAAAATTTGATAAAAATGCTATGCAATAGCTTTATCGCGGCAGTCCCCGAGTGCCAAACGTCTTTTTTTGCGTCTTATGATTGTATATATTACCAGCGTGGCAATGCGGCGAGTGTCATGGACTCTTTCGGACTGGAGACGCGTGGGGACGGGGGTATTGACTAAAGCTTCTTTCCTAGAGCTTTTGTTTGTTTTGTAATTTTGACATTCATGTTTTTTTTTGCGTCTTATATTTGTATATACTATATATGTTACTTTCTCTGAATAAATAAGTATCTTGTTAACGTTTGAGGATAATAAAAGACCTGAGGATAAGACGAATGTCTATGTATCTAGTTATAAATATCTATTTACTTTTAGTTTCTTTTTTCTTCTTTTAAATCGTACACTGATGTGTTTTTTTGCTCGATATTTAAGTCCTTTTCTGTAATCACAGGTTGGTTGAAAGAGATACCCGTATGGGTTGAGTCCGCCTTTGTGGGTAACATGTTATTTCTATTCTGTAACTAATTCTGTCATAATCTGTTGTATAATAAAGAGTTAACAAACTAAATTCAGTATTCAGTAGCATTTATTTACTTATTGTGGACTTCCTAAAGTTTCTTATTCTTAATCCTGTCAGCAACCTTGAGCTGTCGCAATTCCATATCGATTTGTACACAAGCAATCGTCTCCTTGCTGGCAACCAGACTGATGTTCGCGTAAATACGGCCTTTGGTGAACGGGAACCCTCGCGGGATGACGTCTGGGTTAATCGTCATATTCCAAAGGTGGTAATCACCCTGGAATCAGCAAAAACAACTGTCAAGATGGTAGAATATGTGTTATCTGCGTCGTCGTGTGTGATGGTCCGCTGAATTCAATCGCAAGGGATATTTTATCTGTGGATATGATATTTTATCTGTAGATAAAATATTATAGTAGATTATTACTCGTAGATATGATATTTTATCTCTAGATAAAAAAAAACAAAAATACTCGTATGTAGATATCAATAAAATATCGTTGCCGACTCGTAGTCACACCAGATTATCACACCAGTATAAAATCATGTTATCATGTAAACCACAGACTTATATTTGCCATGTAAACGATTCATTAATTGTTTGTATAGAACTTCATATTCATTTCGATGCTTACAATGTTTTTAACCATTGGCCCTGCCAATATATTAATGAACTCGACTGCAAGTTTATCCAAGCTCATACGGTGAAGGAAAACATCGTGAGGAAATCTGCACACGCTTGCGATAAACTCAAAGGTTGTGTGTGATGTCGGCCAATTCGCACTGGGTCCGCGTGGTCGATTATGGAAGGACCGATCGCCCTAATTCAGGGTAGGCTCGAGTCCCTCGGTGGGGACTTATGTGAGCTGATGATGATGACAGTGAGTGACAAGTTATAGGCCTCCGAAAACCGTGGTGTTTGTAATAGCAATAAAAAAAAACGATTGTGCTTTAGACCACACGACTGAAGTAAAACTTAATCACCGTTCGCATAACGCATTCACCAGCTTTCTCCCGAAATCAAGCGTGCGTAAAGAAATTTTACTTCAAAAACAATTTGCAAAAATTTAGAGTTAGTGCGAAAATATTTAGAAAAGTATAAAAGTTAGTAGCCAAAACTTTTAAATTAATACAAAAAGCGTCTCGGTGGCTCAACGGTAACGACCTGGTCATCCAAACCAGAGGCACAATATTACGATATGGGTTACAGTAGCGCAATGCCTTTGATGTCGCACGATGCCGCCACGGCATAGGTACTCCCGGTACTAGCCTGTAGCCAGCCTGGCAAACTCGCGGAGTTTGGCAGGCTGTGCCCCACCGCCCACTGCCCCGCAAGTACCCTTCCGTTGCTCTGCGTAAGTACATTCGTTGCACTACTGTAAGCCGCTATATTCTAATACTGTGCCAGAGGTCCCGGGTTCGAATCTGGACGGCCATTGGGCATGAACTCTGGTACAATACATGCACTAGTGCATTTGCATGTACCAGTGAGTTTTAGCAACTTACAAACATTTGTTTACCGATTGCTTAGTGACTGATTGCTAAGTGACGGAAAATATGTATAAAATGTGCATAAAGGTCGCGAATTTGTTTTATTTTTTAATCATAATTCGAAAAAAAATATTTTGAAATGTACCAAATACAAATAAATACCTTTCAATTATGATACTCCATTTGACCTAGTAACCACACTTTAACAAAATCCCCCGTCCATTTAAAAATATATATTTTCATTTGCTATAAAGTTAGACAATCATTATTTAAAACTTTTCCAAATTTCAAGTCGATAGCATTGGTACTTGCTGTGAATAACAGGTGTGACAGACAGAAAAACAGATGAAGTCACAGCTTAAGGGTTCATTTTTACCGTTATGGTACGGAAACCTAAAAATGACGGGTTATAGTATAGGCGGTAATATTACGTATTTTCGTTATTTTTGACCTCAATTGCTCCTAAAAGATAGAAAACCCAAGGTTGAAAAAAAAACTCTTATTGTTGATGATGTTCCTTAAAGTCAAAAGCTACTAATAGCTTCTAAAAACACGATTGAGCAGTTTTGGCTCGATAGAAAAAAATCCCAAAGATAGGTCTACACAGTTACTTTCATGACTAATATTTTGAATTATGAATTTAAAAAAAATACAACTATATTTGTTATGATAATACAAAGTGAGCAGTGCTATTATTTTTTATACTTTTATTGTAGTTTTTGATTGAAACGAAAAACCATTGAAAAAGTGTGGTTATTTTCTTTACTCTTTACACGTAAAGAAAAAGACAGAGACAACTGTTCCAATCAATACCTCGCCTTAAGGTGGTTCGTGTTGGTTATGAGGAATAATAACAAAATATCATATTTTTCAGGTTATCGCCAGAATATCCAAAATAAGGAATTTTACATTTGACAAATTCATTGATATTGGTAGAAAAGTAAGACTTTTTTAACCACAATTGGTGAGCCCTAGGCATCATCTCACCTGATGGTGAGTTGACGATGATGCTCAAAATGGAAGCAGGCGTACTAAGATTCCCCATCGCAATGTGGAACTGGCTATCTTATCTTCAAGCCGGAACACATCAATGCTATTAATATTGATGTTTGGCGGTAAGACTATAAGATAAGATGGTGGCAGCTAGCCAGGCGGGCTTAGAAAATACCCTTCCACCAACCAGACCGAGTCTTACGAAGACTCTGCCGGGAATCGAACCCGCGACCTCCTCCTCCTAATAGAATAACCATTACGCCACTGAGGCGCTTAATTGTCACAAAACAGGTTAAACCTTGTTTAAATATTCAACAACATTGATGTGTTCCAGCTTGAAGATAAGATAGCCAGTTCTCCATTGCATTGGGGAATCTTTGTAAGCCCGTTTACATCTTCGGCATCATCGTCACTTAACATCAGGTGAGATGATGCCAAGGGCTTACCAATTGAGAAAAAAATAATTGAGTCATAATTCACAAAATACCTTGAAAAATTGGAAACTTACGCCTTAACGAAAAGGAACCACCTTCATTTGAATATGCAGGAAAAAAGGATTACCGGGGGGTAAGGGCAAGACGCGTTGAACTTTCCCTGTTTCAAAGCATCTCCGAAGATCTTGTCTGTGTGGATCAGGTCGCACCAGCGCCAGAACATCTGAACGAAACTGGGCTTGTACTGGTTGCTCAGGAACTCGTAGAAATAGAAAGCAGCCTGGATCAAAAATAAATGTAACTACAAAAAATATTCTGGGTGTAACGAAACTGGTGTAGGTCCCGTTAACTGGGGCTTCCACTCATTATACTGAACAACTTTCCCCAAAGAACCCATACTAAAATCTCAAAAAAAGAATTGGATCCTCCATTCAAAGATGCACAAAATTGGTCGATCAGCTGAACGATATTTATGAAGTAATTTTTGTTTGCGATTTCAGCAAAGTCATAGAACTGAAGTTGTTCAGTATGATGAGCAGAAGCCACAGTTAACGCGACCTACACCAATTTTGTTACACCCCGTATATTTTGTAAACTTTTCGAAGGTTTACCTAATACTAAGTTTCTATAGCTGCGGGTAGCGCAGGACCGGTCGTCGTCGTGGAAATCCTTGGGGCAGGCTACAGCATGGAACAACCTATGCCTGCCGCCGCGCGTAAAACGCTAAGTAAAACGCTTCTATTAAATATACGTACCTTGACGTTGTTGTCGATAGAAAACAAACAGTTGAAGTGCAATCCTACGTAGTACACCGGATTGGATCGTCCATACCGGTTTGAAGTCAGATTTACGTAAGACAGGTACTTCCGATCAAAGAAAGTGGTTCTTGGATGCTCTACGCTGATGTAAGTTATCTGAAAAAAGTTGATTTGTTTAGTTATTTATTACAAAATCCCTGTCATCAAATAAAGCAGCACATTCCTACACTGTACCACACCCTGGACACTTCATACAACGGGCCAGAAACGACATTTCAATAAAGGAATGACGGAACAAACAAAA
The DNA here is from genome assembly GCA_947284805.1 of Coleophora flavipennella. Taxonomy (NCBI): domain Eukaryota; kingdom Metazoa; phylum Arthropoda; class Insecta; order Lepidoptera; family Coleophoridae; genus Coleophora; species Coleophora flavipennella. The sequence continues at coordinate 9,493,695 of OX369293.1, read as the reverse complement.
TGGCGGTGTAGTCCTATACTATATATATATATATATATATCTTAATATATATAAATCTCGTGTCACAATGTTTGTCCTCAATGGACTCCTAAACCACTTAACCGATTATAATAAAATTCGCACACCATGTGCAGTTCGATCCAACTTGAGAGATAGGATAGGGTAGGGTAGGGTAGTGTAGGGTAGGGTAGTGTAGGGTAGGGTAGGGTAGTGTAGTGTAGGGTAGTGTAGAGTAGTGTAGGGTAGGGTAGTGTAGTGTAATGTAATGTAAGGCGGTACGAAGTTCGCCGGGACAGCTAGTATATATATATATATATATATATATATATATAGGGTGACCTTAAATTAGTTCTTGATAGCAAAGGATATGAATGTACTCGTGATTACAAACAACTTTCCCAAAGAAACTATATGTCAAATATGAAAAAAAAAATTTGGTCCTTCATACATTTTTGTCGATTTGATAACTTGTTATGTATCGAGGACCTAAAATTTTTTTCTGATTCGACATATAGTTTCTTTGGGAAAGTTGTTTGTAATCACGAGTACATTCATATCCTTTGCTATCAAGAACTAATTTAAGGTCACCCTATATATATATATTGACTGTACCATTAATATATATTATATCTTAATATATATAAATCTCGTGTCACAATGTTTGTCCTCAATGGACTCCTAAACCACTTAACCGATTATAATAAAATTCGCACACCATGTGCAGTTCGATCCAACTTGAGAGATAGGATAGGGTAGGGTAGGGTAGTGTAGGGTAGGGTAGTGTAGGGTAGGGTAGGGTAGTGTAGTGTAGGGTAGTGTAGAGTAGTGTAGGGTAGGGTAGTGTAGTGTATGTAGGGTAGGGTAGGGTAGTGTAGGGTAGTGTAGTGTAGGGTAGTGTAGGGTAGGGTAGTGTAGTGTAATGTAATGTAAGGCGGTACGAAGTTCGCCGGGACAGCTAGTATATATATATATATATATTGACTGTACCATTAATATATATTATATCTTAATATATATAAATCTCGTGTCACAATGTTTGTCCTCAATGGACTCCTAAACCACTTAACCGATTATAATAAAATTCGCACACCATGTGCAGTTCGATCCAACTTGAGAGATAGGATAGGGTAGGGTAGGGTAGTGTAGGGTAGGGTAGGGTAGTGTAGGGTAGGGTAGTGTAGGGTAGGGTAGGGTAGTGTAGTGTAGGGTAGTGTAGAGTAGTGTAGGGTAGGGTAGTGTAGTGTATGTAGGGTAGGGTAGGGTAGTGTAGGGTAGTGTAGTGTAGGGTAGTGTAGAGTAGTGTAGGGTAGGGTAGTGTAGTGTAATGTAATGTAAGGCGGTACGAAGTTCGCCGGGACAGCTAGTATATATATATATATATATTGACTGTACCATTACGTTGTGACTGGGTATATATAGCAAAGAATATACAGGGTCTTCGGCAGATGGTTGAAAATACGAAAATGGGGGATAGGTGGGGTCGCCTCCCACCTATTTTGAGAATAAAAAAAAATCTAGGACTTGTAATTTTTTTTACAGGTTTTTTTTTCCTTTTTTTAGAAATTTTGCCATTTTTATACCTTTGAACACATGTAACTTTTTGTTTTTTAAAGCTAGCTCCAAAATCTTTTTTTTAATAGACTTTTATAAGATTGTTGGCTCTAAAAAAAATTATGTTTGTTTCAAGTTATTGCTAAAAACAAAAATGTGGGCCCCCGAACTTAAAAAAAAAGTTGAACAAAAATTTAAAAGTCAACTTTGCGATGCATTTAAAAAAAAAATAATGGGGCTGGAAGGCTTCTGTTTTTTTTAAAACATCTCTATAGCTTAGGCGTTTGAATGGTATGTAATTTGTTTCGGTATCTTTTTTGTAACCGGAGTTGTTAATTTTTTTTACTCAATTGGACCATGTTGACGAAATTCCACTAGTTACATGTTTTTTGAAATGTATCAAATGCAAAGTTGAAAATAATGTAAATACTTACTGTTGGGACGGTTACAAAGAGCAGGTACGTTTTTTTACATTATTGCACACACATAATGGCTATCTGTTGTCATTTATTGGCATATTGGAGTTAGCACTTCCATATGCCAATAAAATGTCCGCATATTCCGCATTGGTAAATTGAGCCATTTTAAACCACAACAAAGTCTTAACAAAACGTCTGATAATAACAAAAAGTGACAAACAACAAAAAAACTTAACAAAATCACAAACACAGCAAAGTGAAACTAACGAAAACAAAAAAAAAACGTTAACGTTATTAACGTTTGTGATTTTGTTAAGTTTTTTTGTTGTTTGTCACTTTTTGTTATTATCAGACGTTTTGTTAAGACTTTGTTGTGGTTTAAAATGGCTCAATTTACCAATGCGGAATATGCGGACATTTTATTGGCATATGGAAGTGCTAACTCCAATATGCCAATAAATGACAAAAGATAGCCATTATGTGTGTGCAATAATGTAAAAAAACGTATCTGCTCTTTGTAACCGTCCCAACAGTAAGTATTTACATTATTTTCAACTTTGCATTTGATACATTTCACAAAACATGTAACTAGTGGAATTTCGTCAACATGGTTCAATTGAGTAAAAAAAATTAACAACTCCGGTTACAAAAAAGATACCGAAACAAATTACATACCATTCAAAAGCCTAAGCTTTAGAGATGTTTTAAAAAAAACAGAAGCCTTCCAGCCCCATTATTTTTTTTTTAAATGCATCGCAAAGTTGACTTTTAAATTTTTGTTCAACTTTTTTTTTAAGTTCGGGGGCCCACATTTTTGTTTTTAGCAATAACTTGAAACAAACATAATTTTTTTTAGAGCCGACAATCTTATAAAAGTCTATTAAAAAAAGAGAATTTGGAGCTAGCTTTAAAAAACAAAAAGTTACATGTGTTCAAAGGTATAAAAATGGCAAAATTTCTAAAAAAAGGAAAAAAAATCCTGTAAAAAAAATTACAAGTCCTAGATTTTTTTAAATTCTCAAAATAGGTGGGAGGCGACCCCACCTATCCCCCATTTTCGTATTTTCAACCATCTGCCGAAGACCCTGTATATTTAAAAAATGATTTATTATATGAATATTCTTAAGAATTCACAGATCCCATGCATTAGATGACCTTCTTGTACATTGAAAATGAACTCCGGCATAATTTTATTTTTTCTCAATTCTCTTAATAGAGCAGGACGGTAAAGTACCCACTTAATTAGACTTCCATGGATGGCAGACTTATGGCAGTTTTTTGCCAACAAATAATTATAGTATATACGGGATTTTTATTTATTTTTCTAGTTAATTAAAAAAATACCGCTAAACTTTGATGAAAATCGATCAAAGATGACCTAATTTTTATATTCACAGTCAGAGAGCAACTAGCTAGTATTTCCGGGATTTTTGATGTGTAACATCTTTGCTCTCGCTTTCCTGCAATTTGTGGGAGTGATTTCGTGAAATGGGACGGAAATGTGTCCCATGTGCACGGGCGTAGCCAGGGGGAGGGTTTTGGGGGTTCAAACCCCCCCCGAAAAGTTTAGATATTAACATTTATAGAATTAAGATAAGAACAGGCGTGCGGCATATCTCATTAATTATTACAAACTATTACCTACATTAAAATATACGGTGGTTTGGATTCCTCCGCCACCGTCGATTATCAAGTAAAGGAAGCTAATTTTTTTGCGATTCTTGCTGATGAGACAACTGACATTGCGCGTATAGAGCAAGTCTCGCTGTGTTTGCGATATGTTGATAAGATGTTAAACAACATAAAGTTAAGGAGATGTTCTTAGAGTATATTCCAACTGTTGACGTGACAGGATCCGGCCTTGCAAATCTCATAATTACAGCTCTGAAAAAGCATGGACTTGGATGTTCTCATGTGGTTGGTCAAGGTTACGATGGGGCTGCAGCTATGAGTGGGCATTTTCACGGTGCCCAAGCGTATATTCGTCAAGAATGTCGTCTTGCTCTTCATGTACATTGTAGTGCACACTCTCTCAACCTTGCTATTGCTGACTCATGTTCACAAGCAGATGTGCGAAATTGCGTTGGGAACGTGCAGTCTGTTGGTTCCTACTTTAGTTATTCGGCTCAACGCACTGCCGTTCTCAAAGACAAAATTCGGGATCTGTTACAGGCTGATCAAAAAAAGCCTGCTTGCGATGTGCGAAAAACGGTGGGTTCACAAGCATGAAGCCATTATAAGATTCAAGGAAATTTATTAGAATAGAATAGAATAGAATGCTTTATTTGCTTTTAAATAAGGTAAGTATAAAAGATCTTACAATAGTTATAGAATCACTTATTTAGCTATTTAAATGTTATTAGCATGCAAATATTATTTATAAGTACAAAAATAATAAAATAAAATAAAGTAGGTCCAAGTAATTATTCAACATTTTCCAAATTCATAATTCAAATAAAATAATGATACTACAGATTAATACTACAGATTAACATTGCTTATGTTTTAGAAAATCCTCAACGGAATAAAACATGTTCTGAAGAAGCCAATCATGCAATGTTGCCTTAAACTTGTTAAAGGGCAATTCCCGAATCGATTGCGGTATTTTATTATATATTATGTGGCCCATCCAGTAACAATTTTTCTGAAACCGCGTTGTTTTGGGAATCTCATCCGTTACTAACCTGTCAGGATTCCTCTTATTTCGAACTGATACGTCACTAACTTTTTTGTAGAACACATGTTGATTTTGTTGAACTACTTTTGCCATTTCTTGTATATAAAGACAAGGTAGTGGCAGTATTTTTAGGTTTCTAAATAGGGGCCTACATGAAATATCTTGTGAAACACCGAATATGGCACGGACACACTTTTTTTGAGCAATAAAAACCTTTTTGACATTAGTACTGTTCCCCCATATTATGAGACCGTATCTGAGGACCGATTCTACGTAAGCAAAGTATGCTGTGACTGCAGTATGTCTTGTCGCTACCTTAGTCAGTTTATAAATAGCAAAACTGAAACTATTGACTTTTGCACATACTTTTTCAACCTGTTCTTTCCAGTCAAGCTTCTCGTCAATAATAGTACCTAGAAACTTAACGTTACTAGCGCTTCTAAGGGTTTGTCCATTACAAGCAACATTTAATGAATTAAAATTATAATTGTTAAAGTTAAGGTATGTCGATTTGTCTAAATTAATTTGCAAATTATTACTGTTTACCCATTTGTATATTGATTTGATGGCATTATTGATGTCAGATTCGTGAATATTAAATGTCAAATTTTTATTAGTTGTCACTATTACTGAAATATCGTCTGCAAAAAGCATTGTTCTATGTCTAGTCGTATCCGGTAAATCGTTTATATATATTAAGAATAAGAGAGGACCGAGTACACTCCCTTGTGGTACGCCATGTGTGATTAACCTAAACTCTGATTTGTAAGTCTGCGTTATATTCAGCTATTGTGCATGCTCTCGAAGAACTCCAATCTAGCCACAATAAAGAAACATCGCAACAAGCCGTCCAAATGCTTAACACACTTCGATCTTCGAATTTTGTTATGTGCCTAGTGATTCTTCAAAAAGTCATGAGCTACACATTGTCGCTATCAAAGCAACTGCAGGCAATTACACAGACCTCATAACAGCATTCAGTCACGTGGATGATGTTATAAATGCTTTGCAACTTTTGAGACTTAAAGTTGACGAAGAGTAGCTATCTCCATCTCTATGAAGAAGCAAAAGTGGTGCTCGAAGAAAATGGTGGTATACTGCTTATGCCACGTATCGTCGAAAGGCAGTTGAATCGCTCTAACATTCCTGCGTCGGATATATACACGTATTACAAAAGAAATTTATTTATCCCATTTCTCGACCATACTATTCAACAATTGTTTGAGAGGTTTACAAAACACCGCAAAGTAGTATTCGACAGTGCTGCCCGAAAAAAGTACATCTGTCGTCAAAGCAGAACTTGAAGTGTGGAAAGCAGTTATGAGTCTCACCTCCCCTACTCCAAAATCAGCTTTGGAATGCTTAGATAAGTGCGACCAAACACTATATCCAAATATTTACACATTGTTGCAAATATTGGCTACCATACCTGTTTCCACTGCTACCCCAGAAAGGACATTTTCAAGCCTAAGAAGACTTAAAAACTACTTGCGGAACACAACGAGTGAAAACAGACTGAACGGCTTGGCTCTCATGAACATTCATTATGGGATAGAAATTGATGCGAATGAAGTAGTGGATATATTTAAAAAGAAAAACAGAAGATTAATTCTGTGATATATAACAAAACGTTATTTTTTTTATAATTTTTTTGTTTATACTATCCCACTGCTCGAAAAAGAACTCCCCCAATTCCTTCGAGGAGCTTTTTTCTGTATGTATTTTTTACATCTTTAATATTTTTCTTATCTAAGTGTTGTTTTATGTACTTTTAGTCGTTTATTTTCTTGAACCCTCCCCGATACTAAAATCTGGCTACGCCCGTGCCCATGTGTAACAGGAAGTCGCGTTTTTTCAGGCTTTAAAAGCGCGGAAAAGGCTAAGGTATCTATGACCATGCAGCCTAGTCTGCCGTATCTTTGCCGTCCTTTTTTCAGGCTTTAAAAGCGCGGAAAAGGCAAAGGTATCTATGACCATACAGCCTAGTCTGCCGTATCTTTGCCGTCCTTTTATAAAGTATTTTGTCACATGTTACACATCATATGCGAGTACTGTAGGTCTCGCTCGAATTTTTTTTTATTTACCTAGCTTTTTTATTCACAATTGGTAAGCCCTTGGCATCATCTCACCTGATGGTATGTGATGATGATGCCGTAGATTGGAAGCGGGCTTACCAAGATTCCCCTAACGCAATGGAGAACTGACTATCTTATCTTCAAGCCGAAACACATTAATGTTGTTAATACTGTGTTAATACTGATGTTTGGCGGCAAGACTTAGAAGCTGGCAGTAATTAAATAATTATTAGAAGTTGATTACTTATAAGAAGGAGCGTCGGTGGCGTAACGACTAGGGCCGCCGCCTCCTGTCCGGGAGGTCGTGGTTCGAATCCTGCCACGTACCAATGTGATTTCAAATTTAGATTTAATATGTACGTTTATCCGACGCTCTTACGGTGAAGGAAAACATCATGAGGAAACCTGCACACGCATGCGGAGAAACTCGCAGGTTGTGTGTGAAGTCGACTAACCCGCACTGGACTCGCGTGGTCGACTAAGGCCCGATCGCCCTAATTCAGGGTAGGCTCGAGCCCCTCGGTGGGGACTTATCATATACTGCTGATATGATGAAATAATTATTACTAAACTAAATGTTATTAATGATTAAAAACTATAAATAATATAAGTCAAGACTAACAAATATTTTAAAGTGTATGTTAAGTTCTATATACATTGCACTTGTCTACTAATCCCATGTGTAAAAAGTAGTCCAAATAAGAACAATATTTTTTACCTATGAACCATTATATAATATCTCTTTAAACCAGAGTTAACACTTTAACTGTGATTACTTTTTTCTTAGCCTATCCAATACCTACTATATAAATGCAAAAATCAAAATCAAAAACAATTTATTTCAAATAGGTGTTTACACACACTTAAAAAAAAAAAAATACAGTATATTACAAATAATGTCATATTACAGTATCAGGTAATGGTATTTGATATAGAATCAACATATATATCTTTGTCATTTACATAATCTATTATTTTATAATATCCTCTAGAGCACAAAACTTTTTTGACATGAGTCTGGAACTTATTCTCTGACAAACTAGTTATATTTTCTGGAATTTTATTGTAGAATCTTATACATTGCCCCACAAATGACTTTTTAACCTTACTCAGTCTCGAAAAGGCTATATCTATTTTATTTACATTTCTTAAATTCAAATTATGCCTGTCACTGTTTTTAGGAAATAAATGCAAATTCTTACGAACGTACATGATGTTTTCATAATATATAAATTGACTAGCAACAGTTAAAATATTGATTTCTTTAAACTTATTCTGTAACGACTCACGTGATCGCATCTGATAGATTGCGCGGATAGCTCTTTTCTGCAGGATGAAAATAGTTTCTATATCAGCCGCATGCCCCCACAGTAATATGCCATAAGACATTATACTATGGAAGTAACTAAAATACACTAGTCTCGCAGTATCTACATCCGTTAACTGTCTTATTTTCTTAACGGCATAAGCAGCTGAACTAAGCCTTCCCGCTAAAGTTTCAATGTGTGGTCCCCATTGAAGTGAAACATCCAAAGTTATACCAAGGAACACCATGGTATTTACAAATTCTAATTTATTACTGTCTAATATTACACTATTATTTACCTTTTTTACATTTGGCAAACAAAATTTTATACATTTTGTTTTCTTAGCATTTAATAATAAGTTGTTCACAGTGAAGCAGTTCAGTATCTTTGAAAGAGTGTTGTTTACTTCGTCAATTTCGTTTTCTTTCCTATTCACTTTAAAAATAAGAGATGTATCATCCGCAAACAACACAATATTTGACAGAGGTTGCACCATAAAAGGCAAATCATTTACGTAAACAAGGAAAAGAAAAGGCCCTAATATGGAACCATGGGGCACACCCATTTTCACTTTAGATCCAGCTGAGTTCGTGCCATTCACTTGTACTTTTTGTGTTCTGTTGTCTAAATACGAATTTAAAAGACTGAGAGCCCCTTCCTCTACACCATAATGCTTTAATTTCATAAGTAATGTTTGGTGTTCAACACAATCAAAAGCCTTAGATAAATCACAAAACACTCCAATTGCATTCTGCGATTCCTCGAAGGCATCATATATGTTTCGAATGAGTGCTACTCCTGCATCGGTTGTTGATCGTCCTTTAGTGAAACCGAATTGTTGGTTATGCAGTAGTTTGTTTTCTGTAAAATATTGTAGCATTTGGTTAAGCATAATCTTTTCAAACACTTTACTAAGAACTGGCAGCACAGAAATTGGTCTGTAGTTGCCTGGATCAGTTTTTGAACCAGATTTATATAAAGGTATCACTTTACTAAGCTTCATGAGATCTGGAAAGACGCCACTATCAATGCTAATATTAAAAAGACAAGCTAAATATGGCGCTAAAGTATCAATTACATTACTGATCAAGCTTACCGATAATCCCCAGAGGTCTTCGGTTCTTTTCACTTTAAGAGATTTAAAAGCTTTTACAATAGATTGTGGTTCAATTACTCTGAAGGAGAATTTTTGATCACAATTATTAACATTATCCTTTAGCAGCCTTTGAGCATACATAGGTGATGAGTTTAGGGCTTCAGTAGTCTTAAGTGGAATATTTGTGAAAAAAGTTTCAAATTCTTTGGCTACATCGGCATTCGAACTAATTTTACCTTGATCTGTTTGCAAAACATATTCTTTGTCGCGAGGTTTGACTTTACCTGTTTGTTTGCTAATGATATTCCAAACAGTTTTTATTTTATTATCTGACAATTTTATTTTTCTAGCCAGATAATTAGATTTTGCTACGTGGCAAACCTGCAACATTTTCATATCCTGTGGTTAAGCACAAGTAGGATACCCAAGCTCTATGTAATTTCGCCATTCTTCTTTCATTTTAATTTTAAAACCGATTATTATTAGCCGTGTGGTTCCCGGGTTAGCATAGAGCCATCCCATCTCTTCCAATGGGTGTCGTAAGAGGCGATTATGGGACGTAACCGGAGGATGTGCAGCAGCGTTCTGTCAGCGTACTGTACCACCACTCTGCACACTGCGATCGCCAACCCGCCTGCCAAAGCGTGGCGATTACGGTAAAAACCAATTAATATTAGTCATGTGGTTCCCGGCTTAGGATAGAGCCATTTCATCTCTTCCAATGGGTGTTTTAAGAGGCGATTATGGGACGTAACCGGAAAATGTGCAGCAGCGTTCTTTAAGCGTACTATAACCAACACTCTGCACACTGCGATCGCCTGCCAAAACGTGGCGATTACGGTAAAAACCAATTATTATTAGCCGTGTGGTTCTCGGCTTAGGATAGAGCCATCCCATCTCTTCCAATGGGTGTCGTAAGAGGCGATTATGGGACGTAACCGGAGGATGTGCAGCAGCGTTCTGTCAGCGTACTGTACCACCACTCTGCACACTGCGATCGCCAACCCGCCTGCCAAAGCGAGGCGATTACGGTAAAAACCAATTATTATTAGCCGTAAGGTTCCCGGCTTAGGATAGAGCCATCCCATCTCATCCAATGAGTGTCGTAAGAGGCGATTATGGGACGTAACCGGAGGATGTGCAGCAGCGTTCTGTCAGCGTACTGTACCACACCTCTGCACACTGTGATCGCCAGCCCGCCTGCCAAAGCGAGGCGATTACGGTAAAAACCAATTATTATTAGCCGTGTGGTTCTCGGCTTAGGATAGAGCCATCCCATCTCTTCCAATGGGTGTCGTAAGAGGCGATTATGGGACGTAACCGGAGGATGTGCAGCAGCGTTCTGTCAGCGTACTGTACCACCACTCTGCACACTGCGATCGCCAACCCGCCTGCCAAAGCGAGGCGATTACGGTAAAAACCAATTATTATTAGCCGTAAGGTTCCCGGCTTAGGATAGAGCCATCCCATCTCATCCAATGAGTGTCGTAAGAGGCGATTATGGGACGTAACCGGAGGATGTGCAGCAGCGTTCTGTCAGCGTACTGTACCACACCTCTGCACACTGTGATCGCCAGCCCGCCTGCCAAAGCATGGCGATTACGGTAAAAACCAATTATTATTAGCCGTGTGGTTCCCGGCTTAGGATAGAGCCATTTAATCTCTTCCAATGGGTGTCGTAAGAGGCGATTATGGGACGTAACCGGAGGATGTGCAGCAGCGTTCTTTCAGCGTACTGTACCAACACTCTGTACACTGCGATTGCCAACCCTCCTGCCAAAGCGTGGCGATTACGGTAAAATCCCCCTATTTAGGGGAGGGGAGGCCCTATATTCAGCAGTGGATGTCCTTTGTCTGATGTGATGATGGTCATCATCACCACATGCTGGATGATTAGCAAAAACAATTATAAACAGTCATTTTCTGAATAAACAAATCGTTTGCGCGCTCTATGTAATTTATGAACATTTTTTTTGCATTTATAATATGGCATGACCTCACACTTCTGAAGTTTTTTTAAAATTTTTCTAATAAGTATAATATGAATAAGTTTTTAAGATACTGGCCTTTTCATTACTAACTTTGAGAAAAAAAATATCACATTTATCGGTTTTATTTTTATTTTTCAATAAACCTTTTGACTTTAAATTAAAAATAAATCTAAATTAGTTAGGATGCGCGTTGCTAGTGCGCAGAGTGCGGTCCAGCTCAAACAACGTCCTGTATATGATAGCCTGATACCAGATTGACTGGACTGTGTCTAGGTGAATCATTGTTGTAAGGTTCACGTAGTACCGAACAAAAAAAAGTAAACACCCCCAAGGCTTTCTTAAGAATTTTAAATTTGTATTTAAATTGACATTTATATTATGTATACTTGCTTTTTCCCGCGGCTTCGCCCCCGTGGATATCGTTTTTATGACTGTCTTTGAGCGTGAGTGGTGCGCGAGCCGCAAGCGGATTGCGAGCGTAGACATTAGTTTTCTCCGGATCTCTATCCCAGATCGGGCTATTCTGATTAGTAGTGTACTTTATGTCCACTCCTTCAACCATCTGTGCAAAAACTACAACAATCCATTGTTCCATTGCGATGTTAAAGAAATGAACCAAAATAGACTATTTTTTCAGTTCCCTCGGACTATGCTATTTTCACGGGATAAAAAGTAGCCTATGTCCTTCTTCCCCCTGACACAGGCTACCTGCATGCCAAATTTCATCGAGATTGGTCAAGGTATTGAAGCGTGAAAAGTTAACAAACATACAAAAAACAAACACATTTTCACATTTATAATATTAAGTAAGGATTAAGGCGGTGAAATTACAGATTTTCGTTATTTTTGACGACAATTACTCCTAAACGATAGAAAACCTAAGGTTGAAAAAAGAAACCCTTATTGTTGATAATGTACCTTATTAAAGTCAAAAGCTTAGAGGAAAACGATTGAGCAGTTTTGGCTCGATAGAAAAAAAATCCCAAAGATAGATCTACACCGTTACTTTCAACTCTAGTTGTTAGTTTAATATTTTGAAGTACAAAAAAAAATTAACAATATTTGTTATACAAAGTGAGTAATGTTATTATTTTTTAATCTTTCATTATAGTTTTTGATTGAAATGAAAAACCATTGAAAAAGTATGTTTATTTTCTTTACTCTTTACACGTAAAGAAAAAGACAGAGACAACTGTTCCAATAAATACCTCGCCTTAAAAGAATTGACGAAATATAATGCAAGTCCGTCCGGCCATTCAATCTAATCGATTTGCTTATTTTTTTAAAATTAATAATTTCCCCCCGCGCCGCCTCGCCACCCCGCAAGCGGCCAGTGGCTCGCGCACCGTTAATTATCATCTTTGTTCATCGGTCTTTTATAATTGAATCATTTTAGGAACATTTGTTGCATAATTAAAACTTAAAAAAATAAAAAGTAAAAAAGTCCCACTAGTTTGGGTAAGATTGGGTATGTAGCAATGAGACTACTCTTGCTAAAAACTTGCATGTAAATGTTGCCTCATATTCTTCATCTTCTACCCCAGCACAGCTGAACTGAGCCCATTTGCCTTATGCAGCACTCGCAGCCCAGCCTTCATTCGAGTCCAAGTAAAAACCGTTATAGAACAAACCAGGGGTATTTCGCTGTTGTTTTTTCCTACTTGTTTTTGCTGCAGATAATTTCCGAGTTTCTTTTAATTCTCCTAATTCTCTCATTTTCAGTTTAACCCCTTCTATTTATTAGTTCCGTATGTAACATCTAGCGATTTTTTCATTCTAATACATTATTAACTGAATTTTTCAATTTTTTTTCCGACCGTTCTCCTCTATTTGTTTTTTTTTTCATTTTTACTTCTTTGATAAGAATCAACAGTAATCTACAGGGCACGTCATATCGTCTTAAATCAATACAATCACGCTTTTTTATAAATCGTGGCAAAACTTACCTAAAAATATAACACACAATAACTTTCTCCGTCCACCATTTGTAAACCTTTGATATTTGTCAAACCAAACCAAGACAGAAAGTTAACATTGCTATTATTTATTTTTATTTATTTTATTTTATTTCCTTAATGAAACCTACAGCATATAATTTTATTATTTGAATTTTAAATACAATTTTACAGGCAAAAAAAGATTTCATTAATGAATAAGTGTTGCTAGCGATAATAATGTAACGCATTTGGTAGACTAGCAAATCGAGTTTAACAAGTATCCCCTAGGGATCTAGTATACCTCGCCTCCCCCACCCCTACTGGAGCGAGTGAAAAAAACATTTTCAATTAGCACGTCAAATCAGGGAAAAGTTTGTTCGCATTTTGTAAGTATAAATTTGTACTCAAATCTCTTTCCTTGTATTATTTGTACCTGCCTAGTTATATTAAATTAAAAAGTTGCAATATTCGAAATTTTAAGAAAAAAATCCCGCCATTAGTCATTTGTTTTTTCTATCTACAAAAATGAGTGTAAGTAACGAAAAACTTAGCTTAATTATGAAATTCTATTTACAAAAGTAAAAATGCAACACAGGCTGCGAATAAAATTGCAGCTCGCTCTGGTCGCCTTGATGTTTGAATTGACCAACAAAATACGAGGAATCTTTTTCCCCGACCTAATAATATCTAACTGAGGGCTGACTCATGGCGAAAACACGAACATCTAAAATTACACTTAAACTTAACCGCCTCCGTAGCTCAGAGGCAAAGTTCACTGGCTTTACACAGGAGATCGCGGGTTCGATTCCCGGCGGGTCAATTGTAAGACTCGGTTTGGTTGGTGGTAGGGCATTTTCATAGCCCGCCTGGCTAGCTACCACACCATCTTATCTAAGTATTGCCGCCAAATATATATAAATGTTGATATCATTGGTGTGTTCCGGCATGAAGATAAGATAGCCAGTTCCCTACTGCGTTGGGGAATCTTGGTAAGCCCGCTACCATCTTCGGCAACATCGTCACTTACCACCAGGTGAGATGTTGTTTAAGGGTTTACCAATAGTAAATAAAAATAATAATAATAAAAGAACACGAATGTCTATCGTGTACTCGTAATATAATACATCGTTTGACCATGAATGTCCTGAACAATTTAATAGGTACTCTTGAAGGTGACCGAGGAAAACTACCTTATTACCCGACGATACAAAAAGGTGAAAAGAGCGTCGATGGCGTAATGACAATGACAAGGGTCGTGGTTTAAATCCTGCCACGTACCAATGTTTTTTCGAATTTCGATTTCATATGTACGTTTATCCGACGCTCTTACGGTAAAGGAAAACATCGTGAGGAAACCTGTACTTAACATTTCTTTTGAAGCCTAAGGACTCTATCCACCTCCGTTGAACTACCCCAAAGTATCAGTCCATAGTTAAGTACTGAGGAAACATGGCCATGGTAAGCTGTTATTGCAGCTTCAACAGAAACATTTTGTCGCAGACGTCGCAGGGCAAACACAAAACGATCTAATCTTTTGCATACGAAGTCAATAACCCAGAAATTTAAACTCATCTGTTTCTTGCAATTCAAAGTTGTTATATTCTATTTTTAATTAATAAGGCTTAGTTTGATATGAATGAAACTGCATAAATTTGGTTTTGTTCATATTTATGGAATGATAGTTGTCTTCCAGCCACCCTATAATGTCAGATAAGGATGTGTTTATGGTGGATTCATATATATTTTTATCATGGCCTTTGATGATAATGGTGGCATCATCCGCAAAGAGTAGACATTTCTGTTAAGTTGAGTTCGGGAGGTCATTAATATATAATAAGAATAATAAAGGCCCAAGGATGCTGCCCTGAGGTACCCCAGAAATACAGGTTCTGTACTGCGATCTATATGTTTCCTTTACTAAATTATTACCTTTTTCAGTAATTTTAGCGATTTCAATATATTGTCGTCTGTTTTTTAAGTAAATTTTGAGCCAGTCATAAGCGTTACCTCTGATTCCGTAAGAATCAAGTCTAGAAAGTAGTATCGAGTGGTGCACAAAATCGAAACAGTTCAGTCGATTCAGTCAAATCTTTTACAAAATTAGAGCATGCTAATTCTGTAGAGCATCCTAGACTGCTAATCAGAATAGCCCGATCTGGGATAGGGATCTGGAGAAAACTAATGTGCACGCTCGAGAGCCACTTGCGGCTCGCGCACCACTCACCCTCAAAGACGGTCATAAAAATGATGTCCACATGATAGGGGTTCAGTTATTGTGCAGTCGAGTTTTTAATTAAATCCTAAAGTTATGTAAGACTCGGCTTGGTTGGTGGAAGTTCTTTTTCATAGCCCGCCTGGCTAGGTACCACCATCTTATCTAAGTCTTGCCGCCAGACATCAATGTAAACAGCATTAAAGTGGCTTCCATCTTCGTCATCATCGTCACTTATCATCAGGTGAAATTATGGCAAGGGCTTACTAACTGTGGATAAAAACAAACATACAAAAAAAACCATACAGTCTAATTAAAGACACCCTCCTTTTTGGAAGTGAATTGAAAAAAAAAACCTTTTACCTTTTCAACGGCACCAAATATTTTCGTGAGTGAGATAATCATCAGCACTAGCACAATATTTTTCATACACTTTACATACATTTTGAATCAAAACATCAAACCAACGTAGCTGTAGAATATGAAATGAAATATTATGAAAAAATTAAATTCCCTATTCATAATAATCATAGTAATTTAATTTGATTGTGCGTAGAAAAACCTTTTAATAATAATCATAGTAATTTGTTTTGATTGTGCCTAAAAAAAGTTTTAATCAGTTAATTTCCGGACTATTAAACACTAAACACTACCAATTGCGTTTTTCATAGGTTCATTCAGGTCGATGTTCGATACTAAGTTTAAGAGGAAACGCGGGTGGCATTTTTTCCATACAAACGTAGTTCCCAGTTTTCTCCCTTATTAATGACAATAGAGCAAAACTGTTTTTTCTATCAAACCTATATCTACTATCGCCATGCCCTTATGTTTTGTTTTTTCCCATATCTTACTTATAATATTATAAACGCGAAAGTTTGTAGGAATGTATGGATGTATGTTCGTTACTCTTTCACGCAAAAACTACAATACGGATTTGGCTGAAATTTGGTAGGTAGACAGATTAGGACCTGGATTAACAAAATGGCTACTTATTTCTTTCCACGCTTTCGAGCCGCTTGCGGCTCGCGCACTGCACACCCTCGAAAAGTCATAGAAACGTTGTCCACGCAGTTTAAGCTGCGGGAAACAGGTAGTTTTAATTATAATAGGAAGTAGGAGTCTTCAAAAACTGAGAAAATTTCCCAATTGAAACGTCATTTTCAGACACCCACCAAAATAATAATAATACGCGTGTTAACAATAAAATGAAAACATAGAGGCATAGGTAAAGTGTCTTTTAAATTATTTTTGAAATACATAATATTATTATTACTTAAGATTTGGAGGAGAAAAAAGACGACTACGAAATGCTGTTTTAGTCAATTTTAGTGCCTATTTTGTCGGTCTGTGCAGCAGTTCTCCCTTTCTTGCCGTATACGGAGAGGTTTGGGGAAGGGAGACAGGAACATTTTATTCAAATACTTATTTTTTTGACCGCGTTTCCTCTTAATTTACTACATACACTACTATCACCAACTACAATGAATACTGTAGCGAAAATAAATTAAAATGGATAAAATAACCTGATATGGGTTCGCTACATAATACGTAAAATTTTGTGGAATTGGGCCTAAATGGAGTATAAGGAAAGAATTATTTATGGGGTAAAAAGGAATATATTTAAAAAATGGAAAAAGGTAAAAGGACTATAAAAATGTGATGGTCGTGATACATTGTCTTAGATTAGGCATGCAAAAAATAGGTAAATTTTTGTTAAGTACATTGTTAAGTTAAGAAAGAACAAATATAACATTTTGTTGGGTATCGAATTAACAACGGTCGTTGCTTTCCTCAGAATCAGATTATAATAAACTATTAATGTACAAGACACATCTAAAAAAAATTGGCTTTTACGGAATTACCTCAAGGTAGTTTACACACTTCTTAAAATATAAGATAGTAAAATAGCCTCGAGGCACACAAAATAGAACCAAAAAATATCCTTCATTTTAAAATACAATTAAAGCAGGAATTTTGATGCAGTAGTCCGTGTCCGTGTAATGCCGGTCACTGAAGGTCCCGGTGATAAGAAACTAGGGTAAATAAATAAAGTTCACTTCCCTTTAAGCGGCTGGAACTAGATAAGGCCTGGCAGCACTCAGAAATCAAATCACGGTAGTAGCAAAAAATATATTATAGTAGTACTAACATACAGTATGGACACTCCCTGCCGCTCTCTAATTTCCGACCTCACCCTCTTGTCACTAAATTGATACAGATTGGTTAAAGTTTGGTTCTTGAACGTATGGGATTTCGCCGTGATTTTATTGGCTCCGTCATTTGTTTTTAGAAATGTCATTTCACGACCACTTGTATGCAGTGTCCGGGGTGTGGTAGTAGTCCGCCTGGCTACAGATACACCTATCTGTTTTGTGCTACAGAGTTCCTCGGCTGGACTATGACCGGCAGTTAGGTGGTGGTGGTGGTCTTACAAGCGAAAGAATTCGGTTGTAGGTGCCCTATAAAATAAATACTTATGTCAAAACAAAGCTGGACCAAGCGCGTTACAGAATAGAAATTAAACCACTCACCTCTGGCAAAACACGAGGGTACTGCTTACACGGTTATAATTCGATCAAAATAATTTCACACTATATTTTGTACAATAAACCGAAAAATTTAAGAAATAAAATATAAATATCCAACGACCATCACTTTTTTCGATCCTACTCTCAAAGACATGACAGCACCTGAATTTAAATCTTATAGCGCTAAGAAATAGAAACAAAAAGATTTACAATCGGAGCGAAAGGAGTTTTCATTTTGTATTTTCGTGACTATACCTTTTAAGGTTCCGTAGTCAAATTTCTATGTCTGTTTGTTGGTTTGACCTTATTTAGGCTGTGGCCGATCAGTGTATTGCTTGCAGGAGCAAATCAACTGAGTCACGGCCCTTTTGTACTGCTGCAACATACACACGTCTGCACCAGAAGGAGGGTAATAGTTTTCGAGTATAATATTGTATGTTTATTTATTTCTTTGGCACGCCCTATAGCCTAAACGGCTTGATGGATTTTGGTGTGCGAGGTGTCCTAAGATTCGTCTTAATCCTGTGAGTGACATAGGATACACTTTTACCCGCCTGGCCAAAAAATATCGGTTAAGATTTTATGCAGTCGGGTTTTTAAGCTTTCAATAATTCCTTAAGCTTTTGTCTTTTCAATTTGTTAAGTTTTTTTAAATATCATAAATAATAATAAATAAATAAATATTCTCAGACAAATCACACAAGGTCATCTGACCCCAAAGGCCCAAAGTAGGATTCCCTGTGTTATGGGTTACCAGAGACTGATATATATATATACATACTTATATACGTTTAAATACATACATATATAGATATTTAACACCCAGACACAGAGCAAACAAATCTGCTCATCACACAAATGCTTGCTCTGGGTGGGGATCGAACCCACAACCCTCGGATCAGTAGTCAAGGGCACTAACCACTGAGCAAAACAAGGATGTAACAAAATTGGTGTTGGTCCCGTTAACTGGGACTTCTATTCGTCATACTGAACAACTTTTGTTCTACGACTTTGCTGAAAAAGTAAAAATATTTTTTTACTCTTCATACAAATCGATCAGCTGATCGACCGATTTTGTGCATTTTATTAGGGAGGGTCCAATTTTTTTTTAGAATTGACTATGGGTACCTTGGAAAAAGTTGTTCAGTATGACGAGTAGAACCCCAAGTTAACAAGACCTACACCAATTTTGTAACACCTGTATACAGGGTGTATACCATGTGTGCCATCATTTACAAATAAACGTGTTACCTATCTATCTATATCAGCATATCTTAGAAGTTTTACTACCCAAATTTTAACCGCCTCCGTGGCGTAATGGTTAGTCCATTCACTTCACACCAGGAGGTCGCGGGTTCGATTCTCGGCAGGGTCAACTTTGTAAGACTCGGTTTGGTTGGTGGTAGGGCATTTTCAAAGCCCCCCTGGCTAGCTACCATCATTTTATGTCTTGCCGCCGAACATCAGTGTAAACAGCATTGATGTGTTTCGGCTTGAAGATAAGATAGCCAGATCCCCACTACGTTAGGGAATCTTGGTAAGCCCGCGTAAGATGATGCCAAAAGGCTTACCAATTGTGAATTAAAATAAATAAAAAAACTAGCCAAAATTGGCTAAAATTTGCTCGTTTTTTTGGGTTCCGTATCTCAAAAAAAGGAACCCTTATAGGATCACTTCGTTGTCTGTCTGTTTGACTGTCAGGACCACAGAAATCAGACCAATGTTATTTCGATTTCTGTGGTCAAGACTATTTTTCTTAGGAACGCGTACAGGTATCAAATTTAAATTAATATTAAATATATACCTAGTCTACTAACTTTTGAACGCGGCTTCGCTCGCGTTGACATCATTTTTTTCATAGTCTTTGAGTGCGAGTGGTGCGCGTAGGCGAGCGTAGGCGGAGGTTTCC
This sequence comes from Coleophora flavipennella, assembly GCA_947284805.1. Taxonomy (NCBI): domain Eukaryota; kingdom Metazoa; phylum Arthropoda; class Insecta; order Lepidoptera; family Coleophoridae; genus Coleophora; species Coleophora flavipennella. The sequence continues at coordinate 9,473,993 of OX369293.1, read as the reverse complement.
ACCAGATCCCTTGTGAACTATATGGCTATTCTGATCAGCAGTCTATGTCATTTCTCATCCCCTCAACTATTTCTATGCAAAAAAAATATCATGTCAATCCGTTGCTCCGTTGCGTGGCCGACGTGCGAATAAGTTTTCCCTAGATTCCTCAGGAACTGTCTCAGGCTATGCTAATATGTAGTCTTCGTCTCCCTATCCCCTCTAAAGCATCTCTGAGCAAAAAAATACAACAAACCGTTACTCCATTGCGATGTTAAAAATCAACCAAATCATTTTTTTTAAATCTCTCAAAAACTGGATAAAACGAAGCCTTTATCTTTCCCCGTGACATAGGCTAAAAACTTCGTCAAAATTGGTTGAGGTGTTGAAGCGTGAAAAGGTAACAAAAAAACAAACACACTTTAACATTTATAATATTATTAAGGATGCATCCTTGATGCTGTTAAAAATCAAGTTCGTAAGTCAAAGCAATAAAAAGATGCGGCCATTTTACATTCATTTTTGTCATATTTTGATCATCGCAAGTAAATCAAAACCTATAGGGTACTTCGCGTTGATCTAGAATCATAAAATTTATCAAGAAGCAAGGTCTCACAGCACAAGTAAAGGAAAAAAATCAATAATTTTAAATATGTCGTTATATCTCATAAAAATATATTTTTGGGATTAACAAACTTATACTTGCAGGTGGATATTAAACTGTGGCGTATATTGATGTATGGGAGAATATAATTTTAAACTACGAAGTAAATTTTTTCCTTCTATGCGATTGTTGTACTCGTTTTTGTTTAAAGGTTTTGTATTCAAATATTTATTTTTTATCCATAAAATTGGTAAGCCCGTGATGATAATGCCGACGATGGAAGCGGGCTTACCAAGATTCCCCAACGCAATTGGGAACTGGCTATCTTATCTTCAAGCTGGAACACATAAATCCTGGTAAAATTGATGTTTGGTGGCAAGGCTTAGATAAGTTGGTGGTAGCTATCTAGGCGGGCTTAGAAAATGCTTTTCCACCAACCAATCCGAGTCTTAAAAAGTTGGACTCCGCCGGAAATCGAACCCGCGACCTTCTGATATGAAGCAAATGGACTTAACCATTACGCCACGAAGGCGATTTGGTACGGGACCCAAAGTGCGCGAGTCGACTCGCACTTGGCAGTTCTTTTTTCAGGGACAAATCACATGACGGTCATCAAGATTGGTCAAGGTGTTGAAGCGTGAAAAGTTAACACACAAACAAACAAACAAGCAAATAAAGAAACAAACAAACAAAAACATTTTCACATGTATTTGGTGGTGTCACTTTATTTAGTGGTTAGATCGACCTGAAGCAAGGTGATTACCTGGATGGGTTTGTCTATTAGTGGCATTTTCCTCAACCGTTTCCGTACTTCACAAGGCACTTTAAGGCGTTGGTGTCGGTTGCTATCACTATATGGAAGACGTTTAGCTGTGTCAGATGGTGCACGAGTTCAGCGCCACCTAGCGTCCGCAACTTTGTTGGCTCTGACGTTTTGACATTTAAGAACGCGCCTAATGCCGTGAAAAAATCAGATTTCACCCGCGCGTCTTGCATCGCCCCCCGCTCTAGTTCTAAAACCAAACACGCGGCGGCGCTGCGAATACCTACGATCGCCAGCGGCCAGCCGGCAGCCGCCATCGAGAACGTGAGTCGTGAGTGGAGCTAGAGCACAGTATATGCAATACAGTCAGAAAAATCGAATATGTATTTTTAATCAAATATTTATTTTTATAAATCGACCCGATAGTATTTTTGTAATCCAAAATTGATAAGCCCTTACTTAGGATCATCTCACCTGATGGTTAGTGATGATGATGCCGAAGATAGAAGTAGGCATACCAAGATTCCCCAACGCGGCTAGCTACCACCATCTAATCTAAGTCTTGCCGCCAGACATCGGGGTCGCGGGTTCGATTCCCGGCGGGGTCAACTTTGTAAGACTAGGTTTGGTTAGTGGTGGGGCATTTTTATAGCCCGCCTGGCTAGCTACCACCATCTTATCTAAGTCTTGCCGCCAAACATCGAGGTCACGGGTTCGATTCCCGGCGGAGTCAACTTTGTAAGACTCAGTTTGTTGGTGGTGGGGAATTTTTATAGCCCGCCTGGCTAGCTACCACCATCTAATCTAAGTCTTGCCGCCAGACATCGGGGTCGCGGGTTCGATTCCTGGCGGGGTCAACTTTGTAAGAATAGGTTTGGTAGGTGGTGGGGACTTTTTATAGCCCGCCTGGCTAGCTACAACCATCTTATCTAAGTCTTGCCGCCAAACATCGAGGTCGCGGGTTCGATTCCCGGCGGAGTCAACTTTGTAAGACTCAGTTTGGTTGGTGGTGGGGAATTTTTATAGCCCGCCTGGCTAGCTACCACCATCTAATCTAAGTCTTGCCGCCAGACATCGGGGTCGCGGGTTCGATTCCTGGCGGGGTCAACTTTGTAAGAATCGGTTTGGTAGGTGGTGGGGACTTTTTATAGCCCGCCTGGCTAGCTACAACCATCTTATCTAAGTCTTGCCGCCAAACATCGAGGTCGCGGGTTCGATTCCCGGCGGAGTCAACTTTGTAAGACTCGGTTTAGTAGGTGGTGGGGAATTTTTATAGCCCGCCTGGCTAGCTACCACCATCTTATCTAAGTCTTGCCGCCAAACATCGAGATAGCGGGTTCGATTCCCGGTGGGGTCAACTTTGTAAGACTCAGTTTGGTTGGTGGTGGGGCATTTTTATAGCTCGCCTGGCTAGCTACCACTATCTTATCTAAGTCTTGCCGCCAAACATCGAGGTCGCGGGTTCGATTCCCGGCGGAGTCAACTTTGTAAGACTCGGTTTAGTTGGTGGTGGGGAATTTTTATAGCCCGCCTGGCTAGCTATCACCATCTTATCTAAGTCTTGCCGCCAAACATCGAGGCCGAGGGTTCGATTCCCGGCGGGGTCAACTTTGTAAGTCTCGGTTTGGTTGGTGGTACTTGGATAAGATGGTAGTAGCTAGCCAGGCGGACTATAAAAAGTCCCCACCACCTACCAAACCGATTCTTACAAAGTTGACCCCGCCAGGAATCGAACCCGCGACCCCGATGTCTGGCGGCAAGACTTAGATTAGATGGTGGTAGCTAGCCAGGCGGGCTATAAAAATGCCCCACCACCAACCAAACCGAACCTTACAAAGTTGACCCCGCCGGGAATCGAACCCGCGGCCTCGATGTTTGGCGGCATGACTTAGATAAGATGGTGGTAGCTAGCCAGGCGGGCTATAAAAAGTCCCCACCACCTACCAAACCGATTCTTACAAAGTTGACCCCGCCGGGAATCGAACCCACGGCCTCGATGTTTGGCGGCATGACTTAGATAAGATGGTGGTAGCTAGCCAGGCGGGTTATAAAAATTCCCCACCACCTACCAAACCGAGTCTTACAAAGTTGACTCCGCCGGAATCGAACCCGCGACCTCGATGTTTGGCGGCAAGACTTAGATAAGATGGTGGTAGCTAGCCAGGCGGGCTATAAAATTCCCCACCACCAACCAAACCGAGTCTTACTAAGTTGACTCCGCCGGGAATCGAACCCGCGACCTCGATGTTTGGCGGCAAGACTTAGATAAGATGGTGGTAGCTAGCCAGGCGGGCTATAAAAATGCCCCACCACCAACCAAACCGAGTCTTACAAAGTTGACCCCGCCGGGAATCGAACCCACGGCCTCGATGTTTGGCGGCATGACTTAGATAAGATGGTGGTAGCTAGCCAGGCGGGCTATAAAAATGCCCCACCACCAACCAAACCGAGTCTTACAAAGTTGACCCCGCCGGGAATCGAACCCACGGCCTCGATGTTTGGCGGCATGACTTAGATAAGATGGTGGTAGCTAGCCAGGCGGGCTATAAAAATTCCCACCACCTAACAAACCGATTCTTACAAAGTTGACTCCGCCGGAATCGAACCCGCGACCTCGATGTTTGGCGGCAAGACTTAGATAAGATGGTGGTAGCTAGCCAGGCGGGCTATAAAAATTCTCCACCACCAACCAAACCGAGTCTTACAAAGTTGACTCCGCCGGGAATCGAACCCGCGACCTCGATGTTTGGCGGCAAGACTTAGATAAGATGGTGGTAGCTAGCCAGGCGGGCTATAAAAATGCCCCACCACCAACCAAACAGAGTCTTACAAAGTTGACCCCGCCGGGAATCGAACCCACGGCCTCGATGTTTGGCGGCAAGACTTAGATAAGATGGTGGTAGCTAGCCAGGCGGGCTATAAAAATTCCCCACCACCTACCAAACCGATTCTTACAAAGTTGACCCCGCCGGGAATCGAACCCACGGCCTCGATGTTTGGCGGCATGACTTAGATAAGATGGTGGTAGCTAGCCAGGCGGGCTATAAAAATTCCCCACCACCTACCAAACCGATTCTTACAAAGTTGACTCCGCCGGGAATCGAACCCGCGACCTCGATGTTTGGCGGCAAGACTTAGATAAGATGGTGGTAGCTAGCCAGGCGGGCTTTAAAAATTCTCCACCACCAACCAAACCGAGTCTTACAAAGTTGACTCCGCCGGGAATCGAACCCGCGACCTCGATGTTTGGCGGCAAGACTTAGATAAGATGGTGGTAGCTAGCCAGGCGGGCTATAAAAAGTCCCACCACCTACGAGTCTTACAAAGTTGTGACTTTTTATAGCCCGCCTGGCTAGCTACCACCATCTTATCTAAGTCATGCCGCCAAACATCGAGGCCGCGGGTTCGATTCCGGCGAGGTCAACTTTGTAAGACTCGGTTTGGTTGGTGGTGGGTCATTTTTATAGCCCGCCTGGCTAACTACCACCATCTAATCTAAGTCTTGCCGCCAGACATCGGGGTCGCGGGTTCAATTCCTGGCGGGGGTCAACTTTGTAAGAATCGGTTTGGTAGGTGGTGATGACATGAATTCAAAAGTAACAATCGCAGTTTTTGAAATTGTGTTATATTCACAATTCGGATACAGCTACGGAACCCTAAAAATACTATAACTGCAACACCTGAAGTTATGTTTGTACAGGTAAATATAGTAATATGCGAGTATACAAAATAATAAAATATCAACTCATTTCACACAGCGCCTCCTAGCTTTTACCTACTATAGAAACCTGATAGCTGACATTTATTGATTTATTTTCATCAAAAAGTGGTTACAAATGTTTGTCGTCTAACTAACAATGATTTTACATATACTGTGCGGGCGGCGGGACGTTTGCACCCTCGAAAAGTCATAGAAACGTTGTCCAGCGCGGGTTGAAGCCGCGGGAAACAGCTAAATATTTATAATATTACCACTAATAACCACTAAACCATTAGGTAAGTACCTATATAAACGTAAAACAGTCTAATTTACAATATTTATTTACACTAGAATTTTATAAATAATAAAATAAATTACGCTTTCCGCCGGAATGGATTGTCATACAGAGCGTCCGGAGACAACTGAACACGTCGAGCTCTGCCCGACAACTGACGCACAGTATATTCAGTTTCTACCCCGCTTTGTTTATAGTCGAAAATCGTATGATACAGTCAATGATGAGTTGGCTTTGAGCTCCGGGTTATAATTTTAGTTGTAATTTTATTTATTTGTTCAAAATATAGGCATAAAATAAGAAATGTAGTCGGTTACTTTACTAGAACATTAGTCTAGCTATGTAATTCGTACAAAATAATGTGGTGTCGTCGCTGATAATTTAGAGCATTTGATTTAAAACTGTTATTTTTTTTGGTGCGAAGTTTGTATTTTTTTGAAAGAATACCAGATTTTTTTCCAAAATTTTATTCGGATACTCGGCTTCTACATGTTTTTTGCCAGCCTTTAGTATTTTTTAAATCTGAATTATTCGTTTCTTTCCCATTAACCTATGTGTTTAAAAGTAGACCGTTTATCTAATTTTTTGCATTGCATTGTGACAAATATTATTATAATCCAAAATTATTTATTAATTTATTTACAAAATACCTGTGATACCTTGATTTGGGTGGAGAAAAGGTTGTAAAATCATTTTTGGACATTCAAATCATATGAGGTATGTAAAACTAATTCAAAAAGTGTGTAACATGTCAGGGTTTGTTTACTTAATTTTTAGTTGTAGTTTTACTGTAAAAAAAGAAGCTAAATCTACTTTAATGGTTTCATTCAATAATAATGAACATATATAATTGTCCCTGTATCCCTAGTGATAAATTAAATATCGTTTTCAGATCGAAATTAATTTAAGGACCGGGTTTTATTAAAATTAGTTAACCAAGTCTGAACAGTTTACTATGAGACATGACGGATGACAGAGCCAAAATTATTTTTACTTTTGGCCACTATGAGCGCTGCGATCGATTATATTACCCCCACCTAGTACTTCGCACCCAGCGAGGGAGTTTAAAAAACTTCTGACAGGGCTTGTGCACAAATCACGCGAGGTTTATTCGGCTACTTTTGACCCCTCCTCCCTCTGGTGATATCTAGTGAGGTTCTTGGCTACCCCCCACCCCTCACAACCTCACATGTATTTTTTTAATTCAACCTAATTTGAAGATTAATAGTACCCATTGTATATAGCGGGCGGGGTCCAAACAAAAAAAAAAAACTCGCTATTTTGAAGTACATAACAAGTGAAGATTTATTTTTAATAAAACTGACAAAAACTATCTACTCATGTGGTAGATTTTTTTCTTTGTTCGTTTATTGTAGAAAAATACACGTGAGGTCTCCTATACCCTCCCCCCCCCCCCCCCTCCCACAACGTGATCTGTCGTGATTTTTTCGTGATCCCCCTCCCTCCTATCGAACCTCACGTGATTTGTGCACAAGCCCACAGTGGGGCAAGTGGGCAGTGGGTTATGGCAAAACCTCCCCAGTTTGGAAGAGACCCGCGTGCCCCATCAGTGGGGACGTTTATGAGTTGTTCACAACCAACACCAAATTTTTACTTTACCGTATTTGTAACAATATTAGCCAAAAACCAACTTGTCATTTAGTAGTTATGTCAACATTTCTATAAAATGTTTGTTATTTTGTGTGTTTGTGTGAACTCTTTACTGTACAACATAATTGAAAACGCTAAACACGTTAAAAACCGACTTCCATCGCAACTACTTAGTACATTTTTGTATTATTTTTTTTGGTTTTTACTACACCGATTTTCATAAAATTTATATGGAACCACACGGAAAGCACTACCTTTCAAATAAAAAAAGAATCATCAAAATCTGTTTACCCCGTCAAAAGTTCTGTGGTAACACACATAAAAAAAAACATACAGTCGAATTGAGAACCTCCTCCTTTTTGGAAGTCGGTTGAAAATACAGTTATATATACAGAATAGGAATAACATGTACAAATATAAATAAAAAAATATAAAAATAAATTAATAATAATTTAAAATTTGTGTACTACGTTTCGTTGTAGTTTGCTAACTTTTAGCTATAGGTAATGTAGTTTGCAAGTTAAACTTTCAACACCGACAACAAACGGACATGGTAAAACTAGATTTCTAGTTTTACCGTGGAAACTTAAAAATGTAGAAAACTTCAGTATAAACTAATTAACAAATAAATAATGCAATTTGCAGTGGTTAGTTTCCTACCTTGGTCTTAAGACTAAGGTCTTCGACCAATGTGTGTTGCCAGTGATGACTTACGGAACTGAGACATGGTCGCTTACTATGGCCTCATAAGAAGGCTCAAGGTCACCCAAAGGGCAATGGAGCGTGCTATGCTCGGAGTTTCTCTGCGTGATCGAATCAGAAACGAGGAGATCCGTAAGAGAACCAAAGTAACCGACAGCTCTCAGAATTGCTAAACTTAAGTGGCAGTGGGCGGGGCACATTGCTCGTAGAACAGATGGCCGTTGGGGCAGTAAAGTTCTCGAGTGGCGACCACGCACCGGAAAGCGTAGTGTAGGCCGGCCTCCCACTCGATGGACCGATGACCTGGTGAAGGTCGCGGGAAGCCGCTGGATGCGGGCAGCGCAGAACCGGTCGTCGTGGAGATCCTTGGGGGAGGCCTATGTCCAGCAGTGGACTTCCTTCGGCTGATATGATGAGTTTCCTACAGTCTGCAAACTAATAAATTCAACACATTCAGAATTAATAGGAATATTTTTTTAAGATATCGAATTTTTGTCACTTGGGCTGCCATATTGGTTTTAGTTTAATTTGAGTCAGTCCACAGATAGTCCTAGCTTTCAGCTACTCAGCTATGGAGACCCTCAGGGTAAAACTGAAAAGTTGATTGAACCAAAGCGGATATTGCCTAGGCCTCTGGCATGGCCTAGTACAGATGAAAAAAAGAATTGAGAAACCTCCTCCTTTTTTGAAGTCGTTTAAAAATAAAGCTCCAACGAGAATTTGGACCAACTGTAACGGAATGAGAGTTCTTGAATTTGTAACCCTCCAATTTTGTCATTACCATTCGGTATAAAATTAGAGGGAACGGATGGTAATGAAACGAAGATGACTGAAATATTACCATTTTATTTTCTGTTGCTTGATTAACAATTGCGTTTGAGGAACAAAAAATACACTAGCTATTTACAAGCCTTTATTTAACTTGAAATGTATGTATGTTTGTTCGGGTGGAATCTTGCAAGTTAAATTTGACCCGCTTCACGTCACCGCGCGCCCAAACGTGTAAGGATGGAAATGACACCCATCCTTAACCTTCCACCACCCTCATCGATAAAGGTGTCCCCCAGACTCCCTAAGGCGCAGGCGCCCGCACCTAAAAGCACGCCACTCCTGGACGTGAAGATGTACTCCCTTCAGTCGAGCGCGTGCTCCCCACCAGCCATGACAAATGATCCGACCGCATTAGCCTCCATCGCAAATGCAGCCCCCGTGAGCTCAGCCGATCAGCAGGCTGCGCCCCGCCGCCTCCGCTACCTACCAATCTTTGTAGAGTCGCTCCTAAACTGGGCTCAGCATTTGCGGGCCTTAAAGCAGGAGCTAAGGCATGCACCCTACGCGCTTCACTCCGAGAAATGACCAGGAATACCGCGTTATCCAGCGCTACCTTAGTTAGTTGGAGAAAGATGCTAGAGTCTCCTGGATTTCCTACTCCCTGCCTTCATAATGAAGTCTGAAGGTAGCGATCAGAGGGCTGCTATCGCTAATACAAATCGGATACCTAGACTTCAAAGAAGACCTCCGTATCCTGGGTTTGTTAATTGCCTACTCTCGGTGGAAGCGAGACAGAGCTACTTCCCACATTACGTAAAAAATTATAGGTCAGTGACTTCCCAGGCCACCGGTATTTAGGACCGAAAACGCTATCTCGTTTTGTCGGCGGTGGTTTCAAAAAAGGTATACATAAAATAGTCTATAAATCATGATTTTATACATGATTTTGGATGTTAAGAGCCCGCTGGATTTCATAAATCCCATACAAACGTAGTATTTTATTCATTTGTTAACCAAATAACCGATTTTTAAATAATTTTATATCGATAATCGGATGACGTATAACTTACTTATCCTTCGTCTGTACCACATTACTTTTGGGTGTCAATTAAATGGTTAGCATAGTATTGTTATTTCTGTGAGCAGAAAAATATAATCGGTGAGCAGAAATAGCTAATTGGTCAGCAACTCATGGTCAGCAAACATTTCAAAATCAATCAGCAATTTATGTCATTCTGGATGGCTGTAATTATTTTAAACATCCCCGTACTACACTCTTCCTACAGTGTTGAGTGGTCGACGGAGCCCCTTCGGGGCTCCTACTTCTGTGTTCTCATGTTAAACCTAACACTACGACTGTGCGGGGAGGCGAGCTTAGCTCGCCTCCCCGCACAGTCTCCGAACCTAACGGATCCGAGTCGGGGTGCTCCGCAAGTCCGAGCTCGCTTCGCTCGCTCCCGCTTCCATTTAGAACTCCCCGTACCACACTCTTCCTACAGTGTTTTTCTGCCGCTCAATCATGAAATCTTGCCGCTCAAGTAGTTATTTTGCGGACTGAATGTTTATTATGCAGTTACATTATATTTATTCCATTACTTTTTTGAAAAACGAAACAGGAATCCATTTAATTCCAATAAACTTGTTTTCCGTCTTTTACCTTAAAACAAGTTTATTGATTAATAATGGATTCGTTTCGTTTTTCAAAAAAGTAATGCGGTACAGACACAGATATACGTCATCCGATTATCGATATAAAATTATTTGAAAATCGGTTCTTTGTTTAACAAATGAATCAAATACTACGTTTGTATGGGATTTATGAACTCCAGCGGGCTCTTAAGTTTAAAAGTACGTAAAATGGAGCCTATTACCTTCACATGATAGGTTTAAAAGGTACGTCAAATGTGTAAAATGTACGCTAACGCCAAAACTTTCCCCAAGAAACCAATTTTCTATAAAAAACTTAGACCCTCCATACAAAAATTCACTAGATTGGTCGATCAGCTGATTGATTTGTATGAAGTTATTTTTTTTTGCGATTTCAGCAAGAACATGATCAGTATATACCCTGTATAAATAAAATCATAAGAGGTCTGCCGTTGCGTGCGTATCACGCAAAAACTACCAGATATTTTATTTTTTTAGTTTTACTGCCTAGATACTTGGCCCTTATCTAAAAAATCCCGCTTGCGGCTCGCGCACTCCTTACCTTCGATATCCACGGGGCCAAAGCCGCGGGCAACAGCTAGTAACAGAACATGGTCGTAGCTAGCCAGCCATGACTTAAGTAAATTTTCCCAAAAACAACGAACAATCTCATAAAGCTCTCGCCAGGATCTTTACGAGCCCAGCCCGTGTCTAATTTCATTAAGGGCCCAATAAAAGCGACAGAAGGCATAGATGTAACTATAATGCCTTTTTGTTTCCGTGGCCGTTCTTCTTCCTGGGTTAAAAGACTGGATAAGAAAGGAGCGTGGCATAGGGACAATTATATGTTCATTCATTCTTAACAGCTCATATAAGTCCCCACCGAGGGGCTCGAGCCTACCCTGAATTAGGGCGATCGGGCCTTAGTCGACCACGCAGGCCCAGTGCATAGATAGATATACATAGATGTACATGTATATAGATTTTATCAAAATCGTTCGGCTCACGATTGAACCTATACTTTCCGATATAAATACGAAATATTTTAACCGCATACGTGGCGTAATAGTTAGTCCATTCGCTTCACACCAGGAGGTCGCGGGTCCGATTCCCGGCGGGGTCAACTTTGTAAGACTCGGTTTGGTTGGTGGTAGGGCATTTTCATAGCCCGCCTGGCTAGCTATCACCATCTTATCTAAGTCTTACCGCCAAACATCAATGTTCACAGCATTGATGTGTTGCGGCTTGAAGATAAGATAGCCAGATCCCCATTGCGTTTGGGAATCTTGGTAAGCCCGCTTCCTTCTTCAAGTGAGATGATAGGGCTCATCAATAGAGGATAAAAATTTTTTCCGAAATACAAGCTAGAAGCATCATGTTGCTGAGATATTTGGAGGTCAACGTTGTCAAAACACGAATATCTCTCTTTATCTCTCAAAACATCTCAGCAACGACGTGACGCTTTAGGTCAAAATATCCTATAATATTTTCAGTTTGTATTTGCATCGAAAAATATAGGTGCAATCGTGCGCCGAAAGATATCGAAAAGTAATTTATGACCTACATATATCGTCAAATACAAATATATTTATTTCCAAAGAATGGTGTACCATACAGTATAAAGTATGCCCCACGGGCGTAGCCAGGGGGAGGGTTTTGGGGGTTCAAACCCCCCCCGAAAAGTTTAGATATTAACATTTATAGAATTAAGATAAGAACAGGCGTGCGGCATATCTCATTAATTATTACAAACTATTACCTACATTAAAATATACGGTGGTTTGGATTCCTCCGCCACCGTCGATTATCAAGTAAAGGAAGCTAATTTTTTTGCGATTCTTGCTGATGAGACAACTGACATTGCGCGTATAGAGCAAGTCTCGCTGTGTTTGCGATATGTTGATAAGATGTTAAACAACATAAAGTTAAGGAGATGTTCTTAGAGTATATTCCAACTGTTGACGTGACAGGATCCGGCCTTGCAAATCTCATAATTACAGCTCTGAAAAAGCATGGACTTGGATGTTCTCATGTGGTTGGTCAAGGTTACGATGGGGCTGCAGCTATGAGTGGGCATTTTCACGGTGCCCAAGCGTATATTCGTCAAGAATGTCGTCTTGCTCTTCATGTACATTGTAGTGCACACTCTCTCAACCTTGCTATTGCTGACTCATGTTCACAAGCAGATGTGCGAAATTGCGTTGGGAACGTGCAGTCTGTTGGTTCCTACTTTAGTTATTCGGCTCAACGCACTGCCGTTCTCAAAGACAAAATTCGGGATCTGTTACAGGCTGATCAAAAAAAGCCTGCTTGCGATGTGCGAAAAACGGTGGGTTCACAAGCATGAAGCCATTATAAGATTCAAGGAAATTTATTAGAATAGAATAGAATAGAATGCTTTATTTGCTTTTAAATAAGGTAAGTATAAAAGATCTTACAATAGTTATAGAATCACTTATTTAGCTATTTAAATGTTATTAGCATGCAAATATTATTTATAAGTACAAAAATAATAAAATAAAATAAAGTAGGTCCAAGTAATTATTCAACATTTTCCAAATTCATAATTCAAATAAAATAATGATACTACAGATTAATACTACAGATTAACATTGCTTATGTTTTAGAAAATCCTCAACGGAATAAAACATGTTCTGAAGAAGCCAATCATGCAATGTTGCCTTAAACTTGTTAAAGGGCAATTCCCGAATCGATTGCGGTATTTTATTATATATTATGTGGCCCATCCAGTAACAATTTTTCTGAAACCGCGTTGTTTTGGGAATCTCATCCGTTACTAACCTGTCAGGATTCCTCTTATTTCGAACTGATACGTCACTAACTTTTTTGTAGAACACATGTTGATTTTGTTGAACTACTTTTGCCATTTCTTGTATATAAAGACAAGGTAGTGGCAGTATTTTTAGGTTTCTAAATAGGGGCCTACATGAAATATCTTGTGAAACACCGAATATGGCACGGACACACTTTTTTTGAGCAATAAAAACCTTTTTGACATTAGTACTGTTCCCCCATATTATGAGACCGTATCTGAGGACCGATTCTACGTAAGCAAAGTATGCTGTGACTGCAGTATGTCTTGTCGCTACCTTAGTCAGTTTATAAATAGCAAAACTGAAACTATTGACTTTTGCACATACTTTTTCAACCTGTTCTTTCCAGTCAAGCTTCTCGTCAATAATAGTACCTAGAAACTTAACGTTACTAGCGCTTCTAAGGGTTTGTCCATTACAAGCAACATTTAATGAATTAAAATTATAATTGTTAAAGTTAAGGTATGTCGATTTGTCTAAATTAATTTGCAAATTATTACTGTTTACCCATTTGTATATTGATTTGATGGCATTATTGATGTCAGATTCGTGAATATTAAATGTCAAATTTTTATTAGTTGTCACTATTACTGAAATATCGTCTGCAAAAAGCATTGTTCTATGTCTAGTCGTATCCGGTAAATCGTTTATATATATTAAGAATAAGAGAGGACCGAGTACACTCCCTTGTGGTACGCCATGTGTGATTAACCTAAACTCTGATTTGTAAGTCTGCGTTATATTCAGCTATTGTGCATGCTCTCGAAGAACTCCAATCTAGCCACAATAAAGAAACATCGCAACAAGCCGTCCAAATGCTTAACACACTTCGATCTTCGAATTTTGTTATGTGCCTAGTGATTCTTCAAAAAGTCATGAGCTACACATTGTCGCTATCAAAGCAACTGCAGGCAATTACACAGACCTCATAACAGCATTCAGTCACGTGGATGATGTTATAAATGCTTTGCAACTTTTGAGACTTAAAGTTGACGAAGAGTAGCTATCTCCATCTCTATGAAGAAGCAAAAGTGGTGCTCGAAGAAAATGGTGGTATACTGCTTATGCCACGTATCGTCGAAAGGCAGTTGAATCGCTCTAACATTCCTGCGTCGGATATATACACGTATTACAAAAGAAATTTATTTATCCCATTTCTCGACCATACTATTCAACAATTGTTTGAGAGGTTTACAAAACACCGCAAAGTAGTATTCGACAGTGCTGCCCGAAAAAAGTACATCTGTCGTCAAAGCAGAACTTGAAGTGTGGAAAGCAGTTATGAGTCTCACCTCCCCTACTCCAAAATCAGCTTTGGAATGCTTAGATAAGTGCGACCAAACACTATATCCAAATATTTACACATTGTTGCAAATATTGGCTACCATACCTGTTTCCACTGCTACCCCAGAAAGGACATTTTCAAGCCTAAGAAGACTTAAAAACTACTTGCGGAACACAACGAGTGAAAACAGACTGAACGGCTTGGCTCTCATGAACATTCATTATGGGATAGAAATTGATGCGAATGAAGTAGTGGATATATTTAAAAAGAAAAACAGAAGATTAATTCTGTGATATATAACAAAACGTTATTTTTTTTATAATTTTTTTGTTTATACTATCCCACTGCTCGAAAAAGAACTCCCCCAATTCCTTCGAGGAGCTTTTTTCTGTATGTATTTTTTACATCTTTAATATTTTTCTTATCTAAGTGTTGTTTTATGTACTTTTAGTCGTTTATTTTCTTGAACCCTCCCCGATACTAAAATCTGGCTACGCCCGTGGTATGCCCTGTGACCCCACACTAGGCAGAGCCCATACCGTGGTGACACACTCCTATACAAAAATATTCTAACCCCTTTGAAGACTAGAATGTCGAGAGTGGAGATTCACAAATCACTTCCATAATGTCCCATTAGGCCCTTCAATGATAAGTAGATGTTTCATGATATTGCGGAAAATGCGAAAATTAATATCGAAACAACATACAGCCTGAGGCTGCCTCTTCAGTTTTGAGGAGAGGAAGCCCCTGTCAAGGAGTGGAAGCTCCTCTCAACAGATCTTACACAAATTTTGTAACATCCTGTGTGGAGTAACTTAAGGCCATCATTGATTTACGAATTAGGGAATGTCCCCATACTACGTAAACGATTAAGAAGAGGGGAGATGGTTATCAATAGAATATATACTATACATGATCACGGGAGAAGGGAGGGGGTTTAAGGTCTTCGCCACATGGTTTTCACCGGGGCTGCAATTTTTAATAAATTACCCTCCTTTTTCCTCCTCGAAAAACTCTACTTATATCATGAAATTTGAAGACTGGAATGTCGAGAGTGGAGATTCACAAATCACTTCCATAAACTCCCATAACGCCCTATCTCCGTGACAATTTTCGTCCATTCCACACCCTATTCAGTTTAACAGATCGCTAACCCATAAATATTGCCATGGACATATCCAATTTTATCGCGGGCACTGGCCACTTTTCCTTTTCGGCCTCCATGGACATATAGAACATATAGAATCTCTTTTCTTGGCCGAAAATACAGTGCTAGACCACGTGACCTGTATATTTATGTGACTCCAGTAAATTTCTTTAGTTTCCTAACGAAAGTATTTTTCAGAGCGATTGATTTCTAGGTATTTCCGGCCAGGGTTAGGAAAAATCAATCTTTTTCGGTAGCTTTTCTCGAATATAGGTATATAGAGAACAGAGACGTACAAATAGTCTTTAAACTAAGGTCTTTATATATGAGACATAACAAAATAGTTTTTTGGAGCCCGCGAATATATTAGTTGATACTAATATTATTATAATATTTTTTATACAACGAATTGGCTGCTATTGCTGTTATGTTGTATTTTTATTGATAATAAATTGAAATTGAAATTTAATTAGGAACCTACCTCATCGATTTTTTCCAAATTTACCGATTTTCGACCCCCCTACTATTATCTAATGACCCGCCCTGTAGCGAAACTTACGTCATTACATTCATTTTACAACAAACTCAATATTGTTGTTATAACTATATTTTTTTCTATTTAGCAGGAGAACACGTGCTGTGTCATAGCATAGATCCCACATTTCTTACCGTGGTGGGTGTCGTGCGAGGCGACTATGGGAACGCAAATACCAGTGGATTGACAGTATATCTTCAAAACTTATACACAAAATAATATATTTGTGTAATTCTCACAATGAGACCTTTTATTTGATATCACGTCATTAGTTTGGAAAACTTTTTCAATTTTCTACTTTGCCCGTAATCTGAATTCGTTTATTTCGATTCGTGCCCTATACGATCGTGATTGGGTCATCGAACTCTATATTCACACTAATTTTTATTCTTCTTTCGTCTAGATTTTAGCCTCTTTACTCGACTGCCTCAGAAGGAGGCTTTTTTATATTAATTTAAAATTCAATTGGTAAGCCCTTGGCATCATCTCACCTGATGGGAAGTGACGATGATGCCGAAGATGGAAGTGGGCTTACCAAGATTTCCCAACGCGATGGAGAACTGGCTATCTTATCTTCAAGCCGGAACACATCAATGTTGTTAACACTGATATTTGGCGGCAAGACTAAGATAAGATGGCGGTAGTAAGAAGATGGTGGTAAGCCAGGTGGGCTTAGAAAATGCCCTACCACCAACCAAACTGAGTCTTAGAAGTTGACCCCACCGGGAATCGAACCCGCGACCTCCTGGTGTGAAGAGAATGGACTAACCATTACGCCACGGAGGCGGTTATGTTTACAAGGTTAGGTATGTATGTATGTAGATTTCTATGTTCCCTGCTACAGCCTGAACGGCTTGAAGCATTTAATCTTTGAGGTATCGATCGTTTGATTCTTCTTGATGCCGCGTAAGTGACATTGGATACATTTTACCCGACTGGCCAAAAATAGGGGTAAAGTTTTTACGCAGTCGGGTTTATAATTTTTACTGAATTCCTAGTTATTATTTAATTTTGGTTTCAGACGGGCAGACACATGAGTAATCATGTAAGGGTTCCTTTTTTCATCAGATGTACGGAACCCTAAAAATGTGCAGAGATCTAAATGGGTACCTTCTAAGTTCTAATAGTGGCAGGCCTCCGTCACTCAGTCGAGCGGGCGAGATAAGTACCTACAGATTGGCGCGGCCTACAGGCCGCGCTCCGCTCGTCAGCGCTAGAACGCCGTACTATCGCCGCCGCAATTCGAGCGCTGCCCCTGTACGCAGTTATAACCGCTAAGTCGAGCGCCGTAATACCCATGTTTCCGTGTATGGGAAGGAGTAGGTGAATAAATGAGTAGGTATTTTAGTTTTATAAGGAAGTGCAATATCTGTTGCGAAGTAACTAGTATCTCATCTGTGATAGTGGTTTCTTAAATCATAGTGATAGTTTTATCTATTTCAGGGATTTTTCGAAGGTAAAATTTTTGACTTTCGCGAATGCGAATGTAAGGAATGCGAATGATGGGACTACCTACCCTAGACATAGATTTAATACTCAGAAACTATTATTCGAGTTAACATCGCTTCTTATTGGTCGAAAGAAACACGTGACGCCCCCCGCGCATACGCAAATTCAATTTATTAACTTTCTGAGGTAGTTGGGCGCATCGTTGTTGATGCGAATGTTTCTAATGATGAGAATTATTCACTTAAGCGAATGCGAACGTTCGGAACATCCCTAATCTATTTTAGACTTCTCCAATTAAAAGAGAATGTTCAATAGGGATGACGACAGCATCAGAAATAAAATATGAACTCTTGATCATTAAATTGCCCCCCTACTGAAACTTCGAAAAAAACCTTACTCGTTTTGTTTTCCATCGAGTCTTCGATTTTTAATTCACCAATATCACAAAATGAGTACATAAATGACGATGCAAAATTATAACGTCACGCCTAGGTACGTCAAACATTTTTAGAACAAAATGTCGTTTTTGACAAATGATAAAAAGTAAATCAGATGACTAGCATTCGCCATCCCATTTCAGTTGCCTAAAAGCCTCTTGAATCTTGGTAAGCCCGCTTCCATCTTCGGCAACATCGTCACTTACCATCAGGTGAGATGTTGTCAAGGGTTTACCAATTGTGAATAAAAAAAAGAAAAAAGAAAAAAAAAGAAAATTTAGTTATGTTATAAGACATGTTTTCTGTGGTGTAACTTATGGTATACCTAACTTGAAAGGTTTTCCTTAATATTATATTGGCGTATATTCTTTAAAAAGTAAGCTTTGCTTTTTGAGGGCTTGACTATTTAAACTTGTAAAGTTACGCGATTTCGTAGCACATAACTAAAAACTTGGAGAAGTCTGAAATATACACTTTATTTTATACTTCTTCAGTCTTCTGTGACTAGGTGGAGTGATCTAGATTACTGTTTCATTTCATATCTCTTCATACTAGAACGGTAGCTAAGCAAATACTGGGTTACCAGGTCTGCAGTGGGTGGCCTGCATTATTTAGTGGGCACCGAACTGGTTCAGGGAGTCAGGGATTGCCAAACTGTGGCCTGTAGCTTTTTACAAACTTTTATTTAACTTGCAATTTTGCTTTTTTGTTTTTTTATTTATTAAAAATTTGAGTGCGTTTGGCTACAACTCACCTGATGGTAAGTGCCGATGCAGCCGAGGATGTGACACGCAAACTCTAATAGTGTTTTTCCGGATGGAATCTTGCAATATAAATTTGACCCACTTCCCGTTTTCCGATTGAGCTGAAATTTTGCATACATGTGTAAATCGCGTGACAATGCAATATTATGATGACATGGTGCTGATCTGATGATGGAGCTGGAAGATGGCTATAGGAACTTCGCAATGAAACATTACAACCTCATCGAGTTTGGCCTCGTTTGATTCGTACTGACGAGTATCTTGATTGTAAAAATCTTGTGCCGGGTCGTTCCTTTCCCTCTAATATGGTTGATGGGAGCGATGGCTGACTCTCTCGACTCGTGACCGGGTGCTTTCCGTGTGAACTGGCCTCTTGTCAAAGGTTTCAATGACATTCAATAATTTTGTATTTGTGTCATGTCAAGAAGATTGTGAAGCTGCGACTTTTCATACAAACGGCGTTAACGATTTTCACCTCTTAAATGTTAACCGATTTGGACCAATTTTTAAAAAAGTTGTCAGTCAAAACAAAAGCTAGGCGTGTACGTTTAGTTTTTTAAATTACTGATTACAAATAAACAAAAAATGGCTGAAATTAGTTTTGCATGAAAACACGTGAACGACAATAAAATTAAATTTTATTAACTTTATCGAAAAAACAAAAACGTACAAGCCTAGCTTTTGTTCTGCAAAAATCTCAACAATCCATTGTTTGTTTGTAAACTCTTTATTGTACAAAATATACACTTAAAATAATATTTAAAAAAAAGGGTTAAGTACAAAGGCGGACTTATCCCTTAAAGGGATCTCTTCCAGTCAATAATAAATAGAGGACTTAACTAGGACACAGAAACACTTAATTACGTACAAACCAGTAAAAGAACATGAATACAACTATTATTACATCGAAACTTACATAACCTAATTTTATTAAATACAAATTGAATGTAATAAATGTAATTGTTCCGTTGCGATATTAAAGAAATTACAAAAAAAAAAACCGGCCAAGTGCGAGTGAATTCGCGTGGAGAGGGTTCCGTACAATGCCAAAGTCAAATACAAAATATCACATTGGAAATCCTCACAGTAGGATGCGAGTTCAAGTGAACTATTTTCGATAAGTGAAGTAATACCTTCACAATACATTGAGTTTACCCCTTCATTTTCAATTGATTGAATTCTTATAGGTTTTCCTGTTAACTACAAGCAATGAACTATATTTTGTATTTTTTTCATAATTTTAGTCTCAATAGTTTTGGAGATCAGGGGGGGAGAATGGTAAATTTTCGTCTTCTTTCATGAATAAAATCAACACTTTTATTTTACTATGATAAAAATATATTTGAGATCCTCATAACGAGCACTTTAGTTTGATAAATGACATAGCAAGGTTTGCAAAAATGTTTTTTAATTTTCCTCATTTGTCCCCCAAAAAACCCCTATTAAAAAATAATAAAATTTACTTTGCATATCTGTGTTTGGGTTATAGGATTACATTACCCTAATAAATTTTAACCGATTTGGTCTAGTAGATTCAGAGCAAATTGGCTGTGACAGAAATACAGACAGACAAACAGACGCACGAGTGATCCAATAATAAGGGTTCCGTTTTTTTGTACGTAACCCTAAAAAGAGTACTTTTTCAGTTCCCTCAGGAACTGCATCGGACTATGCTATTTTCACGGGATAAAAGTAGCCTATGTTCCCTCCCAGTAACACAGGCTACCGGCATGCCAAATTTCATCAAGATTAGTCAAGGCGTTGAAGCGTGAAAAGGTAACAAACACATTTTCACATTTATAGTGTTATAGTAAGGAAGTAAGGATTTGTTTAAAACTTAATGTGGGTATTTTTTTTGTTACGTGAATAAAACATAAAAGCGTCGGTGGCTCAACCGGTAACGACTCGGTCCATCTAACCAGAGGTACAGGGTTCAAATCTGGACGGCCAATGTACCAATGAGTTTTTCAAAAACTTACGTACATATAATTACCGATTGCTTTAACGGTGAAGGAAAACATCGTGAGGAAACCTGCACACGCCTGCGAAGAAACTCGAAGGTTGTGTGTGAAGTCGACCAACCCGCAACCCGCGTGGTCGACTAAGGCCTAATCGCCCTGATTAGGGTAGGCTCGAGCCCCTCGGTGGGGACGTATATGAGCTGTAATGATGAATAAAACATTTTCTATTCTAAGATATAAATCTTATTTATACCAAAAGTAGAAACAAATTTATTTTTACTCGAATGCCCAAAAAAGGAGTATAATATACTCGTATCTCATCGTTTCCAGGTCTAATGTAAAAAGCGTCGGTGACTCAAGGGTAACGACACAGTCCTTCTAACCAGAGGTCCCGTTTCACATCCGGACGGCCAATGTACCAATGAGTTTTTCGAAACTTACGTACATATACTTACCGATTGCTTTAACGGTGAAGGAAAACATCGTGAGAAGACCTGCACATCTGATTCCTTCCAGATGTGCATGAAGGTCGCGTTGCACACGTCCGTAGGTGTTAATCTAAATGCCTTGCACGTGACCGCGGGTGATGCTAAGTGCAACACCAGACAACCGCCGTCTCACCCTTGGATAGAACGGTTAATTGTGCCACACGAGAAGAGAAGAGAAGAGAGACCTAATGTATGTAAGTATGTTTCCTGAAATCATCGATATCTGCTTGACTGATGTTAGAGTGTGAGGTATCGATACATTCGTCTCACTCCCGCGAGAGACATAGGATATATTTTACCCGTCTTCCCAGAAAAGAAGTGTAATGTATTTATGCAGTTGTATTTTTATTAAAGTTTTAGTCTAAAGTTATAATGTAATTCTTATCTTATCTTTGTAAGTGGGGGCTGCAGTTGCAGCGACACTTCGACCCAATGGGATCTTTTGTGTCTACCCCTATAACCTTTGCACCCCAACCTACTCGAAGATGTGCTGCGTTAATGCAGCAATTCCGCTGATTGGAAGGTGCTTGTAGTCCTCCGGTGTTGGGTAGCCATCACCTAGGAGGTACATACGCTTGCTAGCCAGGACATCGCAGTGACACAGTAGGTGTTCCATTGATTCTATATCTTGACCACAGGCCCTACAGGTCGGGTCGTGCGTCAGGCCGATTTTTTGCAGGTGTGCATTTGTGGCAAAGTGGCCCGTCAACGCTCCTGTTATCGCCCTGACTCGCGTCCTGCTGTTATTCCATATGTACTTGGTTGCCCCTGTGGTGACCTCACCGATGAAGAGCTTAGAGTGTTTATGTCCATCTCTGGATAGCCATGTCACTCTGTGTCTTCCCTCGGCCTGTTCCTTTAATGCCCTTATAATAGTGCTCCTTGGTAGCCCTATCCTCGGTTCTGGACCACACATTGCTGTTTGTGATCCCATTCTAGCCAGTTTGTCTACTTCTTCATTGCCTTCCACTCCTACGTGTCCAGGGACCCAGACCAGTTGCAGTTTGTTGTGTCGGCCCACCTTATTGAGGACCTTTACACAATTTAGCACTAGCCCGGAGTCAACCTTGAAGGAGTCAAGAGCTTTAAGAACAGCTTGGCTATCGCTGAGAATATAGATGGTTTTGTCTTTGACTTCCTTGTCTATAATCTCATGTGCACATGCAATGATAGCATAAGTCTCCGCCTGGAAGACTGTTGCATATTGCCCTAGACTAATACTCGCTGAGTAATCCTTAGCGTAAACGCCTGCACCAGCACCAGACTCCATTTTCGATCCGTCTGTATACCATGTAAGAGTGTTTGGTCCTTGTTGTTTAAGTCCTTTACTCCATTCTTCCCTCGTAGGAACATAGATTTTATATTCTTTTTTGAATATGTGCACAGTCTGTATTTTGTCACATCCCATGCGCATAAGCCTTTCCATACCTGTGTCTAGTTGTAGATTGGTATGTCTGGTTTTGGGCATGTCAAAATTCCACATGCCATTTAACGATAACCTGTGTAGGGCCTTGGCCGCCTCTGTTTGAATGTGTATTTGAAGCGGCTTTAGATTTAGCAGCATTTCCATAGATGCAGTAGGTGTTGTACGAAATGCTCCGGTAATTGCCAGGCAGGCCAACCGCTGAAGTTTTGTCAGTGTTTGCCTGCACGCGCCTAACTCCGTTCTAGGCCACCACACAATGCTGCCATAAGTAATAATGGGTCTTACTATCATTGTGTATAGCCAATAAATGACTCTGGGTTTCAGGCCCCAGGTCTTTCCGTACGCAGATCTTAGCATACCAAAGATTTTTGTGGCCTTGACCATGATCCTTTCTGTGTGCAGACTCCACGTTAGTTCTTTATCCAAGGTCATGCCTAGATATTTGACGCTCGTGGACCAGTTTAGTTCTGTACCATACAGTTTGAGAGTTTGTAAACCTTGTAGGTTTCTTTTCCTTGTGAATGGTACAACCGTTGTCTTGCTAGGGTTAATCGACAGGTGATTTTCACCACACCACCTTTCAACTTTTCGCAAGGCCTTTTGCATTATTTCCGATACTATGTTCGGAAATTTGCCGCTGATTAGTATAGCTAGATCGTCAGCATAACCAATCGTGTAAAGAGGTCCGGTGTTCAGCTACTGTAAGAGCGAGTTGACCACTAGGCTCCAAAGTGTTGGTGACAGAATGCCACCTTGTGGGCATCCTTTTGTAGTGGTGGCAGTAACCTCGTCCCCCATTAGTGAAGATGTTATAATTCTCTTCCTAAGCATGATATCTATCCATTTGCATAACGTTTGGTCTATTTCATGGGAGATAGCTGCATTCTTGATTGCCTCGAAAGTAGTGCGATCAAATGCTCCTTCTATGTCAAGGAAGGCAGCAGCACATACTTCCTGGTTCTCCAACGCTCTTTCAGCACGTGATACTACAAGGTGAAGTGCTGTTTCAGTCGACTTGCCAGACTGATATGCACATTGTAGTCCATGAAGTGGTTTTTTCCGCAAGGGACCCTCCTTTATATGTTTGTCGACCAGCTTTTCCAAAGCCTTTAGCAGGAATGACGAAAGGCTTATGGGTCTATAAGACCTCGGTTCATCATATCTGTCTCTTCCTGGCTTTGGCAAGTAGACAACCTTCACACGTCTCCAGATTTTAGGAATATATCCGAAGGCGATACACGCTTTGTATAGCCTGCATAGTGGCTTAAGTAGCGCCTTTGATCCTTTTTGTAGTAGGATGGGGTAGATCCCATCTAGTCCTGGCGATTTCAATGGTTGAAAGCTACCTATAGACCATAGAAGCTTTAATGTAATAAACAAAAATAGACATCGCAACCTAGATGGCGCTGGCGAGCAAATATTGTTGTTTTTGACAAATATTTCGTAAATTAGATAAGTTTGAAGCAAAATTTGTTTATTCGCGAGCACTTTTATTGATATTTCGATGATATAGTAAGTGTTTAACTTCATTTATTGTTTTATTCTTCCGTGTTATCCCACAATTAGCAGCTGATAGCAGTCACGCACACTGCAGGCACGAATTGTAAGTGTGTGGGTGCAATTCATTCAATAAAAAGTCGCGTAATATCTGTCAGTTTACAATAGCGGTATACAAAGAGAATAGAAATCACTACGAAATAAATACCTACATACATAGATTATATAGCATATCTCTGCCTACATAAACAAAATTACATTTTATTCCTGGGACAAAAAAGCAAAACAGAGAGCACATCGGATTTTCAGAAATCGTTTTTTTACGATTATCTTTTTGGATACAGTGTAGAATCCTTGTTAAAATGCAGATAATTAGCAGATACGTGATTGTAATGGAAGACAAAATGGAAATGAGGAAACTGAAGAATAGTTTTATCTGGTTTCATGGAGAAGAAATGTCACCTGAAGACAGCCAGGAGGACAGATTCAGTGGGGGTATTGAAAGAAAGCCCATGTCTACTCCATGTGCTATAGAGAACGAAAACAGAGAGAGGAAACTACCTACCTCAATAGATATGGTTTCTCCGTGTGTACATATCCAGCTGCTGAGCCACAGCAGTCGTTCAGGGAAAACAGTGCTCGGGAGCTTATTGATATGTCAGGTGGTGCAACAATAGTTGAGAAGTGCAAGTGGGTGCTAAATAAACAGTTTGATGTGAACAACAAAGTGCGTTATCATGGGAGACTAGTGACAAAAGGTTTCACGCAGCAACCTGGAATAGATTATGAGGACACCTTCTCTCTGGTAGTTAGACGTAAAGTTTGCACATCTTCCATTAAGTCTTTATGTTCTGTCTCTTCTATGGTGTGACAGAGACTTTATTGTTGTGATTGATTTGTTTCTCATTGTAAAAATATAAGTACTTCCAGCCCAAATAAACTATTGTTTTAATCATTTAATATAGCAGATCGTGGTTTAAGATATGAAAACCTAGGTCCTGTGAGATGATATCTAGAAATGAATATCAATGTAGATCGAGAAAGGAATGTAAGCCTGATATGATGATGATAACCACCTTTACACATAATAACCATTTTCATGGGCGCTGCTGAAGCCTTATTATTATATTTTAATTCACCATTGGTAAGCCCTTGGCATCATCTCACCTGATGATAAGTGACGATGATGCCGAAGATGGAAGCAAGCTTACCAAGATTCCCCAATGCAATGGAGAACTGGCTATCTTATCTTAAAGCCGGAACTCATCAACATTGTTAACACTGATGTTTGGCGGCAAGACTTAGATAAGATGGTGGTAGCTAGCCAGGCGGGCTTAGAAAATGCCCTACCACCAACCAAACGGAGTCTTACAAGTTGACCCCACCGGGATTCGAACCCACGACCTCCTGGTGTGAAGCAAATGGACTAACCATCACACCACGGAGGCGATTAAAAGTTGGCACAAGGGACATACATAAAATAAAATAATCATATTCAATATCATGTTTTTTTCAATTTTAATCATTTAATCTCAGAGATATAGATAGGTTACATGCATACAAAAAGTGAAGCAAATAAAAGCATTCTTAGTAGCATTCGGTGCAATGGAAGTGAACTACCTTTAATACTGTGTGTAAAGGGGTTCGATTTTCAAATGTTGTTAGTGCATAACCCATCTATGGTAACAAATCTTTGTTTGATCCCCAAAAAATTCTTCAAGATGTTTTTCAAATGTAATATCTATAATATGCTACAGGTGGTACTTTATCTGGTAAAACTCTAACGACCTGCCTTGAGAAAAGGGTAAAACATAGGTTTCTCAAAAATAGATTTCGATAAGTTTTGTCATTACAAAAAACTGGACAAGTGCAAATCAGACTCGCCCACCGAGGGTTCCGTACAAAATTGTAGATCCATATTATAAATCATAACAGTGCAGACTGTTCTAGGTACTACATACGCCAAAATTATTAGGTACCTACCTACACATATAAAAAAGGGGAAAGTTTTTTTTTACATTCTTCGTCATAAATCGAAAACTATACATCAAAAAAATAATTAAGTCTGTTTAAGCTTCTGACAATGAAGCCCTTTCATAGGATACCTCATATGACACGCTTAACTCAATTCAAAATTTGGACCTCCGTTCCTTGCATAATTGATTACATACTTTATATAAAGATTATATTTTTACAAATGTATAGTTTTCAAATTTATCCCTTTACTTGTAGTACAAGACGGTATTACATGCCAAATTTCATAGTTCTAGGTCAACGGAAAATACCCTATGAATTTTGATTCCCTTGAGAGTGTCGAAATATACGTTTTTTGCAGCATAAACCTAGAAGCTTGATTTTTTCACAGCTTCAAGGGGCTGTAGACTGTACTATACGGTTGTAATTTCAACGCGATACCTCCATGCATTTCCGAAATAAAGGGTATTGACAGACATACGGACAGACAACAAAGTGATCCTATAAGGGTTCCATTTATTCCTTTTTTTTAAACCAAATGGAATATCTATGATTTACTTACTTATGAACAGCTTTGTATATTTTAGTGATTGCTGTTGCCTGTGTTCAGCCTAAAAATAGCACATTACGATATACAATTTACAAATTATTGTGTAAATACACTCGACAGCAAAGGAAATGGGTCTGTAACAAAAACCTCAATAACTTCCAAAATATTGTAACAAGCTTTATGAAATAAAGACTGTATTATAGACAATTTTATAGTGCATCTATATATATAAAAGAAAGTCGTGTTAGTTACACCATTATAACTCAAGAACGGCTGGGCCAATTTTTATGGTTTTGTGTTTTTGCATTTGTCTTTGTCTGGAATAGGATAATAAGTATTAAAATATGATATTCATCAATAAAAAAATATCAGTCAAAAATAATTGGTTGTAGGGTAGGGTAGAGTAGTGTAGGTGTAGTGTAGTTAGGGTAGGGTATTGTAGGGAAGGGTAGGGTAGTGTAGTGTAGGGTAGGGTAGTGTAGGGTAGGGTAGTGTAGGGTAGGATAGTGTAGTGTAGTGTAAGATGGAACGAAGTTCGCCGGGACAGCTAGTATAATAATAAAAATAAGTCATAAAAGTTTATAAAGTTTATTTTGAATAAAAGTTAAGATAAAATGTAAATTTTTCACTAGATTTCGAAATTGCAATTTTCACACATTTTAGTATTTTGTATTACCACTGAGATCTATTAAAACAGCTGTTACACGGTTTAGCATGCTTTCCACTTTCGATTTCTGAGTTGATGCTGAGGATTATTCTCCCATTCCTCTATCACTGCTTCATCCGAGCATGCTCAATGAAGTTCAAGTTTGGGCTGCGTGCTGGCCACTGCATGCGTGTGATAGAGACTGTGTGGGGATGAGCATTATCTTGCATAAGGATGGCATTCTTGCGCATGTTTACTAAAAGTGGGCCAACATACTCATTTAAGGTTTCATTCACGTATCTCTCTGCAGTTAAAGTTCGTCTCCCATCGTGCTTGTATAGCATGAATCTCGACTCGTCCGAAAACATAACTGTTGACCAGTCATTGAAAGTCCAATTCATGTGTTCTCTAGCATAACTCAGCCTTGAATTTCGATGCTGCCTTCCGAGTTTTGGACCATTGGTGGGTCTAAATGGCTTCAAGTTCGCTTCAGCAAGACGCGGCCTCACTGTACACGTGCCCAGATTGCTCTCTTCAGCACGTAGAATGTGATTTAGGACTTCAACAGCCGTTTGAAATCGATTTCTCAATATTGTTGACACCATATATCGATCGTCCCGCGCTGTCGTGCACCTTGTTCGGCGTGTTCCTGGTATACCTGATATACTTTGCGTCCTGAGTATACTTGTTTATTGTAAAAGCGTTAATCCATTTTGTTACAAAAGCCATTTTTTTTACCAAATTCACAAACTAACTGCAGAGAAAAAAAACAGTGTTGCCATATGGAGGAATCAAGAAATCTATCTTCAGTCCAAAATATGGACAAAATTCGTGCAACAGTAAATAATTGTCAGTTAAAATTGTTAATACAATCCGGTATTTGACTGCTAGTCATTTGAGTTACTTTTTATCAACGGTCAAAAACGAAATTTTGTTCTGAAATTGTTCGTGTTACAAAGTTGTGACGTCATTGTCTTTGACGAACTGATTTAGTGATTTTGATAAATATAAAATTGAATTTAGAATAAAATGTTAAATGAATGTTTTTATGTTTTTGTAGGAGAAATGCTATTTAGTGAATAGTATTTTTTAATTTATTTTAAACACTGTCAAATACCCTATACCGTATGAAAAAAATGATACGCCAATTTTTTTATTATCATAACCAAATGTTTGGACTCTCCATACAAAGTTTGAGAAGTCCAACAAAGCTAAATTTGTATGAATATGACACAGCAGCCGGTTCCTTGGGGAAAGTTTTTCAGTTACATGAGTACAAGTCAAATTTTAAAGAAAACGAAAGGAATATACATAAATTCAACCTGTAAACAATACCTTTGGATGTAGGAATATGATATTTGTGTCGCGTAAATCCATAATCATGAATTATCCGCATTGGACCTCAAAAATTCATACGAGTGCAGATAAATCCGTATATATAGCAACACTGATTCATTCATGTTCAGCCACAGAGTGTTACGGGGATAAGTGCGTTCGAAAAGTGTGTTGTGTTAATTTTTTTAACAAAAATATAAGAACGTCTTTGAAAAACTAAATCTTTGTATTAGTTTTTTACACTATCAATTATGGGTGTTATTAATAAAAAATAAATTGATTTGTATTCACTCTGAAAAAACATTTTATATTTAGATTCCTATAACACAAGTAGAGTTTCAGAACGCACTGTTCATACATAGCTTTACGGTACGCATAAGTGTCTATGTTGTGTAAATGTAACGCACACATACGTAAAATCGACACTTTTGAACAATATTTAAAACCTTAATAACTTTTCAATTGTTCGATTTATCACAAATCTGATTTCATTCGCGAAAACAAGATTTTTGAAACATTTTTTTGACATTGTTTGATAACCTAATACTCTAACACTCGATGAGTGTATTGGTCAAACGTTTTGTATGAAAATGACGCCTCTGCAACCACCTTAAATGAAATTGACGTGTCAGGTAATTTTAGTTTCATGAGTACAATAGAAAACACAAACAAATAGAACTTATTTTTGAGGGGTTCTAATCTGCTCATAAAATAAAACTGAACAACTTTTGTTTTAAAACTTAACAGAAGTCGCCAATAATCGACTTTTCATACAAATCGATCAGCTGATCGCAAAATTTGTAATGTTTGCCTAAACAACTAGTTTGCGCTGGTATCGGACTAGTTCCAGTAAAGCTAAACCAAGAAAGCCTTATCTCAATCGACTATGTCCAGGACAAAAATAATGAAAGCCGATTTGATAAGTCTTTTCAGTTTGACAAGATCTGGCCACTAGCCCAGCGAACTCCAACAATCCATATTTGGCCTTATGTGAGGTGCAATGAACATTTTCGAGACCAGTAGCACACCCCGTATACTCAATACAACTGTCATGAAATGACATTTCTAAAAACGAATGACGGAAGGGTTTGTGATTTCTCGAGGTTTTTCAGTTCTCGGGTTTCGAGAATTCTCAAGCCTGATTTCTCGGGTCTTCTCGGGTTATCGAGAAAAAACAATACGTATATTTTTTTTGTTTAAATAATAATAATATTAATAATCATCAATTAGTTTAAAAAACTAAAAAACACGCTTTTAGTAAACACGTTAAGTAGTTATCTTGGATGTCCGCCATGTTGGATTTAAGTCACGTGACTATTTTTTTCGTATTCCTGACAGCAAACCCTTTCATTTGATACCCATATCATGGGGGTGCATTTCAAACAGCCAGTCCGCCATCTTGGGGAGGCCGCCATATTGGATTTGTAATGACGTTTCTTAGCTAGTCATGTATTGTCATCAGAACTCAGAGCGTGTGCAAAATTTCATCCTAATCGAAGACCGGGAAGTGGGTCAAATTAAGATTCCAAGATTTTCTTACATAAGGTGCGTTGGAGTAGGTTCGGATGGTTTTTAGCTGCATTCGTAAGATGTTGGCAATTATTTTTTTTCTCATTATCTATACCAACCAACGTAATAAAATAAAGTAAAAACTGATAGAGGACAGATTTTTTCAATATTTATTGGTTATCATGCTCTTCAGCGAAGCAAATGGCGCCTCAAGATTAGGAAAGCCGACACCTCGCGTAAAGGGAATACACGGGGATAAAAAAACTGGTATTTAAGGAGGTTAAAGGTGTCTACTGGAAACTGAAAGGGTGTGTTCAGTCAACGAAACTGAACAAGTTCCAATAAGAACCTTTTTTGGAAAATGAAAACAAATTTTGACCTTAACATAAAAAGTGTTATTGGAGTACCTGGATAATTTTTAATTATAGATAGAATTTATATAAATATTAAATATAGTACATATAATTTTTTTGTGACAGAAGTCTTAATTTTATTTTGAAACCAACTTTTAACTGCTTTCAAAGCTTTTTAAATAATCTTCTGACGAAACCGGGAATCCAACCCGCTAAATGTTAAAAAAAAACCGTTTAAGATACGATCGAAATACGTATCAATTATAAGATTTTTCCCTGAATAACGTAGCATCTTAAATAAAAGGATGACCATGAAATTAACATTTAATTTAATTGCAGTGAATTGCAAATTTAATTTAAATTAATAGCAGTGGACATGCTTGGCATTCAACACTTTTTCCCCACAAAAGTATGTGGGCAAAGTTCGGATTAAAATAGTGTTTGACAACCACATGCATTTTCAATCGGGGTAAAGATCGGATATTTTTAGTCCGTACTTCACCCTTAGATATTTACATGGGGAAAGTTCGAATCTCGGCTTGTAGCCACATTTAGCCTATTTTAAACATACCTACCGAAAGAGTATTGATTCCTTGACAACATGAAGCTACATAACTTTCGAAATAATACGAATACTCACCAAAAAACCATAATAATGTCGCCTGGGTTAAGTCTGGATCTCGAAAATCTTCCCAAATTGCATGACTTTTGGTAGTTATAAAGCGTAAAAAAAAACTTTTGCAGGAGATAAGTTTAATTTCAACTTCTCGATGTCTCGACTTTTCTCGAGCTGAATTTCCCGGGAACGAAACCAACCGATTTCCCGGGTACAAACCCTAGACGGAGCAAACTAAAGCACGGCGAAATCCTATAATTTCGAGAACCAAACTACAGGGTGGGGCAAAAGATATGCGTCGGTTTTGAAAGGCCACAGAAGAATAAAGTATTCGATTAATATAAGTGCGGTTTATTTTATTTAAGTCACTATGAAATGCCATTTGTTACATCAAGTTTTTAAAATTACATCAGCAAGATGGCGGCCATCAGCAGCGACGCACTGATGAAGGTGATTTCTGAAATTTTAAACATCTTTCCCATACATTTTAATGGGTATGGCGGTTATTTCCTCCCTAATTCTCATCTTACCTTCATCTAAGGACGATGTTAGAGAACTTTTTCCTTCAGGTAAACCCAAAGGAAGTCACAAATGCTCAAATCTAGCGAGCATGCAGTCCACCCCACGCACCTCTAAGAGAAAACAGTCGCGCCGGAAACATTTTTTACAATTTCATTATTAAAATTGGAGCTATGTCAGTTGTCGATCCGTCTTGCTGGAACCATGTGTCTCCCAATTGTTTTTTCCTCAATTAATTCTTCCAAATCTGATTTAAAAAAGTTTACCAACATCAAAACGTAACGTTCAGCATTTGCTGTACTTCATCAGTCGCTGTTGATGTTCCCATCTTGCTGATCTAATTTTCAAAATTATGTAATAAATGGCATTCCATAGTGACTTGAATAAAATAAACCGCACTTATATAAATCTAATACTTTTTTTCTATGACCCTTCAAAACCGATGAATATCTTTTGCTCCATCCGGTATAACTAAACTGTATCAATCTGGGTGACGAGGAGGTGAAGTCGGAATCTAGAGAGCGGCAGGGAGTGTCCAACTGTCCATACTATATGTTATTATCCCTACTAATATTATAAATGTGAAAGTAACTCTGTCTGTCTGTTACGCTTTCCCGCAAAAACTACTGAACGGATTTGGCTGAAATTTGGTAGGTAGACAGATTAGGACCTGGATTCAGACATAGGCTACTTTTTACCACGCACTGCGCACCCTCGAAAAGTCATAGAAACGTTGTCCACGCGGGTGAAACCGCGGGAAACAGCTAGTTACTAATAAATATACTTTACCAGTAGGGTGGGGATGGTATTGTCCATTTTGATGAGGAGCAAAATTTTCGCATTTGTGTAATTAGTGATGGACTTAATTATTTATTATCTAACAATTTATTTTCGCAATATCAATTACAAACTCTTTTCCTCCCTCATCGTACGCCAAAACGTCTGCTTTCAAAACTTCGAACAATTCATTACGGAAACAATTACTTATAAAAAGAGGAGATTCTGAAGATTTTAGATAATTATTCCATTAACAAGAAAATGAGAAAAATTCTCTCTCCTAATAAAAATGTTTTTATTTTATTTCGTTTCTTGTTTTATGTTGCATCTGTAAACATTTCTTTTGGTGTTTAATCGCTGTTTTCACAATAACTTTGCTTGTTAAACAAAGAGTTTTAATAAAACTTGGCGAGTTTAGTGTCGTTAGGTTATCTGATAAGAGCCTATTCACAAAATCGTTTCTCATACAAACGAAATTATAGTTTGTGGATAGATTATATAAAAAGGATTCGCGAATTTTAAGATTACTAATAATAATAATAATAATATCTCAGCGGTTGCCGTATTACTAGTACACGCTGGAGCCGGTTCTCGGAAACGACCGCGCCAAGCTCTACTGGGACCGACCCGTCATCACGGACAGGACTATTCCTTCGAATAAGCCTGATATCGTGCTGATGGATGGGACGCAGTTTTTTGTTGATATCATTATCCCATATGACGAAAACATCGTGCAGGCTGATGCCGATAAAAGGACCAAGTACCTGGACCTGGCGCACGAGGTTACTGATATGTGGCGAGTGGAATCAACTCAAATCATCCCCGTAGTTCTATCCGTGAACAAAGCAGTCCTCCTCGATAATGCCCGGATAGTTCGACGCTTTCTCTCCCCGTCGCACTGAACTCCAGCCGACTGTGCCTCCGCCGGAGGTGCTCCTGCCACTTTGCCTCGTGCCAAGTGAGCAGAGTAGCTTAAGTTTATACATTGAAATAATAATTATAATAATATTACTATGAAATCCTTTAATCAATATTATTTAGTGACAACACGTTTTTTTTGAAAATGTAGGTAATCAATTTAAAACCACACCCTGGACACTTCACACAACGGGCCAGAAATGACATTAAAAAAATGGAATGACAGAACAAACAAAATGGCGGCGAAATCCTATACGTTCGACAACCAAACTGTAACCAATCTGTATCAATCTGGGTGACGAGGGGGTGAGGTCGCAATCTAGAGAGCGGCAAGGAGTGTCCATACTGCATGTCAGTACTAATATATATACTTTGCTGTTAGTCAGGTATTTGGTTTATAATTATAAAAAACCGACTCCGTGGCGTAATGGTTAAGCCCATTAGCATCAGGAGGTCGCGGTTTCGATTTCCGGCGAAGTCTGACTTTTGATCGTTTTATTTCTTTAAGTATCTACCTACCTAATCTAAACAATTAAAATTAGACGTAGGAGCGTGCTCGCCAGATATCATAGCACAAACGTTTGTAATGTGTAATTGTGTAATTTTTAAACCGACTTCAAAAAGCAGAGATTCTCAATTTGACTTATGTTTTTTTAATGTGTGTATGTTAACTAATTTTAATGATTGTTAGGGTTTTGTACCCAAAGGGTAAAAACGGGACCCTATCGCTTCGCTTATTTATGGACTTCGCTGTCCGTCCGTTTGTCACAAGGTTATATTTAATAAACCGTGATAGCTAGACAGTTGAAGTTTTTACAGATGATGTATTTCTGTTGCCGCTATAACAACAATTACTAAAAAATAGTTGTATTCTTCAGGTTATTCAGATGAGCTGATGATGGAAGATTTAACTCCTTAACTTCCATGCTATTGAGATGATGGTTCCTATTGGCGAGTAGGTGATCGGGTTTAATTTTTTTTAGATAGATAGCATTTTCACTAAAAACTAATAAAATAAAAATAAAAGTTTAAAAAACTATAAACCGACTTCAAAATGAAATTCACTCAAAAGTATGAAATAATATTATTATACTTAGATACAAATCAAAGGTGGGTAGTAATTCAAATAGGGGCCTAAATTTTTTTTTGAGCTCGGTGTCAGCAATGCCAGCACACAGCTACTTACCTATCAAATGTTATAGGTTTATTATGTGAATTAAAATAGGGGCCTAAAATTTTTTTTGAGCTCGGTGTCAGCAATGCCAGCACACAGCTACTTACCTATCAAATGTTATAGGTATATTACCTATAACATTTGATAGGTAAGTAGCTGTGTGCTGGCGCTAGTACTCTTTATTGTACCGTGGTGCTGATACCGACCTCAAAAATAAATATAGGCCCCAAATTTAATTCTTACCTACCTTTGATTTCTTTCTCTAAGTATAATAATATTATTTAATACTTTTGGTTGAATTTCATTTTGAAGTTTTTAAACTTTTAATTTTCTTCCCTATAAGGTACGGAATCGTAATATTTTTTTTCCCTATAAGGTACGGAATCGTAAGAATTTTCTTCCATATAAGGTACGGAATCGTAATAATTTTCTTCCCTATAAGGTACGGAATCGTAATAATTTTATTCCCTATAAGGTACGGAATCGTAATAATTTTCTTCCCTATAAGGTACGGAATCGTAATAATTTTTGAAAAACCTAAAAACTTTTGGGTACTAGCTTTTGATATTGCATTGTCACGCGATATACATATGCATATGGTTCAAATCTGGACGGCCAATGTACCAATGAGTTTTTCAAAAACTTACTTACATATACTAACGATTGCTTTAACGGTGAAGGAAAACATCGTGAGGAAACCTGCACACGCCTGCGAAGAAACTCGAAGGTTGTGTGTGAAGTCGACCAACCCGCACTGGGCCCGCGTGGTCGACTATGGCCTGATCGCCATAATTCAGGGTAGGCTCGAGCCCCTCGGTGGGGACGTATATGAGCTGATGTGACATACATATGCATACAATATTTCAGCTTAATCGGAAACCGGGAACCACTTGGGTCAAATTTAACTCGCAAGATTTCACCCGAACAAACATACATACATTGCAAGTTAATTAAAAGCTTGTAAAAAATATATAAAACGAATATAGAACCTCCTTCTTCTTCAAAATCAGTTAAAAAAGCCACTACCAAACAAACCCATTTAGTCAATGAATGATCGTGCTTATTACTAAGCAAATTAATTAAAATATGCTAATTAAACCTGTAATTAAATCTCATTAACTTTTCCTATAACCGTTCCTGAGACGATGTGAATAACCGGCCCGTTACACGTTCAAAAGAATAACTAATCGCCGTGGAACAAAGCGGACTCGTTAAAAACTCTCGTTAATTCTTCCTTTACCTTTTTTTTTGCTTTCTGACGAGTATACTTTTGCTTGGTGAAAGAAAAAAAATGTTAATTTCGAAATGTACCTAGGTAACTAGTTTTTCTCAAACATGCTTGGAAATTTTAACATTATTTTGACAACCTCTTTCGAGATAAATCAAAATTGCTGTACTGGCCAAAAACATGCGAGTAGCGGCCGGCAAAAGTTGTATGAAATACCATATCTGTCGTGTTTAGCGGTCAAATAAATTATTGAAGTTTTAATTTCCGCGCATTATTTGAGAAAAGTACTATATATGTATATGCCTTGGTCACAACTAGGCATCGATAGACTTACGCATGTGTGCTTCGGCTCGCCTCGGCCCACATTTACACTTTTGTCCATCAATGCCTCTTTTGCTGGCCGCTGCAGTAATGTACTATTATGTAAATGGTGAAACCCGTGACGTGAACAATTACACAAACCTTTTTCTCATCGTATCAGCCCAAAGACATCCACTGCTGGACAAAACCCTTCCCAAGGATTTCCACGACGACCGGTCCTGCGCTGACCGCATCCAGCGGCTTCCCGCGTCCTTCACCAGGTTGTCGGTCCACCGTGTGGAAGGCCTGTCTACGCTACGTATTCCGTTACGCAGTCGCCACTCGAGAACTTTACTGCCCCAACGGCCATCTGTGCTACGAGCTATGTGCTCTTCCTACTGCCACTTAAGTTTAGCGATTCTGTGAGCTATTTTGGTTTTCCTACGGAGGTCCTCTCATTTTTGATTTTAGCTCGCTCCATCGCCCTTTGAGTGACCTTGAGCCTTCTTAGGATGCCCATAGTAAGCGATCATGTCTCAGTTCCGTGAGTCATCACTGGCATACACTAGTCAAAGACCTTAGTCTTGAGACACTGCGGTATTTGGGACGAGAAGACTGATGATATTGCGAAGTTTCTCGAACGCTGCCCAGCCGAGTTGGATTCGTCGATTGATCTCTACGGGCGATCTCTAAGTCAACCATGCGGGCCCAATGCGGTTTGGTGGACTTCACAACAATCTTTGAATTCCTTTGCAGGCGTGTGCAGGTTTCCTCATGATTTCCTTTACCGTAAGAGCGTCGGATAAACGTACATATGATATCGAAATTCAAAAACACATTGGTACGTGGCAGGATTCGAACTACGACCTCCCGGACAGGAGGTAGCGGCCCTAGCCGTTACGCCACCGATGCTCTACAAAATATATTTGGTAACAGAAAATTTTGTATGGAAAGTCTATAAACTTTTTACAAATCCAACTGCACACAAGTTGATCGACTGTTACTCCTATAATAAGAAAGTCTACTTACTCGTGATAGTTTTCCTTTAAAATTGGTTTTTTGTCCTACTATTTCCTTTTTTTTCAGATCTTCCTGAAAAAGCGGTTTAGCTGTAGGGGGAGGGAAGACACTAAAATTAGCACCTTAAAACTTAATATTTCGCAAACCAATCTCTGAATCGAAAAATCGTTTTTGCAAACCCTATTCAACGATACTAGGGATGCCTCGATACGCCTTTTTGCCGATACGATACCGATACCGATACTCTTATAAAAATATCGGCGATACTGATACCGATACCGATACGCTTATTAAATTCAAAAAGGAAGGTAGAATAAATAAAACACAATTAATTAATAGTTTTAGTAATCAAATTTAACATTTACAAGATTTTTATTTAAAAAACAAAGCATTCCTAAGTTTTGCGGCCAAGGCGATTTCGCAAGTCTGTTTGAATAAGACCTGCGGTGGAAAATAGTCTCTCAGATGCGACAGATGCCTCGTTTGCAACGAAATAGATGGGACAACACGCGCGTTTACATTACATTTTAAAAGCGCGAAATTTGAAAAGTATCGTTGAATCTGCCATAAAAATATCGCCGATACCGATATATCGGCAAACCCAAAGTATCGCCGATATATCGGTATCGGTATCGGATGCATCTCTAAACGATACCCCGCATTCGCTAGGATAGGTTAAGGAAAAAAAATCACTCCTAGCGAGGTACCCTAAAATGTTTTTTGACGAGGATACGTCTTTAAAATTGCTTCCATAAAAGAGAAGCCAAAAAAAAGGATAGATAGATAGGGACGCAATGCAAAAAAACTAATAATAACAAAATCGTTGGATACAGTTTGGTGTTTCAGCTACATTTTTTCCAATCTGTCTATGAATCGTCAACGCTTGATAACAATGGCTGGTCATATCCACCTGATTATCATAACGCCAATCATGATGTTCATGTAAATACAATTATTTTTTCACTTGCTGACGTAACCAAATACTACCAAAGGCTCTGGTCCAGATTGTATTCCCCCCTCGTTCTTGAAATCTACTGGTGAGAGCATATGCTTTCCTCTCTGCATATTATGTAATAAATGTATGTCTGAAGGTGTATTTCCTAGCATATGGAAGCTGGCTAATATAACACCTGTCTTTAAAAGTGGTTCTAAATGTAATGTCGAGAATTATCGTCCCATTTCAATTTATCCGCCTTGTCGAAGCTTTTCAAGCGACTTCCAAAAAGGAGGAGGTTCTCAATTCGTCTGTATGTTTTTTTTTTTTTATGTTTGTTACCTCAGAACTTTTGACTGGGTGAACCGATTTTTATGAATCTTTTTTTATTTGAAAGCTAGTGCTTCCCGTGTGGTCCCATATAAATTTTATCAAAATCGGTGTAGTACTTTAGTAGAAAATTAACAAAATCCAAAAATAATAATGCAAAAATGTACTAATTTGTTGCGATGGAAGTCGGTTTTTTAACGTGTTTAGCGTTTTCAATTATTGAACGACTAGTTCACAATGCTATTTATCCTGTACTCCATAATATTATAATACCTTCCCAACATGGATTTGTTAAGTACCTCTCAACAGTCACTAACCTACAACCTATCTTTTTGAGAATATAGACAACCGTATACAAGTGGACACTGTGTACACGGATTTCAAGACGGCTTTCGACAAGGTGTAAATCGATCGTCGTGGAAATCCATGGGGGAGGCCTTTGTCTAGCAGTGGACGTCTTCCAGCTGATATAATGATGATGATACTTGCAAAATCTCTCTTATATGTTGCTGGCACTTAATTCTACCGTTACACTGATAATACCTAGCGAAAATCCTTCTCAACGCAATCAAGTTTTATGTTGGCTTTCATCCGATTTTTATTTTATTACCAGTCTTACTTTAATCCATAATTTAAATGCAGATGAGGGTTGGAACGGCGGAAACTCCAGGGTTTAGTTGTGGCTAACACCCTTAATCCCTATTAGACGGTATAAAACGTTACAATAATACCAAGATCATTTGGACTGTCCAAGAACGAGGGCAAGTAATTTTTTTCTGGTGTATGTCGCCATCACATGTGCTTCACCATATATATGTGTATTTTTTTCCAAAATTATACTTTTACTATCTTTTTCCCGCGGCTTCGCCCGCGTGGACTTCTTTTTATTACCGTCTTGCAGGGTGAGTAGTGCGCGAGCCGCAAGCGGCTCGCAAGCGCGGACATGAGTTTTCCTCAGATCCCTCAGGAACGATATCGGGCCATTCTGATTAGAAGGATATGTTACACATTCATTATGCAAGCAACGGCGGCGGTCTAAATTTTGAATTGAGTTAATCGTGTCATGTGAGGTATCGTATGAAAAGGGTTCATCGGCACAAGCTTGAACAGATTTTTAATACTTTTTACGATGTACAGTTTTCAATTTATGACGAAGAATAAAAATTAAAAAAAATCCCTTTTACCTAGTTATGTGCAGTTTTATACACTAATTTATCTAATCTCATACATTGGGATTAAATCAACTAAACAACATAAATCAAAGTTAAAAGAGTAAGAAAAAATAATTCCAACGAATTTCAATACCAACACTAAAACGTGTATAGCGCCAAATCCCAGCACATCACCGCGCTTGCGATGAAGCGGACGCTGTCACAGACAGGTAAAAACAATGCTTTCAGTGATCTCAGACATTTTTAATCAAGAATGAAAATTATCCACAATATTCAGTAACTACAACAAAACGTATTCAATGAATGGTGCCAAAACCTAGCACATCACCGCGCATGCGTTAAAGCGGGCGCTGTCACACACACATAAAAATTGGAATGAAAACTTTTTGTAATGCTTTAAAAATGGCACGAACCGCTTGTACGTTCTAATAAAAAAAAATGATTTGGAACTTCGTTGGTGATATTAACTTTTTTGATTAACTTGTATCGTAATGGAAAAAAGACGTGTGGCACTCGGGGACTGCCGCGGTAAAGCTATTGCATAGCA
This sequence comes from Coleophora flavipennella, assembly GCA_947284805.1. NCBI lineage: Eukaryota > Metazoa > Arthropoda > Insecta > Lepidoptera > Coleophoridae > Coleophora > Coleophora flavipennella. The sequence continues at coordinate 9,434,196 of OX369293.1, read as the reverse complement.
TTTTTTATCAACTTATGCAATTATAATTTTTTACTTATTTTTTATACAGGGTGGAAAGGAGTATACCGACAGATTTTAACCATGGATTCCTAGTGGTATTATGAGTAAATAATGTTATATCAACATGGGTCTAAAACTGCCTTATTAACTTACTTAATTTCTGGAACAAAAAATCAATTAACGATAGTAATCCCTTCTGAACGAAACCTTAGTCTAAAGAGTGAAAAAGAAAACTTCACACTTCACGAACGACTTCGACAACATACGATAAACGACGAGTGAAGTCAACGTGCAAAATATATCGAAGTGCTGAATTGTTTGTATGAAAACGCCACCATGTCGGTTCGCCTCCAGGATCAAACTCGGAACCTATCCAGCTGCATCGAGGGGTGAGACAGGGAGACGTTATATCTCCGAATCTGTTCACCGCCGCCCTGGAAGATGTTTTTAAGCTTTTTTTTGAACCGGTCGTCGTGGAGATCCTTGGGGGAGGCCTATGTCCAGCAGTGGACTTCCTTCGGCTGATATGATGATGATGATGATGAAGTCAACGTCAGTGTGATACTTTGAGGCAACAAACGTCAGATAAGATTAAGAAGAATAAGAAAGTTTTCAACAGAAAAAGTTTGCATACTTGCCGACTTGCTGGTAGAAACTCGAAAGCAGGAAGTAAACTAAAGACAAAACTAATAATAAAATACGTTAATACCTTTTGAGTACTCTGTTTCTGATTAAAGATATCATATGCCAAGATATTATTAAGTGTCTAGTTGCATCTTAGTTGGTAGTTGTGTACACAGCGAATGATAACTGCATTAGACATAACTTTCATTTATTCCAATACCTACCTAATAAAAACTCTTTGCTCTACTCACTTATCCGTAGCCAAAATTATGGCAGGTAACAAGTGTACCTACATGTGTGAAGGTGTGTGTGTGATTACGTCATATTATTAGGGCGTGTTACCCTTGAGATTTTTTGAACTTGTGAATTATTTAAAAAATTAATATCTCGAAAATTAGGCTTTACTGGCCCATGTTTATATTACTTTTTTTGTCTAAATAGGCATTAGAATCTTTGTTTAAAATCTGTCGGTATACTCCTTCCCACCTTGTATATGCAGTATTCACCAGTACCATATAGTCCTTGGGGCGCGGAATGTTTATGTAATAAATTAACACTAAGAAAGTCCATCATCATCAATCGCTATCGCCATCGACATCATCATCATCATCATGGATAGACAGATGGCACTGTAAGTTTTTTAGAACTCAATATATATTTTTTTGGAACTCAATATATAGATTTATTTTCGTTACGAAATTTCTTGATTCGGTCCCCTCAAAGCCCGCTATAAAAGCTATACAATAGCTTAAAAAAATACTTTATAACATTATTTTGTTAGAGAAATAATGTTATAAAGTGTTTTTTTTTTAACTTCGGTATTGTGTTTATAAAGTATGCCAATATAAATTCGTTTTGAAGTTTATAATTAGAACTTTTCTATATGAGAGTAGATAAATAGCATAATGATACCGACTACAACTTTAATGATCCCTCGCCGGATCACCGCCGACGGTTTTTTATTGATCGCTAGTAAGCCCTTGGCATCATTTCACCTGATGGTAAGATATTTTATTTAAAGTTTATTTTCTGTTGAAAGGATCTACAAGGGCAGCTTTTAGTCGTGTCGTGGCCCCTGTTACTTTTGACTTCGGGGCCCCATACCGAAGTTTAACAACGGCGTCTAGGAAATCGCTGAACAGGTAAAAAAAACGACTTCCATCGCAACAATTTAGTAAAATTTTGCATGATTATTTTTGGTGTTTGTTAATTGAAAAGAAATACTGCACCAATGTTGATGAAATGTATTAGAGACTAACCTGGCAGTATATACTATCGAACAAAAAAAAAAAAGAATCATGAAAATCGGTCCACAATCTGCGAAGATATCGCATAACAAACATGCAAAAAAGATAGAAAAAAAACATACAATCGAAGTAATAACCTCCTCCTTTTTGGAAGTCGGTTGAAAATTACAAATATTTGAGTTCAGAACGGTGCAGCTAAGCAAAAGCTGGTATTTTAAATAAATAAAAACCGGCCAAGTGCGAGTCGGATTCGCGTATAGTAGTGTTCCGTAGTCTATTCAAAGAATAAATGTATATTTTAAAAAACAAAATTATATTTGCATTTGGTGATTGAACATTTTGTATGGATAATCTATGAACTTTTTTCAAATCCAACTGCACACCTTGTTCACGACGGAACAAAATGTAAATAAAAATACTGTTTATGGGCCAAGCAATAATTATTGAATTAAAAAGAAATGTTTAAAATTGTACAGAGCGACTTTGTGTGGTCGAGAGTAGAAAGAGAGAATGGCACCGCCAGTGCGGCTTAGATGGCTCCACCGTAGTGGGGGAAGCTAAAGAAATTATACAAGGCAAAATGAACCTACAAGAAGAATGCCAAAGGGCCACATTGAATTAGAACAATATTTTTTATAATATAAAACAAGTTCCTACTTTCATACAAAGCAATTTGGTTGTCTAGTTTGAATTTAACTTACTTTTTGAAGTGAATTACATACATATAGTTGCGTTGGCCTGCTTATAACTAATAAATACACACACGTTAATAAAAGTCCGTTTGGTCGAAGCGACGGGACGACGACGGCGTAGACACACCTTAAGTTGGTCGACTATTACTCCTTAACTACGAAAATATACTAAGCCATGATAGTTCCTTTTAAATTGATTATATTTCCTACTAGTTGTATTTAAAAAAAAAAACAGATGTCCTTAAATAGCAGTTTAGTTAGTGGAGGGAGGGGGCACTTGACTTACAAAAATTAGAACTTTAAAGCCTAATAAATAAATATAAATAAATTTTCTGGGACAAATCACACATGGTCATCTGGCCCCAAAGTAGGATTCCCTGTGTTATGGGTTACCAGAGACTGATATACATACTTATATACGTTTAAATACATACATATGTAGATATTTAACACCCAGACACAGAGCAAACAAATCTGCTCATCACACAAATGCTTGCCCTGGGTGGGGATCGAACCCACAACCCTTGGATCAGTAGTCAAGGGCACTAACCACTGAGCCACCGAGTCAGTCAATATTTCATAAACCGTTGCCTGAATCGAAAAATGGTTTAATCAAAACCTTAGTAGTTTTTAAAGACTTTTACTACTGTTTAAATGTAGGTGAGGTAGCCTATTTTTTTAAAAAATATTTTATCGTACCATTTTGTTAGCGCGATTAATATGTATAGCCATGCCATAAACCGCCTCCGTAGCTCAGAGGCAAAGTTCACTGACTTTACACAGGAGGTCGCGGGTTCGATTCCCGGCAGGGTCAATTGTGTAAGACTCGGTTTGGTTGGTGGTAGGGCATTTTCCAAGCCCGTCTGGCTAGCTACCACCATCTTATCTAAGTCTTGCCGCCAAATATCAATGTTAACAATATTGATGTGTTCCGGCTTGAAGATAAGATAGCCAGTTCCCCATTGCGTTGGGAAATATTGGTAAGCCCGCTTCCATCTTCGGCGACATCGTCACTTACCACCAGGTGAGATGTTGTCAAGGGTTTACCAATTGTGAATAAAAAAAAAAAAGTTACAGCTTTCTACTAGTAATAGTCTCTGAGATTTAAGCCGCGGACAGACCGACGGATATGGCGAAACCACAGATTCTTAGACTAATAGAATAATAATAATAATCTTAGAATAATAACCGGGATCCTTGTTGAATTCGGAACCCTAAAAACGGAAGCGGAGCGAATGCGAAGTTGCGAAGTTTTTTTGAAGGCGTCCATATTTTAGCGTATTTTTAAAGAAATCTAGTGAATTCAGCGCCTTATTGCCGAACCCAAGTTCGCACTGAAATTCATTAAAAATTAAAAAACCGACTTTTTTGATCAGTCGGGTAAAAATACATCCTTATGTCACTCACTGGATCAAGATGAATTTAATAACACACACGCACTCGAAAATCCATCAAGCCGTTTAGGCTACGGAGCGTGCCAGAGAATAGTTATAATAAGATACAAGAGTGGTAAAAAGGTCAATAACAAACGAGTGACATTTGTGAGCCCGACACGCAGGCGAGGGTTTACCATCGTCACGAGTTTGTTATTTTCTTTTACACCCATGTATCTTACGAACTTTTTCAATACAGTTGTGAGAAAACAGGTAAAATAAAAAAAAAAAACGACCGTGACAGAAAAACAAAATACATGGGTACATAACTATCAAGGTTTCGGCAACCAAAGTTCATTTTACGCGACTTGTGGCTCATTTAAAATGTCCGGGGAGAAATGTCACGTTGTTTTTTTCTTATACATACACACAAGTAAATTTTTTATTACACATGTATTAACTATTCATAATTTTACTCGTTTTCACAATTAAAACATCTCAATTCAGTTAAAATTGCGCCATAATATATTTTAGCTAGTACACGTACGCATAGGTATTTAAAAAAATATATAAATAGACTACAATAAGGCTTGGGATAATATTATTATAAGCATTAAAACCTCCTTGGAAAAGATGACCTATTCCTTTGTGTAACCTATGCGCTTCATTTACATATATTCATAACGTGGATATAACCCAAAGAGAATCTAATCAGCTAGCGTTATGTAGGTACTAACCTCACAGAGGAACAACCAATCTCTTTAAAAAATCTCCTATCAAAAGTCTTAAAGAAATTCTCTATCTTTGGTTATTATAAATTTTCGTTTGCTAGAAATGTCTTCTTCCTCCGAGCTAGAGATAAAAAAAGTGGTAAAGTAGCACGGGAGCGGTAAAATCAATTTTGCGCACAATCGACTGGAATATAAAGGACAAAAACATAAACCTCCTTCTGGCGCAGTCAGGTAATAATTTTGAACAAAAATAAAACCGACTTCAAACAGGAAACTAAGGTTTCTCTCGATTTCTCTGGGATGCCATCATCAGATCCTGGTTCCGACTTAAAATACCATTTTTTTACACTTAGAAATTTTATAATACAGGGTGTAACAAAATTGTTGAAGGTCCCGTTAACTGGGGCTTCTACTCATTACACTGAACAACATTTGTTCAAAGACTTTGCTGAAATCGCAAAAAAAATTAACTCTTGGTACAAATCAATCAGCTGATCGACCAATATTGTGTATTTTTGTATGGAGGGTTAAATATTTTTTTTGAGACTTGACTACTGGTTCCTTGGGTAAAGTTGTTTAGTATGATGTGATGAGTGGAACCCCCCAGTTAACGAGTCTAGACAAATTTTGTTACACCCTGTGTTATAATAAATCGGAAATTGTGAAAGAGAAATGTAACCCTAAGAAATAATCCTTTGTGCTAAAACTTTAAAGGCTTTAAGGTGACTCAATCCGAGCAGGTTGATACGTGTTAAAATAATATCGAACGTAAGTCTATTCATTTTAAGTTTAAATTTTATATTAACTTGCCATGTTAGTTGTTTGTTAGTTTGGGACAAATCTTAGAAGCTAAATTAGAACCACTTCCCGGTTTCTGATTGAGCTGAAATTTGGCATACACGTTAAGTTTGGAGAACAATGCATGGTTAACTAAGTGACGTCATTCTAAATCCAATATGGTGGACTCCCAAAGATGGCGGATCAATTATTTTTTATGAAATGGGTATCAAATGAAAGGGTTTGCTGAGAAAAATACGAAATAATTGAAATTCATTTCAACATAAAGCCTAAATTTAAATATTTATAGTTTTTTTGAAAATTACTTTTAATAGCAAAATGATAGTTAATTCTTTTGATTGTAGGTTCTTGGTGGAACTTTATATCACACATATTGGTTCTATATCACATATATTGTATCTATACACTAATTTCACTTATAAGAAAATTTGCCTGAAGATGGTGTTCGAAACCGGTCGCCGAAAAAATATAAACACAGTTTTATTTCTTTTATGTGGAATTAGTGTCGATATATACCAATATGTGTTTAATAGCAAGGTGTTATATGCGTTATAAATTTATTTAACTGACAAAAGTTGTTAAACATGTTTAAAACTAACTCTCTGCCTAGTCAAAAAGCCCTCCCTGCAGTCCCCCAGCCCAAACGTGAAGTGCCAGGTTCAAGTAACCTATAAATCCTTAACAGTTTTTCGGTGGTAAAATCTTTTCACATCAGCTCATATACGTCCCCATCGGGGGGCTCGAGCCTACCCTGAATAAGGGCGATCGGGCCTTAGTCGACCACGGAGGCCCAGTGCGGATTGGTCGACTTCTTCACACACAACCTTCGACTTTCTTCGCAGGCGTACGCAGGTTTCCTCACGATGTTTTCCTTCACCGTAAGAGCGTCGGATAAACGTACATACGATATCGAAATTAGAAAACACATTGGTAAAATCTTTTATTTTATTCAATCAGACCCGCCCCCTCCCCCGCCCTTCAAGACTTCTCACGTATCTCACGTGCAAGCATCGGCGCGGGTCAGGACGGCTCGTCGAGGCTTTCACTTCACTTTTTCGAGGTTCATCATCAATCAGTCGTTCCCCCAATGCTGGGGATCGTAATCGAGGGGGCGCAGATTGCTCTCCACCGGGTTCTGCCTTCGTGTAGCTGCAGAGCGGTGATGCTGGTGACTTGGGTGCACCACTTGGCAGGCGGTCTTCCCCGAGCTCTTTTGCCGATGTAGGTTAGGATAAGGATTTATTGAAATGTACACTATACACTAGAAGCGTCGGTGGCTCAACCGGTAACGACTCGGTCCTCCTAACCAGAGGTGCCGGGTTCAAATCCGGACGGCGAATGTACCAATGAGTTTTTTCGAAACTTACGTACATATAGTCACCGATTGTTTTGACGGTGAAGGAAAACATCGTGAGGAAACCTGCACACACCTGCGAAGAAACTCGAAGGTTGTGTGTAAAGTCGACCAACCCGCACTGGGCCCGCGTGGTCGACTAAGGCCCGATCGCCCTAATTCAGGGTAGGTTCGAGCCCCTCGGTGGGGACGTATATGAGCTGATATGATGATGACACTATACATTGATAGCTTGGGTTGGTCGAGATATGTACTTGTTACTTGACTGATCTATGCGTACGCGCAAAAACGGCACTGGTAATGATTGATACGTAGCAAGCTCTTTAGCCCTTTGCTAATCAGCTCCGCTGTACGTAGTGCGAACAAACAACGACGGGTTGACCCTCACTTGTTGTCAAACGCGGACAACAGTTACAACAACATGGTGGCTACGTGATTGGAGTTTGAAATTACTGTTGTATGAGCGAGCAGAGGAAGCGACTTATGTCATTTGATGCCTCATCGTTAAAGCTGTCACACACTGGCGCTATTTTATCTTAAGATACTCGCAGATAATCGCGAGTATCTTAAGATAAAAAAAGTTTAAAAAACTTAAAACCAACTTCAAAATGAAATTCACTCAAAAGTGTGAAATAATTTTATTATACTTAAATACACAACATTATCCAACAATAACGAAATCAAAGGTTTAAATTTTTTTTGAGGTCGGTACCAGCACACAGTTACTTACGTATTAAATGGTTTAGATTCGATGGTTTGCTGACACCGACCTCAAAAAATATTTTAAGCCCCTAATTTAATTCGTACCCGCCTTTGATTTCGTTATTGTTGGTTAATGTTGTGTATTTAAGTATAATAATATTATTTCACATTTTTGAGTGAATTTCATTTTGAAGTCGGTTTTAACTTTTTAAAACTTTTTTTATTTTCTTTATTTTTAGTGGTAATGCTATCTATCTATCAACGTTAAATCCAATCACCTATACTCACCAATAGGAATTATCAAATCATAATACATGTGTTTCATTAACAGATACAGAGTCCTGTGGCTTCCATCATCATCTCAGCAGCATGAAAGTTAAGGAGTTAAATCGTCCATCATCAGCTCATCTGAATAACCTGAAGGAATACAACTATCGGTCTATGCATACCTACGTATATATCTATGTATAACATTCAAAAGAATTTTCCTGCAACTCCTAACCGTTATGGAGTTGTACCTTCCTACATCAGCTTATCAACATGAGAATATGACTAACAGACGCAAGTATATATTAATAGCTTTAGAAAACATATGAATCACGTAATTAGTGCCTTTAAAATTAAAATTTTTCATTATTTTTGAAGGGTTGCCCTCGATTTCCCTGGGATCCCATCATCAGATCCTAACTTGGTGACAATGGGACCCCCTCGGGAGTATACTCTTTCGAATGAAAAAATAATTTTGAAAATCGGTCCACAATTGACGGAAAAATCGGTGAACATACAATATATAAAATACACTCGAGAGCGATGAATCCGGGTCACTTAAAGAATCCTAAAAATCTCGGAAACTAAGAAGGCTAGCTTCATGAAATAAAGTGTGTTTAATAGACACTTTAATACCCCTTAAATGAAAGTAATAAAATTTACGAGTCACTACATTTTATTTACAAAAAATTACATAAATAAAAAAAAAACTACTGATCTCGCCTTAATACAAAAATAGGAAACATGATATTTTTGAACATTATGATTTACTTGAATTTTAATACTTCGTATTGCCTCCTCGTGCTTCCATCACTGTGTTTACGCAGTTTGGCGTGCTGTACACCAAGTTCCTTATACGATTTTGGGGAATATTCTCCCATTCCTCTGTGAGAGCAATTTTGAGCTCACGAAGCGTGATTGGGGGAGGGCTTCTTTGTTTTACGCATCTCCCTAGCTCGTCTCAAGCATGCTCGATCGGGTTGATATCCGGGCTGCGTGCTGGCCACTCCATACGAGTAATGTTCATCTCTTGAAGGTAGTCATTCACAATCCAACCCGTATGAGGCCGGGCATTGTCATGCATAAAAATAGCATCCTCACCCAAATTGACCATAAATGGACCAACGTGTTCATTGAGGATTTCTTCCACATATCTTTCGCTAGTTAAAGAGCCGTTTTCTATGAACACCAGTTCTGTGCGACTCTCAGAAGAAATTCCGGCCCACACATGTACAGACCCACCACCGTAGGCTACTTTTTCTTCGATGCATGCTTGCTTGAATCTTTCCCCTGGTCTTCTATACACTCTGTGTCTTCCATCGTGCTTGTAGAGCATAAATTTTGATTCGTCGGAGAACATAACTTTTGACCAATCTCCAATATTCCAATTTAAGTGGTTCTGGGCATATCTTAGTCTTGAAATAAGATGCCCACGCTCCAGTTTAGGGCCGTTTGCAGGTCTAAGTGGTTTCAAGTTAGCTTCAGCAAGTCGTCGCCTCACTGTCCATGCGCTTGGGTTACTTCCTCCGAGGCGTCGAAACTGATCTGTAAGTTCAGTTCCTGTGAGAAAGCGATTACGAAGCATTGTCTTCACCAAGTATCGATCTTCTCGTGCTGTGGTACACCTGGTTCTGCCTGTTCCTGGTCTGCGTAGGTTAGAGCCAGTTTCCTCGTAACGTTGGAGAACTCTTTGTACTGTTGAGAGCGACACACCGACAGTCGTGGCTGTATCGCGCTGACCACGGCCGTTTTACAGCATTGTGAGTATTCTGGTGCATTCTTCAGGTGTAAGCGACACGATTACTGTTTGAATAATAAATATTGAACACTATCAACATGGTTTATGTACCCACTTAAATGAAAGATTAGAAACAAAAGCAAAAACAAATGTAGTAATTTCGTAGTTCCATCTTCGAAAGTCTCCCTTTTTCAAATTTGATTTTTTATGACATAACTTTACAATAACTAAGAAGTGTTAATGACTTCATTTAAGGAGTATTAAATTGTCTATTAAACACAATTTATTGCATTAAGCTAGCCTTCTTAGTTTCTGAGATTTTTAGGATTCTTTAAGTGACCCGGATTCATCGCTCTCGAGTGTATATATACAGTCGAACTTAGTACCTCCTCCTTTTTGAAGTCATAGCAAGCATAGCAAGGTATCACACACGGGAGCTGTACTATAATATATGAAAACCCCACATTCTGTTACGAGTCTTTGAATGAGCTACACCTAAAACGTTTTAAACAGGATGATCAAGAAAATGAGTCCGTGTATGTTGCTATTGGACTTACTAGACAGTTCGTCAGAGGACGAAGCCGACTTTGACGAAGTGACGATGATGCCGAAGATGGAAGCGGGCTTACCAAGATTCCCCAACGCAATGGGGGATTTGGCTATCTTATCTATAAGCTGGAACACATCACGTCAATGCCTTAGTGGCGTAATGGTTAGACCATTCGCTTTACACTAGGTCTGGTTTTTAGATTTTCGAAAAAAATACATAATTCCGCAAAAAACAATACGTAAAGTTTTGTAAATATGATTTTTTTCATCAAAATCCAGCAAACCACTGACACTAATTATGATTTCTATACAGTTTCTACAAAATTTTAAAAATATTGATTCATTATTTATTTACATTTCTTGTATATAAAAGTCGAAATGTGTATGTATATTGTATGTAGTATGTATTTTTGTAAGAACGTCGATGGCGTAACGGCTAGGGCCGCCGCCTCCTGTCCGGGAGGTCGTGATTCATATTCCGCCACGTGCCAAAGTGATTTCGAATTTAGATTTCATATTATGTAGGTTTATCCGATGCTCTTACGGTGAAGGAAAACATCGTGAGGAAACCTGCATATGCCTGCGAAGAAACTCGCAGGTTCTGTGTGAATTCAGGGTAGGCTCGAACCCTCCGGTAATGTGATAGGAGCTGATATGATGATGATGTAGTTTGTATGTTCCCTATGGACTCCAAAACGGCTGAACCAGATTAGTCCAGCCACCCGCTGAAACAGCTGGTCAAAGAGTATATAATATGAGCTGGTTGGTGTACAATTAAGTGAATTTGGACGGACGATACAGAGGTACAAATATTTCGCTCCGCTAAGTCTACCTAAGTTTTATAGTGTTGTAATCAGCAAAAACTTACGTACATACTTACAGATTGCTGTAACGGTGAAGGAAAACATCGTGAGGAAACCTGCACACGCCTGCGAAGAAACTCGAAGGTTGTGTGTGAAGTCGACCAACCCGCACTGGGCCCGCGTGGTCGACTAAGGCCTAATCGCCCTGATTCAGGGTAGGCTCGAGCCCCTCGGTGGGGACGTATAAGAGCTGTAATGATGAATCAGCAGAACTGTCATTCACGAGAGTTGTGCCAGAATTACAAAAGCTTAACAAATTAGTGCTTAATTGCTGATGCAAAAGATAAAAGTTTCAGAGAAAGTATCGTTTCTTCAAAAGTTTTCCAGATTTATAGAAAATTTACTTTTACATATATAACACGTTTTTACTAAAACAACAGGATCTTCCTTTGAGACCCCAAAATATATTGTGAGGTTTCTATTTTACTCGTGATCGCAAACTTCGTTTGCTAAATTTACTTCAGCTTTGACGGCTCGCGAGAAACATTCTGTCAAAGAGGCCGCCTTGAGTACAATCGCCCTGCCCGCCTAATCACGAAACCGTTGTCAATATTTTAAAAAAAGTGGCCGCTATTTTAAACTTTTTAGTTACTGGACCGATTACTTCTAAAAGCGGTATCTGAGAGTCCTTAAAGTCCATAATAACGAATCCTTTGTCAGAATTGAAAAAAGTAGCCGATTACTTCTAAAAGCGGTATCTGAGAGTCCTTTAAGTCCATAACAACGAATCCTTTGTCAGAATTGAAAAAAGTAGCCGCCATTTTGAACTTTTTAGTTACTAGACTGATTGCTTCCATAATCGATATTTGAGAGTACTTGAACTCTGCAGTCACGAATCCTTTGTCAGAATTGAAAAAAGTGGCTGCCATTTTGAACTTTTTAGTTACTGGACCGATTGCTTCCAAAATAGATATCTGAGGGTTCCCTGAGGTCCCTTATAACGAATACGTTACCAGAATTAGAAAATTGGCCGCCATTTAGAACTTTTTATTTAATGGACCGATTGCTTACAAAATCTATATCTAGGGGTCCCTGAAGTCCTTAATCAAGAATACGTTGTGAGAATTTAAAAAAGTGGCCGCATATTGAACTTTTTATTTTCAATTTTTTTCAATTCTGACAACGGATTCGTGATAAGGGACCTCAGGGACCCCCAGATATCGATTTTGTAAGCAATCGGTCCAGTAACTTAAAAGTTCAAAATGGCGGCTACTTTTTGAATTCTGACAACGGATTCGTGATAAGGGACCTCAGGGACCCCCAGATATCGATTTTGGAAGCAATCGGTACATAAAATAAAAAGTTCAAAATGGCGGCCACTTTTTCAAATTCTGACAACTGATTCTTTATTAGAGACTTCAGGGACCCTCAGGTATCGATTTTGGAAGTAATCGGTCTAGTAACTGAAAAGTTCAAATGGCGGCCACTTTTTTCAACAGCGGATTATAGTATGTAAAGTATGTCCTATTCGTAAAAAAAACCCACCCCAATAATACCTATAAAATGATCAATATCAGGCGAGTGTGACTAGGCGTTATTTGAGTTTGCGTGTACTTTATCCTCGACTACATCGTCACTTACCATTAGGTGAGATGTAGTCTAACTCACACAAATTTTTAATTTTATAACAGTATAGATAATTAATATATATTATATTTATATAATAAATTATTAAAACACTTTGTTACAATTAGTTTTTAATAACTTAAATTTATTTAAAAATAAATGTAGCAAAGTTAATAATTTTAAATTTATTAATAAAATAATTATACTTAACAAAATGTTTTAATATTTATTTAAATTTAATTTAAATTATATTAAATGATTTTTAATAATTTTCAAAAATTATGAACCAAAATAAATCAAAAGATAACAATTAGCCGTGCAGGAATGATTGATAATAAAAATGCAACGTGACGACCCTCAATGAATGGGCCCACCGCACCATACAAACGGTGACAATGGTCTAGTGGGCCCTACCCGCCCCGCAGCCCTCGCACGATTGCGCTTTCTGACGCCCTCCGTTGGACGACTCTATGGATTCTTAGACTGTAGTACATAATACTTCTATGAGTGGCATTGCCCGCGCAGATCCCGTTTTTTACCGTTTCCGTGGGAACCTCCCAAAATCCTTATTTTGTAGATGCCTACGTCATAATTGCTAACTGTATGCCAAATCTCGTTTGAGCTGTGCGTTGATATTTGTTAGTATAAATATACTAGCGACCCGCCCCGCGCATTCGGCCACTTTTTCTTTCACAGGATGTCTGTGTCGTCAAAAGAAGGTCAAAAGGAATCGATTTTGTCATAATGTGCTATTCAAAAGTGAAAAATTTTGAGTTATTTCAATTTTTTTTTAAATTTCGGTTTCAGACAGTTAAAATTCGAATAAAAAAAAACTACATGCCTGATTTTGAGTTACTTGTTATTGACGCATAGGGGACATTCCAATAGTCCATAATAAGTAATAAAATGTTGAAAAGTTAGAAATATTTTGAAAGCACGCTTTTTTAAATTTATCAGTTTCCTATTTTTTACTAAATTTTTCGATTAAAAAGCAATTTTCTGTAAAAAATCTCCTACTATTGAAACGTGCAAAGTATGTTAATAACATTTTTATTTGAATTAAAACCGAAATTTAAAAAAATAAATTGAAAGAACTCAAAAACGTTAACTTTTGGATAGATCATTATAGGACAAACGATTGCTTTTGACCTAATCTATCGCCCCTTAACGGGAATACCTGACATTACAAAACATTCTGTATATAATAATTATGAACAAAAAAAAAACCGACTTCAAACAGGAAACTAAGGTTCCCCTCGATTTCTCTGGGATGCCATCATCAGATCCTGGTTTCCTTATCATGGTACCATACCACTCTTGGGATATCTTCTTTCCAATCTTTTTCCAATCTTCCTATCTTTTGAGCATTTGACTTTTTGAGCATGAAAATTCTTTTCGAATAAAAGATTGTACCTAAAGGCTTTTAGGTTTTTCTAAAATTATTTTGTATAAACCAATATAAAAAAGAAAAAGAAAGCTTTACCTCAAATTCTTTAAAAATCCCATTTAATTTGAGACCTTATCTAGAAAATTTTGCACTCGGTTCGCTCGTATTTTATTCAATTTTTTTTAAATTAAACATTTGAGTGCGTTTGACTATATCTCACCTGATGGTAAGTGACGATCTAGTCGAGGATGGTACACGCAAACTCAAATAATGCCTATTCACTCTCGCCTTGAAGATCGCCAAATTGTAGGAGTCGGGAAACACAGACGCAGGGAAGGAGTTCCACTACATGTGTTGCTTCCACCACTTTGCGCTTTTTTTTGAGATTTTGATGTCTCGATTAAGGATATTTATGGCGCGATCCCAACGCCTCATACGTTTACCATAGTCACCAAATAAATACATCAGGCGATCAGTCGTTAATTAATACACTTATAGGTCGTTACTTTCCCTCTAATATGGTTGATGGGAGCGATGGCTGACTGTCGCGTTATTTTCGTCACCGGGTGCTGTCCGTGTGAGCTGGCCTACTCTTGTTAAAGGCATTAATGACTATCAATAATATTTATGTATAACATTTCGTGTCATATTGTTGTCATGTTCTAATTACATAATCTGGTTTATATCAAGGATTGAATTTTGACGTTATTAACTAATTTTATTATTGTTTATTTCTTGATTCTTCACAAATGATATTGTTATTATTATTTTATGACTATCAGAAAGAGTGTAATTTGCACCTATTTTGAATAAATATATTGAATTGAAATTGAATTAGGTTATAAATTGTGTCCATCTTTCTTTAAAAGAACCACGTTTTTACTATAAATTGCGTGATGGCTAAATTTATTCGAAAATAAAAAAGGCACAGCTGGGATAGGTAGGTACTCTGATTTTAATAAGCAGTAATATATGAGACAGCGCTAATGAAGTTGCTAACAGAATATATATGGATAATTACAAGACCGACACATTATAACATAATATCTGTCTCTACCCTCATTAACATAAATAACAAGCTTTTGCCCGCGGTGTCGCCTGCGAGGGTCTCGTTTTTTAAGGTTTTACTTTTTTGTTCTCTGTCTGTCAGTCCATCAGTCATAAACAATGATCTGAGGGCACGGGAATGCTCCCGCCAAGTCGACCACGGCCGTACCATCCTTTTTGTATCTTCGTTCTGCGTATAGGTAGTAGTCTGAAATTCCAGTAACCAATAGCACTTTTTGGATACACCCAAATTACAAGTTTGTACCTAATACAGGTTGTAACAAAATTGATGTAGAACCCGTAAACTGGGGGTTCTTAGTCAATTCTCAAAAAAAAAATTTGGACCCTCCATACTGAAATGCACAAAATAAGTCAATCAGCTGATCGATTTGTATGAAGAATTTTTTTTTTTTGCGATTTGAGCAAAGTTGTAGAACAAAAGTTGTTCAGTATGATGAGTAGAAACCCCAGTTAACGGGACCTACACCAACATTGTTACAGCCTGTATAGTTTGCGAAATATCGCACGTCAAAGTTCTCTTATTGATGTGTTACATCTGCCCTCTTGCTTTTTTACAATCTGTGGGAGTGATTTCTGTAGAAGTGATTCCGTGAAAAGGGACGGAAGTGTGTAACAGGATTTTTTTTCAGTCACGATTCCTAAGGAAACATGGCCTGGCTGTATGGTCTTAGTCACCTTTGCCTTTTCTGCGCTTTTGAAAGCCGGAAAGAAGAAACCCACTTGGATTAGTAGATCTGTGAAGAAACCAAAAAAAAAAAGGAAACATGGTCATGCCGATGCCGCCTTATTTTCTTCAGTCACGAAGGCTAATGAATTACCTCCATGCCGCCGTATTTTTTTTCAATCACGAAAGCTAAGGAAACTTGCCAATGCCGCCTTTTTTTCAGTCACAGTCACGAAGCCTAAAGAAACATGGCCTTGCCACCCAATGCGAACCCGGAAGGGCGAAGTCTGAACGGTCGGTAAGTTTTTTACTTATGTCAGATGTTACACATCATATTATGTGACTACTGTAAGGCTCGCTCGTTTTTTTTTGTCACCGACTTCTCACTCACTCACTCACCCATTATCCAAAATCTAAAGAACTTAGAAACTTGAAATTCGGAACAAAGACAGGTAACCATACCACAGATTACTAAATAGTTAATATGAAAACTTTTGAAATGAGGATCATTTTCAAGTCCCTGTAACTTGGCACTAAGCTCGTACAAAAAGAATTGAAACCCCAAAAAACATTTTTTTTTATCAAAAATTTGAGTGCGTTTGACTGCAACTCACCTGATGGTAAGTGATGATGCAGTCGAGGATGGTACACGCAGACTCAAATAATGCCTATTCACTCTTGCCTTGAAGATCCCCAAGATAAAGGAATCGGGAAACACTGACGCAGGCAAGGATTCTGTAAAAACGTGCCAAGTCTCGATTATAATTACTTGGCCATAGAAAGCAATGAGATGAAATACAGAGCCAAGTCCGACACAAGTGAATAACAGAAAACAAGTAAGTTTGCTGTTAAACAATTATAAGTTAAACAATTATAAGTTAAACAATTATAAGTTAAACAATTATAAGTTAAACAATTATAAGTTAAACAATTATAACAATGCCCCTAGGGCAAATCAACACCACAAACCCAAGTGTCAATACCGGTCGGGTGAAGCCTAAAGGGCTTTCACTCGTTACTTAAAATACGCGCGGATTACGTAACAATATCCTCGACCTCGTGTGTGTTGCCAGTGATGACATACGGAACTGAGACATGGTCGATTACTATGGGCATCATAAGAAGGATCAAGGTCACCCAAAGGGCAATGGAGCGTGCTATGCTCGGAGTTTCTCTGCGTGATCGAATCAGAAACGAGGAGATCCGTAGGAGAACCAAAGTAACCGACATAGCTCTCAGAATTGCTAAACTTAAGTGGTAGTGGGCGGGGCACATTGCTCGTAGAACAGATGGCCATTGGGGCAGTAAAGTTCTCGAGTGGCGACCACACACCGGAAAGCGTAGTGTAGGCAGGCCTCCCACTCGGTGGACCGATGACCTGGTGATGGTCGCGGTAAGCCGCTGGATGCGGGCAGCGCAGAACCGGTCGTCGTGGAGATCCAATGTCCTATGTCCAGCAGTGGATGTCCTTCGGCTGTTATGATGATCCTCGAACTTAGATTATTCGTTAAAAGTAGGGAACTAGACATATTAGTAGTATAGGAAACATTTCTCAAGCCCCGCTTAAAAAAAACCTAAATATCTCCAAATACAACCTCATTCGGAATGACAGACCAGACAGACACGGCGGTGGGACAGCCTTACACTACATATAAGAGAGCAATCCATTGCTCTCATAGTCCCACCCCCTCACTCGTTAACATGGAAGCCACTATAGTCAAAGTAGTCATGACGGGACACCAGTCACTACAATAGTTATAGCATCTGTCTACATCCCGAGTGGTACACCTCCCCTACAAAGCGATTTCGAGACTATCCTCGCCCTAGGCGGGTCCACCATTATATTTAGAGACTTCAACTCTAAACATACTGAATGGACGTGCCTATCGACCAACTCAAGCGGCGTTAAGCTCCTCGAAATCAATCAAAATCTTTATCTAACCGTATATTTCCCATACTAGAATACGAAGAACTCCCTCTTATAATTAACCACCAGTTTGGGTTTCGAGTTTCGAGCCAAGCACTCGTGCCCACAACAAGTCCACCGCATAGTAGAATACATACTAAACGGATTTTATACCAAACACGAGAAGACAGTCGTTGTCTTCTTAGACGTAGCCGAAGCCTTCGACAAGGTCTGGTATGCGAGACTCATATACAAACTCTATCACTTAGACCAACCCGATCGACTCGTCCATATAGTAGAGTGCTTTCTACGAGACCGCACCTTCCGATTTAGACCTAAAAGAGTACTTTCATCTCCGCGTCCTATTAAAGGATCCGTACCCTTCCCAACTTGTACACTCTGTACGCAAACGACATCCCCATCCCGCAAAAAGGAGTACAGATTTCCCTCTTTGCGGACGACACTGCGCTCTACGTAAAGGGGCCTTAGTTATCACCACTATAAGCAAACTCCAACTCTCAGTTGACGAGCTGGGCAAATGGTTTAGGAAATGGAGAATACAAGTGAACCCGAGAAAAAGCTCCGCGGTTTGCTTCGATTACCATCGTAAGATCCATTACCCCGAACGGTCGATCCGTATGTTAGGTACCCCTGTCGACCCCAACTCTTTTTTGGACCCCACATCCAAAGGGTGACCCGAAACGCCCGCTTATACCTGGGCCGCCTTAACAGTATGCTAGGTAGACGTAGCAAAATGTCCCCCTCAAATAAGCGAACAATCTTTAAGGTTTGCATCCGACCGGTAATGACATACGCGGCCCCCGTCTTTGCGCAAGCGTCCAAAACAAACATGTTCAAAATTCAAGTTGTCTACAACCTATTCTGTCGTAGAGTGCTCAACCGCCCACTGGTGCGTCAGAAACGCAGACCTACACCGAGACTTGGACTTATCAACTACTCAACAGTTCATTAAAGGCCTCTCCGAGAACTTCTTCAAGTCCTCAGAGACGCACCCTAATCCGTTAATTCGAGGGCAGCGGACTATACCCCGCCACTCGAACTATCTAGTTATATGGCCCGTAGACCAAGACACATACTCTCTGATCCTCCCGATCAAATTTCAGCCAACCTGAACTGTCTCCTTGCAGCCCAGGGAGGAACCGATAGTGTCAATCTTCAGCTAACTAGCACAACAAACGTAACTCCTTAAACGGTAGCTCCCATCCGGAGCTCACCGCGCAGCCACCTTAGCGCGCTTTTTCGCACCCCCCCCCCTCCCTAGGGAGGAACCAAGTTACCAAAACTTCAAGGGGTTGTTAGTGTGTAGGTGCAGTCTTAAACTGTGAGTCCCACATAACCAGTACAGCCAACTGTACTGTTATGCATGAGCATTTTACTCCTCCCTTCTTCGTTCCGAGGGCAAAAAAAACATTAGCTCATAACGAGTTGTACAAGTAAGAAGCAAGTTCAGTTCAAGTACGGGCACGGAGAGTCATTGGTGACGACGAGATAGTCAATGACAAGCTCCAAAGCCTTGAGCGTCGCCGCAAAGTCGCCTGTCTGTCGGTATTCTATCGAATTCATTTCGATGAGTGCGCGCAAGAACTTCACGAACTTCATTCCCCCGGCTCCATTCCATCGTCGGTCAACGAGACGCAGGGAGGGGTCGCACCCCTTTGTTGTTGATGTTCCACCTTTTCGCACGCTTCTTCATTTATTATGCGTACAGCGCAGGAGTGGAACTCCTTGCCTGCGTCAGTGTTTTCCGATTCCTATAATTTTGGGGATCTTCAAGGCAAGTGTGAATAGGCATTTTTTGAGTTTGCGTGTACCATCCTCGACTACATCATCACTTACCGTCAGGTGAGTTGCAGTCAAACGCACTCAAATTTTTAATAATAACAATAAAAAAAGTACAACACAATAAGTAAGTAAGTAGTTAGCAAGAAGGAAAATAAAGATCAGGAAGTGAATCTTCCTTTCGTTAACCGACGCCGCTGTTTATTGATCTATAGTCCACAAGGCTCCCACAGATATAATAGGCCGCCAAAGTGAACACAACTTGTTCATTTCTAAACTGATTTTACTTTCGAGCGACCAAATAGTGAAGCAGATATTCTGATGGTAAAAAACGAAGTTGAGATTTTGATGGGGATCGATTGTATTGCATTAATAGTGTTTAAAAAACAAAAAAAATGTGTGTGTGTCTTTACGTCCGTTCGGTGCTCTAGTTTCCAAACTCATGAACGGATTTGGGTAAAATTTATATCTCCGGTCGTTTTATTTTCAAATTTATATAATATTTTGGTTTTTAGAGTTGCCACCATAGTAAAAAAAAACCACTTTTATTTTTTCAAACATGGCTAGCGATTTAGATGAAATTTTGTAAGTTAGTATAAGGTTATAAGTTATAACTTTATATAGCAAAAGTGAAAAAAATAAGCGGGGTCTCCATACAAAAAACGTGTTTTTTTTTAAACGTGTAGAAACTACCGCCATCTAGTATGATGGTACGGAACCCTTTGTTCTAGCGTCATCTAGTATGATTGTACGGAACCCTTTGTGTGCGGTTCTGACTCGAACTTGGCCGGTTTTTTATTATTTTTATTGACTTTTTTGACTTTAACTTTTTAGGTATACGAGTATGTATGCTAACTTTCAGCAAACTCGGCACGTTAGTTAGACAGACGGACGTATACACTTAAGTATTTTCATTTTAGTAAGAATATCTGCTTCTCTCTCATTATCATAAATAATTATACGTTCTGTTTTGTAGGGTACCACATTTACTTTGATCCAAGTACAAAGTATACTCGAGTAACTGTGACGTAACAAAGTAACGCTCTACTCGTTACGTTTTCCAGAATTAATTTGCGGTAATACAGGATGTTATAGGAATGGTATTCGTTAGGCAATTGTTTTTGATGTGGGATTTGTTTGTAGGATTGGTACGAAACTTTTTGTGGGAGCTTCTTATAATAAGGTTTGAACAAAGTGTTTCCGCCAAATCCCATAGAAAAAAACTCCAGTCCCGGCGCCAAAGAATTGTATCTCTGATTTTCGATAATTATTAGTTGAAACAATATCAAGTGTCACTATTTCCTGATTCGGGGGCTAACATGGTTATTTTACCCAGAGAAGTTTCATAGGCGCTACATGCAAACATGACACTTTTTAGGAAAAACTTCATTTTACTGTTACTAATTGACATAGAATTGGCAAAAAATGAATAAAACACATGATATAAACCACAGTCTAAGTACCATACAGTCGTCCAACGCCTATAATAATCGCGTCATCGCCGATTTCACGAGTCACTGATCACAGTACCAAGGGTTGTCACAATACTTGACAATTACGTAGAAAAATTACTTCAATAGTGTAAAATCGATATTTGAAGGTACCTTAGAACTGTGATCAAGAATCCGTTGTCAGAATCAAAAATGGCGGCCATTTTGATTTTTTTAGTTACTGAACCGATTCCTTCCAAAGTCGATATCTGAAGTCTTCTGAGGTCACTTATCACGAATCCGTTGTCAGAATTGAAAAAAGTGGCTGAAAATTTGAACTTTTTAGTTACTTAAACAATTGCTTCCAAAACTGAGGGATTGCTTCCAAAATGGCAACGGATTCGTGATAAGGGACCTCAGGGACCCTCAGATATCGATTTTGGAAGCAATCGGTCCAGTAACTAAAATTTCAAAATGGCGGCCACTTTTTTCAATTCGGACAACGGATTCATGATGAGGGACCTCAGGGACACCCAGATATCGATTTTGGAAGCAATCGGTCCAGTAACTAAAAAGTTCAAAATGGCGGCCGCTTTTTCAAGTCGGGCAACGGATTCGTGTCTAAGAGACCTCACGGACCCTCGGATATCAATTTTGGAAGCAATCGGTCCAGTAACTAAAGAGTTCAAAATGGTGGCAACTTTTCTCAATTCTGACAACGGTTTCGTGATAAGGGACCTCAGGGACCCCCAGATATCGATTTTGGACGCAATCGATCCAGTAACTGAAAAGTTCAAAACGGAGGTCATTTTTTTAAATTCTGGCAACGGATTCGTGATAAGGGACCTCAGGGACCCCCAGATATCGATTTTGGAAGCAATCGGTCCAGTAACTAAAAAGTTCAAAATGGTGGCCATTTTTTTAATTCTGACAACGGATTCGTGTTATGAGACCTCAGGGATATTGATACCAGATATTGATTTTGGAAGCAATCGGTCCAGTAACTAAAAAGTTCAAAATGGCGGCCATTTTTTTCAATTCTGACAACGGATTCGTAATAAGGGACCTCAGGGACCCTCAGATATCGATTTTGCAAGCAATCGGTCCAGTAACTAAAAAGTTCAAAATGGCGGCCATTTTTTTCAATTATGACAACGGATTCGTGATAAGGGACCTCAGGGACCCTCACATATCGAATTTGGAAGCAATCAGTCCAGTGACTAAAAATTTCAAAATGGCGGCCACTTTTTTCAATTTTCAGGCAACGGATTCGTGATAAGGGGCCTTAAGGACCCCCAGATATCGATTTTGGAAGCAATCGGTCCAGTAAGTAAAAAGTTCAAAATGGCGGCAATTTTTTTCAATTCTGACAACGGATTCGTAATAAGGGACCTCAGGGACCCCCAGATATCGATTTTGGAAGCAATCGGTCCAGTAACTACAAAGTTCAAAATGGCGGCCATTTTTTTAAATTCTGACAACGGATTCGTGATAAGGGAGCTCAGGGACCCCCAGATATCGATACTGGAAGCAATCGATCCAATAACTAAAAGTTCAAAATGGCGGCCATTTTTTCCAACAACGGATTATAGTATGTACTCGTATGTCATATTCGTAAAAAAAAAACACCCCAATAATACCTATAAAATGATCCATATCAGGATCTTCAAGGCGAGAGTGACTAGGCATTATTTGAGTTTGCGTGTACCATCCTCGACTACATCGTCACTTACCATGATGAGATGATGATGAGATGAGAATGAGATGTCGTCTAACTCAGACAAAATTTTAATTTTAAATAAGTATCGATAATTATTATATATTACTCGTATATTTATAGAATAAATTATTAAAACTCTTTGTTACAATATTTTTTTTAAAAATTTTAAATTTATTAAAAAATAGTTATAGCAAAATTATTAAATTGAAATTTATTAAAAATTAATTATAACAGAACGTTTTAATATTTATTTAAATTATTTTATATTAAATAATTTTTAATAGTTTTCAAAAATTATAAACCGAAATAAATCAAAATCAGTGACTCGTGAAATCGGCGATGACGCGATTACTATGGGCGTTGGACGACTTAGACTGTGGTTTATATCATGTGTTTTATTAATTTTTTGCCAATTCAATGTCAATTAGTACAGTGAAATGAAGTTTTTCCTAAAAAGTGTCATGTTTGCATGTAGCGCCTATGAAACTTTTCTGGGAAAAAAAACATGTTAGCCACCCAATCAGGAAATAGTGACACTTGATATTGTTTCTACTAATAATTATCTAAAATCTGAGATACCATTCTTTTGCGCCGGGACTGGGGCAATTTTGGCGGAAACCCTTTGACCAAGAAAATAATGATCATAATCATCAGCCTATGATAATCCAATAATCATATTCATCATCAGTCTATGTTGATCCAATGACTATAATCATCATCAGCCTATGTTAATCCAATGACTATAATCATTATCAGCCTATGTTAATCAACTGATCATACTCATCATCCGCCTATTTTAATCTAATAATCATAATCATCATCAGACTATGTTAATCCAATAACCATACGGCTGATATGTTAGTCCAATGACCGTGATCATTATCAGCCTATGTTAATCCAATGACTATAATCATTAACAGACTAAGCTAATCCAATGATCATAATAATCATCAGCCTATGTTAATCAACTAATTATTATTATCATCAGCCTATAATAATTCAATAATCATATTCATCATCAATACATCAGTCTATGTTAATCCAATGACCATGATCATCATCAGCCTCTGTTAATCCAATGACAATAATTATTATCTGCCTATGTTAATGTTGATCCAAAACGGAGCGTCGGTGGTGTAACGGCTAAGGGTCGCCGCCTCCTATCCGGGAGGTCGTGGTTCGAATCCTGCCACGTACCAATGTAATTTTGAATTTAGATTTCATATGTACGTTTATCCGACGCTCTTAGTCTATATTATCCCCAATGAACATAATCATCATCAGCCTATGTTAATCCAATGACCAAAAACAAATTACAAAGAAAATAATACAAAACACATCGAAAATAAACAAAAAAGATTGACTTCACGATTGACTTCTAGCTAGATCGATGTGACTCATTACCGCAGATGAATGAGAAAACGAAGTGATACATTTTTCTCTAAGAACCAATGGTCAGTTCGCAAAAAAAATTTAGACTTCCCATACAAAATTGGCGAATGAGCTGATTGGTTTGTAAGAAAGGTCTAATATTGTTTTTGAAAATTGATTGTAGGCTTCTTTAGAAAAATTGATCAGTTTCGTCTTCTGACTCTTGTCCTGAAATGCGTGCGTCGTCTTACAAAATCAAAATAATTTATTTTAAATAGGTGTTTACACACACTTTTAAATAGTCAAAAAAACTTATTGTATATTACAAATAATGTCATGATTCAGACTACAGTCTCAGGTATTTGTTATAGAATCAACATATATATTATCTTTGTCATTAAATAATCTATTATTCCTCTAGAGCACAAGCATTTTTTGATATGAGTCTTGAATTTATTCTCTGACAAACTAGTTACATTTTCTGGAATTTTATTGTAAAATCTTATACACTGCCCCACAAATTACCAGTCACCCTGTACGTATATAATCTAACGTAACGGCGTTATAACAATATTGCAAAGTAAATAATTTTATTATGCGCTCTTTATGTGTTCTTAGAACATCTTATTTCTACAAAATAAGTCAAATATAATATTTTTTGTTTATTTTGTTATTTTTATATGCAATTGGTAAGCTCGTGTCATCATCTCACCTGATGGTAAGTGACGATGATGCCGAAGATGGAAGTGGGCTTACCAAGATTCCCCATGCAATAGGAAACTGGCTACATCAGTTGATGTTAGCCAGCGATACTTATTTAAGATGGTGGTGGCTAGCCATGCCCTTCCACCAACCAAACCGAGTCTTACAATGTCAGACTCCGCCGGGATTCGAACCCGCGACTTAATGATGTACCAAAGCTTATGGACTAACTCTTGCGCTTCGGAGGCGGTTAAAATTAAATACGTACCAATAATTTAAGAACCGTAATGTCAAAGCTATTTATCACAAAAACCACCATCTTAAATTTAAAGGAACATTTCTTATGTTTCATAAGCAGAAGAAGCCACTATGAAGTTGTTCAGTTTCATAAGCAGAAGAGGCTACTATGAAGTTGTTCAGTTTCGTAGGCAGAAGAAGTCAGTGTGAAGTTGCTCAGTTTCATAAGCAGAATTAGCCACTGTAAAGCTGTTTAATTTTATAAGCAGAATAAGCCACTGTAATGTTGTTCAGTTCCATAAGCAGAAGAAAGGAGCCACTGTGAAGTTGTTCAGTTTCATAGGCAGAAGAAGTCAGTGTCAAGTTGCTTAGTTTCATAAGCAGAATTAGCCACTGTGAAGATGTTTAATTTTATAAGTAGAATAAGCCACTGTAATGTTGTTTAGTTCCATAAGCAGAAGACAAGAGCCACAGTGAAATTCTTTAGTTTTATAAGCAGAATCGGCCACTGAACAGTGGTTTGTTTCATAAGCATAAGAAGCCACTGAAAATTGTTTCAGTTTTATAAGCATAAGAAGTCACTTTTAAGTTGTTCAGTTTCATAAACAGCATATTAAGCCACTGTAAATAGTTCAGTTTTACAAGAATAAGAAGCAACTGTAAAGTGGTTTAGTTTTACAAGCAGAAGAAGCAACTGTAAAATTATATAGTTTTATAAGCAGGAGCCACAGCAAACTTGTCAAATTTCAAAAGCAGAAGAAGCCTCTTAAGTTTTGGTAGGTGACCATAAAACATTTTTTTCAGACCTATATTAAACTTCTTTGACGTAGTATTATTTCCTTTTGATGTTAGTATTTTACATTGCGTCGGGGGCGTAATGGCAAGGGCCGCTACCTCCTGTCCGAGAGGTCGTGGTTCGAATCCTGCCACGTACCAATGTGTCCTCGAATTCAGATTTCATATGTACGTTTATCCGACGCTCTTACGGTGAAGGAAAACATCGTGAGGAAACCTGCATACGCCTGCGAAGAGACTTGAAGATTCTATGTGAAGTCGACTAACCCGCACTGGGCCAGCGTGGGCGACTAAAGCCCGATCGCTCTAATTCAGGGTAGGCTCGAGCCCCTCGGTGGGGACGTATATGAGCTGATATGATGATTGATGATGATGATGATGATTTTACATTACAGATGCCACAAAACAGAATAATGAAATCGAAGTCCCTACATCTGTCTTAGTAGTTTTTTAGATTCAGCATTCAATACTTGCTCATATCTAAATATATATAACTCAAAGGTGACTGACTGACTGACTGACATAGTGATCTATCAACGCACATCCCAAACCACTGGACGGATCGGGCTGAAATTTGGCATGCAGGTAGATGTTATGACGTAGGCATCCGCTAAGAAAGGATTTTGGGAAATTCCCACAGGAACCGCAAAAATCGGTATCTGCGCAGGCGAAGCTGCGGGCATCCACTAGTATTATATAAAATCACGTCAAGTCCCGCTTTCAATTTGTCATTAATAAGCCAGTAGGCGCGTGAGATAGCGTCGTGCGCATTCGTTCGGTCGTCGTCGACTCGCGTAGGGGCAGTCAGTCAGTCAGGCCACAGATTACTAAATAGTTACTTCGTAAGTCAGGCCCTTGGGCCGGCCCCCCCCACCTTGTAGTGTGATCATTTATGGCATATTTCTGCCATTTGGGTAGATTTAGCTAGCAAGATTGATAAAAAATTGAAAGACATTTCGTTAGGCCATTCGCTTCACACCAGGAGGTCGCGAGTTCGATTCCCGACGGGGTCAAGCCATAGCCATAGCCCGTCTGGCTAGCTACCACCATC
Source organism: Coleophora flavipennella (assembly GCA_947284805.1). NCBI lineage: Eukaryota > Metazoa > Arthropoda > Insecta > Lepidoptera > Coleophoridae > Coleophora > Coleophora flavipennella. The sequence goes on along the minus strand of OX369293.1, from coordinate 9,407,561 downwards.
TAATCTAAGTCTTGCGGCCAAACATCAGTGTTAACAGCATTGATGTGATCCGGCTTGAAGATAAGATAGCCAGATCCCCATTGCGTTGTGGAATCATGATAAGCCCGCTTTCATCTTCGGCATCATCGTCTCTTACCATCAGGTGAGATGATGCCAAGGGCTTATCAAATTTGGATAAAAAAAGACAAATTTGTGCTCAAATTTATTTTCAAAAATTCGTATTCAAAGAATCTTTCTGAGAAGTAGCTATAACATAATTATTCTGAATCTTTCGTAAAACCGATGAAGTGTTTTAACTGTGATTGGTACACACTAAAAATCTTGAAAATTACTGCACCGATAGTGATGAAACTTGCACTGTTAATTAGGGACAGGGTGGTTTCCGCAACCAAGCGACCACTGCGCCCATTTTGCGTGACAGGCTGGCATCACTGCCAACCCAGCTCCTCCAAGAAGTCCAGTAGCCCCCGTAGGTTGCCGACGACTTACTGGAGCGACCTCGGATCACCGAGATGCACGACCCTGTACTGGACAAGGAGCTGGTCCTTGCAATCCAGTAGGTTGTGGCCTGTGGGCAGCAGTCTCCTCAGCCTCCATACAGGTAGTCGGTGATACCTACAAAGAATAGGTGTTTATTAAAATGGCCATATCCAGTAGGTAATAGCGGCTATTACCTTGCGGAGCTTAGCTCTTTCAAGTCACAAACTTGCACTGTTCCCCATGTTGAAAGATCCCTAAGTCCAATAAAAAAAGATTTATTGCATTATGATTTCTAGTTTCTGCGTAACACGTGAACAAACATACATACAAACATACCTTATAAAATACATACATAAACATATTGACTAACATACACGAATATTGTGCAATTCCAAAAATATTACATACTGTCGAATTAATAAACTTCCTTTTTTTGAAGTCGGTAAAAACCCAATTACGACTTGTTACTTCCGGCTTTTAAATCTACAACCATAAACCTGCAGCCATTATTCACCTGAAATTGCACGAAAAACGGTAATGCCTTTCCAATTTATATCCTACAGCGGTTTCGAATGATTTTATTAGCTCCATAAAACGGTTTCGGGAATATTGGAAATGAATTTACTATTAGTGTTTTGACAAAAGGAAATAAACTAACAATTATGTTTTTACCCGACTACAGCAATGCCAAAAGAAAGGGTTATGATTTTAGTAGTCTACGTGAAGACTCTACTGAAAGAAAATAATAGGGGATCGGACTGCTAGTCATTTGAGTTACTTTTTATGATCTGTAAAAATTAAATTTTGTTTTAAAAATGATTTTAAGCGTCATTGACGAACTTATTTTGTGAATTTGATCAATTAAAAATTGAAGACGTGATGGAAAAACAAAACAAGTAAGGTTTTTGAAATTTCAAGAGGAGAGCAATTTAGGAAATTATATTTCAGATTTTATTTTTGATGCAGTCGGATTCCTTATTATCTATAGTCACTTTTTTTTATTATAATCTCTAAATGTTAAATTTCTCAAAATACTATTACTGAGCAATTCTGTTACAGATGAAAATTTTTATTTTATTTTATTTTTTTGTTAAAAAAAACCTACAAACGGAAATAACATAATGTACATATAAAAACGTATTATTAAATTACATCGTTCCCAACTTTCAAAATGCGATAACTTAAAAAGTTACAAGGGTGACTAGGCATATTCCTTCCATAGATAGATAAATCATTTATTCATTGACAGTTTAAACATTTGACACAAAGAACAAGATTAAAATAAAAGACGTAATAAAGCAAAATTAAAAAAATACCTTCCGTGTACCTTTCATGTATGTGTGTTCCACCGTAGCGCTCAAGCTACTGAGCAGATATTGAAAAATGAGAGTCAACCAATACGTTATTATGGTCCGGTTAATAGTTAAATTTTATACAAACAAAATTATCCAAATATAATAGATGCTACATCCAAAATGTGGGGTTATCTGAATATTATTTTTGTTATCATATCGAGTGGGTAGTATCAAATGAAAGAGGAAAGAATTCCAAGTTCAGAAATATAAATATAGCAACAATATTGAATCTTGACTAGAGCAAGCAAGTTCATGTAACTAGTTCAATTAAACAAGCAAGTTCATTAGGTGTGCAGTTTAGAGTTTGCGTGTAGAGCATGCCCTAAACGCATATTTGCGTCATTACTTGGTTAAGGTCATAGATAAACCATGGAACTCCAAGGCGTGCATCTCTATACTGTCTCATTGAGAAAAACATATAATACAATCTACGCTGCAAAGGCGGACATGAATGTGTTAACTTTGCTTTAGGCAAGCTATTCTCATTACTCTATAAGGAGGTAAGGAACGCACCTATCGGTCCCGCGCGAGGTATTTTTATCACCTCGCCTTAATGTGGTGTGAAAATTTATACAGAGAGTCTCATAGCACAAAAAGGTAGGTAGAACTGTACAGAAAGCCCACTCTATGCAAGTTTCGCGGTCATACTTAGTCAAGTAGATATTGTCGGGCACAGATAATTAATTTCTGCACACTTCACAAGCTTCAGGGACGTGATAAAAATTTAGGCTGCATACGTTGATTTCACAGATAAGCCAATTCATTGACATTGACACAATACCACCACAGACGTAAAACTTTCTTTGATTGTTTATAATACATACAAGCGTCAAACTTGATTTGATTGTAGTGCAAACTCTGAATAAAAACAAAAAAAATAAAAACAGCAAATTCTAGTAAAAATGCTAAGGAACCCAAACTGAATAAAACAAAACACATTTTTTTGATAAACACAAAACACACATTTAGGTAGATATTGTGTGGTGTACCGAACTGACGGTGTGTGAGTCCGAGTCACACTTGGCGGTTTTTCTGTTTTCTTTCATGTAAGTAAGTGGATTAATTCTCTGGAGCTAAATTGATGATTTTATGTATCTGACTTCTGTCATACGATTAAATAAATTAATGTAATCAGATATTCATTTATTTTTAAAATTTTTGGCGCTTGCATTATGCAAATAATATAAATGCTTGTGACACCCTTGATCTTTGCATGGAGATGTCCTTCTGTGTATGAGTACATATATTATATACTGTGGTGACCAGGACAGGGTAGCGGTTGGGAGTGTAAAGCTATAATTTTATTTTATTGCGCGAGTTAAATCTAATGTCGCAGTCACCGTTGCGCGGCAAATAACTTTATAATGCGGTTGATAAGAAGGTATTATGGTAGGGTAATTTTCTTTTATTCATTCATATAATTCAGAGTTAGTTAGTATTGCGTAGTGTAGGCAGGCCTCCCACTCGGTGGACCGATAACCTGGTGAAGGTCGCGGGAAGCCGCTGGATGCGGGCAGCGCAAATCCTTGGGGGCGGCCTATGTCCATCAGTGGACGTCCTTCGGCTGATATGATGATGATGATAATTCAGAGTTAGTTAGTAGGTAGTAAAAATACCAGAAATACTCGAGTTGCCTCGAAACTTATACTTTTTTATTATTATTTTTTAAGGGTTGACGACAGCATCAGAAATAAATTAAGAACTCTTGTTCACCAAATTGCCCTTCTACTTAAACTTCGGAAAACCTTACTCGTTTTGTTTTCCATCAAGTCTTCGATTTTTAATTCACCAAAATCACTAAATGAGTACATAAATGACGCTGCTAAACTATGACGTCACGCATAGGTATTTTTTACATTTTTAGAACAAAATGTCGTTTTTGACAGATGATAAAAAGTAACTCAGATGACTAGCATTCGTCATCAGTTCTCTCTTATAATTGGTCCGCTTGTTGAAGGTTGAATGTAAAAAAAATTGTTACAAACTAATATTCTATATGGTGTGATAAACTTACTTTTGTGAGTGGTTAGCAAGGAGTTTGTATTAAATATCTTAAATAATAACTCTTTGTTGGTTAGTATGTGAAGTCGAACGCATAATGTATGAAGAAGTTACTAGTCGGTTAGATTTTGGAGGTAATACGCAATGAAAAAAAATACGAGCGTGCTTTAGACACCACGACTGAAGTAAAACTTCTTTAGCTCCATCTATATGTATAAAAGTAAAAAGGTACTTAGTCTTCAGAAAATAATCAAATCTTTTTCGTCATATAGGTTAACAAAGTTTATGAAAAGAGTTTTATTATCCTCTGAAAATGATCAAATCTTTTTTATCTTAAATGTTTGTTTTGATTGTTTTGACAACCGATTTTGTAGCCCTGGCTACCGATTTTGTTGGTCAACAAAAATAAATAGTACCTCTCTTTCTATCGTCACTAATTTATATATCCCTCTCACTCAACTTCCGTTCGCCTCGCCCGATTACACTTCCGTAACGCTCTCTTCACGCATCCACCAGCTTACTCCCCAAGTCAAGCGTGCGTAAAGAAGTTTTACTTCAAAAAAAAAAGAACGATCATTGTGCATTCTTCTTTCTTTTCATTTCTTTTTCTCAAAGGTTGTGATGAAAAATTGTGTGACACTCGGGGCCAAAATATTGTATTATCGTGCGACGTGTATTCCTCGCTAGGTGAGGATTAGTTTATAGTAGATTAGAAGTTTCTCTGCGTGATCGAATCAGAAACGAGGAGATCCGTAGGAGAACGAAAGTTACCGACATAGCTATCAGAATTGCTAAACTTAAGTGGCAGTTGGCGGGGCACAAAGCTCGTACAACAGATGGCCGGTGTGGCAGTAAAGTTCTCGAGTGGCGACCGCGCACCGGAAAACGTTGCGTAGAAAGGCGTCCCACTCGGTGGACCGATGACCTGGTGAAGGTCGCGGTAAGCCACTGGATGCGGGCAGCGCAGAACCGGTCGTCGTGGAAATCCTTGAGGGAAGCCTATGTCCAGCAGTGGACGTCTTCCGGCTGATATGATGATGATGAGACTAGGAGTTAGTATCCTAACTAACGCCCTCGGGACAAAATATAACTTGGTCCCCCTTGATAAACAAATAGCTATTGGCTACTGGTAGCGGTAAGCAGTAGAGCCACGGGAAACAAACTGATAAGATAGTAAGATAATATTAAATTAAACTAAATATAAAAATACATCAATGTAACGAAGATGAAAAAAAAAAACCTGTGCTGGAATGGGTACCGGCTCAGCATACTGCCGCGGGCGAGACCTAGTGTTACCTAGGCAACCTACGACGCTGTTATTCTGCCAGAACCCTTACAAGTGAAATGAAAACTGATTTTATCAGCGCTTTGTCGACCCTTGAGGCCGAAGATGGATTGCTGATTATTTCAATCCACCTTACTCTGGAAAGCAGCATACTACTTGATGGGAGGTGTAGAAGCAGTGGTAATCACCCACCCACCCAGTAAATTGCAGTGTTCTCAAATGTAGAACACAAAACATTCGCAAAGTAAAGTAAAGTCACAAATTCATAATTATACATGTCGGGTCATAATATTAAATGTCAATAGTGATGTGATCGTCGAAAAAACAATACAGAAAATCCTTACTTAATATTATAAATGTGAAAATGGGTTTTTTTGTTCCCTTTTCACGCTTCAACACCTTAACCGTCTTTATGAAAAACATGCAGGTAGCCGGTGTCGATGGGAAGGACATAGGATACTTTTTATCCCGTGAAAATAGCATAGTCCGATGCAGTTACTGAGGGAACTGAAAATATACAATTTTTTTTGTAAGTTTCTTTAACATTGCAACGGAACAATGCATTGCTGTGATTTTTTGCACAGAGATGGCTGAGGGGGTGGGAAATGACATAATTTAAAACTCATTTCCGCGCTCGCGCACGTCAGCGTCTTAACGGTGGTGGTGATGGTTTTTTGTATAGAATAGGGAATCGGACTGCATTGGATAGACTAAGAAAATAAGTAATCACAGTCTATTTTTATAACTCTGGGTTAAAGAGATATATGTATATATTAAGTCTTTACCTATGAAATTGCCGATTGTATAAAAAAGTTTAAAGATGAAAATTAATATTAAGAACAGTAGTTATTAAAACAAAATTTATTCTTTAAATAGAACTAGCGTATATATAATTTAAATGGTGGTAAACATATGCTTATTGTTTAGATATTTTGAGAGCACGGTGGCTTTAACCCCATGAAGTCGGGTTTTTTCACCTTAAAAAAATAATCATTTTTAATTTTAAAGCTCTAGAGTTATCGCAGCAGTTTCTTCGTTACTAATGTCATATTCGGGAATACTCCGCATAAGATTTCATCACTTTCAGGAAAATTCAAGAAAATTAACTTGTTTCATAAATTGGCCACAAAACGCCTTTGTTCCATTCAATGGTATTATAGCTCAGGGGGTTGGAAGTAGTGTCGCCATAAGGTCAATAATAAAAAAACAATAACTTTTTTATTTTCAACAAAAATTGGCATGGAACTTCAATAACTGAATCGGCAATTTCCTAGGTAAAGTCCTATTAGTAATGGTTCGTAATTAAAAATTGTATTCTTTTAGACACATGACGTGATTAGCAGACAAGTGCAGTGACATGCAAACTTAGTTTCAACCATAAAGACTCCCCTTGTTAGTCTCTGACTATCAACTTATTAAAAAATAGGTCACTATTTGAGCTTGCGTGTTACATCCTCGGCTGCATCGGCACTTATCATCAGGTGAGGTGCTGCCAAACGCACTCAAATTTTTAATAATAAAAAAAAACTTTGATAGTTTTAATCATCGATAACGTTAAGTTTAGCAATATTTATTTAATCACTCCCAACAGCTAGGGAAATAGATGAAATCCCCTAATACTAGCTTGTTACTCTGACTATATTCTTATTAAAAATTAGGTCATCTTTAGCAGGATTTGTTTAGTTTTACCAATGTGTTTTCGAATTTCGATTACATATTATGTACCTTTGTCCGATGCTCTTACGGTGACGGAAAACATCGCAAGGAAACCTGCACACGCCTGCGAAGAAACTCGAAGTTACTACCAACAGCTAGAGAAATAAGAAATATCCTGGAAAAACAAATTATTATTGTCAAAAAACTGGCATAAGTCGTTTTTTTTTTGTTACCCATTTCGGAGGGTGGGAGGATTAAAAAATACGTTACGCATACCAGACAACCGGTCTACGGTCTGGTTATGTGGGACTAACCTAGTGCATACCCACTAAAAAACCTACTTGGATTACAAGTCCGGCAAGACTTATGAATCCTTCATCTGAGCGACTCCCCCCTAGGGAGGGGGCCATCAGTGGAAGTCTATAGGTGGGTACTTTGGCGTTCTTTTTTGACATTTTACCGTAGGCTCTCTTGTGACCAGTCTACTATGTTTCCGTGGTTCTGCAGGATGTTGTGCTCTTAGACAAATTTGTAGCCAGGGATCTAACCTACTGCTACCATTTTTTTTTAGTTTTATTTACTTAAATAATTAATGGTGCTTACTTGGAGCCGGTTTTTGTACGAAAATGTACTGAGAGTTAGAGGGGGTACGAATTTTTTCACGCCGAGTGTAGTCTACTCTGCGCAGTTTCACGAGTCCTGTCATCATCATCATCATCATCATATCAGCCGAAAAACATCCACTGCTGGACAAAAGATTCCCACAACGAAAGGTCTTGCGCTACCTGCATACAGGTCGTAACCGAGTAGAAGCACAGATTACTAAATAGTTACTTCGTAAGTAGGAGGCCTGCCTACGCTAAGTATTCCTGTGCGCGGTAGCGAACTCGAGAACTTTTGTGGCACGACGGATAGGAGAGGAATATGTAGGTATGGTAGGGTGTGGGTTAAAACTCCATTAGTGCGCACAATTTAGTTTATTGGTGATGTAGTAAATATAAGAGAAATATAAAACCTAGAAAAAATACACAGGAATTAGAAAAGGGTTTCACAGTTAAATTATTAACATAAATCACGGAAATATAATTATATCCTATCTGAGATGGGTATTTTAAAAGAGTATCAGTTTAAATTAATTAGTTCAGTTTAATGGTTAAAAAATATTGCTGGATGATCGAATTTTTAGTTTTTGAAATCAAATGTCAGCGCATGCGTAAAAAAATAAATTGATGGAATGAAAAAAGATCGAATGAAAAAAGAACGTATTTCAGCGTGCCGCGTTACACTTTAGTAGCCCAACGGCCATCTGTTCTACGAGCTATGTACTCCACCTAGTACTCCACCTATGTGTAAGTCCTGTATCTGAACTTTTTTGTGATTTTACTTAAGTACCTTTTTCCAAATTGGTTTAATAAAAGTGATCGTTAAAAATAAGAATAATCTGCGTGTGCGTATAATTACGTGAATATTGCGGCGCCCCGGTCGTTCGGTACTATTTTGTATGTGTGTGTGTGCATCGTAACGAGCGCATTGTGTCGGCGCATTCAAATCACGCTGCACTGGATGAGTGTTGATAGGCTGACGGACAGATATTTTGGTTTTACCTTCAAACGGGAAGCGTCGGTGGCTAGGGCCGCCGCCTCCTCTCCGGGAGGTCGTGGTTCAAATCCTGCCACGTATACCAATGTGATTTCGAATTTAGATTTCATATGTACGTTTATCCGACGCTCTTACGGTGAAGGAAAATATCGTGAGGAAACCTGCACACGCCTGCCAAGAAACTCGACGGTTGTGTGTGAAGTCGACCAACCCGCACTGGGCCCGCGTGGTCGACTATGGCCCGATCGCCCTAATTTAGGATAGGCTCGAGCCCCTCGGTGGGGACACTATGTTATTTAGCAAAAAAATAATCCTTATGATGCAGCCTTTCGATCGGTAGATAAAGGTACAGGGTACCTATTTTTTTTCTCGTTTAGCGAGCTCGATTCCCGGTTTAACCAAGTAATTATAAAAAAAATCTATGAATGCAGTTTAAATTGTTTTTGAAATTAAAATAATGTCATCTTTCAGTGAAATGTTCCATCTAGAATATTCAAGGTACTTTCCCTCCATGTGGGACGCCCTGTATATAAGCTCTCTTTTTTGTTCTGGTGCTACTACACCTAAGAATACACAAGACAGTTAAAAATATTTTATCAAGCGAAGCGTTAATTAAGTTAATGGCGAATGATACGAATAGTCCTCTAATTTATATTTTTTTATATATTTTTGACTCACTAGCTCCGTTTAGTTCCACTAACATACAGTATGGACACTCCATGCCGATCTCTAGATTCCGACCTCACCCCCTCGTCGCCCAGATTGATACAGATTGGTTATAAATTGGTCCTGGAACGTATAGGATTTCGCCGTGATTTTGTTTGCTCCGTAATTTGTTTTAAAAAATGTCATTTCACGACCGTTGTATGCAGTGACCGGGGCAAAGTATATAATATAATATATAGATCTAACATACAGTGTGGACACTCCCTGTTGCTCTCTAGATTCCGACGTCACCCGATTGATGCAGATTGGTTATAGTTTGGTTCTTGAACCTATGGAATTTTGCCGTCATTTTACTTTGCTCCCTCATTTGTTTTAAGAAATGACCGTTGTATGCAGTGTGACCGGGTTGTGACCGCGGTGTGACCGGGGCGTTAATTGATGTTCCGTGAAAATACGCTAACAAACAATTATTTTTCTTCATAAAATCGGTAGGTATCTCTATGTAAAATTGTCATCCAAATCTGTTCAACCGTTTTAACGTAATCCAGTAGGTTTCACATTTAATCAATCCAGACCGATTTTGGTCTACGCGACTGCAATCCGTATATAAAAAAAGAAAATTTCTGACCGACACACTCATTCAGTCACCGACTGACATATCAAAAACGCTGTGATCAAAAATGCTTGGATCTAGAAAGCTTAAATTTTGCTCTATAGGATGTGGATAAGAAATGAGGCCGTATTTTTCTATATTCCCTCAGGATAGGGAATACAGAGTGAACCAGTCTAATCTTTTATCATAACCCTCCTTTTTTCTCGCAATTATCGGGTAAACACATCACAAGAAACTCCACGATATCTCATTCACTGGACGTGCCATTTTGTCTCTGAGGTCCAAAATGGACGACTCACAGTAAAACCGCTAATACCTGCTGGTAAGAACTGCTTGACCGAGCGATGCTATGAATCTTCCATGTTTTGTTCAGAACTGGCTGTGATTTATATATGTCGCAGGATAATCGCAAAATCAGTCGTTTCGCGAAAATACTAGGAATATTGCATACTATGGAGTAGAAAACTCCTAATAAAACCAAGTCGGATGGAGCCCCGCTTCGTTAAATAGGTTAGGTTTTGTTAGCATGTCTTTTTCTACCGTAAAATTCGATTTGGTTTTATTCGGAGTTTTCTACTCCACAGTTTGCAATATTCCTAGGATTTTCGCGAAATGACGGATTTTGCTATTATCCTGCGACATATACAGAAGGGATGGAGAGGATGAGAGGGTATAGGGGGGGATCTATCTTTGTATTGATAGCGGTCAACTAGCGTCTTTGATTAGGTAAGGAACCTTAAGGGTCGGCAGCCTCCTAAAACTGAGTTGGATGTTCCGTGAAAATACGATAGCAGACATTTATGTGACGAAGTCAATCTTTTTGGTTATTTTCTTTATCATCTTTTTGTCTTTTTTTACTTTATATTATTTTTGTTTGAATTGAAATTGTCACATGCAGATTCCTCCTCATTATCAAATACGATTCGACTATTTTTCCATATTTTCTATTTTCATAACCAATTTTAAATCATCATCATAATATCAGCCGAAGGACGTCCACTGCTGGACATAGGCCTCCCCCAAGGATTTCTACGACGACCGGTTCTGCGCTGCCCGCATCCAGCCGCTTTCCGCGACCTTCACCAGGTCATAGGTCCACCGAGTGGGAGGCCTGCCTACACTACGTTTTCCGGTGCGTGGTCGCCAGTCGATAACTTTACTACCCCAACGGCCATCTGTTCTACGAGTAATGTGCCCCGGCCACTGCTACTTAAGTTTAGCAATTCTGTTCTATATGAGGTTGTGAATATAATAACCTTATGACTGGTTGCTATCCGGATGAGCTGAAAGAGGGTGTAGTGCGACCTATTTATAAAGGAGGTGACCACAAAAGCTATTGTAACTATCGTCCAATCACAATATTACCAGTAATAGACAAATTGGTTGAAAAATTCTACAGTAATCAAATACACAAGTTCTATAAATCACACAATGTACTAGCACCTAACCAATATGGGTTTCAGCCCAAAAAAGTACGACATCACTTCTTTCGCAGTTTACTGATGAGATCAACGCCCTGCTCAATGTCAAAAACCATGTGCTTTTAGTGTTTATTGATTACAGCAAAGCGTTTGATACTTTAAAACATGACATTCTAATAGACAAGTTAAGTGATAGTGGGATTCATGGGTATCTTCTAAACTGGTGCAGGACTTACCTTGAAAATAGATCTTACAAGGTTAGGATCGATTCTGCCTACAGTAACAGAATTAATGTTACGGAGGGGACAGCACAAGGTTCTGTGTTAGGACCCTTGCACTACTTGGCCTATGTTAATGATATGAACAATGTAATAAAACACTGCAGCATTTATCAATTTGCAGATGACACTTGCCTTATTTCAGCTGATCGTCACATAGATGCCGCCGAAAGTAAACTACAAAAAGACTTCGAGTCCTTATGTAGGTGGTCTCATGATGCTGGTCTCGTGCTCAACGCTAAAAAAACGAAACTAGTACACGTACACTCTAGCCATAATCATTGTAAGAAAGTTGTGCAGATTATAGCTCACAGCCATGATTGTCTGCATGCGCGCGCTGACAATGGTGGAGCAATCGTATGCCAGTGCCAACCTATTGAAACTGTACAACAACATACTTACCTTGGTTTGATTATCGACTCGAGATTTAACTGGACTAGTCATATTGATAAAGTTTGTGATAACTTACGTGCAGTAATGGCAAAGTTTTACATAATTAAAAATAGAATTCCATACCCTGTGTTGCTATCCATGTACAAAGCACTCGCGGAAAGTATTATATCCTATGGACTAAGTAGTTATGGTAGAACCTTTAAAACTAATTTGGATCACATTTACAAATTACAGTATAGAATACTAAAAATGATAGTTCCCTACAAAATTAAAAACAAAGCCACAAATGAAATAGACATATTTAATTATTGTAAAGTAATGCCAGTTCACACAAAATTTAAATTCACTATTCTTATGGAACATTTTTTTAACACTAATATTCAAAAACCAGTAAAGCATTCGAAAATAACCAGACAGGTTATTAATAAAACCTTAACTGTTCCACGATATTATAATTTCTACGGCAAAAGGGTGTCTGCCTACATAATACCCAAATTAATCAATAACCTCTCAAATACTTTAAAATATAACATTACAAAGAATAACAAATCGCGTCTATTAACAACACACTTTTTAGAAAAACAATGTAATAAAAACTATGCAAATCAAAGTTACAACTAATTTTAGTAATAGTTTAAATAGTCAAACTTCTTGCAACAGTCTGTATATGGTGGATGATGAGATCGTAACCGGCCGACATCACTGCTATGTGTGTATAGATGTAACTCTGTGCAAATTTCCTTGCCTACCGTCATAACATTTTGTTTGTCTTTTGTTTACCTTTATTTATAAGTTATTGTAGGTAACTTTTGTGTTTTATTGTATATTGATAATTTGATAATGCATGCATGACTGGAGAACAGTATTGAGACAAACCTTATTAAGGTTTAACAATACTGCATAATGTTTTGTTAACATGTAATTATGTAACGTAAATAAATAAAAAAAAAAAAAAAAATTGTCCTTGATTTTGAGTAGGTACATAAACTTTATTATAGCGCACTGCTCACCCTCGGAGACGGTCATAGAAACTATGTTCACGCGAGCGAAGCGAAGCTTTTTAGGGGATAAACTACATCTAATTTAGAACAAAAAAGTCATATTAACTGGGGGTCGGAAATCAACGGTTTTCGAGTTAAAGCCCATTTAATTTTTCAATTTTGTATGTAAAACGCATTTGTTTAAATGTTTTGTTTTTCCAAAAAAAACTAAAATATGGTTGACTTGCAAAATACGATAAAAACTTCCTTATTTTATCATCTTTCCAGATGTAACAAAAACCAATGATTCCTGTCAAAAGGGTGCCTCAAATCCCATACAAATGTCCAAGAATTATTTTTTTAAATTCCAAGATTTATGATGTTTTTCGCATTAACAGAAATCTATGACCCTCTACCATCATTGACTAACTTTGATTCACAAGCTCATCCAAAAATTTGAACTTGATTTTTTTCATACAAAATTGTTGGATAAATTAGTATGGGACTTGAGACACCCTTTTGACAACAATCATTGTTTTTTGTTGCAATTCATTTGTATTTTTTGAACTTTTTTTATTTTAATGGAAAGATGATAAAATAAGGAAGTTTTTATCGTATTTTGCAAGTCATCTTTATTTTAGTTTTTTTTGGAAAATCACAAAACATTTAAACAAATGCGTTTAACATACAAAATTGAAAAATTAAATGGGCTCTATCTCGAAAACCGTTGATTTCCGACCCCCAGTTAATATGAATTTTTTTGTTCTAAATTAAATGTAGTTTATCCCCTTAAAAGGATTTGCACTACTTACCAGTCACCCTATATATAAAAATCTCATGTCACGGTTATTGTTCCTCCGAAACGGCTCGACCGATTTCTATGAATTTTTTTAAGTGTAATTGGTAGGTATGGGAATGGGTCATGAAGTACATTTCATTATGGCAAAACAACGTTTGCCGGGTCGGCTAGTAATAAATGAAATGAGATGGGACGAGATGAGATGAAATGCTTGTGTGATCCCCTCTGCCCCGCACTCATCGCATTTCACTTTCACTTCATTTTTCCCTCGCCTAATGCAAAAAATGGTGTCTCGGTGATTTTGTCTGTACCTATTACAAATTAAAAACGTTTTAACCGGGGCTTCTGCTCACAAACTGAACAACTTTCGCAAAAAATATGCGGTCAGTAAAAAAAATTTGACTTCTTAAACCAATCGATCAAGTGATCGGCCAATTTGTGTATGTGGGACCAGAATGACCACGTAATCCTATTCTTGATTACTACTTCTAACTACAAGTTCAATACCTATATATACAGGATGTAACAATATTGATATAGGAGCCGTTAACTAGGACATAATAAACAGCTTTTCCCAAGGAAGTATAGCGAAATCAAAAAAGTTAACGTTCTATACAAAAATGGTTAGTCATTATTTTTTTTCGTTCTTTATTCGAATGGCCAAGAAGTGGAATTTCCTGCCAGTGTCTGTGTTCCCCGATTAGTATAATTTAGGGATCTTCAAGGGAGAGTGAATAAGCACTATTTGAGCTTGCGTGTTACATTTTCGGCTGTATAGGCACTTACCATCAGGTAAGGTGCAGCCAAATGAACTCAAATTTTTAATGATAAAAAAAATATATAAAAAAAGTTAGTTGACCTTTTTTTTGCTAAATTGACTAATATTGTCTTGGAAAAATTCTCAATAGACGGCTCCTACACCAGTTTTGTTTCATCCTGTATTGAAAAAAAATATACGGCAAAATTTAAACTTTGGCTTCTACTCATAAAACTGAATAATTTTCGCCAAGGAGACCATAGTCAATTCGCAATTTTTTTTAACTTCTTTATCAAATCCATCACACAGATGATATCTTACTTTGATAGATAGATCCTTTATCTCTCATAGCCTTATAGTATACACAGTAGATACATAAACACGTATATGGTAAACAAAAAAAGGTAAGTAAATCAAGAAATAAAAAAAACAGTGCAGAGCATATCAAAAACAAAATAAAAAACAGTAGCAAAATTGTTCAAGATTCGAACCACGACCTCCCGGACAGGAGGTCCGCTACCTCTATAACTTTCCCCAAAGATCCCATTGTGAATTCGTAAAAATATTTTTTGACTTCCAATAAAAAAATACCAATTTCTCAAGCCTGTGTGCCTGTGTGTTTGTGGTCGGTGGCGTTACGGCTAGGGTGTCCGGGAGGTCGTGGTTCGAATCCTGCCACGTAACAATGTGTTATCGAATTTTAATTTCATAATAATGTACGTTCGTACGGTGAAGGAAAACATCGTGAGGAAACCTGCACACGCCTGCGAAGAAACTCGAAGGTTGTGTGTGTGAAGTCGACAAATACTGGGCCCGCGTGGTAGACTTAAATCTTTAATCGCACTAATTCATGGTAGGCTCGAGCCCCTCGGTAGGGACATATAAGAGCTGATATGATGAAAAAAAATTATATAAGAGCCGTTGAGCTCATTATTGTAGAAAAATATCCCAATGGGCCTATTATCAACTCATTTTTTTATAATTCCTCACAGAAATCAACCAGCTGATCAAATCAAATTTTGGAATTCAATATTATTTATTGCAATACAATACGAAAAAGGAATAAAACACATCAATGATGTTAACACTAATGTTTGGTGGCATCAACAAAAAACAAAAACAACAAAATGCACTTTAAACCTAAATATTTCGAAAACCAACCCCTGAATCTATAAAAGGTTTTATCAAACCTTCAGTTACTTTAAAATACCTATTTAACGATAACCGACACGTTCGGGTACGTCAACTGATTAAACTAAATTTCAATTCAATTCAATATTATTTATTGTAATACCTACAATACAAAATAAATATAGTTTAAAAAAACAAAAAAAGATACGAGTGTGCTTTAGACCACACGACTGAAGTAAAACTTCTTTAGCTCCATCTATATATATTTGAAAGTAAATACTTAGCCTTAAGAAAATAATCAAATCTTTTTTGTCATATGGAGATTGGAGGTATAGACAGTTTATGAAAATAGTTTTATTATCGTCTGAAAATGATCAAATCTTTTTTATCTTATATGTTTGTTTTGATTGTTTTGACAACCGATATTGTTGCCTTGGCAACCGATATTGTTGGTAAACAAAAATAAATAATATCTCTATTTCTATCTCCACTTATTTATATATCTCTCTCAACTTACGTTCGCCTCGCCTGTCCGTAACGCTCTCGTCACGCATCCACCAGCTTACTCCCCAAGTCAAGTGTGCGTAAAGAAGTTTTACTTCAAAAACACGCTTTTAAAGCACATAAAACTAAAAAGTGAAAAATATTTTTTAATATAAGCTGAAAACAATAATGAACGATCAATACTAGTATTAATGTGAAAAAAGCGTGCGGCGCTTTGTGCCGTATTTTTCGTATATCGAGCAACCCACGCTCATTTTTCACTTTTTAGTTTTATGTGCTTTAAAAGCGTGTTTTTTAACTATATGTATTTTTAAATTTTTAGTGTGATGTGCATTTAATCCTGGCGATCCTGGTCAGGATAATGAGATAAACTTATAAAATTATTGTATTGTCACTGATTCTTGATAAATGTACAAAGTTTAAATTAAATTTGTTCGTTTAAAGTGGGTGAAAATCGAGTGCAAAGGAGTTGGTTGACTTCAAACAGGAAACTAAGGTTCCCCTCGATTTCTCTAGGATGCCATCATCCGATCCTTTTGATCTAGAGATATCCCCAGGGGTTAGTACCATGATAAGGAAACCACTTATCATGGTACCACCCTTGGGATATCTCCTTTCTAAGAAAAAAAACATCAAAATCGGTTCATAAACGACGAAGTTATCCGCGAACACACTTAAAAAAACATACGGTCAAATTGAGAAACCTCCTTAGTCGGTTAAAAAGCGCGATAAAAAGGAATAAAAAAACATAGAAGAAATATTAAATTTGAATGGAGAGTCAAAATTTTTGGGAAATTGTTCAGTATGATGAGTAACAGATGAGTAGTTAACAATAGGGGATCGGACTGCTAGTCATTTGAGTTACTTTTTATGATCTGTCAAAAACGAAATTTTGTTCTTATAATGTTTGAAATACCCCACAAGTGACGTCATAGATTTTAAGCGTCATTGACGAACTTATTTTGTGAATTTGATCAATTAAAAATTGAAGAAGTGATGGAAAAACAAAACATGTAAGGTTTTTTGAAACTTCAAGAGGAGAGCAATTTAGGAAATCATATTTCAGATTTTATTTTTGATGTAGTCCGATCCCCTACTGTCGACTAATTTAATGTAACCTTTACACTTAAATACATTTTTACATGCTGTACCAGCATTGAACAAAATCAGTGAACATAATTTAAGGCGAGACATTACCAAAGTATATATTATATTAGTACTAACAAACAGTATGGACACTACCTGCTGCTCTCTATATTGCGACCTCACCCCCACGTCGCCCAGATTGTTACAGATTGGTTACACTATAACTGTAGTGAAGTAAAACTGGTTTTTGTGGGCTAAAACAGCAAAAATTGACAAAATTTAAGCGAACTTTGCAATTTTTTCTGTCGAAAAAATTTAATAAAATTGTGTTTTGGCCTAATACACTTTGTAGCAGATTTATTGTAATAAATTTATTAAAAAAAATTATTAATGTATTGCAGTTTCAACCGCAGAAAAATGACTTTTTCTAACCCTCGATTTCGGAATTTGCATTATTTTCTAAAAGGGTTACGCCCGCCTTAAGAGAAAGCTTTAAATTAAACACATCACGACGTAAACAATCCGATGTTTGTTACCGACCCCTACAAAGCGAATGTAAGCCGTTTCTTTGGAACTCTGCTGTGGCCATAGACAAATGAAAAGTGGAGACTAGAATTCACATTACATCCACTAGCCCTGTAACCAACGCACTTTTTGAAGTTAAACTTCTTTACGCATGCTTGACTTAGGGAGTAAGCTGGTGGATGCGTGACGAGAGCGTTACGGAAGTGAGATCGGGCGAGGCGAACGTAAGTTGAGAGGGATATATAAATTAGTGAAGATAGAAAGAGAAATACTATTTATTTTTGTTTACCAACAAAATCGGTTGCCATGGCAACAATATCGGTTGTCAAAACAATCAAAACAAACAAAAGATAAAAAAGATATGGTCATTCTCGGAGGATACTATAACTATTTTCATAAACTGTCTATATTTCCTTACGTCAAAAAAAGCTAAAGAAGTTTTACTTCAGTCGTATGGTCTAAAGCACCCTCGTATTTGTTTTTTAATCCACAATTTATGAACCCTTGGCATCATCTCACCTGATGGTAAGTGACGATGACGCCAAAGATGGAAGCGGTCTTACCAAGATTCCCCAACGCAATGGAGAACTGGCTATCTTATCTTCAAGCCGAAACACATCAATGATGCTAACACTGATGTTTGGTGTCAAGATTTAGATAAAATGGTGGTAGCTAGCCAGGCGGGCTATGAAAACTCCCTACCACCAACCCAACCGAGTCTTACAAACTTGAGCCCGCCGGGAATCAAACCCGCGACCTCCTTCCTGGTGTGAAGCGAATGGACTAACCATTACACCACATGGCGGTTATAAATCAAACCATATCACAATCAAGAATTTAATTATTTATTTTCAGTGACTTATATATTACTGGCGTAAGGACCCGGCCAACGCGCGCGACTAATGCCAGCGAATTGGTGCGAAAATCGAAAATTTCGCACACTCGCGACTCAGTCGTCCGCGGGGAATTGTACAGTGCGGTGGAAAGATATTCCATATAAAAATGCCTTATTGTGTTGTTAGAGGCTGTAAAAATCATTACAGAAAGGCTAAAAAGAAACATGGGATGTCGTATCATCATTAAGTAACCTTGCAATGTATTTTTTCTTGTAAACAAATTAAATAAACTAATTTTTAAAGCGACAATTCTACCAAGGTTCTGATAACGCGGCACTGACGTCAACTCTCGCCCAAGCTAGTTCGTACGAGTTACGTTAGATGGCGCTACTTTTTGCTTGTATCAAGAAAATCTAAGTAAAATATTTAGACGGGCGGATCCTTTTGTTCAAATCTGTGTTTATTTTGCTCTGCGATGCGCACGCGACGATTCCTTTGAGCTCCGGCAGATTAATAGCGCATTAAGTGGTTTCCCACTTGCGGCAATATGCTGAGTCGGAGCCGGTTCGGCAAATTGCACATAGCACACTGACAATCGTCTGTAAACACTATTTATATTTTTCTATTTTTTCTTTGTATCTTTGGTACCTTTTTATTTTTGTTTTTTGTTATTTTTATATTCTGTGTGTATTTTTTGAATAAATGTTATGTTATTTTATCAACATTATCATCATATCAGCCGAAAAACGTCCACTGCTGGACAAAGGCCTCCCCCAAGGATTTCCACGACGACCGGTCCTGCGCTGCCCGCATCCATCTTCTTCCCGCGATCTTCACCAGGTCGTCGGTCCACCGCGTGGGAGGCCTGCCTACGGTATGTTTTTCGGTGCACGGTCGCAACTCGAGAACTTTACTGCACGGCCATCTGTTTTACGAGCTATGTGCCCTGCCCACTGCCACTTCAGTTATTTTATATTATCTCATTATCAGCCAAAAGATATCCACTGCTGGATTCAAGATTCAAGATTCAACTATTTATTCAAAATAGGTGCAAATTACACTCTTTCTGATAGTCATAAATTAATAATAACTTAATTTCATTTGTGAAAAATCAAGAAATAAACAATCATTAGTTAGAAATAAACCAGATTATTTCATTAGAACATGAAAACAATATGACACGAAAAGTTATACACACAATTATTGAATGTCATTGAAACCTTTGACAAGAGTAGGCAGTTCACACGGACAGCACACGGCCACACGGTCACGAGTATAACGCGAGTCAGCCATAGCTCCCATCAACCATATTAGAGGGAAAGGAACTACCTGGATAGGCCTCACTTAAGTTGGGGAGGTTTTGCCATAATAGCCACGTTAGGCAGGCAGGTTGGCGATCGCAGTGTGCGATGTGGTGACAAAGTCCGCGGAGAGGACGCTGCCTCCTACCCTCCGGTTTAGTCTCTTAGTAGACTCTCACGGCACAGTTTTATAATTACCGGCTTACAGTAGCGCAACGAATGTACTTATGCAAAGCAATGGAAGGGTACTTGCGGGGCAGCGGGCTGCGGGGCACAGCCTGGCAAACTCCGCGAGTTTCAGGCTTAGTACCTACGCCGGTAGCAAATTCTCAGCTGCTTTAAAATACATATTTAACGATAACCCACACGTTAGGGTACATCAACGAGAAAATAATATCCCCTTTTTACATGTTAAATTTTACTTTAAAACCCTTGTACCCTTAAATTTTTTTCAAGATTTTATTGTACCACTTTACGGCTTGAATAATATGTCTTATTCGCTTTGTCTTAATGGCCTGGCAGAATCATCAGCGCTGCGAATCTAAGGTTTCGTAGCATTCAAGCTGAGCCTGGTCATTTTTCTAGCACACCTTATATTTAATAGCTATTAAGATTTTAAAATAAGTAGTTTTAATTATTTTTATTTTTTCTTGCATTGTATTACCTGTTTTTTTTTGCTTGTGTGGGCTCTGAATAAATGCTTATCTATCTATCTATCTATGTATACCCACGCCAAATTACAGCTTTCTAGTACTATCAGTCTAACAGCCAAGCCGCGGACAGACGGACAGACGGACATACGGACAGACAGACATGGCGAAACCATAAGGGTTCCTTGTTGACTTTGGAACCCTAAAAAGTAGGTAACCTAATGACCAGTAGTCATATACCATATTGACCCAATAAAAAAAATACAGAATGAAATATAAAAGCATTATCAGTTAACACAAATGTGGAAAAATTTAAGTACGTATTTTTTTTTTATCACAATTAGTAAACCCTTGACAATATCTCACCTGGTGGTAAGTGACGATATTGCCGAAGATGGAAGCGGGCTTACCAAGATTCCCCAACGTATTTCTATGATTTGTCTCACTAAAGCCATCTAGTTTTGTGTGTTTTTTAAGTTACAGGAGTTACCCTGCAAAGTCTACACGTTTCATATGTCCACGTCCAAAGCATTCCCGGACACGCCTTTCTGCGGTTCGATGCCTCATTTCCATCCCCTGTTTTTCAACCCTTTGAGAAAATACCTCTCTTTTGTTTTCTACTTTATCCGTACCCTCAATGAGAAGATTCAGAATTGTAGGCAGAGATATGCTATATATAATAGGAGGTAGATAGATTACGTGCATCCAAAAAGTGAAGCAAAAAAAAGATGCCAATTGGCATCTCTTTTCTTGTAGCATTCGGTGCAATGGAAGCAAACTACCTATAACATTGTGTGTGTAAATGGCTTCGATTTTCAAATGTTGTTTGTTAGTGCATAACCCATCTATGGTAACAAATCTCTGATTGTAGGTATATTTAGTAGGCTTTTGGCACTTGTTGGCAGTACAAGGTGTCAGATCTCAAATACTCTGACCAAGTCATCATTACAAAGATCAGTATTTTAAGGCCTTAAGATAGGTCAAATGACAATATTCAATTCAAATTAGTGAATGACTGTGTAAAGCTATCACTGATATAATATACTTAAAATAATAAAAAATATTACCACTTTTGATGTAAAAAAATATACTGTAGACCCTGTTTTTGGCATTCACTGCAAAATTTCTCGAAAACAAATAGTTAATGTTGAATGAAACCAACACACAAAAATCGGTGACTTTAAGACCTTTCATTTTAACTAAACTTATTTGAAAGTATAGACAGGTATAAAAACCTGAAAAATCGAGAATTGGGCATTCGGTTTCAACGTAACAGCCGCGCTGAAGCCCGCATTGATTTGAACCTAAAATGAATAGAATTACGTTCGATGATTTTTTAACACGTATCAACCTGCTCGGATTGAGGTATCTCAAAGCCTTAAACGGTTTTATTAAGTTTTCACGTTTCGTCTATTCATTTGTTTGTTTACTTCAAATCTTGCAAAAAAAATTTTGCTAATTCCATTTTTCAGATTCTTTTAAAATTTTGCAAACGTTTCAGTCAGGGGGCGAATGAATATGACATCAGGATAATTTCAATCTTTGTCCTATGTCACACCCTGGACACTGCACACAAACGGTCGTGAAATGACATTTCTTAAAACAAATGACGGAGCAAACAAAATCAATGCGGATTCCTATACGTTCGAGAACCAAACTATAACCAATCTGTATCAATCTGGGTGTCGAGTGTCCATACTGTATGTTAGTACTTATGTATATACTTTGGCACATTATTACAATATAGCGGCTTACAGTAGTGCAACGAATGTACTTACGCAGACCAACGGAAGGGTGCGTGCGGGGCAGCGGGCGGCGGGGCACAGCCTGCCAAACTCCGCGTGTTTGGCAGGCTGGCTACAGGCTAGTACTGCTTGTACCTACGCCGTGACGGCATCGTGCGACATCAAAGGCGTTGCGCTACTGTAAGCCATATCGTAATACTGTGACATAACACTGGCGGCATTGCTGCATTCGATAGCCACCGAGAGGCGTTCTAGCTAGAGCGGGTCTCCACCACTGTCCCTTACAACCTCCGCACCATCTCAGCAATAATAATTGAAAACGCTAAACACGTTAAAAAACCGACTTCCATCGCAACAAATTAGTACATTTTTGCATTTTTATTTTTGGTTTTTGTTAATTTTCTACTAAAGTACTACACCGATTTTGATGAAATTTATATGGGACCACACGGGAAGCACTAGCTTTCAAATAAAAAAAGAATCATAAAAATCGGTTCACCCAGTCAAAAGTTCTGAGGTAACAAACATAAAAAAAGAACATACAGACAAATTGAGAACCTCCTCCTTTTTGGAAGTCGCTTGAAAACCTATGCAAAGTAAAAGTAAACAGAATAAATAACTACTGCAGAAGAAAAATATAAAGTAAAACGTAGAATCAAAAAGCATGAAGTAACAAAATTGATTAGTAACAATAAAAGTCGCAAAGTCGATTCCAACTGGCATATTGAACTTAGACTAATCGACTAAGAAAATTTTGAAGTACTAAATCGGTCTGGTTTGCCTATAGAATGCAAAATAATCTCTGTTTTATATGAGGTTTCTTTGATATATTTTTTCTATTATAAAAGTTTACAAATCGTGTTTCTGCAACTGATAAAATGAAGTCATTTAAATGAAGAATTAGATTGCAAAATATCACTTTCACATGTTTTGTAATCGCTGTGAAAAATCGAGATCCCTGCGACCAAAGTTTCCAATCGGTCGCCTTAAGGTTCCCCAGGAGGCTAGAGTTTCCATACAAACGTAGTTCCGGTTTAATACGAAAACTACATGCCATATTGAATCCAAACTTTGCGAATATATTGAGTAGACACATGTCGATGTTTGTAATTCGTTTTCGATGTACAAAATAATATAAATAAAACGGAAAAAAAAACTTTCGGTACAAATGTAACTTATGCCTTCGTTATGTTATATTTTAATTTACTACGATAAAAACTAATTACAAACATAGATATGTGTCTACTCAATATATTTACAAAGTTTGTATTCAATCCGGCATGTAGTTTTTATATTATAGCAGAACTACGTTTGTATGTAACCTGGAGTCTCCTGGACCCTTAAGTCCTGATGCAAAGCCTAGTTGTTTACGGCCAGTTAACCCTAGAGTAGTCGCGTCTTTCTTTGAAACATGAGTGGACGCGTGGGAAGCATTTTGTCGCCTATGTTAAAATGTTTTTTTTGCATACAATGGTTTCAAAACAGCTTATGAATGTTATAAGAAGAATAAATATATCAATCTTTTACTATAAAAAGCAGTAATATTTATTAAAGTAAATTTAAAAACTTTAGAAAAAAAAACACTTGACAAGATCTTTGACAAAATTGCTGAATATTGACTGATTTATGTATATTTTCATACGTTTTTATTTAATTCTTTAATTTAATGGCGTATATATTTATTTTAAATTACTTCGGCACTTATTTTAGTAAACATACGAGTATGTCCTGAAACTGTACGAACAGTGCTCGCTCCACAGTAAGTTTGTTCATATAATGCAACTATTTCTAGTTCTGGCAAACAAAAAACACTTTCCTCCCGCGGCGGTCACCCGCGCACTGATGTTTTTCTAACTTAAGATACAGGTAGGTAAAGGAAAGAGGAGGAGCTCCTGGGGGGCTTGACCTTGGCGAATGCATAGTTTATAAAATATAATACATTGTTTGCCAAGGGCGGCAAAATACTTATAGCGCGAGCACTCTAGGGTTAAATTAAAACAAAGGATTAAAGTACTTCACTCTCAACTCTAATTATTATAAGCGGGTTTGGAGGCTCGCTGCGTTTCTAGAAAACTTTGTCGGAAAAATATAAGGGCCTAATTTAAATATTTTATCTACTCTCATATCGTGAAATTCACATTATAAACTTTAACACGAGTTTTTATTGACATCTATATATATAAAAGAAAGTCGTGTTAGATACACCATTTATAACTCAAGAACGGCTAAACCGATTTCGCTAATTTTTTTTGTTGAATTTGTTATTGTCAGGAGAAGTTTATAGGGTAGGGTAGGGTAGTGTAGTGTAGTGTAAGGTGGAACGAAGTGCGCCGGGACAGCTAGTACTTTATAAAATACTGTTTATCTAACAAAATTATGTTATATAACAATAAAATTGTTTTGTAACATAATACAAATACGATACAGGGAAAATCCAAGAAGTTAATACATTTAATTTAATTTTCATTAATGTTGTTAACATTGATGTTTGGCGGCAAGACTTAGATAAGATGGTGATAGCTAGCCAAGCCGGCTTAGAAAATGCCCTTCCGCCAACAAAACCGAGTCTTACAATTGACCCCGCCGGGAATCGAACCCGCGACCTCCTGCGTAAAGATAGCCAGTTCCCCATTGCGTTGGGGAATCTTGGTAAGCCCGCTTCCATCTTCGACAACATCTTCACTTACCACCAGGTGAGATGTTGTCAAGGGTTTACCAATTGTGAATAAAAATAATAATAACTAGCTGTCCCGGCGAACTACGTACCACCTTACATTACACTACCCTACCCTACCCTACACTAGACTACCCTACCCTACACTACTCTACCCTACACTACACTACCCTACCCTACACTACTCTACACTACCCTACACTACACTACCCTACCCTACCCTACACTACCCTACCCTACACTACCCTACCCTACACTACCCTACCCTACATACACTACACTACACTACCCTACACTACCCTACACTACCCTACACTACACTACCCTACCCTACCCTACACTAACCTACCCTACCCTACACTACCCGACCCTACACTACACTACACTACCCTACCCTACCCTACCCTACCCTACATAAGAACCTTCTCCTGACAATAACGAACTCGACAAAAAAAGAATTAGCGAAATCGGTTCGTGCGTTCTGGAGTTATAGCGTCAGGAAGGAAAACCCGACTTATTTTTATATAGTAGAGAAGAAGATAATAATAATAATAGTAATAATGGCGGTGACAGTGTATGAAGAGATGGTTATCTGATTACGAACTATCATTAGGTCAGGCTTACTATGAATTTTAGCGATTTGTTTGAAGTTTTCTGTATCTAACGTTCTAACTCAGAATCAGTGACTGGCAAACGTGTCTAGACTCTAGCGTCTATAGCCGTAGCTCTCATTATCCTTATCCATCGAAGCATAACCTTGCAGTTCAGGGGTTGACAACATTTTCGCTGTTTTTACCCACGACGGAACCAAAGTATATAGGGTGACCTCAAATTAGTTCTTGATACCAAAGGGTATGCATGTGCTCATGACAAAGAACAATTTTCCCAAAGAAACTATATTAAAAAAAAACTTTTTCATCTTTATCAAAAATAAACAAAAAATTCCTACTAACGGTGTGAGTGTGTCACCCCTGCCTGGAAATACCACACCTGTAAGCCACTCTCTTTTTTCGCTAGATTCCAACTTTTCTACCATAATTTTTTAGACTTCAGACAAGCACGGACTACATAAGTAATTTAGTTGATATCAGAAGTTAAAAATAAGAAAATTAAAAAGAAATATCAGTATCACAGAAATCACAGAAAAACTATCAAGCTACTAAAGTACCTGCGGTAGGTATGACTGCCATGTTTCAAAAAAGTCGCCTAGCTGCTGCACTGTTTCCATCTTCAACGTAGAAGGTAGCACCACACCACATTATTGTATCGAATTTCTACTCAGTAAATCACAAACAAACAAAATCACGATCATATGGCGTATACGCATTACGCATCCAGGAAGGTTGCGGGAACGCGGGGGCACTGACGGACGACGTTGACCTCCATTATTACTTGCATAGGTAGGGGTGACTGCGTGACGTGGTAGGGATCCGAGAAAAGTATCGATACCTGAGTTTACTCGATACTTTTATTACAATACCAAGTATTTTGTTACTTGATACTTTTTAGTACGATACTGAGTGGGAATCAATACTTTTCACATTACTGAATACTTTTCTACCAGCTAGCAACGGGAAGATATGAAAACGGTATTTCTGGCGAATAAACATTTGTCGTAATCATTTTATTAAATAATTAGCTAGGGTCACAATATTTTTGTGTTTTTATTAACCTGTAATTAGCTAAACAAAAAAGTACTCGACACCTAATTAACTAGATACTTTACAATTAAACACAATTATCCATTACTTTAGTTGCAATATTGCTCATGACTACAGTATCGATACTTTTGTTTTTGATACTCTTGTTACAACGCTTTATCGACACATCGACGTTGTAGAAGTTTTGATGTTAAAACATCAATGTTTTTATTTTTCTTTCAATGTTATTAAGAAACAATGAAATAAATACTAAAAGAAAATAAATAACTTCCATAGTAAAAAAATCATAATGATAAGAGCTGATGATCTTGAAAGGGGCTAAATAGTTTTTGTTTCATTCATAGCTACGGACACTCTTGATGAATTCACCTTTCAACAATAAAGAAAACTAAATCAAAATCGGTCCATATGTTCGTAGCTGCGATGCAGACAGACAGACACACAGATACACACGTTAAACTAATAACACTACTCTGTTTACATCGGGGGTTAAAAAATCGTATGGTAAGTAATAATCTTTATTCAATAATAAGTAAGTAATTTAACCTAAATAACTTTTAAATTATCAGTAGATTATCATACCAGCTCATTTACGTCCCCACCGAGGGGCTAAACCCTACCCTGAATTAGGATGATCGGGCCTTAGTCGACCACGCGGGCCCAGTGCGGGTTGGTCGACTTCACATACACCCTGAGAGTTTCTTCATAGGCGTGTGCAGGTTTCCTCACGATGTTTTTCTTCACCGTAAGAGCGTCGGATAAACGTACATATCACACTAACATTTTAAAGGCGAAAGTTTGTGAGTGTGTATGTTTGATACTTCTTCATGCAAAAACTACTGAACGGATCTGGCTGAAATTTGTTAGATAGACAGTTTAGGACCTGGATTAACACATAGGCTACTTTTTCACGCTCGCGCACTGCGCACCCTCCAAAAGTCATAGAAACGTTGTCCACGCGGGTGAAGCCGCGGGAAACAGCTAGTGAAATCTAAATTCGAAATCACATTGGTACGTGGCAGGATTCGAACTAAGTCATAGAAACGTTGTCTACGCGGGTGAAGCCGCGGGAAACAGCTAGTGAAATCTAAATTCGAAATCACATTGGTACGTGGCAGGATTCGAACCACCACCTCCTGGACAGGAGGCGGCGGCCCTAGCCGTTACGCCACCGACGCTCTAATCGTCAGTACTCGTAGGTAAGTAAAAAATACGATCAAAGTACCGAGATAGTATGGAGTTACAGGTAGCTAAAAACATCGATATTCCCGAAACATCGTAGGTATCGTTTGCAACCCTACCGAATTCATGGAAAACCCGACCCAGGTTTGTTTGTTTCCGCACTGATTTCCTATCTCTTTTTGTCATACCAAGTCGCCCGGCGCAAGACGAGGAGCGCCGACGCGCTAACAAGTTGCAACCAGCTGATAATATCTAGTGCAAAAAGAAGTTAGTAGCACAGATTTGAACATTTCGTTCGTTACTAATTTGCAAACAAAAATAAAAATGTTGCATTGTTGCTACAGTGGAAAGAAGAGAGTTGTGTGTGTTTGTGTGTGGAAGATAGTAAATAAAATTTGTGTTTGTGAATACGATAAAATGCAAACTGTGACAGAAAGTTCGGTCACATGTTTTTACATCTAAAGGTAGGGAATACTAAAGTTCTCTACTCCAGTGACAAGCAGGACTGATGTAAGTTTAATTGATTTCCTTTATCAACAATTCAATTATCAAAAGGTATGTACGAGGGCGGGTCAATAAGTCCGTGACTTTTTGAATGAAACGAAGGTTTTTAGATAAAGAGTTATTTTATTTTTCAACATAGTCTCCTTTGAGTTCCATACACTTAGTCCAACGTTTCTCCATTTTTTTAACCCTTCTGAAAAATAGGATTTGTCGAGGTCATCAAAATAGGCATTTGTTTGTGAAATGATTTCGTCGTTGGAGTCAAATCTTTTTCCACCGAGCCATTTCTTTAAGTTTGGGAACAAGAAATAGTCGCTTGGGGCTAGATCTGGAGAATAGGGTGGATGTGGGAGCAATTCATAGCCCAATTCATGGATTTTTGCCATGGAAAGTGCACATGTGTGCACCCTTGCATTGTCCTGGTGGAACAGAACTTTTTTCTTGGCCAAATGCGGTCTTTTTTTCTTCAATTCCTCATTGAATCGACCCAATAAGTTGGTATAATATTCTCCAGTGATTGTTTTCCCCTTTTGAAGGTAGTCAATGTGGATTATACCGCGTGCATCCCAAAAAACGGTCGCCATGACTTTATTGGCTGACAAACCCACCTTTGCCTTCTTTGGCGCCGATTCACCCTGAGAAACCCACTGTTTCGACTGCTGTTTGGTCTCCGGTGTATTGTGGTGGATCCACGTTTCATCCACGGTTACAAAACGGCGCAAAAACTCGTCCATATTGCGGTTGAATAATGCCAAACATTCTTGCGAAGTTGTCACACGGTTGCGTTTGTGGTCAATTGTGAGCAAACGCGGCACCCATCTTGCAGAAAGCTTTCTCATACGCAAGTGATCATTTAAAATTGAAACCACTGAGCCATGTGAGATGCCTATGGCTTCCACAATCTCCCTCACTTTCAACCTTCGATCGGCTAAAACCATATCGTGAATTTTTTCGATTGTTTCGGATGTAGAGACCTCAACTGGGCGTCCAGAACGTTCGGCATCTTCTGTGCTTGTACGGCCACATCGAAATTCAGTAAACCACTTTTTTACCATGGAAATGGATGGTGCAGACTCCCCATAATATTTATCAAGCTTAGCCTTGGTTTGCGTGATGGTTTTTTTCCGCAAAAAATAATGCTTAATGAGCACACGAAATTCACTTTTTTCCATTTTCTTTTCAAAACTCGCGGTAGTCTGCTATCAACGGCTGTCAAACGCAAACAAAATGGCGCAGCCTTTTCAAATTTTGACAGAAGTCAACTGACAGATGCTTGTTGACATGAACAGTGTTGCCATTTTAATTAAGAGGTGGGAAATTAAAAAAGTCACGGACTTATTGACCCGCCCAGGTACATTTGTTGAAATTTAAGCTTGCTGAAAATTTTTTTTGTTGACGTCCTAGAAACTACCAAATCATTTTTCTTGTGAAATTCACTCGTGTTGTCGGAGGATGAGTTCGGTGTTCTCTTGTACTGGCGCGGTTTGCCGACCACAAGAAATGACGAGAATTTACATGCATTCAAGTAGGTAAACTACACATACTATGTCTTCAGTCTTCGCGGTAATTGGCTATACTTACATAACATTTTAGTAGGTATCATTCAATAAGGGCGGCCGGTGTGAGAGAGATGGTAGGCGTGCGAAACGATCAAAATTTAAATATGATTGAACTGCGGCCGACCGGCGCTTACACCGTAACAGCTTATTAATTAATTTAATTTATGTAAAATTAAAAAAATGAATTTAAAAATATATGTTTCTTAGGGAAAGATGTTTGTTATCATGAACACATGCATACCCTTTGGTATCAAGAACTAATTTGAGGTCACCCTATATATATTAGAACTAATTACAGTATAGACACTCCCTGCCGCTATCTAGATTCCGACCTCACCCCCTCGTCGCCCAGATTAGTTTAGATTGGTTGCAGTTTGTTTATCGAACGTATAGGATTTCGCCGCCATTTTTTTTGTTCCGTAATTCGTTTTTTGAAATGTCATTTCTGGCCCATTGTATGAAGTGTCCAGGGTGTGACGGAAAAGGGGTATGCGTTTAGAGTGAGAGGTTGTGTGTTTGTTTGTGTATGTAAACGAATGTTGCCATTTATCTCGAAAACTACTGAGCCGATTTCCTTGCGGTTTTTTGCATTTAAAAGGTATGATTTCAAAGCAGGTTATTTTTTAGGCACGTTTTATGGCGGTGGTCTACCAGGGAGCGCTGCAAAAGCCAGGAAGGTTGGCGCTTGAGAAGAATTTATTCTTAGAAACTATTCAGCCGACTCCGATGCATCCGATCCGAATGCAATTGCATTAAATAAATAGGTGTCATTTAAGAGCAGGTTTAAAGACATGTTTTACAGCTGTAGACCACCAGGAGGCGCTACAGCAGCTAGAATAGTTGGCACTTGATTGAGGGCTGCTCAGACACAATTCAAACCATTCCGCTGCGGTTTTTTGCTTTGTTTAAGTGTCATGTTTACCAGACTGCCTAGTACAAATAATTGCCATAGTTTTAAGAATAAAGTTTCCACCCCAGAAAAATACGATTTTAGCGATACTACGCAACACTTTTTGTGTTTTAACTTTTTCGGTCTGATGAATGAATGTTAAGGCGGTTTACTTCGTTCGCTCGAAATTAAAATACGATGGGGCAAAATGTTGGTGACTCCTGCCTGCCGCGACTCAAGCAAGGGTTGACGTGGGGTTGACGGCAGCCACCTTTGGAAGAGGAGGTGCTTAAATTACTACTTTTTAACCAATTTCAAAAAGGAGGATTTCTCAATTAGTTTTTAACACTTTTTTATTTTAATAAGTTTTTATTAAGTAACTAGCTTTTGCTCGCGGCTTCGTCCGTTATGACTATCTTAGAGTGGTGAGGCTATCGTCGACATCAGTTTTCTCCAGATCCCCCACGAATTATATCGGGATATTCTGTTCAGCACTGTATGTCACTTCCCACCCCCTCAACCAATTCTAAACAAAAAATCACTTCAATCCGATGCTCCGTTGTGACGCCGATGTCGGCGTTTCATTGCCAGTGGTATTTTCCAGGTCCATATTTAACCAGAATGAAGAAAAGACGTTATGCGTCTGCTGCGGCAGATTATACAGAAGACCGAAGAGTACAATCAGCCACTATGCTTGGCGTTTGTGGACTATGAGAAGGCCTTTGATTCAGTCGAAACCTGGGCTGTGCTACAGTCTCTCCAGCGGTGCCAAATTGACCATCGATACATCGAGGTGTTGAAGTGTCTGTATGAAAACGCCACCATGTCGGTTCGCCTCCAAGACCAGAACTCGAAACCTATCCAGTTGCAGCGAGGGGTGAGACAGGGAGACGTTATATCTCCGAAACTGTTCACCGCCGCCCTGGAAGATGTTTTTAAGCTTCTGGACTGGGGTGGACTCGGCATCAATATCAACGGCGAGTACATATCCCACCTCCGATTCGCTGATGATATCGTGGTCATGGCTGAGACTATGGAAGACCTAAGCACAATGCTCGATGGCCTCAGTAAGGTCTCTCAACAAGTGGGTCTTAAAATGAACATGGACAAGACGAAAATAATGTTAAATGTCCGTGTCGCACCCACTCCTCTAAAGGTTGGAGACTCTACACTGGAAGTTGTTGACGAATATGTATACCTGGGACAAACAGTCCAGTTAGGTAGGTCCAACTTCAAGAAAGAGATCAATCGACGAATCCAACTCGGCTGGGCAGCGTTCGGGAAGCTTCGCAATATCTTCACGTCCCAAATACCGCAGTGTCTCAAGACTAAGGTCTTTGACCAGTGTGTGTTGCCAGTGATGACTTACGGAACTGAGACATGGTCGCTTACTATGGGCCTCATAAGAAGGCTCAAGGTCACCCAAAGGGCAATGGAGCGTGCTATGCTCGGAGTTTCTCTGCGTGATCGAATCAGAAACGAGGAGATCCGCAGGAGAACTAAAGTAACCGACATAGCTCACAGAATCGCTAAACTGAAGTGGCAGTGGGCAGGGCACATAGCTCGTAGAACAGATGGCCGATGGGGCAGTAAAGTTCTCGAGTGGCGACCGCGCACCGGAAAACGTAGCGTAGGCAGGCCTCCCACGCGGTGGACCGATGACCTGGTGAAGGTCGCGGGAAGCCGATGGATGCGGGCAGCGCAGGACCGGTCGTCGTGGAAATCCTTGGGGGAGGCCTTTGTCCAGCAGTGGACGATTTGTGGCTGATATGATGATGATGATGAAGAAAAGACGTTATGCAAATAAACAATTCTGCACATTTATTCGATGCTCCTCGCACAAAATATGGATAAAAACTAAAATAAATGAAAAATGCCCTGCTTTTATACCGGAGGGTAAACAACGACCGCACTTTCTAATATCACGCAACTCTGACGTCATTCACATCACCTGTTTCTCATCTGCTTCTATTCATATTTAGCTCCTAAAAAATTATAATTAATATGAATAAAATAATTTAACTAATTAACAAATAATTTTATCATTCAAAAAATACATTAAAAATAACTACGCAAAATATGTAACTTAACTTCCGGTTTCTTGCTTATTGATTATGACATTAAATCCTTAACTTATTAAAAATGTATAAATAAAATAAATTATAATTAATGAAGCAGCAAATTCGTAAAATATCAAAATCAATTATTAATTATTTTAAATAACTGTACTTCCGGTTACTTATTTTATTAATCTAATTCATAGCCCTGCAACAATAAATCATTAATGAATCAAAACTGTAGATACGCAATTATATGAGATTTATGCACATAAACTTGGCTTTACTAAAATTATTATTCTCTTTAATTTAGTCTTATTGCGATATTTACAAAGTATTAATTAAGTTTTGTTTACAAACAGCGAATACCTTAATATAACTTAAAAAAAAACTACATTAAAATTACATCTGCGCCAATACCGACGTGCACGAGCGTGGAAATGAGTTTTCCCTAGATCCCTCGGGAACTATGTAAGATTATACTAATTAGTAAATTATGTCATTTCCCACCCCCTCAACCATCTCTGTGCAAAAACTCACAACAATCCATTGTTCCGTTGCGACACAGTATTACGATATGGCTTACAGTAGCGCAACGCCTTTGATGTCGCACGATGCGCCAATGGCGTAGGTACTAGCCCATACTAGCCTATAGTCAGCCTGGAAAACTCGCGGAGTTTCCTAGGCACTCTAGGCAGTGCCCTCTCGCCCGCTGCCCCGCAAGTACCCTTCCGTTGCTTTGTGTAAGTACATTCTGTAAGCCGCTATAATGTAATACTAAGGTGGCGATGTTAAAGAAATTAAACAAAAAAGGGTATTTTCTCAGTTCCCTCAGGAACTGCATCGGGCTATACTATTTTCACGAGATAAAAGGTAGACTATGACTTCCCAGTGAAACAGGCTACCTACATGACAAATTTCATTAAGATTGGTCGAGGTATTGAAGCGTGAAAAGGTTACAAACAAACAAACAAACACATTTTTACATTTGGGTAGTCCTTACTTTCTGACCTTAACTTTTTTTTATAAAATTACCTATATCACAGTTTTACGACATAGCTTACAAAAGCGCAACGCCTTTGATGTCGCACGATGCCTCCACGGCGTAGCTAGGTTTTTTAGGTTATAGAGAATAAATTTTGTTTACAGTAACTAATTAGTTTGCATTTTCAGGGCTGCACCAGAATCTTATGGTGACGATGCTATTGGGTACGTGCAACTACGTTGTGGATCAGGACTTTGCACACTCAATTGCAAGATCTGCCCCGAGCACGAAGTGAGGCTAGTTCATACAAAGTCACTATGGTGATAGACGAGACTAAAACTGAAATCGTCAGTTGCCAGTGCTTGGACTGTGCAGCTTCAGCTGGTGGTTGTAAGCATGCAGTGGCATTTTTAATGTGGACCCATCGTCGCAGTGAAGAACCTTCCTGCACCGAGGTTGAATGTTACTGGAATAAACCCATCTTCTCGAGAGTAGGGACTACTATGAAATACGTCACTGTAGATCAAATTTGCAAAAAAAACAGCTCCACATCATGGAACCAGCACAGAACTTTTCACACAGAAAGTTTCTTCAAGAAGCAAATAAGAAGAAAATTATTAATTGTGACTGTTGAAGTATCAGAACGACTTTAAACACAGTGATGTTCGACAGTTTTCACTTCATCATTTCATTATTTAAGTGAGTGATGATATAAAGAATGATGTCAACAAATTACTAGAAACATTACAAGAGAAACTTAACAAAAATGCTTTTGATTTAATTGAAGAGTCAACTCGAAACCAATGTAAGAGCCCTTTATGGTATGACCTAAGATATGCTCGTTTAACCGCATCCAAAGCATATGAGGTTAGTCGCTGTCAAACACCAGATGGATAATTAGTTTAGCTGCGATCATGGGAGCTAAAACACCTGACACATCAGCTATGAAAAGACGCCGGAAATTGGAATCATCAGTTATAAAATCTGTGCAGAGTAAACTTAAAACCAAAGTCAAGCCCTGTTTTGTGCCTGTTTAGACAATCGTACTTAAGCAGTAACCTCCAGCCGTGCGTCGGAGCTGACACACACACTTTTTTTTATTGAATTTTAATGTACTTAAATTATTTGAGTTTGCATTTGAGTTTGAAATCATGGGTTTATTATTCGCAGTATATTCGGAATATCCCATTCAACGACTTGGCTTAATGACGTTCAGCAAAGTTGTTGAAATTTCGACTTGGCCAGTTGTCCTTTAGTCAATGAGTTAAATGTCGCCATTCAATCAACAGGAGATGGCTGCGACATACATTAGGCACACTGGCCATTAGGCTTTTTGAGCATAAACACTTTTTTCAAATAAAAGCTAGTACCTTAAGGTTTTTAGGTTTTTCAAAAATTATTTGAAGTACAATAAAACTAATAAAGCACTTCTTGTTCAAGTTCCTACGTATAGGTAATGGCACGTTTTAGCGCTCCTCCAAAGCCTTTGTCGCAGCGTTCTTATTAAAAATCCATCCTGCGACGCGCCCCACTCCGAGTTATAGAACCTTCTTATAAAGGCTTTGTAGCCTCTGCGGGTCTAGTTTCTTCAGATATGCTTAGGTAATTCCACAGGTCGAGCGACGGTGGCGTGACGGCTGGGGCCGCTACCTCCTGTCCGGGAGGGCGCGATTCGCATCCCGCCACGTACGAATGTGTTGTCGAGTCAGTAAGTAAAAAAATATATCTATTCAACCTGCTTGTGATCTGAATGTAACATGACACTCCCCAATCTATCTCGGTAATAATCAAGAATGTAGTATTATAGTTGCTGCCTAGAGAGAGTATCTGATGTACTTAAAATATTTAGGAATCGTTCTTGATAACTTAATTAATTTCTAACTTCAAACAAATCTGTTATGCCACAGAAATGGAAAACTCATGCCAATTTTGATATTCACTCTCTATTAATACGTCTTTACCTATAAAATTGCCGATTCAGTTTTTTAAGTTCAGTGCCAATTTTTATTGAAAATAAAGTAATTGTTTTTTATTATTGAACTTATTGGCTTGCCCCGAATGCCCGGACACCTGCACAATGGTAGACCTCTGAGGGGCCACTGATAATGGCATACGCGTGGCTACCTATTGGGCCAATAAGATATAAAATAACAAGTGTCAATATTCAAACCATCGATTCGAAAAGAAGAAGAAGATTGAACTTATGGCGATTCTACTTATGGTCTTTTATTATTAGTAACTAGTGGCATCATTCATGTTCCAATCCCCTGAGCTATGTATCATTGAATGGAAAAAGCCGCTTTTTTAGTGGTCGGATGGGGCAATTTTTAAAGACTAGTTAACTTTTTGAATCTTGATGAAAGTGACGAAATCTTATGCGGGGTATTCCCAAATATGACATAGTATCGAAGAAACTGCTGCGATAACTCTAGGAGGTTTTTTTTAAATTAAAAATGTGTTCAGGTGAAAAAATCCGACTTTATAAGGTTAAAGCGTGGTTAAAGCCACCGTGCTCTCAAAATACCTAAACAAAAGGCATATGTTTACCACCATTTAATTTCTAATGGTGTAATGCTATTTTGAGAATAAATTTTGTTTTAATAACTATTGTTCTTAATATTAATGTTTATCTTTAAACTTTTTTATACAATCGGCAATTTCATAGGTAAATACCTATTTGTAGAAAAGAAATACATAAGAATTACAAAAGGATTTCACACGTTAAATTAATATCACAAAAAACATAATTTATCTTACCCGAGATGGGTCTTTAAAGAGAGAATCAGGTTTATAATTATACTAGTTATAAAATAGTTAGACAGTCTGATAGAATTTTTCCAAGTACTTTAGCAGAAAAAAAATCATCTACAATAGAGTGTCAAGGATTTCGCTGGGTCGGGGCCGGTTCGGCAAAGTGCACATAGTATGTTCACAACTGTATCCTACTCATATTTTTCTACTTTTTCTTTATGTTATTTGTACCTTTTTTGTTATTTTTATGTTTTCTGTGTGTATTTTTGTATAATAAATGTTATCTTATCGTATCTTGTTTATAAACTCTTTATTGATCTTTTGTTACAATACTTAAAAATATATTATATAAAAAGGCGGACTTACCCCTTACGGGATCTCTTCCAGTCAACCTACTTATCTTATGTTGACCTACAAATATTATGCACATATAAATGCAAAAAGCTGTCTTTGAATGATTCATGTAATGACCCTTGATTGATTATGAAAAAACCGAAAAACTATTAGAAGCAGTATCATAACCTAAACGCACGACACACACATAAACACACACACACATAAACACACACACACACACACACTCACGACGCATGCCTCTTGTATACTATTTTATTAACATGCAGATAAGAACTTTTCCAATACCTATTTTTTTCGCAAACTCTATATACTCTTAAATACCCTAATACACCTCACCGGTTTTCTTTTGAAAATAAGTGTCTCAACGCCTCAACGTCTGCTATATTTAAAGGTAACTCAAAGGTGACTGACTGAATGACATAGTGATCTATCAACGCACAGCCCAAACCACTGGACATGGAAATTTGGCATGCAGGTAGATGTTATGACTTAGGCATCCGCTAAGAAAGGATTTTGGGAAATTCCCACGGGAACCGCAAAAATCGGGATCTGCGCGGGCAAAGCTGCGGGCATCCATTAGTTTACCTATAAGACCTATCAACATATCGGCCGAAAAACTTCCAATGCTGGACAAAGGCCTCCTCCAACGATTTTCACGACGACCGCTCCTGCGCTGTCCGCATCCAGTGGCGCATCCCGCGATCTTTACCAGGTCGTCGGTCCACCGCGTGGGAGGCCTGCCTACGTTACGTTTTTCGGTGCGCGGTCGCTACTCGAGAACTTTACTACCCTAATGGCCATCTGTTCTACGAGCTATGTGCCCTGCCTACTGCCACTTCAGTTCAGCGATGGAAACCTAAAATATAGGAAATTTTATTTTCGCCCCAGTCTCCTATAAACTGTGTTAAACTATTAAACATGAAAAATGTATCAATTATGTGAGACAAGTTTGTGACGATAAAATAAACAAATTAATTGATTGATTGAGTTACGATTTTACGTTTATCCGACGCTCTTACGGCGGAGCAAAACAACGTGAGAAAACCTGCACACGCCTGCGTAAAAACTTGAAGGTTTTGTGTGAAGTCGGCCAACCCTCATTGGTCGGGGCCCGATACCCTAATTCAGGGAAGGTTCGAGCCCTTTGATTGGGGATGTATATGAGGTAATATGATGATGAATTCCACAGGAACCGATCATAATGAGGACACTGTGCTGTGGTAGTGAGACTAGCGTGTTGTGTTGACCACGCAGGTTGCTTAGCACATTTAACCGCCTCCGTGGCGTAGTGGTTAAGTCCATTAGTATCAATCACATCAAGAGGTCGCGGGTTCGATTCCCGAAGAAGTCTTACCTTGAAAGACTCGGTTTGGTTAGTGAAAGGGTATTATCTACGCTCGCCTGGATAGCTACCACCATCTATTATAAGTCTTACCGCCAAACATCTTTGTTAACAGCATTGATATGTTCAGGCTTGAAGATAAGATAGCCAGATCCGTATAGCGTTGGGGAATCTCGGTAAGCCTGCTTTCGTCCTCGTTACCATCATCACTTACCATCAGGTTATATGATGCCAAGAGCTTACCTATTGTAAATAAAAAAAAAACTGCACGGTCGTAGCCTGAATGGGCTTGATTTTTAGTGGCATTAATATCAACCGTTTCCGTACTTCACACAAGCTTCACAAGACACGTTGAGCCGTTTGTGCTGGATGCTATGACAATAGATGACCTTTGGAGGCATATCAGAGGCCATAAGTTTTACTGTTAGTGGCATTAATATCGACCGTTTCCGTGCTTCACACAAGCTTCACAAGACACGTTGAGCCGTTTGTGCTGGATGCTATCACTAGATGAACGCCGCTGGCGTACTGGAGGCCATAAGTTTGACTGTTGGTGGCACTAATATCGACTGTTTCCGTGCTGCACACAAGCTTCACAAGACACGTCGAGCCGTTCGTGCTGGATGCTATCACTAGATGAACGCCTCTGGCGTACTGGAGGCCATAAGTTCGACTGTTGGTGGCACTAATATCGACTGTTTCCGTGCTTCACACAAGCTTCACAAGACACGTCGAGCCGTTCGCCTGGATAGCTACCACCATCTATTATAAGTCTTACCGCCAAACATCTTTGTTAACAGCATTGATATGTTCAGGCTTGAAGATAAGATAGCCAGATCCGTATAGCGTTGGGGAATCTCGGTAAGCCTGCTTTCGTCCTCGTTACCATCATCACTTACCATCAGGTTATATGATGCCAAGAGCTTACCTATTGTAAATAAAAAAAAACTGCACGGTCGTAGCCTGAATGGGCTTGATTTTTAGTGGCATTAATATCAACCGTTTCCGTACTTCACACAAGCTTCACAAGACACGTTGAGCCGTTTGTGCTGGATGCTATCACAATAGATGACCTTTGGAGGCATATCAGAGGCCATAAGTTTTACTGTTAGTGGCATTAATATCGACCGTTTCCGTGCTTCACACAAGCTTCACAAGACACGTTGAGCCGTTCGTGCTGGATGCTATCACTAGATGACCGTCGTTGGCGTATCGGAGGCCATAAGTTTGACTGTTGGTGGCATTAATATCGACAGTTTTTTTATTATAAAAAGTTTGAGTGCGTTTGGCTGCACCTCACCTGATGTTTCCGTGCTTCACACAAGCTTCACGCCATTTTTTCTGGATGCTATCACTAGATGACCCTCGTTGGCGCGTCGGAGGCTATAAGGGCTGCTGGAAACAATTAGCTGTGGGGAGGTTTATCACTAGCTTCATCTACACTTGGCCTCCCACTAATCCGGACTTCGCCCCTTTCTGAAGAGTACATTAGTTTAGCTTTCTCAACATTTGGGAAAAGACCCGTACCCCACTTGTAGTAGTAGGTATAGTACTTTCGGGGAAATAGCTGCAGTACACCCGAACGGAGTTCTAGAAATGTGTTGAAGGATAAAATAATTTCACAAATAATTATATTTATGTTTCGTTCGCTCTTTTAACACGTTCGGACGCGGTAACCGGACCCCGATCACTCGAGAGACACATTTTTTTTTCATACAAATATTAAATACGGTCAAAGCCGTACTGCCAAGTTTTGTCTTCATTGATTATCATCTACACAAGGTTCGGCTATAACCGTATTAGGTTGATAATCGGCATCTGAGCCGTATTCGCCATCTTTATATGGGTCTATGGGTCTTTATATGGGTCATTCTCCGAGTGCTCCGACGATTCAGGAGTTGATGCATCGTCTAACAGCTGTCGGAGGCGCTCTTCGCCTTTTTCATAGCTCATCTAGAAATAAAAACAACAAAAATCACTTCAAACATTTCGGCTATAGCGGCCAGGAATCAACTTGAAGTCATGAACAAACAAAAGCGTAGTAATAGCAAGGTTTGTGCACAATATTTTCTGTAATATTGAATTTGCGCAGTCAAGGTCATTTTTCGATTTTTTGACCAAAATGCATTCAAATAACGGGAAACAGGAGTGTAGTTTATCAACAATTTGCAATCTTTATACTTGTAAATACGTTTTGACCATAATTTACACAATAGTAGTCTGGTTTTACGCTTACCTTCGATGCCGGGCCGCGATGTAATTTTCGCGCCAAACCGAAAAAACCCGTCTGTCTCGGAGCGTACTCAGCGAAGCACTAAACCTCCGCGCCCCACTTCCCTCCATACAAGGACTACGGCCTATGCCATACTGTCAAATTTTGAAGATCTTTCGCATGTGTGCGTGACCGTCATTCGTTTGCATGTGAGACTTAGTGTAGCGGCAGTAGGAAATTTGCGTGCCTACTCAGAATTTCAGTAATTCTGGGCTACATACTAATTCAATGGATTTTGAACGGCGATAACCGTAGTGGCTTTTAGAGAGGGCGCAGTAAATACGGCATATGCCGTACTGTCACTATACATTTCCATCCTTAATTCGGCTGATGCCGTACCACGTCCGATCGTGTTAACCGTATCTTTGACGGCTCCCGACAAATACTCTGTCAAAGGTGCCGCTCTGAGTACAATCGTGCTGCCCGCCACGCCGCCGCCTACGTGGCGGGCGGCACCTTTGACAGTGTTTATCGGGAGCCGCCAAAGATGCGGTTATGAGAACGAACTTTAAATATGTTTTTTTTTTATTTAAAATTTTATCATTATTTTAATTACTTTCACTGCTGGACGAAGGCACAAACGAAGGGTCTTCAGAATCGGCGCCTATCTTTTCTTATTTATCAATTAAAGACTGAACAAGATTCGCGCAACCCCGTGCGTGTGTAATCTTTTGGCTCCTTTGACACAAGCGTTTGACGCGAGCCGGTAGCGGCGAGCGGCATTTATCAAAGGTGCAGCTAATTCAGAGAACGAACTTTACATGCAATAAGTGCCAAAGACCCTTAGCTAGTATGAAAAATAACAGCTAAATACCAAAATAGCGGGTCAGGCGAGGCGCGCAGCTACGGATCCGTGGAACGGATTAATTGCGGGCTTACCCCCTTGTTATCTACAACGCTGTAATTGGGAACTTGATAAGTAAGCATTTATTTGTATACGTACTACTCGAAGGATGTGTAGGGTGCAGGGATGCAATTAGGGCATTTTGGAAGGGCCCTGCATTCCTTCTTTGGCATTATTTTAACCGTGGTGGTCATGACTGAGCATGAGCGTCGGTAGCGTAACGTTTCCCGATTCCTATAATTTGGGGATCTTTAAGGCAAGAGTGAATAGGCATTATTTGAGTTTGCGTGTACCATCCTCGACTGCATCATCACTCACCATCAGGTGAGTTGCAGTCAAACGCACTCAAATTTTTAATAAAAAAAAAGAAAAAAAAAGGTCCGCCACCTCCTGTCCGGGCGGGAGGTCGTGGTTTTAATCCTGCCACATAGCGATGTGATTTTGAATTTAGATTTCATATGAACGTTTATCCGACGCTCTTACGGTGAAGG
This sequence comes from Coleophora flavipennella, assembly GCA_947284805.1. Lineage (NCBI taxonomy): Eukaryota > Metazoa > Arthropoda > Insecta > Lepidoptera > Coleophoridae > Coleophora > Coleophora flavipennella. The sequence goes on along the minus strand of OX369293.1, from coordinate 9,365,932 downwards.
AAAACATCGTGAGGAAGGAAACGCCTGCGGAGAAACTCGCAGGTTGTGTGTGAAGTCGACCACGGGCCCGCGTGGTTGACTAAGGCCCGATCGCCCTAATTCAGGGAAGACTCGGTGGGGAAGTTTATGAGCTGACTAGTAGTAGTAGTGGTCATGGCGTGTGAAAAAGTGCAAATTTATGCTGGAAGTATGTATCAGGCTGCACAGGGGCGGACTTGAGGCTTTTGTGGAAGATTCCTTTTCTTATCGTGCGTGTAGCACTTAATTTTTCCGTAATATGAGATAAGATAAGGAAAAATAGAACAGATGGCCGTTGGTGTAATAAAGTTATATCGAGTGGCGACTGCGCGCCGAAAGAAGTAGCGTAGTCAGATGACCCAATCGGTGGACTGATGACCTGGTAAAGTTGGTAGCAGGAATAGACTGCTGCGCTGGATGCGGACAGTGCAAGACTGGTTGTCGTGGAAATTCTTGGCCTTTGTCTTGCAGTGGACGTCCAATGTACCAATGAGTTTTTCGAAACTTACGTACATATTACTCACCTATTGCTTTAACTGTGAAGGAAAACATCGTAAGGAAACCTGCACACACCTGCGAAGAAACTCGAAGGTTGTGTGTGAAGTCGACCAACCCGCACTGGACCCGCATGGTCGACTAAGGCCCGATCGCCTTAATTCAAGGTAGGCCCTAGCCCCTCGGTGGGGACGTATATGAGCTGATATGATGATGATAATTTTAAGTGACCCCCAACTGAATGCAGCCCTGCGTAGACAATTGATTTAACTGGAAGCTAAGTCATGCGTACGACTTAAGATAAAGGAGGGGAGGGCTCAAGCACCAAATCCATTGTAATCCTTTAAGTGAGTACAATCAGAGAAATGCTTAACGAAGTTACATTTATTTTAGTACGATCCAAATGTAAGGCATAGATCGTTTTGCTAAGAGACTGAATTTTGTTTCTGAGAGATTGTTTCTTTATTTTAATTATTTTTTGCTTTATTCTCCACTCAATAAATTTCCATGCCCTAACTTGTAACCGTATTTTTAAAAAGGAGGAGGTTCTCAAGTCAACCTGTGTATTTTTAGGGTTCCGTACCTCTGAAGGAAAAAACGGAACCCTTATAGGGTCACTTTGTTGTCCATCCGTCTGTCTGTCAAGCCCGTTTATCTCGGGAACGCGTGGAGGTATCGAATTGAAATTAATACTGCGATCTACAGTCCCTTGAAGCTGTGAATAAAAAAAACTTCTAAGTTAACGTAAGAAAAAGATATGGCAGTTTATGCCGCAAATAACGTAAATTTCGACACTCTCAAGGGAATCAAAATTTGTAGGGTATTTTCCGTTAAACTAGAACTTTGAAATTTGGCAAGTAATACCGTCTTATACTACAAGTATAGGGAAAAATATGCAAACTGTACATAATATGTAATTAAATCATTAAAAAATAGTCTTTATTTAAAATACGTATTACTCCCTTGAGAGTGTCGAAATGTACGTTTTTGGCGGCACAAACGGCCGTATCTTTTTTTACGTTAACTCAGAAGTTAAATTTATTCACAGCTTCAAGGAACGACGGCGGTCTAAATTTTGAATTGAGTTAACCGTGTCATATGGGGTATCATAATATTAAAGGGCTTCATTGGCACAAGCTTTAACAGATTTTTAATTATTTGTATGATGTATAGTTTTCAATTTATGACGAAGAATGAAAAAATATATTTTTTCCTTTTTTGTATGTATAGGTAGGTATTTACCTAATAATTTGGGTGTATGCTATATGGTATGATTTATATTATGTACCTACACATTTGAACGGAACCCTCGGTGGGCGAGTCCGACTCGCACTTGGCCGGTTTTTTATATACACTATCACGCATCGTAAGAGCGTCGGTGGCCCTTAATGGCTAGGGCCACGCCTCCTGTCCGGGAGGTCGTGGTTCAAATCCTGCTACGTACCAATGCAATGTGATTTCGAATTTACCTTTCGTAGGTACGTTTATCCGACGCTCTTATGGTGAAAGAAAACGTCGTGAGGAAACCTGCACACGCCTGCAGAGAAACTCGCAGATTGTGTAGTGAAGTCGACCAACACGCACTGGGCCCGCGTGGTCGACTAAGGCCGGATTGCTCTAATTCAGGGTAGGCTCGAGCCCCTCGGTAGGGACGTATATGAGCTGACAAGATGATAATCACGCATAACTTTTTACAGAGTAGACCGATTTCGATATTTATTTTTCAATGGATAGAGTATACTTTGAAGTTGGTCCCATATAAATTTTATCAAAACAAGTTTACTCCTTTATTTATGAAATTAACAAAAACATCAAAATGTACCGAAATTCTAGTTGTTGCGATAAAACTCTATTGATTTAACGTCTTCGGTAGTGGTCAATTATAACATAGCGCTTTGAAGCATTCACGACTGAAGTGACTTCCAATTGAGTTTGAACTCCGACCAAAGTATATACCATAGACACATCCTGGACAATTCATTCAACGGGCCAGAAATGACATTTCAAAAAACGAATGACGGAACATACAAAATGGTGGCGATATACTATACGTTCGACAACCAAACTGTAACCAATCTGTATCAATCTGGGTGACGAGCGGGTGAGGTCGCAATCTAGAGAGCGGCAAGGAGTGTCCATGCTGTATTGTTAGTACTTTGCCATAGTCTTCTTGATGATTAGTTATTCGATTCAAGTATTACGAGGCACGTCCAGAAATGAAGTGTACGGAGGGTTTTCACGGGCAGAGGGTTTTTTTTGTCATTGCTGGTCACACTGACGTATAGTTTACCTCTTCAGAGTTTTTTGGCGGGATTTGTAGTGATCACGTTTGCAGTTTTACATTAGTGTTTTTGCATTGTTTTCTGCTAGAATTTGCTTTAAAAAGGGGTGGGTTTTGGAGTAAATAGTCTGGTGGACGTGAGCAATGTAGAGAACATGAAAATAAAATGAAGGAGGATCTGACCACCCGGCTTGTACTGGGTGCAGTTTTACAGACCGGGTGGTCCACCTTAGAATGGGATCGTTGCAGATGTTGTCAAGAATTCCACAAATGATTTGTGATGCACCGATACCAGCATTACAAATAAAAATAGAAATGATGATGAATTTTGAAGACTGTCTCAAAAGGGCGTAAGTTAATTACCCAGAGACGTAAATATATTATGAAACAAAATAGTTTAGCCATAGTTTCTAGCGAGCCCAAGAAAGAACGCGTCAGTACGACCAAATACCAAACAAAGTCATGAGGTTAAAAGGTTTTTTTTTATTCACAATTGGTAAACCCTAGACAACATCTCACCTGGTGGTAAGTGACGATGTTGCCGAAGATGGAAGCGGGCTTAACAAGACTCCCCAACGCAATGGGGAACTGGCTATCTTAACTTCATGCCGGAACACACCAATGATATCAACATTGATATTTGGCGGCAAAACTTAGATAAGATGGTGGTAGCTAGCCAGGCGGGCTTAGAAAATGCCCTACCACCAACCAAACCGAGTCTTACAATTGACCCCGCCGGGAATCTACCCGCGACCTCCTGTGTAAAGCCAGTGAACTTTGCCTCTGAGCTACGGAGGCGGTTAGTAGATTAAACTGAGTGTGCTGTTCAGAATAAAAATAGTTTAAAAATGGAAAATAGTTTATTGGCACTTACAAGTTACAAACATTGTGATGCAGCCCTAGTTCCCAAACTAGTCGTTAGACTGTATCTTGGGAACCAGTTCCTTCCCTTTTTTAAAGACACGATAAAGTAAGTACCTACACAACTTTACACTATGTACATTATTAATCAAAATAAACTTAGTCTAATCGAAGTAACTATTTAGTAATCTGTGGTCTAATTTTAAAACTTTCAAGTAACAATTGTTGTTGTAGTTTAAAGCACAGATTACTAAATAGTTAAAAGTGTGAAGAATGTGCAAATGAGTGTTAGTGCGTGTGTGTGTGAGTCTTAGATAGTGTGTGTGTGTGGGTCTGTGTGAATGTGTGTGAGTGTTTGCATCTACTTATCTATTTCAGTGTGATGATATGCGTATTGTCCAATATAGATAATGGAACTGATTAAGTTGATGAACTGAATATAGTTGGATTACGCCCTACATAAGTCTAATAGTTCACAATAGATAAGTACCTACGGTGCATTTGAGTCTCATCGTATGAATATCAAGACTTCATATCATCAGCCTCATAGACTACAAATTGACACAATCCTCAACCTCATTCTGTATTCATGAATTCAAATAACATTTCATTTTGCATAGAACTAGGTGGTACCTATGCAGTGTAGTGTAGCCAGTGTAGGTAACATTGAACTTACAGCTTCACTTTGGAGTCCCGCGATTTATATTATTTACATGACATTGGTGTAATAGTCGTATTGATAAGATAAGATATGTCATTTATTTGTCTTAAACGTGGTAAAACATGTACAACATTTTTAGCTTAAGTATCTCAAATTGAGCCTAAATAGGCACCGGAAATACACAAAAAATAATTTATTATTATATTAACATAAAATTAAACATTAATTCGCAATGACATTACAGCCGGATGTGTTCGAATATTTTGATGATTCCGTGTGAAGAATCCATGAATAAGAAGACAGTCATCATCATATCAGCCCATATACGTCCTCACCGAGGGTACAGATGAGATACTAGTTACTCGAGCCTACCCAGAATTAGGGCGATTGGGTTACGAAGTAACTAGTATCTTATCTGTGAATCGGGCCTTTTTCGACCACGCGGGCACAGTGCTCGAGATTCTGCGCAGGCATGTGTAGAACTAAATGAACTGAATGTCGCTAACGCGGTCCTTGTCTGATTATATGCCTTTCTCTGTCGAAAACTCTAGAACAAAATGACAAGGACGGGGATGTGCAAGCGAGATAGAAAACTATAAATACCAGGACTTCACTCGGTTGGAGCAGGGGGGGACTCAGCAGCCACCTCCCCGTGGTGTCCCCTGGTAACACGCTTGGCAGTAGAACCATGGGTCTTCCTGAGTCAGCTGCCAAGCGTGGCAAACGGCTGCTCGACTCTGCCGTGCATTGTGGGCGCAGCCGGCACAGTAAAAACGTCCACCTGCGTTAGCCCTGTGCAGTTGAGCGCTGTACGCGGGGAGAACGGGATCCTGATCGACTGAGCTGAATGGGGGTCGGAGCGAGTTACCACCTGACAGCAACACGCCTTCTTTGGCCCGAGATTCTCGTTAAACGGTACCCACGTGAATAGCCAGCACGTTGGAATGGGCATGTGTCCCCCTTCTGGGGCCACAGGCGAGGTGTGGGGGGGTCCTGCTTCGGCAGGGCGGACTCGGCCATGCTGACGGGACAAGACTGCGTGGGAACACCCGGTAGGACCTGGATCGTCCAAGCCCGGCCCACCTGTTTGAGTCTCCGATGTCGCGCAGTGAGTCCAACTCCTTGCACCTATATCCTTCCGATAGCCCTGGTGCCATTAGTGCATCCCCAAACGTGCGGGCTCCATGGAGGGTGGAGAGTCGGAAGGATGAATATAAAGCGCGTTGTTATGAACTCAAAAAGATCCACCTCGCTCGCGCCTCACGCGTACCCGGTGTCAGGGAGCAACCCCCGGTGCCAACACCTGCCCCTGTGCCCTCAGGGCGGGGCCGCATCTGTACAGGATTTACAAGCCCATCTGGTCCAAAAAGGATGCCACCGCCTCAGTCTAAGGCTCGTCTAGCGGGAGGAAGACCCACCCATCGCACCCCAGACACCAGACGCGATGTTGCACTCGCCTTCATACGGCGAGTGTTCCACACTAAAACCGCGGAAGTAATGAAGACGAAGGTGGCTGAAGATATCCCCCCTCCCTTGCCATCCAATCTGGGCGGGGGAGAAGAGTTCTTCTCCAGCGAGGCTGCCTCCCCATCAGTGGAATTGGACGTCACTGAAGAAGATTATTTTGAGGCCCGCACTGGCGAGGCGTTCACACTGGCCACAGTGTGCCACCCTGGCACAACAAGGCCAGCTCCCTGTAGTGCGTCTCTTCCAGGCACACCTATGCCCGCAATAGCGGAGACAACAATCCCGGCTAGAGATGCCTTCTTTCTTCCTGCGCTGGAAATGAAACCCCCGCCATCCGTGGCGTCTCTCGGATGTACTTTAATGGTCTCGTCACCCACGGTGATTAGCCAGGGGGGCATGCCCATGATAACGCTCGGAACACCAGTAGCAAAGACGCTGTTGTCAGGGGTGCCACCACGCGCCCCATTGCCCAAACATGTAAGGATGGAGACGTCGCCCATCCTTACTCCTCCGCCACCCCCGTCAATTAGGGTATCCCCCAGACCCACTCGATCAGCAGTGCTTAGCGGAGCCACTGCACATGCGCAGGCTTTCGCACTTCATGCAGCAAGCGCGCCGCTCCTGGACGTGGAAATGCACTCCGTTCAATCGAGCGCGCCCCTCCCAGCGACCGTTATAAATGCTCCATCCGCCCTAGCCTTCGCTTCAAACGCAGCCCCGGTGAGCGCAACAGACCAGCAGGCTGTACCACGCCGCCCACGCTACCCCCCACTCGTGGTGGAGCATCTCCCCAACTGGGCCCAACACTTCCGGGCCCTAAAGGAGGAGCTCGGGCATGCTCCTAATGCACGCCCGTTTGGTAAGGGTGTACGCTTCTCCCCCAAAGACGACCAGGAGTACCGCGTCATCCAGCGTTATTTCGTGAAACTGGAAAAAGACGTGGAGATCTCCTGGTTTTCCTACTCCCTGCCCACGGAGAGAAGCCTTAAGGTGGCCACCCGAGGGCTGCCCGCCGACACCGATCCCGCGGATATTGAAGAAGAACTCCGTGTCCTGGGATTTGAACCCGAATTCGTGCGCGCCATTCGCGCACGAAGAGGTCGCCCAGGTTGCATCTTCTTCGCCCAGCTGCGGCGGACGGAGAACCTTGCCCCGGCTATATACAGCATTGAGGAGATGCTATGTGTGCCGGCCGTCAGAGTAGAGGCCTGGCGCGGGAAAAAAGGCCCCGCACAATGCCACCGATGCCAAAAATTCCGGCACTCGTCACACAATTGCCACCGTAAGCTAGCATGTGTGCGGTGCGGCGAGGAACATGCCGCCCGGAACTGCACAAGAGATCGGAACGAGCCACCGACCTGTGCTAACTGCCAGGGGGCCCACCCAGCAAACGCGTCGGACTGTCCCGCATTCAAACGCGAAATGCGCAACAAGAAGGCGGGCACCGTCGCCGTTACCACTTCTGCCGCAAAACCGTCGCGCCTTCAGCCTCCCCCTTCTTCACAGTCAACTCAGGCTGTCCCTCCCAAGAAGCGGAGGAGAGGAAGGAGGAGGAGGAAAAAGAAACAGGCTCATACTACCTCGGAGCCTGCGCCCCCCGAGCAGACGCGCAGCCAGGCACCGAGCAACCAACAGCAGCAGCAACCAACAGCAGCAGCAACCATCGCAGCAGCAACCATCGCAGCAGCTGATGAAGCCGGTGCCTTCACCACGCATCCGGCAACCACCACCTTTAGCTCCGGTCCCAATGGCACTGCCACGGACGACGCCCCAGGCGCCACCTCCACCACAGGAGCCCCAGCGGAGCTTCGCTGCCATCGCAGCCCCGAAGCAACCGAGGTGCCAAAACAGGTCCGTAGCTTCCCAGGTAGCTCCAATGCAACCACAGGCCAAAGAGGAGAGGAGGGGCGTCATCACGGCGACCATCACCTTCCTCAACGAAATCTTGGTCGTGGTACAAAGCGACCGCGACCCGACTCCAGTGATTCTCCGGGGGATGGCCCAGCTCCTTCAGTCACACCATTGACTGAAACCTCCCTGAGGATCCTCCACTGGAATGCCGAGGGCCTCAGCAAACAGAAGCTGGGGCTCTTAAGGATCGTCCTCTCTGTTCAAAAGGTGGACGTGGTGCTTATTTCTGAGACCCACCTTAAGGAAAGGGATAGACTGAAGATTCCTGGTTACCTCGTTTACAGGAAGGAAGAGATTTCCGTTCACTCTGGCGTGGCCTTTCGGGGTTTGGCCGTTGCAGTGCGGAGCCGACTTGTCCACCAGCCGCTGCCAGTCCCGGTCCTCCAGGCTGTCTATGCGTTAGGCGTGGAACTGTGCATCACCGGGCAGCCAGTCCGTGTGTTTGCGTTTTATAAGCCCCCAGGTAGCCGTATCCACACCCTGCTGGACTCGGCACTGCCTACAATAATCGGGGGTGACTTTAACTGCAAACACACGGTTTGGAAATCCACACTTATCTGTCCCGATGGAAGACGTCTCTTTGATGACGCTGAGCGCCAAGGATATGACGTACTGGGCTCGGAGATGCCAACGCACTACCCCCATTACCACCTCCATACGCCGAACGTCATCGACTTGACTCTGGTGCGCGGCTTACCATCCTGCCCTACCATTAAAGTCGTCGATGACCACCTCATATCGGACCATCAGCCAGTCTTCGTCACCTTGACGCAACCCGCCGCCAGGGTTGTTCCTATGGGGCCGCGTCGTCGTCACCTGTGGGATATCTTTGAGAAGCACATGGCGATGCACACCCCGACGAGACCTGTCGCATCGCCCGCGGACGTAGACCTGCTCGCAGCCGATCTAGAATCCTGCATGCGAGCTGCTCTCTCAGCCTCTACTGAGGAGACCTCCTCTACCCCAGTTAAGACTAGAGAGACGCCTACCTTCGTTAAGACGCTGCTAGAGAAGAAACGTCGCCTACGCAGGCAGTGGCAACGGACGCGCTGCCCCATGTTGAAGACCCAGCTAAACGCGATTGCCGAGAAGATCTCGATCGCACTGGCAACAGTGGCGAGGGAGACTTGGCAGCGCTTCATTGAATCAGCTGGTGACAACTGGACCAGCATCCACCGGCTTTGTCGGCAAGTCTCGGGCGTCCCGAATCCGATCCGCCCTCTCCTGGCCAGTGACGGGACCCCCCGTTACCGTGCGGAGGATCGTGCGGAGATATTTGCGGACTCCCTGGAGAAAGCCTTCAAACCGGACCCCGAAGATGACACCAGAGCAAAGGAGATTTCTCGTCACCTAGAAGCCTACTTTGCCGAGCCGATAACCGCTAGTGAAGATCCGGTAGTATTCACCCCGGGTCAAGTACAGCGTATGATGCATCGCACGCAGCTCCGGAAAGCCCCTGGACCCGACCAGGTTCCCAATGAAGCACTCCGCCGACTCCCACCGCGTGCAATCGCGACGGTGACGAGGCTCTTTAACGGAATCCTGCGCACGGGGAACTTCCCACAGGCATGGAAGCTGGGACGTGTCATAATGCTGCCCAAACCCGGGAAGAATATCCTAAAGGCCGAAAGTTATCGGCCAATCACGCTGCTTCCGGTCGGAATTTCTAACGTGTTCGAGAAACTCCTTCTGTGGCATCTGGTTCCACACATAACGCCGCGTGACGAGCAGTTTGGCTTTCGAGTCGAACACTCCACCACATTAAATTATCGAGAGTACTGCACAACATGTCCGTGGCCTTGAATAAGAGGGAACACACGGTTGCAGTATTTCTTGACATGGAGAAGGCCTTCGACCGCGTATGGCATCCCGGCTTGTTCTACAAGCTGTCCACGTCCTCGACTCAGCGTCGAGTCGTGCAGACTGTGGCCACCTTTCTAGCAGACCGGAGTTTCCAAGTGGCAGTGGAAAGTGCCGTCTCCACAGAGCGACCCATCCAAGCCGGAGTACCGCAAGGTAGCTGCTTGTCGCCCGTGTGCTACTCCAGGTACACAGACGACATCCCTGTGTTGGGGAGGACTCAGCTGGCGCTGTATGCTGACGACGCGGCGTACTTTCACAGCTCCATGAGTCCGCGTCATGCTGTGGCTTGCATGCAGCAGACCCTCGATGCCCTCCCCGCTTCGCTCGCCGAATGGCGGCTCACCGTCAACGTGTCAAGACCCAGGCGTTAGTCGTTGGATCCAGATGCCGTGACTTGCCAGCCCTGCGCCTTCATGGTCAGGAGATCGAGTGGAGCTCCAAGGCAAAATACCTTGGAGTGACCATTGACTCTAACCTGTCCATGACACACCACATCAAGTCTGTTGTTGGGCAGACTCGCGCAGTCAGAGCTCTCCTGCGTCCCGTCTTGTCGTCGCGTCTTCCATTGCGCGTGAAGATCGGCGTCTACAAGACCTACATCCGCCCTCGTCTCACTTATGCTGCACCAGCCTGGTACGCGCTAGTGAGCGAGCCGCTCCGCGAACGACTGCGCGCCCAGCAGTCGCTAACGCTTCGCATGCTTGTAGATGCCCCCCGCTATGTGAGGAAAGCGACCATAGCACGGGATCTTGAAATGGAGAGCTTGGACGAATTTATTCGTCGGCTAGCCAAGTCCATGTTCGGGCGAGTAGACGAGTCGGCGCTCCCGCACATCCGGGAGCTTGCCCCCTACCGCTCAAATGCCCTGGATGGAAAGCGCCTGCCGCGAGACCTTCTGAAGGTTGCGGCGGGCCCCTCATCGGAACCGACCCCTCCGGCTCCGACACCACCGCCGCCTAAGCGCTGGGCGCTTGCTGGGCCTTCCCTCATGGGGAACTGCTCGGCAGGGCTTGACTGCGATAGAGCAGGTGATGACACCCAGCAGGTCCCTCCGGATGTGACCCCAACGACCTGCCCGTATTAACGGGCAGCGTAGAAAACTACGTTCATGGGACTACGCCCCAGAAACGTTTCCCCGTTACCCCTTCAGGGCAACGAGAAGAAACCCGAGGAGGAGGTTGGAGCAGGTTACCACATTGGCTCACCGTCTGCCGCCCCGGTAGGACGTGTGCACCCAGTACCCCCACTCTCGGCGCCCCACTGACAGCTGCCCTCGCTGCGCCTCGCGATTCGTCAATTTCAATTTCAATTTCAATATTTATTAATAACTAGCTGTTTCCCGCGGTTTCACCCGCGTGGACAACGTTTCTATGACTTTTCGAGGTTGCGCAGTGCGCGAGCCGCAAGCGGCTCGCGAGCGTGGTAAAAAGTAGCCTATGTCTGAATCCAGGTCCTAATCTGTCTACCTACCAAATTTCAGCCAAATCCGTTCAGTAGTTTTTGCGGGAAAGCCTAACAGACAGACAGAGTTACTTTCACATTTATAATATTAAGTAGGGATTTAAAGCAAATTACAAGTCATTTTAGCTTACAACGGTCTGAAACCTGTCCGGCATTACAATTGAAATGCCCCATAAGAAAGGTCCCCCCGGTCAGTGCCATATATGCCAACTCTATGGACACTCATCGCGTAACTGCAACGCCACGCCCAATCACGGCACAGCAGACTGTCCCCGTCCCAAAGATAGGAACGAGTGCACGGAACCCCCGGGTTGCGTGCTCTGCGGTGCCCTGGGACACCCAGCGAGCTATGGCGGATGCTCCAAGGCACCTCGTTCTAACCGTAGGCCCCTAATTAAAGGCGCCGCGCCCTCCGCCTCGCATACTCGGCCCGCTAGCCGTCCCGTCCCGCACAGAGAGGACTTTCCCTCTCTACGCCCCAGTAAGCCCCTTGCTTTCAAGCCCGTAGTCCCAGCCTCCCAGGACCTACAGCCCGCGTGGAGGAAGAAAGTGGAGTCATCCGCGGCCCCCCTGCGCCCCCTTATGGAGACACCGGTCCCCAAGCCCCCCACCGCTAAGCCAACCCCACAACCCGCGCCTAAACCAGCGAAGGCTGCAAAGGTCTCTTCCCCCACAGCCACGGTGGAGGAAGACGACATAAGCCTGTTCGCCAGGTTTGCCTGCTCCATCGACATGGCGCAGGTACACGACTTTGCAGGGAACTCCGCGCTTCCCAAAATAATATAGAAAAGCATTGCATGGCAATGCTTAAGCACTCGCGTCTCATCACAACCATCGCTGAATTCAACTCTAGCTCCCCATAATGGATTTAAGCCCCACTAAAGGTAGACTCAAACCCCGGTCCATTTCCGTCGCGTTTTTCAATGCCGACGGTATCCGCCCCCAGCGGCAGGAAATCATTGAATTCCTCCGCGAACACCAAAACGATGTTTTTTTATTGCAAGAGACCCACCTTAAATCTTGCCATCGAGGGCCAAGGATCCCTAATTATGACTTAGTGCGTAATGATAGAGTCCACTCTGAAAAGGGTGGCACTCTCATCTATTACAAGAGGTCTCTGCACTGCATCCCCATCGACACCCCCCTTCTAACACATTGAGGCCTCGGTCTGTCGGCTAGCCATGACAGGACACCAACCCATCACCCTTGCCTCGGTGTATCTCTCCCCCAGTAGTGATAAGCCACTGCTGGAGAGCGACATCGAGACCCTCTTCAATCTAGGAGGAGCAGTCATTCTGGCTGGCGACCTAAACAGCAAACACATAAGGTGGAATTGCATAGCCACCAACACCAAAGGTAGAGCACTAGACAGACTCGTCGACCGACATAACTTCGACATCATAGCCCCCATGACCCCGACTCACATTCCGTACCAAGCTGAGTACACCCCCGACATTTAAGATATATCACTTCTAAGGAACATTAGCCTCCGGTTATGTTCCATAGAAGTGCTTCACGCCCTCACTTCTGACCATCAGCCGGTAGTCCTACAGCTAGGCCCCCCCACTCCCACCACCCCGCCCACTCGGACGATAGTTGACTGAGACAGACTTGAGGAAAAGCTCCAAGCTACCACCTCACCCGACCTCGACACGATACCCGACGTAATCATGACACCAGATGACGTCCGCGGTGCAATCGATGCCCTCAGCAGCCACACACAGACAGCCATCAAAGAATGCTCCCGACAGGTCCCAGTGTTGCCCAAGCACCGCTGGAACCTGCCGAAAGATGTGAGAAGACTGCTGATGGCAAAGAATGCGGCCACCCGCGCTTACGACAGTTTCACAGCGCTGAAAACCGCACTCGCATGCAAGCTTTACAGAGGGAAGTAAAGCAGGCCATGAAAGAACTGCGATTGAATCGCTGGGATAACCTTCTTGAGGGAATCGCGCCTTCCCATCTCGCGTACTGGAAGCTGGCGAGAGCCCTCAAGAAGGACTGCGAATCCCCGATGCCCCCTCTCAAACGCCCCAACCAACCAGATGCCTTTGACGACACCGAGAGGGCCGAATGCCTAGCCGACAGCCTAGAGGCACAATGCTCCCCCAGACTCCCAGCCGACCCCTCCCACCTGCGCGAGGTGGATAGTCTCTTCCCTTAGCGGAAAAAAGGTTTTTTTGATGAAACCAGCACCATGTTTTAGTATGTTGTTAAGCATGTTATTCTGACTAAAAAACCACCGGGAGACAGTTTCTAAGGTGGTTGAGTCACCAGCTATGACGTCATCAAAATGGCCGCTGCCGCGTTCAGAATATTGCGTATACAACAGAAAGTATGTCACATGTAAGCTTGTGCGGGGTGTCATAAAAAGCAAAATTAAATGCACTACAATACTCTTTCTACATTTGACCTTGTAAATACCATAGTTTGTGAGAAATTTCAAGTTTTATTTACATTTTTCCAAAAAAACTTTCGTTTTTTGTTTTTATCAACTTTACCATTTTAGTAACTTTACAGTAAAGCATTGTTTCAAGATATGAATGCTACATTAATAAGCTATAAAACGCCATTAAAATTTTGAAAATCGGTTTATAAACAAGCAGAATACATTAGTTTTGTTCCATATCAGATGTCACCACCAAGACTCGATTTATTTTTTGTAACATTCAATTTGTATAAAAAAAGACAATCACACATTTTTTTATTTATTTTTCCTAAAAAGATTTTTTTCGATGTAAATACAAAATCTTTCTACCTTGCGCAAGGTAATTATTTGCGCAGCGTCTGGCAACCCTGTTCGCTAAAACGGGTGGGGGCGCGTGGCGCTGGCGCATCCGTGTCAGTGGCCATTCTTTGTTGGTACGCGGTTAACCTGTAGCCATGTCATTGCTTCATTTAAGTATCTGACGTTTTTTTAACAAATAAGATAATTAGTCCGTGATAACGATAAACGGTGTGTTCTGGGATTCTCATCAACTTTTCCACAGAACGGCATCAACTCTTAAAATTGGATCAGATATTCACCGACATGCAGTTTTGGTACAAGATGAAATTATTTTAAAAAACTTGCACTCTACCGCTTTAGTTTCCATGGAAGCCAAGTATCACAAATCGTGTTATATTAAGCTACTAAACAAAGTTCGCAGTATTAAAAGTCAGCAGTTAGTACCTGAACCAGAAGTATCAGTTCAAACAGCATACGGTTCTACGTTGAGTGAGTTAGTAACGTACATTCAAGAGTGTTACTTGTACAGTGCTGAAGCTCCGGTTTTTCGTCTTGTTAATCTAACCACAATGTTTAAGAAAAGAATGCAAGAGTAAGGTTTGCAAAGCTTTGAATTCAACAGAACGAAACTGAAACAACAGCTTCTCGAGTTAATTCCTAGTCTTCGTGAGAATAAAGTTGGTCGAGAAGTTTTACTTAGTTTAGAAGATAATGTTCGAAGCGTTGTAGAAATTGCTTGCCAAAACAATGCAATGAGCGATGGTATGTGCTTAGCTCGTGCTCCTAAAATTATTCGTGACCAAATGTTCAATGAATAACCGAAATTCAACGGATCTTTTCAAGATTCTTTTGTTGGTGAAAACTGTGTTCCTAACCAATGCGTTTTGCTTTGCCGAATGGTACTACTTGGTGGCGCATTCACTGAAAATTTTGAAAAAAAAAGAGAAGAATCGCAAAGGGACATAAACTTGGTCGCGACAAACATTGCCCAACTGATCAGATTGAACTGCAAAAAGAAAGTCGCCCAATCTAGGACCAGTCAGCTCCACTCACTAGACCGAGAAACACCGTTACCTTTATATATTGGTATCAAACTGTACAACGACAATGTGCAAAAAGAAGTGATTGACAACATGTGCGACCTGGGTTTGAGCGTATCATATAAAAGGGTAGTTCAAGTGTCTGAAATAGTGGCTAGTAATGCGTGTACGTTGAGCGCTGCTACAGTAACCTCGTGCGCATAGCGGCTTCGTTTTACATGAGACGATTTAAGCATCCCTTCGGCTCTGCCTGGTGTAGTTATACCGGCCTCCACTAAATAATCAGTCCAGCCACTGTCTTTCAACCAAGTGCCAATCATAAATATTACTGCCATTTTAATATACATTGGGCCTAGCATAACAATCGGTTTATCTTCCCCATATATTTCAGGATATGACAATTGGATTTGTTTAGCGATGGCGTATAATGGTTGATGAGTAGTAATAACCGGTATATGTCCTGGATTAGTTTTTTTTCGTGATTTACATAATAATATTCATAGTATGGCGAACCATAGCGTGGGAGTTAATGATTGTTCGCAATATGGGCAATACATGTGAATTACATTTGATTTTTCTGGATTATCCTTGCGTGCATGGTATACACCCATGGCTGAGTTTCTTCATCATTTTCTAGCGCTATTTTAGTATGATCTAGTTATTCTTTCAATTCTGCAGTAGGACTTATTGCACTGCAATCTCCGAAATTGTAGTTTACTGTTTGCATGGGAACATCCGACTGCTTTTTTGGTGTGGGTAGTATATTAGTATACGAATCGGGAAGAGAAATTTCGTATTAGTCTTTCTTCGTTAGGTTTAAAGGCGGCTTTGCATTGCTGTTTTCTTCTGGGTGTAAAATAACGGATATAGTTGTACCGTGAAAGGAGTCCATTGAAGTGTTGGAAGAAGTATTCTGATCAATGTTTTCGATAGCCGCACATGTAAATATGTTTTGTAGTATACTTTTGGGACAAACAAACCCCTGCTCCTTATATAGATCACACGAATTACGAGCCACTATTTCAGACACTTGAACTACCCTTTTATATCATACGCTCAAACCCAGGTCGCACATGTTGTCAATCACTTCTTTTCGCACATTGTCGTTGTACAGTTTGATACCAATATATAAAGGTAACGGTGTTTCTCGGTCTAGTGAGTGGAGCTGACTGGTCCTAGTTTGGGCGACTTTCTTTTTGCAGTTAAATGTTTGTCGCGACCAAGTTTATGTCCCTTTGCGATTCTTCTCTTTTTAAAAAAAAAATCAGTGAATGCGCCGCCAAGTAGTACCATTCGACAAAGCAAAACGCATTGGTTAGGAACACAGTTTTCACCAGCAAAAGAATCTTGAAAAGATCCGTTGAATTTCGGTTATTCATTGAACATTTTGGTCACGAATAATTTTAGCAGCACGAGCTAAGCACATACTATCGCTCATTGCATTATTTTGGCAAGCAATTTCTACAACGCTTCGAACATTATCTTCAATACTAAGTGAAATTTCTCGACCAACTTTATTCTCACGGAGGCTAGGAATGAACTCGAGAAGCTGTTGTTTCAGTTTCGTTCTGTTGAATTCAAAGTTTTGCAAACCTTACTCTTGCATTCTTTTCTTAAACATTGTGGTTAGATTAACAAGACGAAAAACCGGAGCTTCAGCACTGTACAAGTAACACTCTTGAATGTACGTTACTAACTCACTCAACGTAGAACCGTATGCTGTTTAAACTGATACTTCTGGTTCAGGTACTGACTGCTGACTTTTAATACTGCGAACTTTGTTTAGTAGCTTAATATAACACAATTTGTGATACTTGGCTTCCATGGCAACTAAAGCGGTAGAGTGCAAGTTTTTTAAAATAATTTCATCTTGTACCAAAACTGCATGTCGGTGAATATCTGATCCAATTTTAAGAGTTGATGCCGTTCTGTGGAAAAGTTGATGAGAATCCCAGAACACACCGTTTATCGTTATCACGGACTAATTATCTTATTTGTTAAAAAAACGTCAGATACTTAAATGAAGCAATGACATGGCTACAGGTTAACCGCGCGCCAACAAAGAATGGCCACTAATACGGATGCGCCAGCGGCGCGCGCCCCCACCCGTTTTAGCGAACAGGGTTGCCAGACGCTGCGCAAATAATTACCTTGCGCAAGGTAGAAAGATTTTGTATTTACATCAAAAAAAATCTTATTAGGAAAAATAAATAAAAAAATGTGTGATTGCCTTTTTTATACAAATTGAATGTTACAAAAAATAAATCGAGTCTCGGTGGTGACATCCGATATGGAACAAAACTAATGTATTCTGCTTGTTTATAAACCGATTTTCAAAATTTTAATGGCGTTTTATAGCTTATTAATGTAGCATTCATATCTTGAGACAATGTTTTACTGTAAAGTTACTAGTAAAGTTGATAAAAACAAAAAACGAAAGTTTTTTTGGAAAAATGTAAATAAAACTTGAAATTTCTCACAAACTATGGTATTTACAAGGTCAAATGTAGAAAGAGTATTGTAGTGCATTTAATTTTGCTTTTTATGACACCCCGCACAAGCTTACATGTGACATACTTTCTGTTGTATACGCAATATTCTGAACGCGGCAGCGGCCATTTTGATGACGTCATAGCTGGTGACTCAACCACCTTAGAAACTGTCTCCCGGTGGTTTTTTAGTCAGAATAACATGCTTAACAACATACTAAAACATGGTGCTGGTTTCATCAAAAGAACCTTTCGGGTCCTATATGACACTAAGGGAAGCGACTAGGACGAGAAGGTCGACATGCGAGCCACCATCCCTCTGACCGACACTTTCCCCCACGTAACACCCCATGAGGTAGAGGCGGCTATCAAGAAACTTAAACCCCGCAAAGCCCCCGGCTTTGACGGCATCACCAACAGAGTCCTCAAATGCTTCTCCACCAACCTCATTTTAGTCCTGGTTAGCATATTCAATGCAGCCATGGAAAACTGCTCCTTTCCCGACGCGTGGAAATACGTAATAGGTTTTAGGAAACCTAACAAACACCCCTCAGAACCCTTCAGCTATAGACCCATTAGCCTGCTCAAGGCTCTTGGCAAGCTATATGAGCGTATCCTTCTAGCCCGACTTAACGACGTAGTGCAGTCTAAAAACTTAATCTCTAACGAGCAGTTTGGCTTCAGAGCCAAACACTCGTGTATAAAACAGGTGCACCGCCTAACGGAGCACATAATAAGTGGCACCTGGGCGCCCTTAGGCAGTTGCATCTTTTTGCTTTGCACTAGGTTGAGTGCCTTCCTTACTCGCCTCCCCAGCCCGGTGAAATTGTAAAGGCGCCAATTGCCAACAACAAGCTTGTCCTTTCGAAAAAAAAAAAAAAAATCGGTTGGAGCAATACTGTCCATGAAACACCACATCAAGTCTGTTGTCCAACAATCGCTAACGCTTCGCATACTTGTGGTTGCCCACGCACTATGTGAGGAACGTGACCATTCCACGGGATCTTCAAATGTAGAGCCTGGACGAGTTTAATCGTCGACTGGCCAAGTCCATGTTCGGGCGAGTAGATAAGTCGGCGCTCCCGCACATCCGGGAACTTGCCCTAGCTCTAAAACGCCCTGGACAGGAAGCGCTGGCCGCGAGACCTCCTGGAGGTTGCGGCGGGCCCCCTCATCGAAGCCGACTCCTCCGGCTCCGACACCATGCCTAAGCCTCGCTGGGTCTTCCCCCATGGGGAACCACACGGCAGGTCTTGACCGCGCGAAGGCAGGTGACGACACCGAGTAGGACACTTCAAATGTGACCCTAATGACCTGCCCGTATTAACGGGCAGCGTAGACAACCATGTTCATGTCTGCGAATGCGTCCCGGCAACGTTTCCCCGGGCAACTTGATGAAATCCCCCAGTTGGAGCAATACTGTAATGGCGACCGTTCACATATAAACATCTGACCCTTGCCTATTTTCGCGATTTTATTGCCTCTTTTGTCATTCCCAATGAAAAACAGACAACTTATTTATTTATACAATATTCACATGTATAACTACAAGGAACCTTACAACTACGATACTTAAGCTAGTAGAGAGCATGTAAAATTACAGTGCTAAAAGCAAATGGTAAGGTCCTATAGGCTAAAATATCTATATATTCACGTAGCTATAACCTGCCTATAACATTAAATATCAAGAAAATACCTATTTGAAATATCCTAGCTGATGATGATCCTAGGAGATGAAGGTAAGTGACGATGTTGCTGAAGATGGAAGTGGGCTTACCAAGATTCCCCAACGCAATGGGGAACTGGCTAGATTATCTTCATGCCGGAACACACCAATTATATCAACATTGATATTTGGCGGCAAGACTTAGATAAAATGGTAGATTTCACAAACTAGTATTTAGAAAAAGTCGTGAACAGTTACTACACGGATATTTCAAAATCCGTTTCGAGTCAGAATATAAGCGAGGTTGCGTCGCACTTGAAATTTGGTTTCACTCATTTCAAATTCCACCCACCGTCGTACCTGCATTTGTAATGGAAATTCCAAAATAGCATCAGTGTTTACAGACTAGACTTTCTAAGTAGGTAAACAACGCCGTCTGAGTCTTTTCAGAGACGGACTCAGGCCATAGAGGCCTATGGAATGGGGTTATAAACGACAGGGAAGTCTACGCCAATAATAACCTAACAGATTATATTAAAAATGAAGAACCCGACTGCATAAAACATTACCTAATTTTTGGAAAGCTGGGTAAAAATGTATCCTGTGTCATTTACGGCATTAAGACGAATCTAACGACACCTCGCACTTGAAAATTCATCAAGCCGTTGAGACTACAGGCTCAGCCAAAGAAACAGACGAACGTACATACATTCACACGAAAAACATTACCCTGTTTTGATGCACTTGGGTTAAGAACGGTATACTCTTGCCACAGTATTACAATATAGCCGCTTACTCGTGTCATCCACTAACTAAGTTAAAGATTATGCGAGCTTCTTAAACAAACCATATTATTTTTATTTTTATTCACAATTGGTAAGCCCTTGGCGTCATCTTACCTGATGGTAAGTGACGATGATGCCGAAGATGGAAGCGGGCTTACCAAGATTCCCCAACGCAATGGGACGTAGCTATAACCTGCCTATAACATTAAATATCAAGAAAATACCTATTTTAAATATCCTAGCTGATGTTGATCCTAGGAGATGAAGGTAAGTGACGATGTTGCTGAAGATGGAAGTGGGCTTACCAAGATTCCCCAACGCAATGGAGATCTGGCTATCTTATCTTTGAGCCGAAACACATCAATGCTGTTAACACTGATGTTTGGCGGCAAGACTTAGATAAGATGGTGGTAGCTAGCCAGGCGGGCTATGAAAATGCCCTACAACCATGTATGGAGTATTGCTCTTACTTATGGGATGGATCGGCTCGTTACCAGCTAGATGCCTTGGATTCTATCAACCGACGCGCTAGGACACTCATCGGCGACGAGGAACTTGTATCAAACAGGATCCAAAGCCTCGAGCATCGCCGCAAAGTTGCCTGTCTATCGGTGTTCTACAGGATTCATTTTGGAGAGTGTGCACTGGAGCTTCACAACCTCATTCCTCCCTTTCCATTTCATCATCGGACGACCAGGCGCGGAGGGCGGTTCCACCACTTTGTCGTCAATGTTCCACCTTTACGCACGAAGCGTTTTGCGTCTCCGTTTATCATGCGAACGGCCAAGGAGTGGAATTCCCTTCCGGCGTATGTATTCCCCGCTTCGTATAATTTAGGACTCTTCAAGACGAGAGTGAATAGGCACTTTTTGAGTTTGCGTGTCAAATCCTCGGCTGCATCAGCACTGACCATCAGGTGAGGTGCAGCCAAACGCACTTAAATTTTTAACAAAAATAAAAAAAAACAACTAACCAAACCTAGTCTTACAAAGTTGACCCCACCGTGAATCGAACCCGCGACCTCCTGGTGTGAAGCGAATGGACTAAAATGATGCTACGGAGGCGGTTAATGTTTCGTTTTTAATTAAAAAGATTATCAATCAAGATCAAGATTATAAATCAATGTGTAGAAATTACTCAGTATAGCCAAAAATCCAAAGCTTTAGAGAAATTAAGATCAAATTATACAATAAATAAGTTTGGTGTGCCTCAAGGCAGCTATTTAGGACCGCTTTTATTCCTTATGTATATAAATGATCTACCAAAGGCGGTTGCTCCTCAAAAATGCATATTATTTGCTGATGATACGACCATAATCATAAGGGGGACAGATATACTAAATTATGGAAAAATTATAAATGTTCTTGCGACATTGATAAACTCTTCATTGTGCAAAAACGTTGCTTAAGGGCTATATTTGGACTAGAACAGACAGATTCATGCCAACCTCATTTTAGAAAACACAAACTACTGACATTGCCATGCTTGCATATATTAGACACATGTATATTTGTCATCATCATCATTACAGCTCATATACGTCCCCACCGAGGGGCTCGAGCCTACCCTGAATCAGGGCGATTAGGCCTTAGTCCACCACGCGGGCCCAGTGCGGGTTGGTCGACTTCACACACAACCTTCGAGTTTCTTCGCAGGCGTGTGCAGGTTTCCTCACGATGTTTTCCTTCACCGTTAAAGCAATCGGTAAGTATGTACGTAAGTTTTTGAAAAACTCATTGGTACATTGGCCGTCCAGATTTGAACCCGGATTTGATTTGTATATTTGTAAACATAGAAATTTGTTCCAAAGTAACCAAGACATGAATAAAAGGAATTTAAGATCGCAATATAAAAATAAACTATACGTGCCAACTACAAAATTGACAATGGTTGCGAAAAATAGTAATATAATGAGCATACAGATATACAATAAGCTACCAGACATTTTTAAAGAATTAAGATTATATACCTTTAAAAAATCTGTAAAAAATTGGTTGACTGAATGTAGTTTTTATAGTATTAATGAATTTTTCTTATTTGATGACACAACAAATAGTATTAGACATTAAAAAAATAAATTTTAGTATATTTTGTGCAATTGACATATAACAATTTTTTGACTTTTACTTTTAGTACTATATCATTTTGACATTATTATTATTCTTAAATTGACTAGTTTTGCTTACTTATTGAAATTATTTTAAATTAAAAACATAAGTCATTATTTTTATTGAATGAGGTTTATTGATTATTTTTGTTTATTAACCAAGTATTTTAATATTTTTTTAGACCTATCTAATGTTAAATACGACTGTGTATATGCCTTCAATGGTAGAATTAAATGAATCTAGTTTAAATGTATACCACCTGCAAATATTTGTACTTTGATTCTATACACAATAAAGAATACTGAATACTGAATACTGAATTCACCATATATTTTAGGTATTTCTGAATTTACCTAGTTTTTACCTTCTTGACCCCGTAGTGCGGTACTTCAATTTTCGTGAAAATGTGTATCAAATCGTCGGTAAAAAAGCGTCGGTGGCTCAACCGGTAACAACTCGGTCCTCCTAACCAGAGGTGCCGGTTTCAAATCCGGACGGCCAATGTACCAATGATTTTTTCGAAACTTACGGACATATACTCACCGATTGCTGTAACGGTGAAGGAAACCTGCATACACCTGCGAAGAAACTCGAAGGGTGTGTGTGAAGTCGACCAACCCGCACTGGGCCCGCGTGGTCGACTTAGGCCCGATCGCCCTAATTCAGGGTAGGCTCAAGCCCCTCCTCGGTGGGGACGTATATGAGCTAATATGATGATGATGATGTGTACTAAATCGTTAACACATACCGAAAAACCAAACATCTCAATTCTGTACGTCCGTGCGTGCGTGCGTCCATGCGTCCGTCCATCTCGCTTGGCTCTGGTGGCTAAATCTTTAGTCCGATTGGGACCAAATTTGGAACTTAGGAGTTTTAAATTTTTTCATCGGGGGATTATCCAAAGTTTATTCGTAGCGTCAAACCGAAGATTTAACTGATTATTTTTCCTCAAAAACGGCTCTAACGATTTTGATGAAACTTTGCACGTCGTAATTGCTTATGTTTATCTATTACCCATCGGTCTGGTAAAAAAACGTGTTTGTATGGTTCTCCGACAAATTAAGTTGAAACTTGCTATTTACTCACAAATAGTTGAAGCTATTGAATTCTATTACGAATAAGTATACACATATATTTGGGCATGCAACATAAATTCATCAAAATATTTGTTTATTTAATTTATAATATATCTAAGTCTTGCCGCCAAACATCAATGTTAACAACATTGATGTGTTCCGGCATAAAGATAAGATAGCCAGTTCTCCATTGTGTTGGGGAATCTTGGTAAGCCCGCTTCCATTTGCGGCATCATCGTCACTTACCATTAGGTGAGATGATGCCAAGGGCTTACCGATCGTGAATTAAAAAAAATATTATTAAAAACAAATGTCGAGAAAGTTTAGCGCGGGATGCCAATAAAATAATGCCATCAAACAATTTGTGAGACCCTCGCGTCTAAAGTTCTAACTAACTTCTTCTAAGATCCTTCAATTTCGGGAATCTAGGGCCCCGGGTTGTGGCCCTAAATTCGTAAGCGTACAGATGCTAACAGTTGGAATGCGGCCCTGACTCTCCACAGACAGTTTGCTTGCTCAAACGTTGGTTTAGTGAAATTTAGACTAACTTTATTGCGAGGAAACGCTGGGGTGAATGTATACAGGGTATTAACTATTAACAAAGGTAGGCACTTATTTTTAACTTTTTTTTTTCACAATTGTTAAGCCCTAGGTATCATCTCACCTGATGGTAAGTGACGATGATGCCGAAGATGGAAGCGGGCTTACCAAGATTCACCAACGCAATGGGGAACTGGTTATCTTATCTTCAAGCCGGAACACATCAATGTTGTAAACACTGATGTTTGGCGGCAAGGCTTAGATAATATGGTGGTAGCTAGCCAGGCGGTCTTAGAAAATGCCCTACCACCAACCAAACCGAGTCTTACAAGATGTACCAACTGGGAATCGAACCCGCGACTGGTGCTTGTACTTATGAAACTGAACAACTTTTCCCAAGAAACCCATAGTCAATTCGCAAAAAAAAAAATTGAACTTCCCATGCAAATCGACCAGCTGGCGGGAAAACTTTATATGGAAGTCAAAAAATTTTTTTGCGAATTGTCCATGGGTTTCTCAGGGAAAGTTGTTCAGTTTCATGAGTACAAGCTCAGTTTAAAATAAGTGCATAACTTTGTTAAGACCCTGTATAAGAACGATGGGTGAAATGAGATGGAGGATTGAGAAGTAGTAATCATGCGAAATGTAAAAAGCGTCGGTGGCTCAACCGGTAACGACTCGGTCCATCTAACTAGAGGTACCGGGTTCAAATCTGGATGGTCAATGTACCAATGAGTTTTTCAAAAAAAACTTACGTACATACTTACCGATTGCTTTAACGGTGAAGGAAAACATCGTGAGGAAACCTGCACACGCCTGCGAAGAAACTCGAAGGTTGTGTGTGAAGTCGACCAACCCGCACTGGCCCCTTGTGGTCGACTAAGGCCTAATCGCCCTGATTCAGGGTAGGCTCGAGCCCCTCGGTGGGGACGTATATGAGCTGTAATGATGAATCATTCGAATATTTGTAAGTATTCATGGAGAGATTAAATCGTTACTTTGTAAAGTAACATCAATGTCATCAATATGTCTCTACGTACCTCCTAGTGTAAAGCGAATGGACTAAACTTTATGCCACGTAGGCGATTCGGCTCTAACATGGTGGCAACCCTCACGCTCAAGAGTTTTCAGATGGTCTTCAAGATCGGAGAGGGGTGATTTGCGAACACCAACATGATTCGTACAACTGCCAGAGCCAGGAACTGATTCACAGCATGTACGTTGTTCTTAGTCGAACAACGAATCAGGTATTGGGCTATGGTGCCGAGCTCTAAATGAGTTGTGGCGTTAGTGATTTAGTTTTTAACCGACTTCAAAAAAATATATAATGTATAAATATATTTATGTTTGTTCGCGGATAACTTCGTCTTTTATGAACCGATTTCGATGATTCTTTTTTTGTTGGAAAGGAGATATCCCAAGGGTAGTACCATGATAAGTAAACCAGGATCTGATGATGGTATACCAGAGAAATCGAGGGGAACCTTAGTTTCCTGATTGAAGTAGTTTTTTTTTGTTTAATTATACCACGCATCCCCCTCATTTCGAACAACTTTGCGGTCCACTGACGAGCGCGTGCAGTTTTCTGTGAGCGTCTGTTTCGCAATTGACATCTGTTGTTTTTACCCGTCTGCGCCAGAAGATGGGTTATGTTTTTCTATACTACAAGGTGCCATACTACAATATGTCATGTGAGACTTGATACAAAAATTATAAGACTTTAGCGGGGTTTTAAAGTGCAAAAGTGTTATGTGGCACATAAAACAGCTTAACCCGAACCTGGTTTGAGACTTGATGTATCTTCTATCTGGCTATCTTCAAATCTATTGAAGATTGGACATAATAATAATAATACTTTCTCTCCCCGTCGCACTGAACTCCAGCCGACTGTGCTTCCGCTGGAGGTGCTCCTGCCACTTTGCCTCGTGCCAAGTGAGCAGAGTAGCTTAAATTTTATATCTTGAAATAATAATATGAGAAAGTTCCTGCAGCTTAACGAAATTAGCGATAGCTAATATAATAGCACTCACACCCTGTAATTACTTGGCATAGCCCGTAATTACAGGCTTAACCAGCAAAAAGCTGAAAAAAAAACTTACTTTAAAATAATAATAATAACACGTTTTACCGCTGGATCTGGCTCATTAAACTGGACATAAAAAATTAAAAAAGTAAAAGTCGAAAAAAATGGACTTAACACAGTTTACCTCTGAGTTACAGATTTATTTCTTTGGTAGGCTATGGAGCCTAAACCGCTTTGATCGATTTTGGACTCCGAGGTGTCGTTAGATTAATCTTGATCCCGTGAGTGACGTTGGACAAATTTTTATCCGACTGGCCAGAAAAGGGTTAAGTTGTTTTGCAGTCGGGTTTTTAATTTTTAATTAGTTCGTGAGTTTATCTATTCAGTGTGACAAATGTATTATTTTCATGTGGTTCTCTCATTATTTTCATAATTTGCCATGTTCTGTTATGAACGCGAACGAAGTCGCGGGCAACAGTGAATGTCAAATAAGTGTATGAATTTAAATCAAACTATTGTTTTGAACTTCCTGTTCTATTGCAATGTTTCTAAATTATAAAACTAATCATACGATATTATCTCTACAGATAGTTTCCTCTCATTTAAAACTTATTGTTACCGAAAATTTTAAACGTCCTGTACAGGTGATTATAATAATAATTTTTATTTAGTATTCTATAGTAAATATTTTCTTTTACCTACGGTTTTTCATTATAAGCTTACCAACAGGGTGTAGTTAATTAATGTCTGAGATATGGCGCATTCAGAACTAACTACATTCATCAATTTGTAGAATCTTTATTTCCCGTAATTAGACCACATCTGATAACTGAAAGCATGGTTTCATCTTATGTAAGTCTTGCCGCCAAACATCAGGGTTAAAAACATTGATGTATTCCGGCTTGAAGATAAGATAGCCAGTTCTCCATTGGGTTGGGGAATCTTGGTAAGCCAGCTTCTATCTTTGGCATCATCATCACTTACCATCAGGTGAGATGATGCCAAGGGCTTACTAATCATATCAGCTCATATACGTCCCCACCGAGGGGCTCGAACCTACCCTGAATTGGGGCGATCGGAACTTAGTCGACCACGCGAGCCCAGTGCGGGTCGGTCGACTTCACACACAACCTGCGAGTTTCTCCGCAGGCGTGTGCAGGTTTCCTCACGATGTTTTCCTTTACCGTAAGAGCGTCGGATAAACGTACATATGAAATCTAAATTTGAAATCACATTGGTACGTGGCAGGATTGGAACCACGACCTCCCGGACAGGAGGCGGCGGCCCTAGCCGTTACGCCACCGACGCTCCATCGTACGCCACCGACGCTCCATCGTTACGCCACCGACGCTCCATCGTTACGCCACCGACGCTCCATAGGGCTTACTAATTGTGAATTAAAAAAAAAACCTCTTTCTGTCCTCCGCAATACTTCAATACTGTTTCACATCCCGTATATTATTTGTATTAGTAAGTATGATGAACTCACCTAACTCTATAAATGTTTATTATAAGTGGATAGGTACATACATAGTTACACAATAAGTAGTTACAACGTTATTATATCTAACTAAATCTATTATATGCGCAATTATAAATACCAATGGTACTTTTATCTATGCTGCAGTTTGATTTCGGTTATCAACGTAATATGTTCAAAAATGCAGCGCGTATATGTTTATGGCTTTTGCATATTTTTCCTCATGATTGGAGCGGAAAGGGTAAGAAGCTGCGAGAATATTAAAGTACCGTCTTTTGATACGAGCTGACAAAAATACGGTACCCTAAAAATATATTTTTTTATCGATACTGTAAGTAAAGCGACAACAATTCTGCCGTTTGCAATGTGGCCAACCCTTCTACTTCTTAGATTCATCATCATCATATCAGCCGAAAAACGTCCACTGCTGGACAAAGGTCTCCCCCAAGGATTTCCACGACGACCGGTCCTGCGCTGCCCGCATCCATCGGCTTCCCGCGATCTTCACCAGGTTGTCGTTCCACCGCGTGGGAGGCCTTCCTACGCTACGTTTTCCGCGGTCACCACTCGAGAATTTTAATTTTAATTTAATTTCTTGTCTTAAACAACGATGAAATGTTTACTTTTAAAAAAATGTGTGTGATAACCACCTCCATGGCGTAATGATTAAGGTAATTAGCTTCACATCAGGAGATCGCGGGTTAGATTCCCGGCGGAATCTTACTTTCTAAGACTCGGTTTGGTTAGTGGAAGGGCATTTTTTAAGCCCGCCTGGCTAGCTACCACCGTCTTATCTAAGTCTTGCCGCCAAACATCAGTGCTAACAGCATTGATGTGTTCAAGCTTGAAGATAAGATAGCCAGTTCCCCATTGCGTCGGGGAATTTTGGTAAGCCTGCTTCCATCTTTGGCATCATCGTCACTTACCATCAGGTGAGATGATGCCAAGGGCTTACCAAAAGTGAATATAAAATTAAAAATGTTATAATTGTAGTTTATGAAACTGTTGCACAATACCTAGTTATGTGCAGTTTAATACACTACTTTATCAAATCTCATACATCGCGGATGAACCTACTAAATAAAAGATCAAAGAAAGAAAAATCAAAGAAAACTTTATTCAAAAATGTATATAATCGTTACTGGGTTCAACGATTTTCCCTCGCTTTGTCGATCATCTCTCCTGTCTGGTTGACAAACAGCCTAACCATTTGTTTTATTTATTTTTAGGATTATTATTTCAGTATAGAGCGTCCCAAGGTTCTGTACCACGACTCTACATACATAGGGAATGTGGTGCTAACATCTCGGAGAATCGGACGGCAAAATCCAGTACATTACTACAGCGTAGAAGTAGACATTCTAGCTTTTGCAGGAAATAATGTGACTGTAAGTTGTTGCATGTTAGAATAGAATAGAATAGAATACATTTTTATTCAGTGATAAGTACCCACAAGTTAAATGTAGCGTAGTTTTTAGAATCATCATCATCATATCAGCCACAAATCGTCCACTGCTGGACAAAGGCCTCCCCCAAGGATTTCCACGACGACCGGTCCTGCGCTGCCCGCATCCATCGGCTTCCCGCGACCTTCACCAGGTCATCGGTCCACCGCGTGGGAGGCCTGCCTACGCTACGTTTTCCGGTGCGCGGTCGCCACTCGAGAACTTTACTGCCCCATCGGCCATCTGTTCTACGAACTATGTGCCCTGCCCACTGCCACTTCAGTTTAGCGATTCTGTGAGCTATGTCGGTTACTTTAGTTCTCCTGCGGATCTCCTCGTTTCTGATTCGATCACGCAGAGAAACTCCGAGCATAGCACGCTCCATTGCCCTTTGGGTGACCTTGAGCCTTCTTATGAGGCTCATAGTAAGCGACCATGTCTCAGTTCCGTAAGTCATCACTGGCAACACACACTGGTCAAAGACCTTAGTCTTGAGACACTGCGGTATTTGGGACGTGAAGATATTGCGAAGCTTCCCGAACGCTGCCCAGCCGAGTTGGATTCGTCGATTGATCTCTTTCTTGAAGTTGGACCTACCTAACTGGACTGTTTGTCCCAGGTATACATATTCGTCAACAACTTCCAGTGTAGAGTCTCCAACCTTTAGAGGAGTGGGTGCGACACGGACATTTAACATTATTTTCGTCTTGTCCATGTTCATTTTAAGACCCACTTGTTGAGAGACCTTACTGAGGCCATCGAGCATTGTGCTTAGGTCTTCCATAGTCTCAGCCATGACCACGATATCATCAGCGAATCGGAGGTGGGATATGTACTCGCCGTTGATATTGATGCCGAGTCCACCCCAGTCCAGAAGCTTAAAAACATCTTCCAGGGCGGCGGTGAACAGTTTCGGAGATATAACGTCTCCCTGTCTCACCCCTCGCTGCAACTGGATAGGTTTCGAGTTCTGGTCTTGGAGGCGAACCGACATGGTGGCGTTTTCATACAGACACTTCAACACCTCGATGTATCGATGGTCAATTTGGCACCGCTGGAGAGACTGTAGCACAGCCCAGGTTTCGACTGAATCAAAGGCCTTCTCATAGTCCACAAACGCCAAGCATAGTGGCTGATTGTACTCTTCGGTCTTCTGTATAATCTGCCGCAGCGTATGTATGTGGTCTATGGTACTAAAGCCTTTTCGGAAACCGGCTTGTTCGGGAGGCTGGAAGTCGTCAAACCTGCGTGCGAGACGATTCGTAATGACTCTCGAAAACAGCTTGTAGACATGGCTCAGAAGTGAGATGGGTCTGTAGTTCTTCAGCAGGGTGTTGTCGCCCTTTTTGAAGAAAAGCACGACCACACTTCTGTGCCATGCCTTAGGCGTTTGTCCCTCGAGTATAACGGAATTAAATAACTTCTGAAGAGCTTTTACAAGTTTACTTTTGAAGTTTTTAGAATACATAGTTACTATTGTACCTATCACTGAAAAACGCTAAACACGTTAAAAAACCGGCTTCCATCGCAACAAATTAGTAGTTTTATTTTGCATTATTATTTTTGATTTTTGTTAATTTTCTACTAAAGTACTACACCGATTTTGATAAAATTTATATGGGACCACACGGGAAGCACTAGCTTTCAAATAAAAAAAGAATCATAAAAATCGGTTAACCCAGTCAAAAGTTCTGAGGTAACAAACATAAAAAAAATTACAGACGAATAGGGGATCGGACTGCTAGTCATTTGAGTTACTTTTTATGATCTGTCAAAAACGAAGATTAGTTCTAAAAATGTTTGAAATACTTACAAGTGACGTCATAGATTTTAAGCGTCATCGACGAACTTATTTTGTGAATTTGATTAATTAAAAATTGAAGACGTGATGAAAAAACAAAACAAGTAAGGTTTTTTGAAACTTAAAGAGGAGAGCCATTTAATAGAAAATCATATTTCAGATTTTATTTTTGACGCAGTCCGATCCCCTATTGAGAACCTCCTCCTTTTGGAAGTCGCTTGAAAAGGTTACAGCTCAGCTTATGCTGTCATCAAAGAGATCACAGCGCTGATTTTCAGCTACTACCCCTTCAGTTAGTTGGATTGGGATAAAGAACTGTTAATTTAGAATGTGAAAATTATAAGATTACTTGAGATGGGTCGAATATGAATTCAACTCAAGTTATGACAAGTTTGCGCGCCCCTCAGATACATTTTTTTTGTACTTTTCGAAGAAAATGTCTTAATGAAAATCCGATTCTATTAATAATTTTGAAATGTTAAAATCTAGTACATGTATACTGAATTTCGGTGAGCTTGGTTAAAAGTCTTGCTAGCCTTATTGCCTTCGAGATGTCAAGAGACACAGCGAGACCCTCGCCGTGATTCTCGATGGCCTCACCTGCGTAACACACACAAGAAGATCGCCAGTGGACTGACCTTGGCGAAAACCGTACTTTCGATCACTAAGGAAGTCATTATATATACCAGAATCATCATCACCATCTTAGCCAAAAGTCGTCCACTGCTGGACAAAGGCCTCCCCCAAGGATTTCCACGACTACCGGTCCTGCGCAGCCCGCATCCATCGGCTTCCCACGATATTCACCAGGTCGTCGGTCTGCCGCGTGGGAGGTCTGCCTACGCTACGTTTTGCGGTGCGCGGTCGCCACTCGAGAACTCTATACCAGAATGCGGGTGTTCAATACAACCTTCATAATCTTACGGATTACGTAGGTAATTGCTATGGGACGGTAATTTGCTGGATCTGCACGACTGCCTCGTTGACTGCACATTGGGAGCTTTCAGAACTTTGGAACTATACCTGTTTTAACAGAGAGGCACTACAGATGTGTCAGAAACAGGAGAAAACTCAGTTCTTTCGTCAGGTCCACTGGCTTTGTTCACGTATAGATTGCGAATTGTTTTGAGTACCTCCTAATGGAGAATACTGCTAGTGGGAATAGTTTCACCGCAAGGAGGTGACTGTGGTGGTATACTCTTCGATGTATATCGACATGAGTTTTCGGCAAACATTATTTTATTTGTTGTAATAATTTTATTATTTTTTAATGTATTATTTATTTATTTATTATTTATTTTTATTTTAACAATTTGTTAGCCCTTGGCATTATCTCACCTGATGGTAAGTGACGATGATGCCGAAGATGGAAGCGGGCTTACCAAGACTCCCCAACGCAATGAAGAACTGGCTATCTTATCTTCAAGCCGGTACACATTATTGTTGTTAACACTGATGTTTGGCGGCAAGACTTAGATAGCTAGCTGGTGGTAGCTAGCCAGGCAGGCTATGAAAATGCCCTACCACCAACCAAACCGAGTCTTACAAAGTTGACCCCGCCGGGAATCGAACCCGCGACCTCCTGGTGGGAAGCGAATGGACTAACCATTAAGCCACGGAGGCGGATAAAGTAATAAAGTAAGATATAGTGGATTTTAAAATGCATAGTGTCGTTGGATATATTTAAAAGCCTCGTGTTTGTATTTTATTATATAAGAGTTGGCAAAAAACTAAACTAAATTTTAATCACATTTTTTTATGTTAGACATAGTGGAGTTGGCTAAAAATTGAGGTCAGATAAAAGTTTTTTTTTGTTTCAGATATCATTCTATTTCTACGAGTTCCTAACAAACACATATAAACGCAGTTTCTTTGAACTACACTACAAATGGTGTGACTTCGTTCAGCAAGATTCAATTATTGCAAGCGTGATGAAAAAACGAACCAAAAACATTCAACTTTGTCCATTGCAACCAGTAATACCTCTATGTTTACTTACATAATTTAGTGCAAGTACTATATAAGTTATAAGTCCTAAACGGGTCGCTGGTTCGATTTCTGACGGGGTCTAAATTTATAAGACTCAGTTTGATTGGTTATTTAAAAAAAAAAAAAAAAATACAATTGGTATACCCTTGACAACATCTCACCTGGTGGTAAGTGACGATGTTGCCGAAGATGGAAGCGGGCTTACCAAGATTTACTTTACCTAAATCTTGCCGCCAATCATCAACACATCATTGTAACATCACTGATGTGTTCCGGCTTGAAGATACGAGTAATGCAGCCAGTTCCCCACTGAATTGGGGAATTTTGGTGAGCCCGATTCTGTCTTACTCACCGTCAGTTGAGATATACCAAGGGAGTAAGGGATTAGGGAATATGGCGCATTTCGAACACTGTGCTTCAATCCAATGTGCTTTGCACGCGTGGGTTCGTATCCCATCCTCTTCGCCAAATAGTATAATTTAGGAATCTTCAAGACGAGAGTGAATAGGCACTATTTGAGCTTGCGTGTTACATCCTCGGCTGCATCAGCACTTACCATCAGGTGAGGTGCAGCCAAACGCACTCAAATTTTAAATAAAAAAAAATAAAGTGAAACAACCGGTTCGCGATATAGCTAGTTTATTACTGGCGAAGGAAGCGCCGCCACTCACATAATATATCAGAATACCAATCGTGGATACAAAAAATGGCATTTTATCATCAACGGCACAATATACATATTAGAATTACTAAGATAAACAATCTTACGTCTCTAATGATCTATCCCTAATTTAAGAGTACCGTATCTACTGCAGTTTTTGGGTAGTCTGTGTACATTCTCAAAATACTTATTCACGATATTTATATTTTCAGAACCATTCATCATCATATCAGCTCATATACGTCCCCCACCGAAGGGCTTAGTCGACTACGCGGGCCCAGTACTTGTTGGTCGATTTCACATACAACCTGCGAGTTTCTTCGCAGGTGTGTGCGTGCAGGTTTCCTCGCGATGTTTTCCTTCACCTTTAAAGCAATGGGTAAGTATATGTACGTAAGTTTTTGAAAAACTCATTGGTACATTGGCCGTCCAAATGTGAACCCGGTAGCTCTGGTTAGAAGGACAGAGTCGTTACCGGTTGAGCCACCGACGCTTTTTTTTTTCAGAACCACTACACATTAACAAACATGGCAGTACCTCCAGCGATAATTCCGAAAAATTTCCCCTATACAAAAGGACGTTTGTATATTAATATAACTTGGACGACAAATAACAATCCTATTGCATGCTCGAGTCTGGACTTTGAATTGAAGCCATTGTTTACTAATTTAACCATACATGACATGTTTAGTTAGAGAATAAAAATATGTATTACTAAATTTATTGTCAAATACAATACAATAAAATAAAATATCACAGGACTAAACAAACTTATTTATTTACTAGCTTTTGCCCGTGACTTTGCCCTCGTGGACATAGTTTTTATGACTGGCTTTGAGGGTGAGGGGTGTGCGAGCCGCAAGCGGAAAGTAAGTGGAATTGAGTTTTCCCCAGATCCCTTATTAGTAAATTGTGATTTCGCACGCCCTCAAACATCTCTGTGCAAAAAATCACAAAAATTCATTCTTTCTTTCCGATCGATGTTAAAGAAATAAACCAAAAACAGAATATTTTTTCAGTTTCCTCAGGAACTGCATCGGACTACGCTATTTTCACGGGATAAAAAGTCCTTTCCAGTGACACACAGACAAAGTTCATCAAGAACTAGTGGCATGTCTTTCATGTTCCAATTCCCTGAGCTATGTACCATTGAATGGAACAAAGGCGTTTTCTTAGTGGTCAGATGGGACTTTTTTTTGACTAGTAAATTTTCTTGAATTTTCCTGAAAGTGACGAAATCTTACACGGGTATTCCCAAATACGACATAAGTAATAAAGAAACTGCTGCAATAATTCTTGAGCTTTAAAATTAAAAATCAGTATTTTCTTGCCTTTAATAAAGGCGAATTTTTCAGTGAAAAAATCCGACTTCATGGGGTTAAAGCCACCGTGCTCTCAAAATATCTAAACAATAGGCCTAAGTTTACCACCATTTAATCTCTGATAGTCTAGTGCTATTTTGAGGATAAATTTTGTATTAATAACTATCGTTCTTAATATTAATTTTCATCTTTAAACTTTTGTAAAGACCTATTTGTAGAAATATAAGACCTAAAAAGAAATACATAAGAATTACAAAAGGATTTCACACGTTAAATTAATATCACAAAAAACATAATTTATCTTACCCGAGATGGGTCTTTAAGGAGAGAATCAGGTTTATATACAAGTTATAATAATAGTTTATTACGAGGAAAGAAACGAAAGTTTATTATGATGGTGAAAGATATTGAATGATGGAAAAGAATTCTGATTTATAAATCGCATGTGTCACACTTTGTTTTCAAAATGTGACACATTGATTGTAATGTGCCAGCGCAGGAGAAATAGATGAAATAGATCGATAGGAAGAAGAAAAAATAACAGCAAGCGGTAACGCGTTACAAGCAGGTCCCTAGCAGAGTCTCGCGGACCAGCGGCTGCTCCTGGCACCCCGCACCACATACTTACCTGAGTGTTTCAAAAATCCATGTTAATTTTCTGACTCTGTTAATAACATATTCAAGATACGGATACTAGGGCAGTCGCTAATCCACAAGGACACCTACATATTTAGTATTCCCCTCTCGTATATCTACCAGATACGCTAAACTACCAGGTTTATGATATAGCGTCCTCACTCACCAACAGCTAGGTCATATAGTGAGGGCCGCTATTCCTGCCAACACCATAAGGTGAAGACAAGGACCAGTTACGGTAGGTCTTGCCGCCAAGACGCTTGTCCTGATTCTCTGCAAGGCGAGTGCCTCGTGGAAGAGAACCACTACATATTTGGTATGTGTAACTTTTCATATACTCGGTCAGCAACAATTCACCGGGGATATTGGAACGTCACGGTTCTTTTTATTTATATCAAATTCTTTGTCAGGTTGTGTATCATTATAAGTGCTGAAGCAGTTAAAGTTCTCATATTATTTAAAAGCATGCTGGGCCCCCGTATGTTTAAAGTGATGCTCAGGCCACTTGAAAGTCGTTTTTGGATTACGAAGAATGGTCTACCAGAAGGCTCTGTGCTAGCTCCACTGTTATTTAATGTGTACACAAGCGACATGCCCTCTACTCATGCCAAGAAATTCATATATGCAGATGACCTGGCGTTGGCTTACCAATAGAGAGATAGTTGCACGAAGGTGAAGTTGCACTCACTGATGATCTTCGGTTCTATATTATAGAAAGTGGCGCCTTTGCCCAAATCTATCCAAAACAGAAGTAACCGCATTTCACCTGTTCGATGGCGAAAGAGTCCGCCATAACTTCTCCCCTAAATACCTTGGTGTCACGCTAGACAGGTCTCTGACTTTCCACGACCACCTGGAAACTACGGCGCAGAAAACCAAGTCACGGGTGAGCTTGATCAGCCGCCTGACGGGAATTTCATGGGGTGCCCGCGCTGACGTCCTAAGGACATCCGCAGTGGCTCTGGTATACTCCACAGCAGAATACTGTGCCCCAGTTTGGTATTGAAGCACACACACTAGCAACGTGGACGTATAACTAAATTAAAATCTAACTAAACCGAGCCATGTGCACTATCACGAGAGCTCTACGCCCAACACCTACTCCATTGCTGCCCGTGCTGTCTAATATAGTCCTCTCCAACCTAAGATGCAAGCAGGCAGCAGTAGCTGAATGGGCAAAAGTGGAATGCGTTACGCTACCACACGGATGCCGATAACTAAAACTCTTGACAGGGACATTCCGGAACGACTTAAGTCACGCAGGCCCATCTGAACGGATCCCGGAACCAAGCTACCGCTAGACCTACGGTCATCTTGGCAAGCGGACTGGGAGAAACAAGAATTCTCAGCGAGCAGCTAAGTTCAAGATCCGACTTGACAACTGCCTGATTTCAAGGCGGGCCGTAAGATTTGGTCTACGTTGAACCGCATCTAGACAGGGATCGCCCGCTGTAACTACCACCTTTACAAATGGGGCCTCAAGGATTCGCCGTCGTGTGACTGTGGCGCCCCTCAACAAACAGTTGTGCATATCGTGGAGGAGTGCCCGGCCAGGCGCTTCGCGGGCGGACTTAATGAACTGAACGACCTTACCCCGGCGGCTGTAGACTAGCTACAGAACTTAGATATTTAACTTTACAACGCAGTTTTCCTTTAGAAAGGCCGTAAGATAGTAATCTATTTATAATATAATAAAACTGTAACGGGGCCGTATCTGTACATGAAATATTTTTGGAAAATAATAAATAACTAATAAATAACTGTGGTGGACATTACTAACGATATAGAGGCCAAAACAACAACTTTTGGAATTTTTGTCGGTCTGGCTGTCTGTATGTTCGCGCATCACGCAAAAACTACCGGGCCGATTTTGATGAAATTTTATATGGTGGTTCCTTATAGACCGGGTTAACAAATAGGATAGGCCTTTTTATCCCGGCAAATTCAAGAGTTTCCGTGGAAAAATTCATAAACTCCAAGCGGACGAAGTCGAGGGCACATCTAGTAACTAATAAATTTTTGAATCTTATTCTAATGATTGCTACAACAACGAACTTGTACCAACGACGTAGCAGGGACCGAATTATGACTGAATAGATGTTAATGTGGTAACTGTAGCTGGTTCGCCGAAGGTCGTGGGTTTGATCCCCACTCAGGACAATCCAAGAAAATTGAAGTTCCCGTGGGAAAATCAAAAGTATGCATTTCAAGAATGGCTTACCAGGCAAATGTTGCTTGACCTATTGCAATTCAGTTTAACACGTTGATACCTTATATCGCGAACTAAAACTGGGACATTGTAAATCCCAAAGAAATTAAGGGTTCCTGCAGGAATGGAAAAAAATGTATCTTTAGAATGGCTCAACGTAACAATATGAAACCTTTACATTGAGATGTGGTGTTTTGACCATAATTACATAGTTGGGTATTCTTTATCCCGGAAAACTAAATAGGTCCCGTGGGAAATTAGATCTATCTTATCTATACATATAATAGTCATCATTACAGCTCATATACGTCCCCACCGAGGGGCTCGAGCCTACCCTGAATCAGGGCGATTAGGCCTTAGTCGACCACGCGGGCCCAGTGCGGGTTGGTCGACTTCACACACAACCTTCGAGTTTCTTCGCAGGCGTGTGCAGGTTTCCTCACGATGTTTTCCTTCACCGTTAAAGCAATCGGTAAGTATGTACGTAAGATTTGAAAAACTCATTGGTACATTGGCCGTCCAGATTTGAACCCGGTACCTCTGGTTAGATGGACCGAGTCGTTACCGGTTGAGCCACCGACGCTTTATAATAGTATCGATTTAAAATTTCATGCTTTTGAGTGACTTTTTTTAAAGTATTTTTCAGCATACGCTACTTTACACAACACTAACTCTGGAACTGTGGCACGTAGTGATATGTTTCATAGACAGGTATTTTTTAAAGATTCCAATCGTCAAAAAAAATAATAATTAAAAACGGATAAGTCGAGTTCTGCATCTTTTAGCAAGAGGCACAGATATGGGTACTCTTCTGACGGCTACTACTTGCGTGTGGCAGTTGCTCTCCGCCTGGGCTGCAATGTTTGTGAACCTTATCAATGTATTTGCGAATCCAGGGTGGAGGCATTTAGCCATCGCGCACTGAGTTGCTGTCGTTGTTTCTGAAGATTTCCACGTCACCATGCCCTTAATGACCTCACTCGGAGGGCACTGGTCTCTGGTATGAAATATTCCATAATATTCTATAATATTCCAGCATTGATGCAGCCACCGGGCTTTAGTCGATCTGATAGCAAAATTCCGGACAGTTTAAACAGGTACCATGGCAGGAAGGAAAGTGCCTGCTTTGGGACGCCACGTGCGTTACATTTTGTACCTCACACCTCACGCGTCCGTCTTGGAGGAAAATTACTGCTTTGTGTCGCTGGTCTGTGAGACAACCGGCTGCTGAACCCTCAGAGGTTTTTGCCTTCATTATGGAGATTGGCCGTGGCCTTCGAGAGAGGGGATGTGACGCCCGCTCCGGGTCCTACCTGCTGTTAAGGTTTTCTATTGCCATCCAGCGCGGCAACGAGAAGTGCGTTATGGGCTCCTTCGGAGCTGATACAACTCGGGGATTTGACCCACATTAATATTTTTAGGAAATTTTATTATTAGACTAGCTTTTGCCCGCGGCTTCACCCGCGTGGACATAGCTTTTAAAACTCTTTTTGAGGGTGAGTGGTGCGCAAGCCGCAATCGGCTAGCAAGCGTGGACATGAGTTTTCTCCAGGTAACTCAGAAACTATATCGGGTTATTCTGACTAGCAGTTTTTGTCACTTTCCACCCCCTCAACAAATTCTATACAAAAAAACCACTTTAATCCGTTGCTCCGTTGCGACGCTGCCGACGTGCGCAAGCGCAGAAAACAGCTTTCCCCAGATCCCTCGGGAACTATGCCAGGATATACTTATTTTAAAAATTATATCATTTTCCACCTCATCTACCATCTCTGTGCTAAAAATCACACCAATCCATTTTTCCGTGGCGATTTTAAAGAAATTAACGAAAAAAAAGAGTATTGTTTTAGTTACCTCAGGAACTGCATCGGGCTATGCTAATTTCAAGAGATAAAAAGTAGCCTATTTCTTTCCCAGTGACACAGGCTACCTGCATGCCAAATTTCATCGGGATTGGTGTTGAAGTGTTAATAGGTGACAAAAAAACAAAAACATTTACACATTTATAATATAGTAAGGATTTCAACCGATTGCGGCTCGCGCACCACTCACCCTCAAAAAGAGTCATAAAAGCTACATATGTCCACGCGGGCGAAGCCGCGGGCAAATACTAGTAATAATAATATAAACAGTGAAAGCATTATGAATTAGTGAGTCTCGGTAACCAACTTAACATATTTATATATATGTATATTTTTGGTGGGATATTTTTATCGGAATACTAGCTGTCCCGGCGAACTACGTACCGCCTTACATTACATTACACTGCCCTACCCTACCCTACCCTACCCTACACTACACTACACTACACTACCCTACCCTACACTACACTACCCTACCCTACACTACCCTACCCTACACTACTCTACCCTACACTACCCTACCCTACCCTACCCTACCCTACCCTACACTACTCTACCCCACTACTCTACCCTACACTACACTACCCTACCCTACACTACCCTACCCTACCCTACATACACTACACTACACTACACTACCCTACACTACACTACCCGTCCCTACCCTACACTACCCTACCCTACACTACCCTACCCTACCCTACCCTACCCTACCCTACCCTACACTACCCTACCCTACACTACACTACACTACCCTACCCTACCCTACATATAAACCTTCTCCTGACAATAACGAACTCGACAAAAAAGAATTAGCGAAATCGGTCCAGCCGTTCTCGAGTTATGCGCTTACCAACACATTTTGCGATTCATTTTTATATATTAGAGAAGATATACGATAGTGCTACAAAACAGTGGGGAAATGGTTTTTTATGAAATTTAGCTCCTTGTATGATACCGGAAATCTCCAAAGCTACACATCTGCGCATGACTTAGCACACCGCCTGTTCAGTCAATTCGTTTCGCACATGGAGGTCGCAGGTTCAATTCCTGGCGGGGTTAACTTTGTAAAACTCGGTTTGGTTGGTGGTAGGGCATTTTCATAGCCCGCCTGGCTAGCTACTACCATCTTATCTAAGTCTTGCCGCCAACATCAATGTGAACAGCATTGATGTATTCCAGCGTGAAGATAAGAAAGCCAGATCCCCATTGCGTTAGGGATTCTTGGTAAGCCCGCTTCCATCTTCGGCATCATCGTCACTTACTATCAGGTGAGATGATGCCAAGGGCTTACCAATTTTGAATAATAAAAAAAAATTAGGTGTAAATAGAGCAGAAACTATCAGAGGGTGTACCAGATGATGTGACACCTTCATCATAATCATCATATCAGCCGACGGACGTCCACTGCTGGACATAGGCCTCCCACAAGGATTTCCAAGACAACACCGTATCCGCTTTTAATTCGAAAGGAAAAACATTAAAGTGTAAGGCGTGGGTGCAGTGTCCTGAGGGATAGATGGCGGTTGCCTGGTGTTGCACTTAGCATCACCCGCGGTCACGTGTATCCTTTTTTTATTCACGGTTAATGAAGCCACACGATAAGAGAGAGAGAGAGAGAGA
The DNA here is from genome assembly GCA_947284805.1 of Coleophora flavipennella. Lineage (NCBI taxonomy): Eukaryota > Metazoa > Arthropoda > Insecta > Lepidoptera > Coleophoridae > Coleophora > Coleophora flavipennella. Next base: position 9,325,431 of record OX369293.1, on the reverse strand, counting down.
GAGTGCCTTGAGACCACATCTGCTTTTCGGGCAAAGTCAACCTTTTTCTATGGAAACACATATACCTACCATGTTGCAGGAATCTTCTGGAATATAGTTTGGTATGAAATAAATAATTAGTAACTTATTTTATCAAGAACATTTTTTTTATTCATGCAATAATTTATTTTATTGTGTTGTATTTGACAATATATTTTTAATAGTGATGAAACGATTACGATTTGGATTAATCGTAATCGACGATTGTGAACATTTCACGATTAATCGTAATCGTCCAATTATCTAGCGAATATTCGTGATTTTTAAAAAAAGAAAAGATTTTAATAATGTAACATACTTTGTGAACGCGCAGGGTATCTATTGTTCATGCGTGTATCCGAACGCTTCTTTGCCTGGCCTAATGTTTCGTTTCGGGATTTCCCCGAATTCACCGCGCGGCGCGCTTTGTTTAGAGTGAGTGTGAGTTATTGAAAGGAATGTAATAGTCTCCTGATGTGTCGTCACATCGTCAGTGGCATCGGAGAGGTTATTCTCCACCGCTGGGTTGATTCAAACTAGATTCAAACTGAAAAAAGGAACAGATTGATATGTTAACAGATTATTATTGAAAAGCTAGAAATGTTATGTTTTTTTTTAGCAAAAATTTTAACTATATTAATTTTAATTACTGAATACCTTTTTATGATGATAAATCTTATGTTCATTTGTCCATAATACTTTGTTTTATTAATACACACCAATAATCGTTATCGTAATCGTAATCGTCGATTATTAGGTGCAATAATCGTAATCGTGATCGTAATCGCTAAGTGATAATCGTTTCATCACAAATTTTTAATTGATTTGTTTTTTTGTTTACTAAAATATGTCAGACATACTTAAATTAGTAAACAATGGCTTAAATTCAAAGTCCAGACTAGTGCATGCAATAGGAATCTTATTTGTCGTCCAGGTTACATTAGTGTACACGCGTCCTTTTTTATAGGGGAAATTTTTTGGCATTATCCCTGGATGTACTCTCATATTTATCAATGCGTAATGGTCCTGAAAATACAATTAACATGAATTATTGATTTGACGATGTACACAAACTACCCAAAGACTGCAGTAGGTACAAGACTCTTAAATCAGGGATAGAACAATAACACCGTTAGTTTGTTTACGTTAGTACTAATATCTATACTGTGCCGTTGGTGTTAATTTGTTTTTATCCACAACTGGTAAGCCCTTGGCATCGCCTCTCCTTATGGCAAGTGACAATGTTGCCGAAGATGGAATCGGGATCACTAAGATTCTCCAACTCAATGGGGAACGCCTATCTTTTCTTCAATCTTACCTAACTGGTGAGCCTTTGGCATCACCTCACCTTATGATAAGTAACGATGATGCCGAAGATGGAATCGGGTTCACTTAGATTCTCCAACTCAATGGGGAATGCCTATCTTATCTTCAATCTTATTTAAGTGGTGATGCCACTGGTGTACTGATGCCAAAGATGGAATCGGGATCACTAAGATTCTCCAACTCAATGGGGAAAGCCTATCTTATCTTCAATCTTATCTAACTAGTGAGATTTTGGCATCACCTCACCTTATGGTAAGTGACGATGATGCCAAAGATGGAATCGGGATCTCTAAGATTCTCCAACTCAATGGGGAACGCCTATCTTATATTCAATTTTATCTAACTGGTGAGCCTTTGGCATCACCTCACCTTATGGTAGGTAACGATGATGCCGAAGATGGAATCGGGTTCACTTAGATTCTCCAACTCAATGGGGAATGCCTATCTTATCTTCAATCTTATTTAAGTGGTGATGCCACTGGTGTACTGATGCTAAAGATGGAATCGGGATCACTAAGATTCTCCAAATCAATGGAGAACTGTCTAACTTATCTTCAATCTTATCTAACTGGTGAGACTTTGTCATCACCTCACCTTATGATAAGTGATGATGATACCAAAGATGGAATCGAGATCACTAAGATTCTTCAACTCAATGAACGCCTATATTATCTTCAATCTTACCTAACTGGTGAGCCTTTGGCATCACCTCACCTTATGGTAAGTGACGAAGATGCCAAAGATGGAATCGGGATCTCTAAGATTCTCCAACTCAATGGGAAACTGTATATTCAAGCTGGAACACAGCAGTGCTGTTTACGTTGATTTTTGGTGGCAGGATTTAGATATACGACCTAACTGATTCTTGTAAATTTAGACTCCGAACACATTTAGAAAGCGACACATTTAGAACTTAAAATTTAAAATAATACTTGCACTAAATTATGTAAGTAAAAATAGATATTACTGGTTGCAATGGACAAAGTGTAAAGTCCTTTTTTATTCCCTTTTTCATTACGATTGCAATAATTGAATCTTGCTGAGCAAAGTCACACCATTGGTAGTGTAGTTCAACGAAACTGCGTTTATATGTGTTGGTCAGGAACTCGTAGAAATAGAATGATACCTGAAAGGAAAACGTGATTTCATTTGATTTTAGTTTCTGGCTTATTGGACTCCACTATGTTTTCAATTCAATTCAATTCAATATATTTATTCAAAATAGGTGCAAATTATACTCTTTCTGATAGTCATAAAATAATAATAACAATGTCATTTGTGAAGAATCAAGAAATAAAAAATAATTAGTTAATAACGTCAAAATTAAATCCTTGATATAAACCAGATTATGTCATTAGAACATGAAAATAAAAAGACGAGTTTTTTATTCATAATAAAATAAAAAGACGAGTTTTTTTATCCACAATTGGTAAGCTATTGACATCATCTCAACTGATGGTAAGTGACAATAGTGCCGAAGATGGAAATGGGCTTATCAAAATTCCCCAACGCCATTGCGTTAAGTTCCCCATTGGGAACTGGCTATCTTATCTTCAAGCCGGAACACACAATGTTATTAATATTGATGGTTGGCGACAAGATTTAGATAAAATGGTTGTAGCTAGCCAGGTGGAGCTTAGAAAATTCCCTTTCAACAATTGAACCGAGTCATACAAAGTTAGAATCCGTCGGGAATCGAACCCGCGACCTCCTGATGTGATGCTAATGAGCTTGAGCACTACGCCACGGAGCGGTTAAGTGCTCTAAATGTAAGTATCCAACAGCATTTTGCTCTTAAAAAACCACTAGCTAATTTAATATGACATTGACATTCAAGTATTTTTGACACAAGATATTTTAAAGTTTAAAAAAAGTGTGCGTGTCATTTCCAATGCGCGACAGGAGTTTGGTCGTGCTTGATATTTTTTAGGGTTCCGTAGTTATCAAGGAACCCTTATAGTTTCGTGATGTCTGTCTACTTGTCTGCGGCTTAGCTCAAAGACTATTAGTTAAAGGGGTGATTTTTGAAGTGAAAACTTCTTTAGCGGCGTTGTGCACTTTTTTTGTAATGGGTAAAAAATGTTAAACTCGCGTCAGGACACGTGACCTGATCGAAAATTCGTAAGACGGATGGAGTTGATTTTTCTGAGATATAAACTTTTTAATGTAATATAAATTGTCATGTTTGTGTACGATAGCGCAATAAATAAATATTGTATTCTACTACATAAATGATAGTACTTTTTAACTGATAATCAAAGCAATTCGTGCAAAATTATTCCCTAACCATTCCAAAATATCAAAATTGCACAACGTTAATATTCAAGTTTTCACTTCTGCCGGCACTCCCGGAGTGCAACCCGTCGTTTTTTTTTCGGTGACGTACCCTATCATGTAGGGTATCATTGAAAACTTTTGTGGCTTTGCAAAACACTTTTTCGATTCAGAGATCCGATTTCGAAATATTAAGCTTTTTAAATGATAATTTTATTTTTTGTTAGATTAAAGTGTCCTCCCTTCCCCCTGTTAACCGCTAAACCGCTTAAACTGCTATTTCATGACATCAGAAAAAATAATAATAGTAGGACATGTAATAAATTTAAAAAGAAAACTATATATCCGGCCGGTTTTTTCCTACGCGGAGCTCGGCCTCCGGCCTTACAGGTAGCGCTCCGGGCTTCGCCCTTGCCGGTTCGGAAACTGTTCGTTTGCGCAAGTTTGCATGAAAGCCATCGACACGCGCTTGCGCAAACTTGCCGCCAAGCTTCTGTTCTATTCATAGAGTACCAACCTTACGAAGTAACTATTTAGTAATCTGTGACCAACCTAAGTAATCCAAGTTCGTACATAAGTTTTTTTTTCAATTTAGGCACTTAGAACCGAAATTTGGTACCTACATGAAGTAGTATTTAACATCCTCAAATTGTTATTTAAATGAAACTTTCATAGACATACGTATTACGTATACTCGTACCTCCAACAATACTGGGATGTATGGAATCAAACACGAACGGCCGCAGACTGATGTTTATTTGCAGTTCGTATACAGATATCAAAGTGCATGTAATGAGGGTAGGTATAGAATAATAAAATTAACTTAAAAACTACCTTTGATGAGTACACATCAAATACAAACAAACAGTCAACTTTTTTCGTATGTATAAGATACTCTTTGGTCAACTTCACGAATTTGCGACATTGTATCTGAGGAGCGCGCAAACTTGTCATGACTTTTCGCTCTGGCGTAAGCGCGGGAATAATGGCGCAGTTTTTTTTTTATTTTTTTATGCACAATTGGTAAACCCTTGACAACATCTCACCTGGTGGTAAGTGACGATGTTGCCGAAGATGGAAGCGGGCTTACCAAGATTCCCCAACGCAATGGGGAACTGGCTATCTTATCTTCATGCCGGAACACACCAATGATATCAACATTGATATTTGGCGGCAAGACTTAGATAAGATGGTGGTAGCTAGCCAGGCGGGCTTAGAAAATGCCCTACCACCAACCAAACCGAGTCTTACAATTGACCCCGCCGGGAATCGAACCCGCGACCTCCTGTGTAAAGCCAGTGAACTTTGCCTCTGAGCTACGGAGGCGGTTGAAAGCCGAACTTCGAATTCGGTGCAGTGACCTACCGAAGTTTTTATTCGGTTGAATTCATATTCGACCCGTTTCCAATAAACATATAACCAACATAGAAAAAAACACTTACGGTCACATTATTTCCTACATAAAATAGAATGTCACCTTCTACAGTGAAGTAATGTACTGGATTGTACCGTCCGACTCTCCGAGACTTCAGTACCACATTTTCTACGTATCTGGGGTCGTGGTACAGAAGCATGGGGCGTTCAATACTGAAATAATGAACCTAAAAAAAACAAACATTTAGGCTCCTTGTCTACCAAATAGCAGAGAAGATCAACGAAACGAGGGAAAATCGACCTGCATTATAAAAGGGTTTTTTTATTTTTTTTATTAAAAACTAGCTGTCCCGGCGAACTACGTACCGCCTTACTTTACAGTACACTGCCCTACCCTACCCTACCCTACACTACACTATACTACCCTACCCGACACTACCCTAAACTACCCTACCCTACCCTACCCTACATAAGAACCTTCTCCTAACAATATCGAACTCGACAAAAAAAGAATTAGCGAAATTGGTCCAGCCGTTCTCGAGTTATGCGCTTACCAACACATTTTGCGATTCATTTTTATATATTCGATTTGAGTGCGTTTGACTGCAACTCACCTGATGGTAAGTGATGATGCAGTCGAGGATGGTACACGCAAACTCAAATAACATAAATATCTGATGCAGCTCTCTTTTTAGGGCTCCGTACCCAAAGGTCCGTCTGTCTGTCTGTTTGTCACCAGGCTGTATTTCATGAATCGTGATAGCTGGACAGTTCAAAAAAAGTTAGAAAAATAAGCGTGTTTTTTTAACATGAAGAAACTAACGCCATCTAGTATGATGGTACGGAACTCTTTGTGTGCGGTTCTGAATCGCACTTGGCCGGTTTTTTTTTTACAATGAAGAAATGTTTTCTTAAAAAAAATGTGTTGTAGTGAGTTTCTTTGGTATTATCTAGGCCGGCCAGTATCCGCACGGATTTTCAAATCTATAAGGCGACGTATTGGGAACTTACTTTCTCGTTTTTCCCAGCTATTACAAAACATATGAAAGTGATATGTTTTAAACTGACTCTTCATTTCAATGACTTAATTTTGTCAGTTGCAGAACCGCGATTTGTTAACTTTTGTTACAGAAAAAAATATATCAAAGAAACCTCTTTTAAAACAGAGATTTACATTTTACAGGCAAAACCGATTCATGCCTCTAAATTTTCTTAGTCTATTAGTCTAAACACACACTTCAATATGCCAGTTGGATTTTTAAAATTAATTGTAGTTTTCAATTGAAACGAAAAAAACATTGAAAAAGTGCAAAAGTGTGGTTATTTTCTTGTTTGTTTGTTTGTAAACTCTTTATTGTATAAGAAAATATACAATTATTGATACATAAAAGCAGTAGCATGCACAAAGGCGGACTTATCCCAAACAGGGATCTCTTCCATCCAACCCCTACTCTTTATACCTAAAGAAAAAAACAGAGACAACTATTCCAAGCAATGCCTCGCCATAAGACTATAATCTAATATGCCTCCAATATCTCTTTAATCTAATATCTATAATCTCTTATGCCTCTAAATAGTCTTAATACTGTGTCAATACGATAGGAAAAATCCATGCGGCGCTAGTGCGGTGACGTAGGTACTGCAACTGATCTTTAGCCAAAGTATATATATTAGTACTAACATACAGAAAGGACACTCCCTGCCGCTCTCTAGATTCCGACCTCACCCCCTTGTCACCCAGATTGATGCAGATTGGTTACCGTTTGGTTGTCGAACGTATAGGATTCGTAGATTTTGTTCCGTCATTCGTTTTTTGAAATGTCATTTCTAGCCCGTTGTATGAAGTGTCCAGGCTGTGTTTAGCAATCCGCGGAATTGAAATCAGGTGTGATTTTTGGAGTTTACTCCTTAAGAATTGATTTTCATAATATATAAGGTGTGTGATATGTGTATTGTGTGTAATTTGTCTGTAATGTGTGTGTAATATGTATGTACTGTGTGTATGTGTGTAATGTGTATTGTAACGAAAATGATTGAAAATTGGGGTTTGTAACGTAATCTTTTTGGGTATTCGTTACAAAATAAAACCTTATTAGGGTTCAGAATCTTTTTCATGCGAAATTCAAAAAAAGGCGTTTTCTGACAGAGGTATTGATTGACAGGGAAAAAGAGAAAAGATGAATGTTGGTCACCGAAGGAGGATATTTTTTTGATTTTGTGTGTTTTTTAATGTATATCAACGTGTACAACCTTAAAGTTATACAACGGAACCCTTGCCGTTTTTTTCAAGGTACGAATTACCTACTTTCTTTCTGATTTTTCCTTGGCGAATGGCGCTATACTAAATCCGATTTCTCTCATATTTCTAGGGTTTTTTAGAATACCCCTTAACATATCCAGTGGGGAGGGATTTATTTTCCGGCAAGGTCGTCCCAAGCCATTAAAATCCACCACCATTGCGTCAACTGCGAGGCGGATGTATCATTGGTCGGTGAAAGCGGTAGATCATCTTCCCGTCAGCGGTTAAGAGAAGTACACGCCTTTGTGTCCTAATTTTCCTATTTCCCGGACCAGACTTCTTCGGCATATATTGAATTTTATGAATTTAACAGTGTGATAGTTTATAAGTAATTCTAGGTACTTTCACTAAAATTACTGGTAAAAAATCTATACGTATAGATCGTCATTACTACTTTTGGTAAAATATCTTAATCGACTAAAAGTGTAGTCACACGTGTTAATTTTGTATTCAACTTTAGTCATAGTTATAGTACCACTATTTAAATTTAAATTTAATTCAAATTTAATGTTATTACGTGTATGCATGAATGCACAAAGAGGTGACCAACATATTTTTTAAAAACCAGCTGTACAAACTTTACACATTTTAAATTATATTTTTATTTATTACGACAAAATTTCCTTTTCTATTTTTCAACATCGGCCATACAACCCCCTAAATTCTACGTATTATGTAACGGAATTTTAAAGGGTATTTAACCCAGTTTTCAACCATTTTCGTTACAGTATGTAATGTGCATAATGTGTGTAATTTGTCTGTAATGTGTGTGCAATGTGGTTGTAATGTGTGTGTGTGTGTGTGTGTAATGTGTATGTAATGTTTGTAATGTATGTGTACTGTGTGTAGTGTGTGTGTAATAGGAGTGTAATGTGTGTAATATGTGTGTAATGTATGTGTAATGGGAGTGTAATGTGTGTGTAGAATGTGTGTAGTGTGTGTGTGTGTAATGTATGTATGTGTGTAATGTGTGTGTGTGTAATTTGTCTGTAATGTGTGTGTAATTTGTGTAGTGTGTGTGTAATGTGTGATATTTGTCTGTAATGTGGGTGTAAAGTGTGTGTAATATGTGTGTCATATGTGTGTATAGTGTGTGTAATGTGTGAAATGTGTGTGAAATGTGTGTGTGTGTACGTACATAGGTATGTATGTATGTATATTTATTTCTTTGGCTCGTCCTGTAGCATAAACGGATAGATGGATTTTAGAGTGTGAGGTGTCGTTAGATTTGTCTTGTCAGAATTGAAAAAAGTGGTCGCAATTTTGAACTTTTTAGTTACTGGACCGCTTGCTTCCAAAATTTGAGGGTCCCAGAGGTCCTTTTTCACGAATCCGTTGACAGAATTGAAGAAAAGTGGCCGCCATTTTGATTTTTTTATTTACTGCACCGATTGTTTCCAAAATCGATATCTGAGCGTCCCTGAGGTCCCTAATCACGAATCCGTTTTCAGAATTGAAGAAATTGGCAGCCATCCCCCAACACATTTATAATCGTTAGTAAGGAGTAAACTCCAGTCTTGCGTCGGAGCTGACACACACATTTTTTTCTGCAGTGCGCTTCTTTCTTTTTTTCTTTTCTTTTTTTGAGGCAAAATCATACAAAAAATTACCCATCGAGCGCTAGACCTAGGCGGTCGTCGTTGTAGGAACTCTTGGGCTGACTTTCATTCGACTTTTGGATACTAGGGGCACAGTTTATATATCAGTACTCTAGAGGTTAAGGCGAGGTATTATTAGGAACAGTTGGCTCTGTCTTTTTCTTTACGTGTAAAGAGTAAGGAAAATAACCACACTTTTTCAATGGGTTTTCGTTTCAATCAAAAACTACAATGAAAGTATAAAAAATTATAACATTGCACACTTTGTATTATCATAACAAATATTGTTGTATATTTTTTTTTATTTTTAATTCAAAATTTTAGTCATATCTAGAGTTAAAAGTAACAGTGAAGACCTATTTTTGGGATTTTTTTTCTATCGAGCCAAAACTGCTCAATCATGTTTCTAATAGCTTTTGACTTTAGGGACATCATCAAAAATAATTATTTATATTTTCAACTATATAAGGTATTTTTTCAACTATATAAGGTATTTTTTCAACTATATAAGGTATTTTTTCAACCTTGGGTTTTCTATCGTATAGGAGTAATTGACGTCAAAAATCTGACGACGAAAATCTGTAATATTACCGCATCAACCGCGATGAAATCGATTTTTACTAATTCAGTCATTTTAAGACCTTGCTACCATCCGCAAACTATAGTGAATAAATAAAGTACCTACCATTTAAAAGAATTAAAACGCTAGCAAACGATAGGTTACTGTAGTATGTAAAATATATTTAATTCACCCTCGTAGTCTCAGTAGTCGGCTTTGAAAAAGAAAATGGTTTTTAGCACCAATTTTGGCGACAAACGAAGCTCTAGCTCTAGCTGTATATATCTTAGTGATTTCATCACAGGATTTCATGTTACGTAGTGTCAAACCCGGAATCTTCACTCAGCCACTGTCACTGCTCCTGCCACTGCCAAAAATATAGCCTTATCCCTTTCGCACTTTTTTAACTGAACTACAGATGAGATACTTCGTAACCAAACTCTATTTTTGCATTACAGTAACAGTTACGTATAGGCAGACAGATAGATAGATAATACGTTTATTTAGAATTTTACCCAGCTAAGTGTGCTTTTTATTACAAACTAGCTGTTTCCCGCGGCTTCACCCGCGTGGACCACGTTTCTATGACTTTTCGAGGGCGCGCAGTGCGCGAGCCGCAAGCGGCTCGCGAGCGTGGTAAAAAGTAGCCTATGTCTTAATCCAGGTCCTAATCTGTCTACCTACCAAATTTCAGCCAAATCCGTTCAGTAGTTTTTGCGGGAAAGCGTAACAGACAGACAGAGTTACTTTCGCATTTATAATATTAAAGTAGGGATTAACGATTTGGCATACAAATAAAAATTAAAAGAAGTGAAAGGAATTCAAGGGAGAAAAATAAACCAAAACGAGTACATGCTCAAGATAAACAACAAAAAATAAAGATATTTGTGTGCGCTGCCGCAACCCCAAACTAAACAGCCGAAATTGAAACCGCGACCTCCTGGTTTGAATCTGATTGACATACTTACTACTGTCTTCGCTGCACAATTCATAATTAAAAAAATGCAAACACAACAAATATTCACATGCATTTTTCAGTACAGTTTACACTTGAAGTGCTTAAATCAAACTATATGGTCAGCAACTATATTATTATTAATCTGTGCTATGGTAGGTACGTATAGTTAATAATATTATGCACCAATTACTATAACATTTTGCAAATTCAACAGGAAACCAATCAAATTCAGACAATAACATCAATCTAACTAACCATCGTTCAGCTATTATATTTAATGCATTCATTTATATCTCTTAGTACATACGAGTACCTGGACAACCGAGCTTTGCTCAGGGCATAGTACCCAGAGCCGTTAAAAACATTTAAAAATAAACAACGTCTTGGGCGGCATATTTGCAGTGCGAAAATCTCAGAAAATAGCGTTTTCCCAGAGATGAAACCTATTAAATAGACTTTTCGCACCCAAAAATCCCCGTACACTAATTTTCAAGCAAATTGTTGGAGCCGTTTCCGAGATTCAGATCCTAGAATTGCTCGTTTAAAGGTATAATATGATATATAGATAGATAGATTATATATAATAAATATGCAAGAATTGCTTGTAAGTATTAGATTATTAAATGTAATTATTACCGCTGCCTACCTACTGAAGTAATCGTGGCTAAAAGTGGCTTTAGTGGTCCTGTCGGTCACTCAGGTTAAGCGACTGTGTGTATGTGTTTGGATGTTAAGACACCTCTTATTAGCTCATATACGTCCCCACCGCGGGGACCGAGCCTACCCTGAATTAGGGTGATCGGGCCTCAGTCGACCAAGCGGGCCCAGTGTGGGTTGGTCGACTTCACACACAACCTTCGAGTCTCTTCGCAGGCGTGTGCAGATTTCCTCACGATGTTTTCCTTCACCGTAAGAGCGTCGGATAAACGTACGTATGAAATCGAAATTTGAAAACACATTGGTACGTGGCAGGATTCGAACCACGGCGTCCCGAACAGGAGGTAGCGGCCGTAAATGTTACGCCACCGACGCTCTTCGTTGCGTTAAGGCACACTGATGTTTTAATAGGGTTGTTGACAGCGTAAAAAATAATAATTATGAAATATTATTTCCTAAATTCATCTCCTCTATGAAATTTAAAAAACCTTGCTCATTTTGTTTTTTATCAAGTTCTAAATTTTTAAATAATAAAATTTAGAATATTAGTACATTAATGACACTAAATTCTGTGACATCACGCCTTGCTATTTCAAACATTTGTAGAACAAAATTTCGTTTTTGACAGATGATAAAAAGTAACTCAAATGACTAGCAGTCGACTAGCCTATTGTAGCACGTGTTAAGGTGCGTACGCATTAGAGGCAGCCTTGGACTGAGGGTGAGGCTAGCTGCCTCTGTACTTTTGCTCAAATTAGAAAATTTTTTTTTCTGTGGGGCGCGCCTCGGGCGAGACTTGCTTCGCTACATCGCAGATTAGATAATAGATACGCCGCGTCATTGCAGAAGGTCTAGCGGCGGTTTTTGACCCCTTTTAGGGCATGGTATTAACGAAAAGGACTTTGTAATTTTTTGAATTTAGGTTCTTTTAAATGTATAGCCGTATTGCTCCTGGCTTAGAATAGGGAGGGAGGAAAAGCGTCGGAGGCTCCAATGGTAACGACTCGGTCCTCCTAACCGGGGTCCCGGGTTCAAATCCGGACGGCCAATGTACCAATGAGTTTTTCGAAATTTACGTTCATATACTTTTACCGATGTAAAACATCGTGAGGAAACCTGCACATCTGATTCCAGATGTGCACGAAGGTCGCCTTGCACACGTCCGTAGGTGTAAATCTTAATGCCCTACACGTGACCGCGGGTGATGCTAAGTGCAACACCGTGCAATCGCCGTCTATCCTTGGATAGCAAGGTTAATTGTGCTACATGATAAGAGAAGAGAGAGGGTCATAAAAGACGACTAAGTAAGTAAAAGGGACTTAAACCGCAGGATGGGCAGCAGCGCCCTTTCCGCGCCTTGCAACAAATCTGCAAATAAACGTAGGCTCAAGGTAGGCTCGGTCCCCGCGGTGGGGACGTATATGAGCTAATAAGAGGTGCCTTAACATTCAAACACATACATACAGTCGCTTAACCTGTGTGACCGACAGGACCACCAAACCGACAGGACCACCAAAGCCACTTTTAGAAGTAACTATTTAGTAATCTGTGCTTTTAGCCACGATTACTTCAGTAGGTAGGCAGGTAATAATTACATTTAATAATCTAATACCTACAAGCAATTCTTGCATATTCATTATATATAATCTATCTATCTATCTATCATATTATAACTTTAAACGAGCCATTATTGTATCTGAATCTGGGAAACGGCTCCAACAATTTGCTTGAAAATTAGTGTAAAGGGATTTTTGGGGGCGAAAAGTCGATTTAATAGGTTTCATCTCTGGGAAAACGCTATTTTCCGAGATTTTCGCACTGCAAATATGCCGCCCAATACGTAGTTTATTTTTAAATGTTTTTAACGGCTCTGGGTACTATGCCCTGAGCAAAGCTCGGTTGCCCAGGTACTCGTATGTACTAAGAGATATAAACGAATGCATTAAATATAATAGCTGAACGATGGTTAGTTAGATTGATGTTATTGTCTGAATTTGATTGGTTTCCTGTTGAATTTGCAAAATGTTATAGTAATTGGTGCATAATGTTATTAACTATAGGTACCTACCATTTTATTATTATAACAGCTCATATACGTCCCCACCGAGGGGCTCGAGCCTACCCTGAATCAGGGCGATTAGGCCTTAGTCAACCACGCGGGCCCAGTGCGGGTTGGTCGACTTCACACACAACCTTCGAGTTTCTTCGCAGGCGTGCGCAGGTTTCCTCACGATGTTTTCCTTCACCGTTAAAGCAATCAGTAAGTATATGTACGTAAGTTTTTGAAAAACTCATTGGTACATTGGCCGTCCAGATTTGAACCCGGTACCTCTGGTTAGATGGACCGAGTCGTTACCGGTTGAGCCACCGACCTGAGGTACCTGTTGAGGTACCTACCATAGCACAGATTAATAATAATATAGTTGCTGACCATATAGTTTGATTTAAGCACTTCAAGTGTCAACTGTACTGAAAAAGTTAAATTGTTTTTATTAATTATTTTTAATATAAATTAGCATTGATCTTCAAAAACTGAATCGGTAATTTTATAGGTAAAGACCTATTATACTAGTTAATTCTGGTAATAATGACGGCATTATCTATAAACCGTTGGTTTCCTATAATTTAATACTTGTTTACTACCGCTAAATTTAATGATCGTGTGTAGGGTATTTATACTTAAACGGTTCAAATTACCAATTTTTTTTAGTATTCCTCAGTCAAATGTTTTATATTTATTTTAATATTTTTTATTATTATCTTATTATCAGCATGAACTTCGCACTTTTAAATTAATAAATGCTAGAGAAATGTAATCTAAGAGGAAATGAGGGCTTGCAAAAAATTAAGTCATACAAATAATTTAATGCTATTTATTTAATTTAATAAAGTCATATCATCTGAAAGACGTCCATTGCTGGACAAAAGCCACCCCCAAGGATTTCCACGACAACCAGTCCTGCGCTGCCCGCTTCCAGCGCTCTTTTTTGCACAATCAAAAATGTACCTACTTAAACTAACGTACTAATTAGGTAAGTAATTCATTGTACAATGTGGGACGGTCTTGTCGCTTACCGCAATTTCTTCCAAACAATTTTAAGATTAGATGCCAACTTGGATGATTTTATGGGTTCGGTAATTTAATTTAATTTAATCACAATTTATTTCTTCCCACAAACATATTCATCAGGTACAGTAAGAAAAATATATATAATGTACAAAGATATGTTGGTGGGAGACTGGTGCCTAAAGTAAGATGTAAATCTTGTAGTATAGGTCACCAGGCCCCGACCCTCGGTAATACAAGAAACAAAACAAGCTTAGCGAAGTAGGAATAAAAAGTAAACAAGAAATGAAAAATAAAAATATAAAAAATACAGAGATTTGATAAGGTTTGTGTGAGGAATTGTGTATGTGTGTGTGTGTGTGTGTGTGTGTGAGAGTGTGTGTGTGTGTGTGTGTGTAAGTGTGTGTGTGTGTGAGTGTGTGTGTGTGTGTGTGTGAGTGTGAGAAACAAAAATAAGTAACTAAACATCTATGATATTATTTGCATAAACTTTTCCGTTTCCGAATAATCAAGAGTCAGCAACCAAGCAGTGATCGTAGTTTTGCATCTGTAAGCATTGAGGTCACTAATCTTTATGATTTTAGATATTTTGTTATACAAATAATTTCCCAGAAAACACAAATGTTGTTGAGCTAGGGTGGTCCTAAAGTATTGAAGTCTACAGATCATATTGTCTACTCGTCTGGTTTTAAGTTGGTCAAGATTAACTGGAATAGACTTATGTCTAGACAAGATTACTTCATAAATGAACAATTGTCTAACCGTGAGTACTTGGCACTCTTTATAAAGCATGTCAGTAGGATAATAATAGTTTTTAAACGTAGCAACTTTAAGAATTAGTCTTTGAGCTCTTTCAATCTGTAAAAGATTGGCTTTGTAAACACCTCCCCAAGAAGAGATGCAATAGCTCAAGATAGATCTGCAGAGAGCGTTGTACAACATTTTAACTATTTTACAATCAGCCACCGATCGAATATTTCTGAATAGAGGCGCGAGTTTCCTAACTCTCTGAGTAAGTTTATAAATGTGTGGTTTAAAAGTGATATGATTATCAAGAATAACACCCAGATATTTTATATTAAAAACCCTTTCCAGTTTAGGGCAGCTACATAAAGAGACATTGCAATAGATAGAGTAGTGAGCTGTTATATTAAGGGAATCAGGAGGCTGTGTTCTAGGGGTGATTGAGAAGGTTAAATACTTGGATTTATCTCTATTGAGGGTTAGTAAGTTATCTGAGAGCCATCCAGTGATTGCATTTAGGCCCGACTGAGCAGCAGTAAAGGTCTTTATCCAACTCTTATCTTTAAAAATTATAGCAGTGTCATCTGCAAAGGTATAGATCTGCCCACAATCTAGCGGTATTTGACAAAGGTCATTAATGTAGATGAGGAAAAGAGTAGGGCCTAGGATGCTGCCTTGTGGCACTCCATAAATAACAGGCAACTCATTACTGATAGTCTCTCCAAGCTTGACACATTGCTTTCTATCACTCAAGTAATCCCGGAAAAGCTCTAATTGCTTATCTCTAATTCCAATCACTTCAAGTTTAGATAGAAGCTTAGGAATAAGGACGGTGTCAAAGGCCTTCGCCAAGTCCAAGAATACACCAATACATTTATCTCCGGAGTCCAGGCCGTTGACAACACAATCAGTAAGATCCGAGACAGCAAGAGATGTGGAGATGCCTCTTCTAAATCCATATTGATTTGCAGACAAGATATTATACTTTTCCAAGTAATGGACGAGACGTTTATTAATTAAACGTTCTAGAATTTTTGATATGGCGGTAGGATTGAAATAGGCCGATAGTTGTTTACTTCATATTTGTTACCGCTTTTGTAAATTGGAATAATGACAGATTTTTTTAAAGCTTTTGGAAAAGTAGCATTTGTGAAGCATAGATTGAAAAGGTAAGTAAGCGGTTGAATGAGTATGTTTCTATTGGTTTTAATAATTTCAGAAGGAATGTTGTCCCAACCTACTGCAGAGTTCGATTTGAGATTAGTAATAAAAGAATTCACTTCATCTTCATCGGTAGGTAATAAGATAAAAGAATTGGAACGGCTACTGAGTTGAGAAGGATAAACATTAATGGGTGAGTGGCTCAAATTCATGCATATCTTGTCAGCAAGGTTTTTACCGATATTTGCAAAAAAAGAATTGATGGAATTAACAGAATCTAGTGGGGTGGGATAGTTATTCAGTAACTCTTATAGTTTCGGCATGTCCATCTGTCCGTTTGTCTGTACGTCGGTATCGATATATCAGTAGGTTGTGAAATTTGGTATAGTTCTGCGAAGACTATAAACATAAAAAAAAAATAGGGCACCGTCTCTACATATAATATAAAGTGGGTTTAATTAAAAAAATGTATGTTTAGGTATTTTAAAATTATTGAGGGTTTGCCTCAAACATTTTTTCGAAACACGAATCTTCTAAGAAATATTAGGTTTTTAAGCGGTGATTTTTGTAAGTGTCAACATATTAGCCAGGGGACGTCCACTGCTGGACATAGGACTCCCCCAAAGATTTCCACGGCTTCCCGAGACCTTCACCAGGTCATCGTTCCACCGAGTGGGAGGCCTGCCTACGGTAAGTTTTCCGGTGCGTGGTCGCTACTCGAGAACTTTACTGCCCCAAAGGACAGTCTTTCTACGAGCTATGTGCCCCGCCCACTGCCACTAAATTTACCAATTCTGAGAGCTATGTTGGTTCTTCACTTCCCAAATACCGCAGTGTCCTAAGATCAAGTTCTTCGACCAGTGTGTGTTGCCAGTGATTACATACGGGACTGAGACATGGTCGCTTACTAAGGGCCTCATAAATAGGCTCAAGGTCACCCAAAGGGCAATGGAGTGTGCTATGCTCGGAGTTTATCTGCGTGATCGAATCAGAAACGAGGAGATCCGTAGGAGAACCTTAGGAAATCTGATAAGTATAGGAAATAGTAGGGCATATAATTAATTTAATAAAAAAAATCATGGCTAAGTAAACTTTCTTAGGCAAGGAATAATAGTGGACCAACATAAAATGTGCAATTGGCTTTGTTAAAAGTTCATATATTTTCCATACAAAATGTTTTTACCAACTGCAAAAGTAACTTTGTTTTACGGGTTCCACACCTCAAAAGGTAAAAAGGGAACCATTATAGGAACAATCGTGTCTGTCTGTCTGTCCGTCCGTCCGTCTGTCAAAGCCAATTTGCTCATGAATTATTGAACTGATTGAGTTGAAATTTGGTACACGTATGTAAGTCCGTGACCCAAAAACGGACATGTAAACGTAAAAAAATATATATTTCAAACATAGGAACAACATAGGGGAGCACTTTTGCGGGTAAATTAGATAAAAAAAAAGTTTTTCTAAATATATCGTGTGATATATCAAATAAAAGGGCTTGTGGTGAGAATCTAAAGTATATTTCTTTTATAATTTTAAGATAAATAGTTTTGAAGTTATTTTAGAAAATAGGCAAAAATTAACGATTTCTTTCCTTTTAACTCTGAAAACACTAGGCCTAAAACCTTGAAAAAATCACAGTATAGGAGGTTAAATGCATACATTATAGGAAAACCTACAAGACAATCTAAAATCCTTAAAATCTCACAGGAAAAAAGAATTTTCCAAGGTCCACTCTGTTATATAAAAAAAAAAACGAGACCTACAGTACTCGCATATGATGTGTAACATGTGACAAAATACTTATGAAATTAATTAAATATCGGGTCGTACATTCACGGGCCGACCCTTCGAATAGTAGTATGTCATCTTTGCCTTTGCCTTCACATTAGGCGACATGGCCATGACAACCTTAGTTTTCGAGAATTAAAAAACGTTCGCATTTCCTGTTACACATTTACGTCCCATTTCACGAAATCACTCCCACAAATTGCAGGAAAGCGAGAGCAAAGATGTTACACATCAAAAATATATATTTCATATTCTCACAAGAAGCCATTTCATTTGATATGTCACACGATAAAGTTTACAAAACTAATATTTAATCAAGTATGTACTGAGACGTCTTGTTCTGTTGGCAGTTAAAGTTTTGTTGCGGAACCCTGTTTGTGCGACCCCGACTCGCACTTGGCCGGTTTTTTACTGTATCAACAACTAAAGGAAGGAACTTGTAAACTGTAGTTGGTTTTCGACTTTCGACGGATAAAATTTTAAAATGCACTTAGAAATTTATTGTTTTTCCATATTCTTCTTCATGATTGGAGCGGAAAGAGTGAGTAGCTGCGGATTAATCTTATTTCTTACTTCATCACCATCATCATAATTATCATTCCCTCTCGTATATCTACCAGATACGCTAAGACTACCACGTTTATGATATAGCGTCCCCACTTACCTACCCTTGGGCATAACAGTGAGGGCCGCTATTCCTGCCAACACCATCATAATTATCAGCCGAGATACGTTCAATCCTGGACTGAGGCCTTCTACCATGACCGATGCTGTGCTGCCTGCATAGAGTGGCTTCTCGTGACCTTTGCTAAGTTTGCTACGTGCGGAGATTCGCAGCGTGATCGAATCAGAAACAAGGAAATCCGTAGGAGAACCAAAGTAACCGACATAGCTCTCAGAATTGCTAAACTTAAGTAGCAGTTGACAGGGCACGAAGCTCGTAGAACAGATGGCCATTGGGGCAGTAAAGTTCTTGAGTGGCGACCGCGCACCGGAAGACGTAGCGTAGGGAGGCTTTCCACTCGGTGGACCGACGACCTGGTGAAGTTCTAGGGAAGCCGCTGGATGCGGGCAGCGCAGGACCGGTCGTTGTGGAAATCCCTGTGGATGTCTTTGTCCAGCAGTGGACGTCTTTAGGTTGATACATTAATGATGAAAAAATAAATAAATTCGAAATAAGTTTAGAAATCACACGTATTTTGTTCTGTATAATATGAACTTTATGCCCACCGTTTTGGATATTTTAGTTTAGTGAGAAGAAATATTGGGCCCAAAATGAACTCTTTTTAACATATCTTTTTCAGGACTTGCGTAGTTTTTTTAATCCACATTTTATAAGATCTTGGCATTACCTTATTTCAGCATCTTATTTGTTTTTAAATGCAATAAAGAGTTTACATACAAACAAACAAACACCCTATCTCATCTTGCATAATTACAATTTTCAACCAACTTCCAAAAAGGAGGAGGTTCTCAATTCGACTGTATGTTTTATTTTTATTTTTTATTTACTTCAGAACTTTTGATTGGATGAAACGATTTTTATGATTTTTTTTTACTTGAAAGCTAGTGCTTCCCGTGTGATCCCATATAAATTGTATTGAAATCGGTGTAGTACTTTATTAGAAAATTAACTAAAACCAAAAATAATAATGCAAAAATGTAGTTAGTTGTTGCGATGGAATTCGGTTTTTTAACGTGTTTAGCGTTTTCAATTATTCAAATATATTCAGTAGACTATCGATGTTTGTATTTAGTTTTCGATGTAATAATATGAAACTGAAAAAAATAAGAGCAGTTTCAAATGTTTCAGTATACAAAACTAATTTAAGCCATCGTTTAATATGAGCTCATATACGTCCCCACCGGGAGGCTCAAGCCTACTCTGAATTAGGGCGATCGGGCCGTAGTCGACCACGCGGGCCCAGTGCGGGTTGGTCGACTTCACACACAACCTTCGAGTTTCTTCGCAGGTGTGTGCACGTTTCCTCACGAAGCCATCGTTTAGTTATGTTTAAATTTACTACGATGAAAACTAATTGCAAACATCGATATTATGTGTAAAGTTAGGATTCAATCTGGCATGTATTTTTTGTATTAAAGCAGATCTACGTTTGTATGGACACTCGAGCCTCCCTTGAAGTACGGTCATTACCTGAATGAGTTTGACTGGCAGTAGCTTTTTTCTCGACCTTTTCCGTGATTTGTAAATTACGCTAAGCCGTTATTACTTTTTGGAATGGTATGGAAACTCGAGCCTCCTGGAGACCCTTGAAGCACGGTCATTACCTGGATGAGTTTGACGGGCAGTAGCATTTTTCTCGACCTTTTCCGTGCTTTGTTAATTACGCTAAGCCGTTATTACTGGTTGAATGGTATGGAAACCTTAGCCTCCTGGGGACCCTTGAAGCACGGTCATTACCTGGATGAGTTTGACTTGCAGTAGCATTTTCTCGACCTTTTCCGTGCTTTGTAAAGAACGCCAAGCCAAGTACCGGTAAAGAATAGAATAGAATAGAATATAGAATAGAATAAGTTTATTGAGACACCAGGCACATAATATATAGTTAATGGTACATAGTTACTGTTATTTTAAAAATGAACATTTAACTTACATTATACAGACATGTCAATTTTAAATAAACGAGTAGAAGTAAATACATATAACAAATAATTTAGGTATAAGCCCGGCGACATCAAAAGGTCCCAGCTCAGCATATGTACCGGAAAAAAGAAAGCTAAGTACCGGTTGGAATGGTATGGAATCTCGAGCCTCCTGGGGACTCTTTAACATACATTATCGACGCAACCACGCAAGTCACACTGAGTTAAGACATACATGTACATCTCACCACCTCAATAGATTGATTATCTCGCTTCTCCGAGCTCACCTTATCTTTTGCTTGGGTGAGACAAAGCTAAAATAAGATTTTTATCTACTCTCATATCGTAAAGTTCGAATTATAAACTTCAAAACGAATTTATATTGGCATACTTTATAAACACAATACCGAAAATAAAAAAGTTAATTATAAAAACCAAAAAACCCGACTGCGTAAAAAGAAAACTTTGAAAAGTTAATTTAAAATAAAAAAGAAATAAATAAAAACTAAAAAGAGAAAAACAAGTCCTGGAGTCTATTTCATAAAGCTACAAGTTACAATTTTTACAGGTGTAAACTGGCAACACTGGGCACATGTATGGGATCTAACAGTAGTGTGACCAGTTCACACCTGTAAAATTGTAACGTGTAGCTTTATAAAACCGGCCTCCGTAGTCTATAATTCTATTAAATAATATTAAATAAGTACACAATGAAATAGTTTTGTGATCGATAGACACATAAAACAAATAATTAATTATAATGCGGTACATAGCAACTTTTACAGTCGGGACCCATTTAAAATTCTAGACCGGATCATATTTTCCCAATAATGGGTCCCGACTGTAAAATTTGCTATGTACCGTATTATAATTAATTATTTGTTTTATGTGTCTATCGATCACAAAACTATTTCATTGTGTACTTATTCAATATTATTTAATAGAATTATAGACTACGGAGGCCGGTTTTATAAAGCTACACGTTACAATTTTACAGGTGTGAACTGGTCACACTACTGTCAGATCCCATACATGTGCCCAGTGTTGCCAGTTTACACCTGTAAAAATTGTAACTTGTAGCTTTATGAAATAGACTCCAGGACTTGTTTTTCTCTTTTTAGTTTTTATTTATTTCTTTTTTATTTTAAATTAACTTTTCAAAGTTTTCTTTTTACGCAGTCGGGTTTTTTGGTTTTTATAATTAACTTTTTTATTTTAAACTTTTTAGTGAGGAGTATAAGATGGTAAATTTCGCAATCTTGTAATTTCATTGAGGGAGTTAATATCGTGGGGATTATTAAGTAGCTTGCGGTGGTCTAAAGAACTGATTAATAATCCACCTAGGGACCTAACCCGGCTCAAAGCTACATAGGCTTGACCTTTCGCAAAAATGCGTGAACTTAAATCGACCACAGCTCGGTCCAAAGTAGTTCCTTGTAATTTATGTACAGTTACACCCCAGCACAATATCAATGGCAACATTTTTCGCTCTATTTTGCCCTGTCCACGAAGTGCATCGAATTCTGTCGTCGATGGTTCGATTCTGACTCCCAGTAGCGTTAGGTATGGCACTATAGAAATCTCATCTATTATCACCCAATCTATAGATCTCCATCTTTGTCGTTCTCTTTGAAGGCGTTCGCCAGTTATATTTATATAATGTACAGTTATTATTATTATTTATTTTATGTAATTTATTTAATGCGTTGGTGCATTATGAGGTAGCCGGCGCCATCTATGGAAGAATAGCGGTAAACTTATGGTTCTTCCGTTACATTATTATTTACTAGCTTTTGCCCAAGACTTCTAGTGGAATTTGGGTATCGCTGTTCTCTCGGGAAATGTGTATTTTTCTGGATGGTAAATAGTTGCCTATGTATGTCACTACTAGGCCCTCTAACTATCTCTGTGCAAAATCACGTTAATTTGTTGCTTCGTTGCAATCGTTGCAGCGTGAAAGAAGGACACACCAACAAACACACTTTCACATAAATATATTCATATTTCACATAAAATAAATAAAGAAGACAGGGGCCAAGCGATTGTATACCTAATAACTTTATTACAGCTTTGTTAATATAAGTATTGTTGAAAATTTAAGTGAGAATGGTTGCTAACTATCTTAAACCTTTATAGATCCAAAATGGTTATTCGAAATGAAAAATGATATGGGAAACCTAAAGTTGATTTTCAAATACCTATTCAATGATACCCTACTTAACATAGTTCGTCAACTTTCACTTTTTTTGTTTTCACAATATGGCGTCTGGTTGCCGCCATATTGAATTTTGATTAATGTCATGTCTTTAGTGACACTCACAAGATTAAGACAAATCGATTGACGTAAGAATCATGAAAATCGGCCAACGCGTTTGGTCTCTAGAGTGCCACAAAGGAACAAACATACATACATACATATATAGGCTGATAAACACATTACCCTCCTTTGCGTCGCGCAGTCGGGTAAAAAAACCACTTTTTATCATTATTTCTCTAACAAAATAATGTTATAAAGTATTTTTTTTCCATTACAATACAACTTAATTTAAAAAGTTAATATCACCAACAAAGTTCCATATAATTATTTTTTTATTGTAACGCACATACGGTTAGCGCCTTTTTTTACAGCATTACAAAAAGTTTTCATTCCAATTTTTACTTGTTTGTGACAGCGCCCGTTAACGCATGCGCGGTGATGCGCTGGAATTTGGCGCTTTATCACGTTTTCTTATAAGTACTGAATTTCGTAGAATTTTTTTTCTTACTCTTTCAACTTTGATCTTTGTTGTTTAGTTGATTCAATCCCAATGTATGAGATTAGATAAAATAGTGTATCAAACTGCACATAACTAGGTATTATGCAACAGTTTCATAAACAACTATTAAAATATTTTTTAGGTACATTATGTTAGTATTGAGCGTCCCAAGGTTCTGTACAAAGACCCCAGGTACGTGGGTAGTACGGTACTCACGTCTCGCAGAGTCGGAAGGCACAATCCTATACATTACTTCAACATAGACATGGATGTTTTAATATACGCAGGAAATAACGTCACCGTAAGTTTTTTTTTGTATTTTCATAATGTGACAATAGGGATGACGATACAGCATCAGAAATAAATTATGAACTCTTGATCACCAAATTGGCCCTCCTACTTAAATTTCGGAAAACCTTACTCGTTTTGTTTTTCATCAAGCCTTCGATTTTTATTATTTTTTATTTTTTATTCACAATTGGTAAGCCCTTGGCATTATCTCACCTGATGGTAAAAGATGATGATGCCGAAGATGGAAGCAGGCTTACCAAGATTCCCCAACGCAATGGAGAACTGGCTATCTTATCTCCATGCCGGAACACATCAATGTTGTTAACACTGATGTTTGGCGGCAAGATTTAGATAATAAATAATAATAATAAATATTCTGGGACAAATCACACATAGTCATCTGGCCCCAAAGTAGGATTCCCTGTGTTATGGGAACCAGAGACTGATATAAATACTTATATACGTTTAAATACATACATTATAGATATTTAACACCCAGACACAGAGCAAACAAATAAATATGCTCATCACACAAATGTTTGCCCTGGGTGGGGATCGAACCCACAACTCTCGGATCAGCAGACGAGTCAGTCAAGATAAGATGGTGGTAGCTAGCCAGGCGAGCTTAGAAAATGCCCTACCACCAACCAAACCGAGTCTTACAAGTTGACCCCACCGGGAATCGAACCCGCGACCTCCTGGTGTGAAGCGAATGGACTAACCATTACACCACGGAGGCGGTTAATATTCACCGAAATCATAAAATGAGTACATATATGACGCTGATAAACTATGACGTCACGCCTAGGTATTTCTAACATTTTTAGAACAAAATGTCGTTTTTGACCGATGATAAAAAGTAACTCAGATGACTAGCATTCGTCATCCCTATTATGACTAAAAAGGGGGAGAAACCGGCCAAGTGGGAGTTGGTCTCGAGCATGGAGGATTTCGTCCGAGTACAACCGAGCGGTTGTTGCTCGGAGCCTTGCACATATACTTCAGACGGAGGGCACATAAGGATGAATGGAAGGGAATTACAAATTTATTAAAAATTAAAAACCCGATTTGGCTTGTTGGGTAAAAATGTATCCTATGTCACTCACAGGATCAATACGGATCTAACGACACCTCGCACACCAAAATTAAAAACTTAACCCCTCTTTTTTGGCTATTCGATTAAAAATGTATCCTATATCACTCACAGAATTAATATGGATCTAAAGACACCTCGCAATATTTTATTTTATTTCAGATATCAATGTACTTTTACGAGTTCCTGACCAATACATACAAGCGCAGCTTCTTAGAACTCCACTACAAATTATGTGACTTCTTTCTGCGAGATGCGTTGATTGGAGCCGTGATAAGAAAGCGACTACAAGTCACTGAACTGTGTCCACTGCCCCCGGTAGGTAATACAGCTGCACTATAAAGCTTTAGTTAGTGGCATACGGGGAAGGGGAGATATGGATGTCGATACCTTCTCCCCCCTCCCCAAAATATTTAAAATTTCAAAAATTTCTTTGGCACGCGTGCCATCGCGGCTGCTCCTGAAAGTTTCCTATCAGAATCAAAGTTGACCTATCAAAATCGTGAAACGCGCTCGCTTTGCTTGTGTTAGTGTTAAAAACACTGTCTAGGTACGTCTTTGTGTCACGAAATGTCGCAACATTTTAACATTGATAATGTGATTTACTATTAATAATGTGATTTGGTGATATTTTATTTAATCTTTTATAGTTTTTAAGAGAGATGGACATTTATAGCAACTATGCTTTTTCTTAAACTTTATTTTAATTTTTGTTATTATTTGTTAATTAATACATTTAAAATTTATTTCATGAATCATTATTTGTATATTTTTGGACTAATAAAGTGATTTTATTTTTAAATAGGTATAATAAATAAAATTAAATGTTTTGCTGCTTGACATATTTATGTCTTTTTAAATTAATAAATTATATTAAAAATTGTAATGTAATAGAAAATAAGATTTTTGAATGTAAAGTAATATTTGTACACCTTAATTTAAGGTTGAGTTCGCGCACTTCAACACTATTAACACCAAACTGTACCGAATTCTTGAACAAATAAATGAATTGAATTGAATTGGTTGACCTATCAGAATCGCGCAATTTCGCACTCGCACTGTTAATACGTATGTGAAACGCGAAATATCGTAAAACTTCACGCTATGTAAGTGTACGTACCTACATGAAATGTTGCTACCGATTTTACCGCAATTCATAACATCATGGCTGTTCTGCTAGCCAACTAGACAGTCTTCTAAAACAGAACAAAATATTTTTAATTTCTTAGCAAATGGTCTCACAAGCGATATTATGACACAGCTCAATTTAATTAATTTAATTTTATTTATTTATTTACCAGACAACATGGGCCAATGATATGTAAGTAAAAAACTTTCTGACTATGTTAGTAAAACAAGAAAAATAAAGAAATAAATTAGTATAATAAATCTGCCCAGCGTGCAGCGTGTGGGTGAATCAGGGCTGACACCCAGTGCTTCTGCAGCACACTGTCGGGTCTGTCTGCCAGCATCCTCAGGATGGTGTTGTTGCCGCCCAGCATTCTACTGCGGACCGAGTCTATTTTTTGCGTATTAATGCGTGAAATCCGTCTACTCGGGCTGCGGCAAACATGCCTGAAGCACTGCAGAACCTGGACAAACTCAACATCATCCTGAACACATTATTGTACTGGACCCGTAGGGCATTGAAAGCCCGAAGGGTATAGCTAGCCCACAGGCCGATGTATAGAATGATTGACAGTATGATTTAAACAAAGTGACCTTCACATCATCTGTGCAATTAGCGAACCTGCGTGCCAGCATATTCCCGCGCACCGTTAATGCCCTACGTTCCCTCTCGATATCACAATCGTCTTTTAAATCTGTGGTAACAATGTGCCCTAAGTATTTAAATTGGTTGACTCTTGACAGCTCCTCATCGTACAGTCTGATGGGGGCACATAGCCAGGAGAAGTGCCGCGCGCTGCGAATACCATCACCTGACTCTTTTTGCTGTTGTATTTGAGCCCGTGAGCATCGGCATAGCACTCGCAAACACGCGGCAACTCCCTCAGTGCACAGACCGATGGGCTCAGCAGCACCATATCGTCCGCGTAACTAATGTTGTTGACCATTTGGCCATCGACTGAACATCCTACCCGCATGCTGCTGAGCCCAACGATCAGCTCGTTCACGTACAGACTGTAGAGCTTTGAAGACGTCAGCCTACCCTGCCTCATGCCGTACTCCAGCTGGTACGTGTCCAAGAAGTGACCCGCCCATCTCACACAGTTTTCCTGACCCGCATACCGATGCCTGAAAAGATGCACCAGCTCTCCAGGCAAACCAGTGGCCCCGAGTTTGTCCCAAAGCAACTGATAGGACACAAGATCAAACGCTTAAGAAAGGTCTAGGAAACACCTGTATACCGGTGTTTCGCGTTGCGTGAAGTACTGGACGGTCTCCTTGAGTGCAAATATCGCGCTCTCCGTGGAAAGTCCGGCTCAAAAGCCAAACTGAGCATCATGCAGACACAGATACCTGTTTAGCTGGTTATCAAGGAGCCCGTCAATGTACGCGCGCTACAATCAAGCGACACGACAAGCGGCAAGTAACTAATTTCTCATCTGTGACGCGGCTACGGGTAGCGAGGTGGGGTGGCGTTGTACTTTGAGCACAAAAAAACATGGAAATGAAATAAAAGTTAAAAAAGCTGAAACCCGACTACGAAAAAGTATGAAAACATAGCTTTCCCGTCTGAAATCATAGCTTTTATGTTTCCGGAACTCGAGGCCATCACACTGTTGGGGGAGCCGGAGCTCACAGGCATCTCCGCGGTATTTCGCGTGCGCTTGCGACCAAAAGCAGCGAGCAGAGCAGGGCTGGTTGTCCCCTCCGACACAACCTCCGTTCACGTTCGTGGACCGAGCAAAAGCACCACCCGCCCCGGCCTTGACCGCCATCGCTGCCGCGCCAAAGTCGCCATCCCACCACGGTGCGCAAGGTGCCGCTTGCATCACCGAGCCTGCCGACATCATCGCTGCCTTAGCCGAGCGCGGCTTCGAGGTGGAGCATGTTAAGGCCATACGGGCGCGTAAAGGATGCCTCGGATGCATCTTCTACGCACAAATGCAGTGAACTCCCGACCTGAGTCCTGCAATTTATGCCATTGAGGAGTTCCTGCACATGCCGGGCATCATCATCGAGGCCTAGCGTGGCAAGCGAGTTCCCGCGCAATGCCACTGGTACCAGAGCTTCAGGCACTCGTCGCATGGCTGCCACCGCCCTCTGGCCTGCGTCCGCTGCGGCGATCCCCATGCCGCCAAGGACTACCCACGGATGCGGGAGGCCCTACCGACCTGCGCCAACTATGCGGGCCCGCATCCTGCCAACCACGTTTAGTGCCCGGTGTTCAGCAGGGAGCTCAAGAACAAAAGGGCCGGAACAGTTGCACGTACCGCCGTCGCATCTCGCCCTGCAGCGCCCGCCGCCCCTGTTGAGTGCGCCGCATCGGCAGCACCCGCCGTGCTGGTCAGCTTGGCCGCTGCACCCGCCCCCGGCAGACAAAAAAGAACCCGCCGGAGGAGGAAGAGGTACCTAGCTCCCGCTTCCGCCACCCCCATTGCCGCCAACACCACTGCCTTGCCCTCCTAGAGCGACCTCCTGCGAGCCCTGGGAGTGATCCAGCAGCTTCGCCTCAGCTGGGGCTGGAGCGGCTGCCAATGGCTTAGCGCCCACCCAAGGACCCGCTCATCGCAATGGGCGGCGGAAGCAGCCACGCTCGGGAACGTTTCCCTGTGGCAACGAGATGATCACCACGGGTAATTGGAGCAATACTGTAGGGGCGACCATTCTTATAAAACATCTGGCCCTTGCCTATTTTCGCGATTTTCTAGCCTCTTTTGTCATTCCCAATAAACAACAGACACATAAGCTCATTTATTTACAAAACATTCAGATATACAACATAAAAGGAACCTTACAACTACGATACCTAAGCTAGTAGAGTGCATGTAAAATTACAGTGCTAAACGCTAATTCCAAAGCTAAAATATCTATACATCCACGTAGCTATAACCTGCCTATAACATAAATATCAAGAAAATACCTATTTGAAATATTCTAGCTTAGTGGGAGATGAATACCAACAACAACTCTATATCACAAACTATTCAATCTACTTTTCTATCTATTAATTTACTTTTTTGACATTTTAATTTTTGTAATTTAAAATTTTGTTTTTATTAATTTGTAAATTTTTTTTTTTCGATCACCTCACTATTGACATACACATATTTATAATTTGACATGTATATGAATTTATGAATTTATGTCACGTGGTAATAAATCTAATCTAATCTATTTACAAAAAGTCGTGAATATTTATTGTATATCCTTACTAATATTATAAATGTGAAAATGTGTTTGTTTGTTACCTTTTCACGCTTTCACGCCTTGACCAATCTTTATGAAATTTGGCATTGAGTTAGCCTGTGTCACGGGGAAGGACATAGGCTACTTTTTATCCCGGGAAAATAGCATAATCTGATAAAGTTCCTGGGGGAACTAAAAAAATACTCGGTTGTTGTGATTTTTTGCACAGAGATGGTTGAGTAGGTGGGAAACGACATAATTTACTAATCACCCTTAAAGACAGTCATTAAAACGATGTCCACGCGGGCGAAGCCGAGGCAAAAAGCTAGTTAAAAATAATCTAAAAATCACGTTCGAACTACCTACGTACCAACATACTGTATCTCATCTCATCACCAATGTTATCAGCCGAAGGACGTCCAATGGTGGACAAAAGCCTCCCCCAAGAATTTCTACGACGACGGGTTCTGCGCTGCCTGCATCCAGCGGATTCCCGCGATCTTCACTGCTCCAACGACCATCTGTTCTACGAGCTATGTGCCCCGCCCACTGCCACTTAAGTTTAGCAATTCTGAGAGCTATGTCGGTTAATTTGGTTCTCCTACGGATCTCCTTAATTCTGATTCGATTACGCAGACAAACTTCGAGCATAGCACGCTCCATTGCTATTTGACCCTAGCTATTTGACCATTGCTAGTGACCTTGAGCCTTTTTATCCTACTAATATTATAAACGTGAAAGTTTGTAAGAATGTATGGATGTATGGAAGTATGTTTGTTACTCTTTCACGAAAAACTACTGAACGGATCTGGCTGAAATTTGGTAGGTAGACAGATTAGGACCTGGATTAACACCATAGGTTTCTTTTTAAACGTCGAAAAGGCTTGGAAACGTTGTCCACTCAGGTGAAGCCGCGTGCAACAGCTAGTATTAATTACATTACTAAATGTACGTAATTTTTTTTTCAGAACCATTACCAGTGGAAGAACATAACTATACCTCCTGCGACAGTGCCAAAAAATATGCCCTTTCAAAAAGGACGCCTGTACACTAACGTAACTTGGACGAAAAATAAAAATCCCATCGTGTGCACGAGTCTGGACTTTGAGCTGAAGCCGCTGTTTACTAACATAAACCAATCTGACTTGTTTACATAGGCAATAAGACAAATTATTTTCTAACCATTATAGGATTAAATAGATGCATTGGAGTCTTTTCAGAATTCAGGATAAAAATATAGATCGGCAGTAGTTAGTTACTGCTTTGCTCAGATTAAAGATAACTTAGATGTTGAGTTTCACACAACACTCATAACAAAAAGTGGGGAAACACTTATTATATTATATACGTATGCATCTTTACCTTAAGTAGTGACCTCGAATAATGTTTCGACACGTGATAGGACCTATCAATCACTGTAATTGAGACCGATGCATTTGAAACATGTCACACACAGCACATTTTGGCATGTTGACGGTAAGTCTGCCAACGCGTGACTGTAAGCAAAACTGTGCTCCGTCATGATTGGAGCAGAGTCTTTTAACACCCCGTTTACAAAGCGCTAACTGTATAAATACAGTTTATTTTTGATCTGAGTTGCTATGCTTATATTTTCCTAGAACGAGATTTTGTTAGGTTTGAACTTTACGAATTGGGCTTACTAATTGTGGATTGCAAAGAAATCATGATCGACTTAGGTTGAGTTAGGTTAGGTTAGAAGTACATTTGGAGTAATTTGGACAAATTTGTATGTGCAGTTGTTTTTTTGGGAATCCAGTATGGGTTTCTTAGTAAGAAAATAATATATGTAAACCCTCTTCTGATCCTATTCTTTACTTTCCTTTACGTGCCTCATAATAACATGTAGTTTAATTTATAATTTGCAACTTATAGGTGGTGGAATGTAAGTAGCTCAAGGCTTTTTTGAAATTTATTTTTTGGGTTTTTTTTTTAATATGGGCTTTCCCGCGTGCCCAGCAATTCACTAAAGTTTCAACGTAATCGGTTCATCCCATTCCAAGTTTTTGCGAGACTAACGCACGGCAATTGATTTTTGCATATTAAGGTAATCAATGTAAATACAATTTGGTCATGTTGATGTATTTTATGTGTGAAATATTTAATTTTGTTATAATAATGGGGTGATTCATACAGTGTTTGTATTGTAAGATATCTAAATAAATAATTAAATACTTAACTGGTCAGAGCCAATTTTCAACCGACTTCAAAAAGGAGGAGGTTCTCAATTCGACTGTATGTTTTTTTTTTGTATGTTTGTTACGCGATATCTCCGCCGATTGTGAACCGATTTTCAAAATTCTTTTTTTATTTGAAAGTGTATACTCCCGAGGGGGTCTCATTGTAAACAAGTCAGTATCTGATGATGGGATCCCAGGGAAATCGAGAAGAACCTTCAAATTTGAGCTGATGAAGGAAGGTACAACTCCTAAACGATTAGGAGTTGGAGGATAATTCTTTAAAAAATTTACGTAGACCGATAGTTGTATTCTTTCAGGTTATTCAGATGAGCTGATGATGGAAGATTTAACTTCTTAACTTTCATGCTGTTGAGATGATGATGGAAGCCACAGGAATCTGTAGATACCTATTAATGAAACACATGCATTATGAATTATGATTTGATGGTTCCTATTGGCGAGTAGGTAATTGGATATAACGTTGTTAGATAGATAGCATTATCACTAAAAATGAATAAAATAAAGATAAAAGTTTAAAAAACTTAAAAACCGACTTCAAAATGAAGTTCACTCAAAATTATGAAATAATATTATTATACTTAGATACACGACATAAATCAACAATAACGAAATCAAAGGTGGGTAAGAATTAAATTAGGGGCCTAAAATTATTTTTGAGGTCGGTGTCAGCAATGCCATTGTTTGTAAACGGAACGTACTTTGTCTTTTTGTTTTTGACGAAAACCCAACTGTCAAATCTATAATAAAGCTCTCTCTGGCATTCTTTTTTTCATGAAGATGACGCAGTTTTATTTCATCTCAAGAAATTAACACGGTCCTTCGAGCCGGGTAATTTTACAAAAGCAAGAATAACTGAATTTCGATAAAATTAATATCTTTATACCAAGAAACGAAAGTTGATTGTGTTTTGGAAAATTTGCACCGGCGTATTGCATCATGCATGGCATCCATTATGAAAAGTGAAAATCTTCATGGTGTTTGATGTGTTTTTGGCTGGAGCTAAAGGCAGCTGGCGACGGATAACTCAATAATTGAGCAGCACTTAAATAATAGCTACTGGCAGTGCCGGTGTGAGCTCTAATTTTGTTGTGTCCTGCAGTGCAAGTACCTATTTAACCTACTAACAACTACCTGTTGCACGCACAGTAAAGTGATATTTTTTTGTTTTGTAATAAAAGTCTAAATCGGGATTACGCTTGAGCATCTCTTAAAGACCGTGAAGCTCTTTGTTTGCGCCCTTGAATGTGGTGGCGTTGTCGCTGTGCAGCTCCAGACACTTACCTCGTCTTGATATGAATCGCTTCAGTGCGTTCAGAAACTCCTTAGAAGTGAGGTCACTTACCAACTCGAGATGAGTGGCTTTCGTGCTGAGGCAAATAAACAAACAAACATACCCTTTGGTGATGATGGGCTTGCGGATCCTGCTTTGCTTGATGGTAATTGGACCTGCGTAATCAAGACCAGTTATTAGAAAAGGTCAGGGTAATGCGATATTTAGGTAGATCAGCCATTAGCTGCGTGTGCGCCTTGTTCGATAATTGTGTATGATATGTCTCACTCTATTGCGCGCCTGCACTGGCCAAAAGCGACTCCTTATGCTTCTTAGTGTCATATTTGGCTGACGCGATTCGCCACAAACAAGTTCCACATATTCGGATCTCCACGTATCCAACGCAATGTTATCATGGAGTCGGTCCAATAGTGGATGCTGGCTACGTCGACCTGCAACGCTTTACGAATGGAATCCATGAGCTGAGCTAACAATACGGCGGCGCAGAGCTCCAACCTCGGCAACGTCACGGGCTTAATGGGGGATTTTGAGCATATCAAGTGGACTGTATTCTTGAGAGAGCAGCTCCTCGCATACACCGCACAAGGAGAGCCTTTAGTCGAACTATCTGCAAAGCCATTTACGATCGGGATTTACCATCAATCAAGGGGTGGAAATATTGCTTAGATAATGCAACTTACTGCAAAAATCTTTCCAGAGCGTGAGTATTTTGTTTGGAACGTCGTCGTCCCAACCGATGTTTTCGCGCCAAATTGCTTGCATCATTAATTTAGCTTGAAGAGTCACAGGGCCTATGAACTCCATAGGATCATATATTTTGGCAATACAAGCAAGGATATTGCGCTTTGTGTTTTTGGTATTATCCAAATTTGAGGACACAGTACCTGAAATTTGTCATGAGTGGGGTCCCACAATAGCCCCAGAGTTTTAAGGGCTGAATCTTCATCATCGAAGAACTTTTTCTTGCATATTTGTCTCTTTTCTTCTGGAATGTGACTAAGCAATGTAGCTGAGTTGGAATAAAACTTATGCAGTTCAAAACAACCACCACCCATGAGCTCCACTAACTCATCGATCAGAGACTGGGTGACCTTGCAATCGTCATGACCTCCAAGACAATCGTCCATGTAGATATTAGATTTAATTGTGTCAGCTGCTAAGGGATACTTGTGCCCTTCATCATTTACCAACTGCAGCAAGGTGCGAGTGGCCAGAAAGCTGGCAGGAGCAGTTCCATATGTGACCGTGCTCAGCTGCAGACACTTCAAATCATCTTGCGGGCTATCTCGCCAGAGCACTCTTTGCAGTGACTGATACTTTTTGATGTTAATCTGTCGATATATCTTCTTCATGTCGCATATGAATGCGAATTTATGACATCTGAATTGAATTAATATCGTCAATAGATCAGGTTGTAACACTGGCCCTACATACAGTATATTATTCAGACTCAAACCTAACGCAGAGGGGAAATTGCAATTGAAAACCAGCCTGAACCTCGTGGCCGCGGCGACCAGCCGCAGAACAGCTAAAGTCGGCATGTAGTAAGTTGGCTGTCCATTGTCTGCACGAGGGAAATCTGAACCCCAATGGCCATGACTCAAATCAAAAATTTCTTGTACAAATTCAGCATATTTTTTGTGCAATTCAGGGTCAGATTTAAAGCGCTTTTCAAGATTCAGAAACCAACCTAACGTTTTATTAAACGAATTGCCTAGCTGATCTAGAAGTTCAGTTTTCACAGGTAAGTCAACCTCATACCGACCATCATTAGTTCTCGAGACAGAGTCACAAAAAAGTTTTTCACATTGTTTATCTTGTGAGGATAATACCCTACCTTGGGGCGGTTCTTCCAATCGCCAAAACTTTGATATTGCATCGTGCAGTAAGGCATGACAAGCCACTTTCCGCTGATTTCCAAGGGAGATCTCGGTAGATGAAAGGGTTAAGTCGCCACATACTAGCCAACCAAACGCAGTAATTATGAGACCAGGAAGACCTGAGCCCAGTTCTTTTACTGACTGACGCAAGCACAAAATAAATTCATTGGCTATGGGTTGCGATAAGTTGTAGTCAGGATCGGCCAACTCATATTTGCTTGTTAAATTTTGTTGGCAAGTTTTCAGTAATCTTACCTATGATATTAATTTCTGTAGTGTTTCTATAGACTGTGACGCGAGAATTAAACTGAAGAGTGGTTTTGGCTTTTATATTTTCACTCTGACCGCCAATACCAGACACAGTCATGTTTACTGGTGATGCAATAACTTCTAACTTTTCCACAAACCTAGCAGAAACATAGTTGCTCATACTGCCTATGTCCAACAAAACGCGAGCCTCATGGCTCCGCCCATGTGCATCATTGACATTTATAACAGCAGTGGAGAGTAAAGAAATTCTTACTTGATCACAATTACTCAATAACACATTAATAGACACCTCTGGCTCCGTGCAGTGTGAGCTGCTAGTAGTGCACCTGACAAAATTTCTTGACAACGGAGTGTTGCCATCTTCACTCTCAGAGGCAGTACAAGACTTGTCTCCTAAAATGCACGAAAAACATTTTTTCGTAGTTGCCCCATGCAAAGTGGTGTGGTGCTGCCCGCCACAATTTCTAAATTTGAAATCCTTTTTATTACAGTTGGCAACGTTATGATTACTGCTCAAACACAAAGAACAAAGATTAAGGGACTCAACTGTACGCAATCTTTTATCAACTGACATTTTTATATACTTGAAGCATTTATTTGTGAAGTGACCCTTATTACAGACTGAAAACATCACCTTTTCCTTTTTAGGTGCAGCTGTGCTAGCATGAGCCGACACTCTTTGACTTGTTATAGGAGGACGAGTTGGACTGTATTCCGGAGCTATCATCTCTAAGGCCTGGCAACGATGTTGTAGACATTCGATGAACTCATTAAGGGAAGGACTAGTTTTCCAACTCGCTGCAACTCGAAATCATGCAGACTCTGAAAATCCAATTTATGTGATATGACATAAATAAGGATTATATCGCACAGATTTTCCATTTTCAGGGATGTGATGGAGTTGTAGTGTTGCTGGAAATCACTCAATAGCTGCCTTAAACTTTGACCCTTGCTTCTCGTCAATTTATTTAAATTAAATATGGCAACTATGTGATGATTGCTCCAGTAATGACTCCCAAGCCTTATGGTAGTTGTCGCCCACACAGTCCAATGTTGCGATTAATTGAGCAGCCTCACCTTTAACGCTACTTTTTAAATAATATAATTTTTGCACCTCGGATAAGTCTTTATTATTCTGTACAAAACTTACATACAAATCTTTGAAATTGAGCTAACTATTAAAGTTACCATCAAAACATGGCAGAGAAACCTTGGGCAAGTAATCAAAGGTCTTACCCTTTTTTTGTGGTACCTTTGCTATATTTTCTGCTATAGTTTTTAGAATATCTAGATGTGACCTAGATACTTTTTCTCGAGACATAAATTTTCAGCTTCTTGAGTGCTGTCGAGCTCCTCAAGCTCAAGTGTTACCTGTTCCAACGTTTTGAAAATTTCCCGAGCCCTTTCTTTCAACAATTTCAAATTTTGCTCGGAAACACCTACTTCTGCTAAAATTTGGTTTTCTATATTTGTCAATCTACCCTTATATTACTTCCTTCTATTAATAAGCTTTGTTATTTGTTCAACAGTTTACAACACAAATAGAGGCTACAACTATTTAGGTTAGGTACCAAAATTCAACATAGTAGGTAAGACAAACGAAGGTATCAAGATAAATAAAGTTATTAAAGCAACACACTTCCCTCAGTAGCCGTCTATACTTCGACGTCATGGTATTTAAACGCCGACATGCAAACGGCACCATTACCAAAGAGTAAAAATTAAAGCAACACACTTTCAGTAATAGCAGTCTCCCAATGACTTATATATTACTGGCGTACAAATCTGTGCAGTCTCCACTTCGCGTCACGGTATTCAAACGCCGACAAACGAAGCAACCACCACCATCACTAAATAGTAAAAATTATTACGTTACTGTGCGTGCAACAGGTAGTTGTTAGTTAATTAGAGCTCACACCGCCAGTAGCTATTACTTACGTGCTGCTCAATTATTGAGTTATTCGTCGCCAGCCAAAAACACATCAAACACCATGAGGATTTTTTTTGGAAATATGCTTGTTTTATTTGTTTGGCCAGTAGATTGGATTGAAATCAATCTCATTTCTCGATACACCCCATCAATGCAATATACTGTGCCACCACCTAAAAACATAAATTAACAAACCTCCTAACTCACCAAAGAACATTCAAGACAAATTTTTATATTTATTTATTATTTTTATTTATTATTATATTTTCCAATTTTTTTCAAGTTTCCTTGCTCAGAAAAAGTACCTAACTGACGAGGCTGGTGGACATCCAGACGCTCAAGTTGCGAGCTGTGCAACTAACAATAAACGCACATAATCTTTTTATCAAGATTTGCGTTTTTTGTGTGGCATCTTGTTTCCTTTTTTTTATTGAAATAAACAGTTTAAAATTTAATTTTAATTTAATTTTTCAATTCTGACGAGACAAATCTAACGACACCTCACTCTCCAAAATCCATCAAGCCGTTCAGGTTACAGGACGTGCCTAAGAAATATACATTCATACATACACCCAAATAAGTTACATACATACACACATACGCACAAAATTAAAAATTATACTATACAACCAAAGCATAACGCATAACGTTTGATTTTACTACCCATAAATTTTCATACCCCGGGCTTATAAATGAAAATCAATTCTTAAGGAGTAAACTCCAATCAATCAAAGCGTCGGTCGGTGGCTCACAAAGCGTCGGTGGCTCAACCGGTAACGACTCGGTCCATCTAACCAGAGGTACCGGGTTCAAATCTGGACGGCCAATGTACCAATGAGTTTTTCAAAAACTTACGTACATACTTATCGATTGCTTTAACGGTGAAGGAAAACATCGTGAGGAAACCTGCACACGCCTGCGAAGAAACTCGAAGGTTGTGTGTGAAGTCGACCAACCCGCACTGGGCCCGCGTGGTCGACTAAGGCCTAATAGCCCTGATTCAGGGTAGGCTCGAGCCCCTCAGTGGGGACGTATATGAGCTGTAATGATGAAACTCCAATAAACTCCAAAAACATCTCTCAACAGAATTCAGCAGCTGCAATGTATTCTGCTTCAGTGTTAAACAACGCAACTACGGGCCTCTTTCTTGAACCCCAGCTAATTGGAGCACCCCCAAAATAAATAAAAAATCCTGTTTTACTTTTCCTAGTAACAGGATCACCTGCGAAATCTGAATCACAAAAACATCTAAGTTAAAACGGTGAAAGAGATTTTCTGAACTCTATACCTAACCCCGAATTCGTTTTCTAATATCTAATAATGATTTGATATCTATTATTTTAAATCATTCAAACTCGGATTCGTCTGATGCCTACTGCAGTACCCCACATGAAATGCAAGGTCCAGATCTATTTGCCAAATACACAAGTAAACCAAAAGCTTCCCTGTATCTTTCTTCTAATTCTTTCTCTTTGTTCATAAAATTGTGCTATGCAACCAAAATCATTGGAGATCTGCACCCCTTTACTTCTACCATCTTTCATTTTTCTAAAAGTTTATCAATATACGCTTTTTGACATAATTTAATAAAGTTTTCCTTTAATTAAATGTCTAGGACCTCATAACTTGAAACTGTCTCAAATATTCTTATTTGAAACTCTTCTTGTATCAATTTTAAAATATCTTCTTCTTTTTCACTAATAAGTAAATCATCATCCACATATAGCTAGATTTATTGTTTTTTTTCTTTTTATACAAAGAGACAGGGATCTACCTTCAACTGGAATAAACCATTTTTTTAAAGATATTGTGTCTTATATTCCACATAAGTGGAGCTTGCTTCATGCCATACAAACTCTTCTTTAGTTTACAACATTTGCCTTCAAGCCTGAAATAGCCCTCAAGAATGACCATATAGATGGGTTCTTATAAATTAACATACAAAAATGCCATCTTAACGTCAAATTGTTTCAACTTTAATTGTTTTTAGTGCTGTTCAAGCTAAAATTAATCTTAACCCTTAGCGTCGGGAGGGCGCGCGGCTGGCTTACGGGGGTCGGGCGTGCCGTTGCGGCAGTGGCTTAGAAAATTTTAGATTACAGGAAAACTAGAAAAACTAACGACTTGAAATAAAAAAAAAACCTAATGTATGATAATTTCGATATTTTTTTCATAATTTTCAGATCACCACTCCTTTTTTAAAAGTCTGGGTAAAAATAGAAAAGTGGAAAATGTAGACTTTTTCTAGAAATTATTCGTTTAAGATTAAGATTTTTAGAAATATGAATTACCGCTTCATTTTTTTTCTCTTCCATACAAAAATTTTGAGAAATTATACTTACAAAATTGAGTCGGTTTTTCCAGCCGCCTGATGTGTGAATATATTTCTATATTTTAGGTCATCTGTGCCCAAAAACCACATAGATTTGTCGCAAATTTACTTGTCTTGCTAAGTACATACATTTTTCACTAAAAAGTAACCAGAAATGATGAAAAGAGAAAATGTGACAAATGTTCATTATACAAGAGGTTTTTGCATGCACGTAAAAACCGCTATGCCCTAGAGTTGTACCCGGTTCCCATCACTTGTCCATAAATATCCTAGCATAGGGATATCAGGTAATAAGTTGAAACTATAGTTTTGTTTGATATACCCTTGACAGAAAAAAGTGTGTGTTACTAAAGGTGTGCCTGGTTAACGATAAATTTCTAGCTAGCAGCAGCTCCTAACAAATTTATCGCGACTCACCACTTTGAAAAAAATGAACCAAATAATTACTACACGAATTCACAAGAAAATTGCACGTACGAATGCAGTATAGGTACATACAAAAATAAATAAGAGCATTGTGCCTAAGTCGTCCATAGTATCAGCCATGACCACGATATCGTCAGCAAATCGAAGGTGGGTGATGTATTTGCCGTTGATATTGATGCCGAGTCCACCCCTGTCCAAAATCTTAAAAACATCTCACAGGGCGGCGGTGAACAGTTTATAACCGAACAGAGATATAACGCGTCCCTGTCTCACCCCTCGCTGCAGCCGCATAGGTTACGAGTTTTGATCCTGGAGGCGAACCGACAAGGTAGCGTTTTCATACAAACACTTCAGTACCTCGACATATCGATAATCAATTTGGCACCGTTGGAGAGACTGTAACACAGTCCAAGTTTTGACCGATTCGAAGGCTTTCTCATAGTCCAAGAACGCCAAGCATAGTGGCTGATTGTACTCTTCGGTCTCTGCATAGTTTGCCGCAGCGTATGTATGTGGTCTATGGTACCAAAGCCTTTTCGGAAACCGGCTTGTTCGGGAGGCTGGAAGTCGTCAAACCTGCGTGCGAGGCGATTCGTAATGACTCTCGAAAACAGATTGTAGACATGGCTCAGAAGTGAGATAGGCCTGTAGTTCTTCAGTAGGGTATTGCCGCCCTTTTTGAAGAAAAGCACTACCACACTTCTGTGGCATCAAGTGTAACGGAATAAAATAACTTCTGAAGAGCATTAAGTACCGGTGTTCAACCTGGTTTCAGAAGTTCAGCCGTAATTCTATCATCACCTGGTGCCTAATTGTTTTTGAGCTGTTTGAGAGCTATTCTAATCTCGTACAGGCTGACGTCCGGGATATCTTCGCTATAGTGTCGGGTTAATCTGGCTCTTGGGTCCTTAGCCAGATCGCTGACAGGCAGACGTGTGGTCGTGTACAATTGTCCGTAGAACTCCTCAACTTCTTCCAGCAACTCAGCCTTAGACGATGTGATCCTGCCATCCTCTGTCTTCAGCTTGGTCAGTTGACTTTGTCCAACAGACATATCTCTCGTGAACACTTTTGAACCTATGTTGTTCTCAATCGCCTCTTTAATAAAATTTGTATTATACTGGCGCAAATCGCGAGTTAGAGACTTAGAGATCTACTTGTTTAGTTGCCGATACTGAGTAGCGTCTTCAGAGGACTACAAAACCAATCTGCGTCTTTCTTCCACGAGGTTGCTGGTGAAGTCAGAGATTTTTTTGGTTCTGTTTGAACGGCGTGTTTAAAAAATCATAGACCCGACCGTTTGGACAATTTCCACGAACCTGTCATTGTAATCGTCCACATTCGGGCAGTCTCCTAGGCATTTGAAGCGATTGTGCAACTCGAGCTGAAAGCTCTCGGTGTTTTGAAGCTGGTCGGAGTGTAGACTTCATCAGTCATCTTTTCAGCTTGGTCTTTAAATTCCATGTGCCATTTACCATGCGGTGATCGCTTCCTGTTTTCACTGAGTTGATCACAGAGACATAATTGAATATTTGCCTTCTCGTCGACAAGATGAAGTCAATCTCGTTATTCGTTACGCCATTGGAATGCAACCATGTCAACTTCCGCTGTTTAGACTTTTTGAAGAAGGAGTTCATCATATAGAGGCCCTCCCTCTCGACAAAGTTGGCCAGCAGCTGGCCACGTGTATTTCTCTCTACACATCCAAATTGCCCCACTCTCAGCTCACCATCACTTCGTTTGCCCAGTTTCGCGTTAAAGGCACAGATAAGAAATTTTTTTCTTCTATTCTGTGGTTAAAGTCCCACATAACAACCGTGTATTTAAATTAATTATTTGGAGATAATTATTCACTTTGTTATTGTTGCGATTCTTATTGGTTCCGTAACGGAAGGCTGTCGCTGTTCAGTCCGGTCATTCCCGGAGATATTAATTCTTAAACCGGAACCCGGAGGTGCACTGCCCAAACCCGAAGACTCCGGGTGGAACTTGGAGGGTTGGCAGCCCTGTCCAACATATTTTTTTTGGAGTGGCTGCCACAAATGTAAATGTAACACCACAAGCGACAAAATTTTTTTTTTGAGGGTCTTCCAATTAGTCTTATTAAATGAATTACAGCTTGATAACAACATATTTTTGTCAGATGTGCCGTTTGTTTCCAAGATGTAGCTAACTCAACTTGTCCCTGGTGTTTCTGAACCATTGGGCCTGGGAAAAAGTTTTAAGGTATCCTGAAACAAACAATTTTCAAGTAATGACTTCGAAACCCTGCACTATGCGTGGTCCGAAACGCACTTAGCCGTAAGCACATTAGTACTAGCGTACAGTATGGACACTCCCTGCCGTTTGATTACCAAACGAAAGGGTTGTCACACACGGGAAAGATACTATAAAATATCTTTAACTGACCATATAGGTATATATCGCTCTTCATAGAAATCAATGAATGTAGCCGTTTTTCCCGTGTTTTGCATACAATTTTTTTCAACAAAATTGCGAAGAGTTCAATCAATGCGTTCTTCATACAAAATTTGAAAATTAATGTGGCTGTTACTTGAAAGCCGTTGATTTGCAACCCCTAGTTATTTGACCTTTTTTGTTTCAAATTAGATTCAGTTTACACCTTTAAAAGGAATACGTCACATTTCCAATAACCCTGTCTGATTCATTTCGTACCAAAGTTGGTAAAATAAATATTCCAAATAACAAGTATAATTTAATTTGTTTTATTGAATTAATTTTACCAAGCTACACATAAATTAGATACTTCTACGCATACAACACAATTATACAATACATTTAGACTGGGAATGAAAAATGGCGGCTATTTCTATTTGCGTCTTGCTCAAACAATATAAATCTCTCGCTCACACGAACTACCAAATCTATGGAAACAATACTATATAAATTCCCAATCTTTAATTATAAAATTTTTCGTGACCAATGCCGACGGTGTACAACCCTACTTGCATTCATGTCTATAGCCCTAGAACCCTTCCCAGGGTACTACAGCACCCCCCAATAACTTTTAGTAGTAATATTTTTTTATCGGATGGCAACACAGCTTTGTTTTTTTTTCTATTCTCCTATCAGTTTAAGTTCTCCATTTTGTGCTAGTTGTCAATAGGCTAACATACTGGTAAGTGGTCTAAAATAATTAAACAGGGTGCAGCAGCACCCATGGGTAGTAAAATCGGTTAAAATCCAAAATAATTATGCGTATTTTATGGCCTGCTGAATGCAGTGGGTATAAACTCAATGATACTATTGACTGGTCGGCTCAAAACAAATAAATAATACCTAACAGAAGTTGTTACATAAAGAATTTAGCAATTCAACTCCTAACACCGTGGTTAGAAGAACGAAAAAATTGGCCCACTTTGCATGGTAATATTCGTGAAATGATAAACGGAATTCTAAAAAAACCTGATGTGCCAGAAAGACCTAGGATTGATATTCCTAAACAAGGGCGATGCAGATTTTGTCCGTACTCAAAGGACAGGAAAAGTAGAACTTTTTGTAACATGTGCAAAACTCCTATCTATACCGAGCACCAAACTAAAATATGTGCCAAATGTTTAAAATAGTACTGATTCAGACTTTTATGTTAATTTTGATAATATCTTGGTCTAAACCAATAATAAATATGCTTAAGAATTTTACAAGAGTTTTATTTTACAAATTATCACAACACAAATATCAGGGTGCTCAAGCACCCTGGGTAGGATAAGTCCACTGCAAATATGGGTAGGGTTCTAGGGATAGATACGTCATAGTTCATTTCTCATCATTTCTCGCTCGTTAGTATGACGTGTCCGGGGTGTGATATAAGACTGCCAGTATGTTCGATTGCAACAGTAAACACTCTTTTCTCAAAAATTGGCTCTTGACCGGTTAAGTATTTAATTATTTATTTAGATATCTTACACTACGAACACTGTATGAATCACCCATCTATTAAAACGATCGTTAAAAAACCGACTTCCATCGCAACAACTTAGTACAATTTTGCATTATTATTTTTGGTTTTTGTTAATTTTCTAATAAATTACTACACCGATTTTGATAAAGTTTATTTGGGACCACGCGAAAAGCACTAGTTTTCAAATAAAAAAAAAGAATCATCAAATCGATTCACCTGGTCA
The DNA here is from genome assembly GCA_947284805.1 of Coleophora flavipennella. NCBI lineage: Eukaryota > Metazoa > Arthropoda > Insecta > Lepidoptera > Coleophoridae > Coleophora > Coleophora flavipennella. Next base: position 9,282,057 of record OX369293.1, on the reverse strand, counting down.
AAAGTTCCGAGGTAAAAAACACAAAACAATGAACAAATTCAGTCGAATCAAAGATAATTATAAGGTAGTTCCTAAGTCGAATTGAATAATTGTCTCCCTTTTTGGAAGTCGGTTGAAAATTAAATACATCACACATAAAATACATCACCATGACCAAATTGTATTTATATTGATTGCCTTATCTATATCTATATGCAAAAATCAGTTGCCGTGCATTTGTCTCTCAAAAACTCGGAATTGGCTCGACCGTTTACGTTGAAAGTTTAGTGAATTCTTGTGCGCACGGTAAGGTTTATAACAAAAAAAACCCCGCGCGCGCACCCTCTAATTACACAAATAAATTTTAACAAGTCTTGAGCTACTTACATTCCACCTATGAGTGACAAACTACAAATTAACACGGCGTGAATGAAGTCGGGTATCTCATACCCAGCGATTTATGAAACACTAAATATTTCTGAACTACGCGATTCCTGGAACTCGGCTGGCTCGGTAGCTGGAGGGGGTGCCGCGAGGAGTGATTTTAAGTGATTTTTTAAAAAAAATTAGTGAACTACACGTGCGCAAACACACAGCGGGTACATAACATCTGACCTCATACAAGAAGATATTAGAATGTTTTATGTTGATTTTAAGTTATCTCGAAGCTAAATTATATGAGAGATATATTTTTAAATTTTGTGAGCACAGTTGTCAAAATATCTCAGTTTTTTTAGATATTAAGAAATAGTTCCTAAATACTGTTGATTTTTGTATAAAAAACATACTACTTTGTTTTTTTATAAAAATATGAATACTTTTTTATCTAGAACTAGGTAATTTTATCTTTTTACCTCATGTCCCATGTGTAATGTAAATTAATAAATTGCAGTAATAAGTAGTAATTTCAGTTATCAAAATCGACAATTTCTATATTTGGGTATACCTCACAGTTGGTGTAACTATTTTTCACCTCATTCACGCCAGGTTAAGCCTCCAACATATGAGGCACGTAAAGGAAAGGGAAGTACAGGATCAGGAGAGGATGTACAAAGAATCTGAACCCTACTCTCCCACATGATTTCTTTACGATTAGTGGCGGCGTAGAGGAGTGGGAGGGGGGTGGGGGGGGGGGCGAACCGCACCGGGTGCCATGCACCAAGAGGTGACAACTTTCCCATTCGTGCTGTTTAGTCATTAGCCAATTTTTATAAACTGAACGAACACTTTACCAAACTCATCTAAAAGTGACCCCTTGTAGACCAGAAACAAACGAAAAGTAGTTTAGCAGTAACTAACTACTGCGAATCTATATTTTTTTCCTAAATTCTGAAACGATTCCAATGAGTCCATTTAATCCTCTAATATTAAAAGGATAATTTGTCTTATTGCCTATGTAAACAAGTCAGATTGGTTTATGTTTGTAAACAGCGGCTTCAGCTCGACGTCCACACTCGTGCACACTATAGGATTTTTATTTTTTGTCCAAGTTATGTTAGTGTACAGGCGCCCTTTTTGAAAGGGCATATTTTTTGGCATGGTTGCAGGAGGTATCGTAATGTTCTTCCACTGATAATGGTTCTGAAAAAAAAACATAAATTTAGTATAATACTTAATATAAGAAGGCTCAAGGTCACCCAAAAGGCAATAGAGCGTGCTATGCTCGGAGTTTCTCTGTGTGATCGAATCAGAAATGAGGAGATCCGTAGGAGAACCAAATTCAGTCCTATCGTCATTGGTCCTCTAAACGGTGAATTCTACCAGCTAGGATTTGTATTTGGGGAAGGGGGAGTGAACAATGCCAGCCAATGGCTTTTTGGCTAGCAGAACAGTCACGTTTTGAATTGCCGTAAAATCGGTAACTAGGTACATTTTCTCGATTCGATTCACATACGTACTTACATATTGAAACGCTAACTATCGTTTCGAGCCGATCTCTTTTGTCGCGTTTCATAATTAAATTCTTTTTTGATGTCGTTGCTCTATGGTATTTGAATTTGAAAATAGTTGCCTTTTTTTGACAAGAAAAAAACAAAGGTTGATCGTGGTCCCGTCGAAAATGTTGTGAATTTAAATTTTTTTGTACAAATTGTGTTATAAGTTGTTGTTGAGGCCCACAATTTTATTCTGTGGGTTTCATCCAGCCCCTGCGAGGTTGACGTCCCCGAGGTTTTGCCCGATAAACGATTGAACCTGGGTTGGAGCAGTGCTGATCACCGGCCAGTCCTTTCTACTGCCCGCCCAGCTGCTCGCCATAAGGGAAGTGAATTTGTTTTGTCTTTTATCCCGAGCGACTCTCTGACTCTGTGACCTTTCTGCCGACCTGGAAGATTTCCTGTTTCCAGTTTCTAACTATTAGTTTTTTATTTCAAATTTTAAAAGTGTTTTGTATCTGATACATATTTTGTTAAAAAGATTGGGTAATTCAGATCAGACTCAAATTTTAAACTTAGTAACTTATTTAAGTACCAAAGGGACGGCGACGATCGTTGCCTGCCGGCATACTATAAAATAACCATTTTATATACAAATAAATTGTAACCTTAAATTTATTTCCCTAAATTCTCCATAAATATATTAGGTCATTGTTTTTTTTAATTGTCTACACGGTCAACCGAAGTTTATTGTTTATTGTTCCTTCTTTTTACGAAAAAAATCATAAAATATATTTATTCTAATTTACCCCATAATATTTTTTTCTTCAAACTCCATTTAGGCCTGAACCTCTAAATCGTACGTATCGTATGTGGCAAATTCCGTGAGGGTTTTTATCCCCAGTTCCCATTATTTTTGTCACATATTTATGGCGCCCGTACTAATGTTTTATCCCCTTTTCTGCCTTTAATCTTTCCCTAACGAACCCGTTTTTTTGTCGTTCGTGGGTGTATCCGTTTTCCGGATATTATGGTTCAAGTTTTAATACCTCAAGACCCTTACTTAATTTAATCGTGCAGTTTTCTTTGAAACGTATGGTTTTTTTGTTTGTATGCACGGTATATTTTTTGCTTCTCTTCACACGGGTCGTTTTTTTCCCCGGCTTATTGGCATTATACCTCTTTCGGATAATTGCTTACGTGTTGTTGAGTTGTTTTTGCCTGTGTATTCCCTTACGATTCCAAGAGAATTTTTAATTTAAGTAGTCAATGGCCAGACTCTAGATTTCTTTCAGTCGAAAGTCGGGACAGACTTACTTTTAGTTCACGATTATTTAACGTTGTTTTAAGGGAAAAATCTTTAAGGGTTACTGTTTGGAATATTTTTACGCGTTGCTTTGCGAGGTACTCCTTAAATTTTTGGCGCGCCATAAATATGTGACAACGTTTCTGTATTCCACAGTATTATTTAGATTTCTTGAGGTCTTATAACAATTTCCCATTTTTCAAATTTCTTTCATTAATCTTGCCCTTGTCTTACCTCAAATGGCCTATTTTTCGGTAGAGTTGTCCCTTTAGACTCTTGCGTATCGCGTTTCAGACTTCCGGTGTTAATTTTATCCGTGAGTCGGATTTTCACGCATTCGCCTTTACCGCTTTTGTCCATATTTTCGCTGGGGTAACCGACAATGTTTTGCAAGTTTTTTTCAGTTTTTGTCAACCCTATTGGTCTTTAATGTTTTAGTAGTTGTTTGATTTCCCCTGTTTTCTTAAGTGACTAGTTTTAGGCTCAATACACAGCGATCCTTTAACGCTAGTGTGTTGTTGGGGTTATTGAGTCTGTTCACTTTTAGATGGAGTTTTTGCCGTTTGTATGTGTAGCTTCGTGTATAAATGTCAATTTCTACCAGCTTCAAGTAAACGTTCGTAGTTAACTAGTTACTTAGAGAGTTTTTATTTTTTCTTCTTCAGGGCTGTCCAACGTCTATAGGGTTGTCCAAATTTCAAAAATTTTTTGGACTTCTTGCCTTTTTTTTTGTGAGTTTGTGGGTATTTTGAAACGCTAACTATCGTTTCGAGCCGATCTCTTTTGTCGCGTTTCATAATTAAATTCTTTTTTGATGTCGTTGCTCTATGGTATTTGAATTTGAAAATAGTTGCCTTTTTTTGACAAGAAAAAAACAAAGGTTGATCGTGGTCCCGTCGAAAATGTTGTGAATTTAAATTTTTTTGTACAAATTGTGTTATAAGTTGTTGTTGAGGCCCACAATTTTATTCTGTGGGTTTCATCCAGCCCCTGCGAGGTTGACGTCCCCGAGGTTTTGCCCGATAAACGATTGAACCTGGGTTGGAGCAGTGCTGATCACCGGCCAGTCCTTTCTACTGCCCGCCCAGCTGCTCGCCATAAGGGAAGTGAATTTGTTTTGTCTTTTATCCCGAGCGACTCTCTGACTCTGTGACCTTTCTGCCGACCTGGAAGATTTCCTGTTTCCAGTTTCTAACTATTAGTTTTTTATTTCAAATTTTAAAAGTGTTTTGTATCTGATACATATTTTGTTAAAAAGATTGGGTAATTCAGATCAGACTCAAATTTTAAACTTAGTAACTTATTTAAGTACCAAAGGGACGGCGACGATCGTTGCCTGCCGGCATACTATAAAATAACCATTTTATATACAAATAAATTGTAACCTTAAATTTATTTCCCTAAATTCTCCATAAATATATTAGGTCATTGTTTTTTTTAATTGTCTACACGGTCAACCGAAGTTTATTGTTTATTGTTCCTTCTTTTTACGAAAAAAATCATAAAATATATTTATTCTAATTTACCCCATAATATTTTTTTCTTCAAACTCCATTTAGGCCTGAACCTCTAAATCGTACGTATCGTATGTGGCAAATTCCGTGAGGGTTTTTATCCCCAGTTCCCAATTATTTTTGTCACAATATTTTGTCTTACTCATACGTACTTACATATTTTGCCTTACTCATACGTACTTACATATTTTGCGTTACACATACGTAAACCATGCGAGTGCGAAATTGCACGATTCTGATAGGTCAACCAACAATCAATGTTAAAACGTTGCGACATTTCGTGATACAAATACGTACCTAGACAGTGTTTTTAACATTAACACGAGCGAAGTGAGCTCGAAATTTTACGATTCTGATAAGTCAACTCTGATTAAGATAGAAAACTTTTGGGAGCAGCCGCGACACGCGTCGATCGCAACGCGTGCCAAAGAGTTTTTTTTGAAATTTCAAATATTTAATGGGGGATACGACACTCATATCTCCCCCCTGTATTCTACTGCTAACTAAAGCTTTATAGTACAGCTGCATCACCTACCGGGGGCAGTGGACACAGTTCAGTGACTTGTAGTCGCTTTCTCATCACGGCTCCAAGCCACGCATCTCGCAGAAAGAAGTCACATAATTTGTAGTGGACTTCAAAGAAGCTGCGCTTGTATATATTAGTCAGGAGCTCGTAAAAATAAAATGATATCTGAAATAAAAAATAACTATGTAATCTTATAATATATATGTCACAGCTAACGGTGGATGTGAACATAAACTTAAGATTAGCCGGCTAAAGTTGTTTGGGTAAACTCCGTTTATTAATTGGTATTCGGCGTTTAACTGTACACAACAAGATCTACCCAACACTGGCTGGGTAATGTTTTTTGGGCAGTGAGCGAGCGAAGCGAGCTATGTTAGGTTTGATTGATTTTACAGTCTGGGTGAAGTTTAGCCGGCTAATCTTATGTTTATTTTCACACCCACCTTTAGCCGTAACATATAATAATAAATTTTTTATTATTATTATTATATCAGCTCATATACATCCCCACCGAGGGGCTCGAGCCTACCCTGAATCAGGGCGATTAGGCCTTAGTCGACCACGCGGGCCCAGTGCGGGTTGGTCGACTTCACACACAACCTTCGAGTTTCTTCGCAGGCAGTGTGCAGGTTTCCTCACGATGTTTTCCTTCACCGTTAAAGCAATCGGTAATTATATGTACGTAAGTTTTTGAAAAACTCATTGGTAATAATAAATACTTATAGGTAAATAACGAAAAAAAAATTCTCCACCCTGTTCCCAATTATTATTTGGGGTCGGTACAACATGTTTTTTTACCGGACTGTGCCAGAAGAAGGGTTATGTTTTTCTAGTGTATGTGTATGTTTATTTATTTCTTTGGCACGCTCTGTAACCTAAACGGCTTGATGGATTTTGGCGTGCGTGGTGTCGTTAGATTCGTATTGATCCCGTGAGTGACATAAGATACATTTTTACCCAACTGGCCAAAAAAGAGGGGTTAATGAAATGATATGCATTTGGGTTTTTAATTGATAATTAATTTGTTAATCCCTTCCATTCATCCCTATTTGCCCTCCGTCTGAAGTATATGTGCAAGCCTCCGAGCAACAACCGCTCGGTTGTACTTGTGTGAAGAGGTGTTACGTAACCCTCGGAGCACGAGACCAACTCCCAAGTGACCAGATTTCACCTTTTATCAGTCTTAATTTTCACATTATGAAGTTGCAATAAAACTTACGGTAACGTTATTTCCTGCGTATTCTAAAACGTCAATCTCTATGTTGAAGTAATGTATCGGATTGCGCCTTTCGACTCTGCGAGACTTTAGTACTACATTAGCCACGTATCTGGGGTCGTTGTACAGAACCTTGGGACGCTCAATACTTGCATAATGTACCTAAAAAAAATATTTTACCTTTGTCTCACCCAGGCAGGAGATATAAGGAGGTCGGGAAAGCGAGATAATCAATAATATATTATGGTGGTAAGGTTATTGATACATGGTCTTAATTCAGTGCGACCTAAAGCACGGTCATTACCTGGCTGAGTTTGACTGGCAGTAGCATTTCTCTCGACCTTTTTCGTGCCTTAGCCAAACTAGCGAAGCTAGTGGTATAAAATTAGTTTCACGACAATACTTTCATCAACAATGTCACGTGTAAACGTCAAGTTTTACAATGCAGTACCTGGACGACCGAGCTTTGCTCGGGGCATAGTACTCAGAGCCGTTAAAAACATTTAAAAATACGCTATCGGTGATATACACTTTGTGCGGCATACTCCAGTGCAAAAATCTCGAAGGTACACAATAATGCACGACACGATATTATTCAACACGAGATTAGCCGGTCCGTGCATGTACGACACGATAATTCAAGTCCTGGTAAACGCGGCCACTGCTAGAGTCTGACAAGCGAGTCCTGTCCCAAGAGAATGGCGGGAAATTTAAAAATCTTTCAGCTGTTAACCCTAAGTTTAGTCGGAAAAAGCGATCTAGATACTTTTGTTTAACTTGTAATAAGGACACTTTTTAAAAAAATAAAAAACAATAATAGTCTTAATAAAGATATTATGCACATTTTTTATAGTGGAGCTTCTACTCATGAAACTGAACAACTTTCCAATGTTTTGACACTAACATCTGAAATGTTAAATACTGGATTAGATGACTATAGCACGTAATAAATATATTAAAATACAACCTGTCAGAGTGGATATTTGGGTCAAATAACTTGATTCAGATGTAATTAATTCTTTATCCTCTATACCTTTCAGCTCTATAAAAAAATATAAAATAAAAATAAAATAAAATAAAAATAAAAATAAAATAAAAATCTTTTATTTCAGACAGAGTCCATATTTGGTTAGTAACACAAAACTTAATATCTATTGTTAGTTTAGGTAGGTAAATTAAATGTATTTGAGCCACTGGGCAAGCAATCCACTCAGCGAGTGTAGTTAGCAACCGCTGAGTGCATCCCAAGCCAGGCCCTCACAATACCCCCATCCAGCCTAGTTTCCAAGACAGCCAAGATGCTGTTGGTGCTGCAACGCAGCCTGCCGAGCGCCGCAGCGCACCGTTTGCGAATCACGGCTTGGAAGCCGTCTACCTGCGCGTCCGCAAACATCCCCGACGCACTGCACCAGCGCGGCAGCCCCAACAGCGCCCTGAACGCATTATTATATTGGACGCGCAGGGCGCCGATCGTCCTTCGCGAATACACAGCCCACAGGCTACAAGTATATAGAGATGTACAGTAGGCTCTAAACAATGTTATCTTTACCTGAGCTGTACATCTACGGAACCTGTGTGCTATCATATTAGCTCTGGTCGAAAGGGCCCTACGCTCTCGATCTATATCAGCATCATCATTCAAACATTCGTTAACCAAGTGGCCCAGATATTTGAAAGCAGAAACTCTTTTTAAAGGTGTTCCATTTAGTAACACAGGGGGAACATGATATGGACACTTGTTGCCTGCCTTAAAAATCAGTAGCTCACTTTTTGTTTCGTTATACCTAAGGCCGTGTTGTGCAGCATAATTTTCACATACACTTAACAATTGTTTCAATCCACCAATCGAAGGGCTCAGCAGCACCATATCGTCTGCATAGCTAATGTTGTTTATGCAAACATCATCTATATGACATCCGACATGCATGCTGCTGAGCTCTAACAAAGCTATAACAAAGTCTTCAATCTTTCGTTTCAAATCTTCGTCATCCAACAGACCTTAAAACAAAGAAGAATGAATACTTTTTCTGGATATATATTATGAAAGTACAAATATAAACTAATTGAAATAAATACAATCACAACTATATTTTATGTTTTTTTGTTTGAATCAGTATCAAAACGTTTTAGCTGTACTTACTTGCTGCTTGACAATGGTTTGACAGTTAGCAGTGTTGCCAATCGAAATAAATCTGGATGCAGGACTCGCTTGTCAGACTCTATTTGACAGTTTTTGAAAATATATTTTTAAATCTACATAGGTTTATTTTGAACCTTTTACAATCATCTCTTTTTTTTTAAAAGTATTATTTATTAGGAAAATAATAATAATTGTAATCATTAATTTGAAAGTCCCGCGAAAACAGCCTCTCACATGACATTTGCGAGCTGTGACGTCATATTTCAGTAAACAAAACAAAGCTTACTAAGACGCTCTAACTCAGTGTATTTGAATGGAAAGTTTATAGCTTCTTGAATTTCGACCTTATGTAAGTTGGATAACTCATGTGTTTTTGGTGATCATCGCTTTTTCATCTACGTTTTCTATTCTATTACTGTGAGATTTTGAGGTTTTTTTTAACCGATGATACCGTTGTGCTCAAAACCGTACAGGTGACTCCTGTGATATTTCAGAAAGCAGCTCAACTTGCCTCTTTTGTTCTGCTAGTCACTTTGCCACCAAGAAGGATTGTCCAGAGCACTCCCGACAGAAAGCTATTAAAGTAACAATGGCTGAGAAAAATATTCCTTACTCCGAGGCATCCTCTCAATTCCCAATCAGCCAATATACACCATCAACCAGCTTCTCCCAGCCAAGTCCTCCATCTATGTCTAGAGGCTAAAAAAAAAACCTTCTCTACACCTCGCCCCAGACTACCTCTATCTCCAGGCTTTGACAAGGAAACTTATGCAAATATAGCTTGTAGTCCCCGGCCTACGATACCTAATGGTTATGTTTTGGAAAATCTTCGGTAGAAACTGGTCTCCACCGACGCAAACCCTTTAGGTGACACTATCCATAACCTGTAAACTGCTCATGTTACGCGAGTTACACAGGGGCTCCTATTGTGTAAGGAGATCCCCGCGGCGGTCTCTTCTGAACTGCGTCGCGGGTGGTCCTCAGCGAAGCTGACCTCTGGTTGTTGTAAAAATGGTTCCTATACTTTATTGAAAGAAGATATTGTAAAACTATTAACTGATTCTTGAATCTGAATAGTTATCCTTTATGTTATATTAAATACCAATAACATATGAATAGTAAAATATTACTAAATAAACGGTTCAAAATACTCTATGGTGAAAATGGGTAGTTGTTGCATAAAAATATTTTTACTTTAAAAAAATAAAAACGATGACATATTTTTTTAATCTATTTATGTAGTAGCTTACCGTGATACCTTTACAATGGCATCAAAAAAAAAAGGTTTATAAGAAAAGATAATTGAAAAAAAAAATGCCGCCTGAGCAGGCCGGTTTTGTAATCCGTTTAATTTTGCTATTTAGACCACTATAATAATAATATAAGTTTTAATAGTAAAAAATATGCAAATTCTGACATATTCTAAATACACCATTTGATTTATAATAAAAATCAGGTCCCAGTATATTTTGAAAACAATATCGGGTTAAGGCGTCTTAATTACATGACACCTTCGAATAAAATATTACTTCTAATATACCTACACTGCATAATCTGAAGATTAATTTCATATATAATACTATACATTTTCTAGTAAAATACATATTTAAATTTCAATAATTAGGGCATGATTATCTCCGCGTCTGTTCACACAAACCACAGATTTCAATACCCTTTTTTCTTATTTTTTTCCCCACAGACACAACAGTAAGGGATGTGAAGTCGACGGTAATAGTGTACGGTAAAAAAAGAAAAACGTATAAGATCAGTTTATGCTTATAGCTACATGGACACTCCAAATTGTCAAATGGTCACAATTGGTCTCTTTTTATACGACCAATTTGAAAATCTGCCCAGTTATTTAGTAATTCTGTCAACCTTAAGGTGGTATTTTAAAGTAGTCGTATATTCCATCGTGAGTGATGTAGGTATTTCATATTGATATTTTATATCGATATTTCGACTCTTAATTTCAAGAAGGTATCGTGTTTTGATTTAGCATGCCTTCAATCGTTGCTGTTTGCACCCGTGCTTTGTATGGAAGTGTTTTGGATTTGAATTATTTTTATTTTATCATTATAAAATATTCCGGCTACCTATATTAGGACAAATCTTTACATTATTACTAAATAACATTACTTTTAGGTTCACATAAAAAAAAGTTTAAAAAAACTGAAAAACGACTTCAAAATGAAATTTACTCAAAAGTATGAAATAATATTATTATACTTAAATACACGACATTAACAAAGTTACACAGCCAACTGACATCGCCAATCTTTTCAAAGATCTTTTTAGGGTTAAATCACCTTTGGGTCCCTCACTTGGGGTGCTCGATTCTGAGACACGTCCTGTAAGACAGCCTATCCGTTTTACGGTAAAACAGGTTAAGGAAACCATTATGAAAATGTCTAGAGGGAAATCACCTGGTCACGACGGTCTCAGCATCGAGCATCTCAAGCACGCTGGGGTCCACCTACCTAGATTGTTGGCGATGTTCTACTCATTGTGCCTGAGTCATTCTTATTTGCCGACCGATCTCATGAGGACTGTTGTTGTGCCAATAGTGAAAAACAAAACTGGGGATATTACGGATAAGGGTAATTACCGCCCTATCTCGCTGGCGACGGTCTTGGCTAAAGTGCTGGATGGTGTGCTTGAGAATCAGATTTATAAATACTTAGATCTTCATGACGCGCAGTTCGGGTTTCGGCCCGGGCTTTCAACTGAGTCAGCGATTCTGAGCCTCAAGCACACGGTCCAGTACTACACCAGGAGGCTGACGCCAGTCTACGCAGCCTTCCTTGACTTACCAAAGGCCTTCGATCTTGTGTCCTATGATAAGCTGTGGACCAAGTTGAGGACTGCAGGGGTGCCCACCGATTTGATACGAGTTTTTCAGTATTGGTACAACAGCCAAGTGAACCAGGTACGATGGGGAGATACGTTCTCTGATGAGTACAGGTTGGAGTGCGGGGTGAGGCAGGGAGGTTTAAGCTCACCCTTGCTCTTCAGCGTGTACATAAACGACCTCATCGTTGGTCTCAGCAGTAGGCATGTCGGATGCTATATTGATGATATTTGTACAAATAACATCAGTTATGCAGATGACATGGTGCTGCTGGCGCCGGCGGTGGGGGCTCTCAGAGAGCTTCTCCAAACTTGTGAGATCTATGCCTCTGAACACGGCCTTATCTATAATGTAAAAAAATCGGAATACATGGTCTTTAAGGCCGGCGCCAAGTGTCCAACTACTGTGCCTCCTATTTGCTTAAATGGGGTGCTTTTGAATAGGGTACCATAGTTTAAATATCTGGGACACCACGTGACGGACGGCCTTAAAGACAATGTAGATATAGAGAGGGAACGTAGGGCATTGGCGATTAGATGCAATATGTTGTTGCGCAGGTTCGCTCGTTGTAGTAAGGACGTAAAAATAAAGCTGTTTCGAGCGTACTGCCAGTCCTTCTATACTTGCAGCCTGTGGACCAATTGTACGCTGAAGTCGCTCAATGTCCTACGTGTCCAATATAATAATGGTTTCAGGATGCTGTTGGGGCTGCCACGATATTGCAGTGCTTCTGGCATGTTTGCGCAAGCGAATGTTGATGGCTTTCATGCCTTCTGCGTAAGCGTACAGCCTCTTTGCTGAGCAGGCTGCATGCCAGCCCCAACAGCATCCTGAAGGGGATAGCTGACAGGTATGATTCCCAGCTCTTTTCGCACTTCATGCGTGTACTAGTCAGACAGGGGCCCTATGCTTCCTGTAACTGGTAAGCGCATGGGGTGTGGAAGGGTTTTTTAACTTTATGTTACTGTATTATTTTATTCTGTGTTCTACTAACATTAGTGTAATAAGACGTTTGTGTTACTAACAAAAATGGACCATGTTGTCTGACAAATAAAGATAATAATAATAATAATTAACCAACAATAACGAAATCAAAGGTGGGTACGAATTAAATAAGACGCTTAATTTTTTTTTACTTCGGTGTCAGCACAAAACTACTACGTATCAAATGTTTTAGATTCAATGGTTTGCTGACACCGACCTCAAAAAAAATGTAAGCCCCTAATTTAATTCGTACCCACCTTTGATTTCGTTATTGTTGGTTAATGTCGTGTATTTAAGTTTAATAATATTATTTCATACTATTGAGTAAATTTCATTTTGAAGTAGTTTTCCAGTTTTTTTTACTTTTTTTTAATTTCCTTTATTTTTAGTAATAATGCTGTCTATCTAAAAACGTTAAACCCAATCACCTACTCGCCAATAGGAATCATCAAATCATAATCCATGTGTTTCATTAAAAGATACAGAGTCCTGTGGCTTCCATCATCATCTCAGCAGCATGAGAGTTAAATCTTTCATCATCAGCTCATCCGAATAACCCGAAAGAATACAACTGTCGATCTATGCGTGCCTACGTATCTATCTATATTTAAAGAATTATCCACTAACTCATACCCGCTAATGAGTTGTACCTTTCTTAATCAGCTCATCATCATGAGATAATGACTGCCAAATGAAAATACATTAATAGCTTTAGATAACGTATGAAACACGTAATACTTGCCTATAAAATTTGAGTGTTGCCCTCGATTTCCTTGGGATACCATCATCAGATCCTGGTTTCCTTATCATGGTACCACCCTTGGGATATCTTCTTTCCAACAAAAAAAGAATCATCAAAATCGGTTCATAAACGACGAAGTTATCCGCGAACATACATACAAAAAAAAATTAGGTCGAATTGAGAAACTTCTCCTTTTTTAAAGTCGTTTAAAAATTGTTGTAGGACCGTTAACCGAGGCTTCTACTCATCATACTTAACAATTTTCCCCAAAGAAAGTTGTTCAGTATGGTGAGTAGAAGCCCCAGTTAAAGGAACCTTCACCAATTTTGTTTCAGCTTGTATAGTACAAGTATAATGTAGCTAGATAGTGTCTATCTGAGCTTTATTTATTTGCCAATAATCAACGTATCTGATGAAAGAAACCGCGGACGGACAGACGAACTTGGCGAAACTATACGGGTTTCTGGTTTTACTAAGGTACCCTAACAAAAGGCAGATCATCATTACAGCTCATATACGTCCCCACCAAGAGGCTCGAGCCTACCCTGAATCAGGGCGATTAGGCCTGAAAAAGGCAGATAAACAAACCTAATTTTAACTTACAATTCTTTCAAATACCTGAGCCGATTAGCTAATATGTTAGGTATCAATAACAAAAATACAGCAACCGGCTAGGCAATGTAATTGTTCTATTGAATGGAGTTCTATTGAATATGGCGTAGATAAAGAGAAATAAATAACAACCAGATAAAGCCTCACAACCTGTGACCAAGATTACTAAAATATTACTGAGTATGTATGAGCTTTGTTTATTTGAAAATAATCGAAGTATCTGACTAAAACTGCGGACGGTCAGACAGACTTGGCAAAAAAAACTACAATTACAATTATTCTAAATACTACTTTAAAATTTTCTTTTAATTTAATCAATCCTTTCATTCGATCTCATCCATGGAAAATAATACACAGCAAAAAAATGACGATTTCTCTGGTAATTATGGCACTTCACTAGCGTTGCTAAAAAGTGGACAGCCTTGCAAAAAACAAATATAATTAATATATAACTATCCTGTTTTATCACACTGACTGGGTAATAAATGTGAATAGTGTAACTAGAATGAATTTTGACGCTCTTTCTATGCATTAGTTATTGCTCTGAGGGATTACCACAAGTTTCTGTCATTTCTCCCCTCCTTTATAGTATATTTATACATATTATGATTAAAACAACCTGTAAATTAATATATTGCAATATGCAAATGATCTTGCCCTTTATTTTCCGTCTAGATCTACAGATGAAATCTCATCCCGACTTAATTTAGCTTTATTTTATCTCAACCGATGGCTGGAGAATCATTGCCTTGAATTTTCAGTAGCAAAAAGTAATGTTGTTGTTTTTTCCAGGAAGAGAAAAACTCCTTTAATCAATTAAACTACAAAATGTATTTTTTCGGATAATAAAAGAAATTACAAACTGAAGCGTTCAGTCTGAACGCTACTAATTCCCGCCAAAAAGTCCTAGCTCCTATGAACGCGCGCTAGCGTCGTTTTTTAATACAGGTTGTTTTTTAACACCAAACAATTCGTTAAGGGTGGGCTCTACTCATAAAACTGAACAACTTTCCCCAAGAAACCGATACTGAAATCGCAAAAAAATTTGACTCCATATAAAGTTGGCTAATCGGAATGATCGATTTCTATGAAAATTCTTTAAAAAAATTGCGAATTTAGTATGGGTTTTTTTGGGGAAACTTGTTCAGTTTCATGAGAAGAGCCCACCATTAACGGCTTGCTCGGTGTTACAAAAAATACGAGTGTGTTTTAGACCACACGACTGAAATAAAACTTCTTTAGCTCCATCTATAGGTATGTATATAATGGCAGCCTCCAGAATCAAAATGAGTGGTGGGCTTTGAGTATACACACTAAGGTGGCCGGGGGTTACACCTAGACCCCTTATTATAAATCTTTCGGATCGAATTTGGTGGGATAGGTCATCCCTGGTCCATATAATACGCTACCAAAGATAATCGATCAAATTTTGTTCTATTTTTTTTTACTTTTTACAGTTTGGCAGCCTCTCTATAAAAATAATCATTGACATTGGTTCACAACTGAGAAAGGATAGCCGAATACCTGGCTGCAAAATCAACACATCATGATGTCACTGCTGCATCAGCAGCGTTGTATAACCAAAGAGAATATAAGTATGACGGCCTTTTTTCGTTTTATTCTATTGGTACCGTTTGCAGGCGTTCAATACAAAGCTGTGAGACTTTTTGGCGGGAATTGGAACTGCGAAAGAAAAATGACTGAAGCCGTAAACTAATGGGAAATCTTGGTAAGCCCGCTTCCATCTTCGGCAACATCGTCACTTACCACAAGGTGAGATGTTGTCAAAGGTTTACCAATAGTGAATAAAAAAAAAATACTACTGAAAAAAATATGTCTGAAGACAAGGCAGTACGGCCAATGAATCTTAGCCTGCCCTGAGCCCCAACTCTTAAAAATGGAGTTTGAGCGTATAATATAGGTTATGACGTTAGTAGGTACTTTGGCTCACGTTGATGTCGATTCGAACAAAACACTCGACTTAAATAAACTAAACTAAAATTCCACTAAAATAAGTTTAGTCTTTTCCATGTGCTACTATTCGGTTTTATGCACGAACCAAATTTGGTTGCCTAGTTTGACAGGACTAAACACGATCAAATTGAATTCAAGGATGAACGAAAGAATGAACAATATGATTGACGTAACCTTTTTACCGTAAGTGAAAGATAAAACAAGATATAATTTTCTATGGCGCTGTCTCTTTTATTAATGTAATTTATGCTACGAATATAATCTATGAAACGTTTAATAAAAACAGCATTTTTTTTTGGGCTTGGTATTAAGGATTTTTGAGTAAAGTATTTAGAAGTTTAAAATTGCCTAAAAGTGCGTCGGGGCATTGTGAATTGTCAGAATCTGGACAAATTGAAGATCTGATGATGACCAGGTTGGCAATCGATGGCTTCCTAAGACTAAGACGAAGCTAAAAGTTGGAAAGGCATAAGACCAGACATCTGCCAACCTGGTTTATTGACCTGGTCATCATCATCAGAGTTAAACCCTCAGCTCAGAATTCTTCGGGTCAGAGTGCTGATGTATCTTGGTCGAAACGCCAAACTTCTAGCTTTGACTGTTTTATAGAGCTGTCGATCACCAACCTGGTCATCATGAGACCCTCAGGTCAAAGTTGCTGTGTCCTGAAGTACTAATCAGGGTTTATACCATCACTTTATTCAGGTATTTATAACAAAATTTGCACTTTTGTGGTTTTCCTAGACGAATTAAAGTTTAGTCGTCACCAAAATAGGTCGCGATTAAAATTGGTTAAATTTTAGTTTGACAATTCTAAAATATGGTCGTTTCGAATAGCAAAATGGCGTTCTAAACTTAATTTAGTTCGATTTTATTTAAGATCTGTCAGATAAGTTAAGTTGAGTTTTTCCGAATAGCAAATGTAGTTTTGACACATCTTAACCTAATTTTTATTTAGTTTAGTTGATTTGTGTAAAACCGAATCGACACCATTATTTTCCAAGTACAGACTTGGTATTTTGTATGGTATTTAATAACATTAGGACTAAAGTAGGTGTTGATAATTAATCTCCTTCTACAACTGGAAGGTTACTTTACATTCTCTATGGTTAAAAAGTACTTATGTGACAAGTGTCAGAGATTTCTAATGTCTTTTCATTTCTGGTTGTATGTTTACTTCTCTAAGCTAATAAAAGCCTAGTTTTTGAAGTTTTATCGTAATAATGTATCAGGTATTTCCCCTGGTATTTTGTTGGAATCACTAAGTATTTCAGTTAGTATTCTGATGTATATTATAGTTTATGGTTCAGACGAACATTTTAAGCCTTCTTAGGTACTCTTTGCCTCACACCAAAGGTACCTACTACCTTCCTGTAATTACCAACATCATGAACGGGTTACGTTTTATCTGTCTCTGTTGTTTTTAAGTAAATAACTAATATCTTACATGATTTTAATATAAAAAAATATTGGATAAATATGTTTAAAATATATCTCAATCCGAAACAAAAACTCTAAATCATTTGAATTTCGCGCCGTGATCCCTTTACGGCTGATAAACCCTATTTGAATTTACGCACAACTTGCAAACGTGTAAAAGTGTAGCTAACAGGCATCTGTGATATAGGTACTTAACTCTGGTCCAAAGCACAGATTACTAAATAGTTACTTCGTTTCAAAGTACGAAGTGCGTCATAGGTGAATAGGTGTGGTAGGGTCAAGATGACCTTACAATTCTAGCTAACATATGTCATCTCGGCACTACTGGCATAAAAGCAAAAATTATTTATTGTCTAAAAGCATTTCTAGAAACATTAATTACATTTGTCATCTTAGTTACATTGGTTATCTTTGCTTTTAAGGTAGGTGGGTTGGGTACTCATTAGCTTGCTACAAATAGTAGTGATCTTTAGTACTCATTTTTAGGTAGCTTAGGTTAGATTAGATATAAGAAAAAAAATACAGCAATGAGAAAAACATTCATTCAGGATGCTCCTTCAACTGCTAAAAAACTCAGGCCGCCTTTGCATATCGTTGTATGTTTTGCTAGTTCATATGTATTTCATTTCTGTGTATTTGGTGTGCAATAAAGAATATTTATCTTATCTTTATCTTATCTTATGCAAAACTGCAAATTGAATGCCAAATTCTTTTTGACGTCAAACTCGAACTAAAAAAACTCAAACTCAAAACAATTTATTTCAAATAGGTGTTTACACACACTTTTAAATAGTCAAAATAAAAAAAATTGTATGTTACAAATAATGTCATGATTCAGATTACAGTCTCAGGTAATGGTATTTGTTATAGAATCAACATATATATCTTTGTCATTTACATAATCTATTATTTTATAATATCCTCTAGAGCACAAAACTTTTTTGACATGAGTCTTGAATTTATTCTCTGACAAACTAGTTACATTTTCTGGAATTTTATTGTAGAATCTTATACACTGCCCCACAAATGACTTTTTAACCTTACTCAGTCTCGAAAAGGCTATATCTATTTTATTTACATTTCTTAAATTCAAATTATGCCTGTCACTGTTTTTAGGAAATAAATGCAAATTCTTACGAACGTACATGATGTTTTCATATATAAATTGACTAGCAACAGTTAAAATATTGATTTCTTTAAACTTATTCTGTAACGACTCACGTGATCGCATCTGATAGATTGCGCGGATAGCTCTTTTCTGCAGGATGAAAATAGTTTATATATCAGCCGCATGCCCCCACAGTAATATGCCATAAGACATTATACTATGGAAGTAACTAAAATACACTAGTCTCGCAGTATCTACATCCGTTAACTGTCTTATTTTCTTAACGGCATATGCAGCTGAACTAAGCCTTCCCGCTAAAGTTTCAATGTGTGGTCCCCATTGAAGTGAAACATCCAAAGTTATACCAAGGAACACCGTGGTATTTACAAATTCTAATTTATTGCTGTCTAATATTACACTATTATTGACCTTTTTTACATTTGGCAAACAAAATTTTATAGTTTTTGTTTTCTTAGCATTTAATAATAAGTTGTTCACAGTGAACCAGTTCAGTATCTTTGAAAGAGTGTTGTTTACTTCGTCAATTTCGTTTTCTTTCCTATTCACTTAAAAATAAAAGAAGTATCATCCGTAAACAACACAATATTTGACAGACAAGGAAAAGAAAAGGCCCTAATATGGAACCCTGGGGCACACCCATTTTCACTTTAGATCTAGATGAGTTCGTGCCATTCACTTGTACTTTTTGTGTTCTGTTGTCTAAATACGAATTTAAAAGACTGAGACCCCCTTCCTCTACACCATAATAATTTAATTTCATAAGTAATGTTTGGTGTTCAACACAATCAAAAGCCTTAGATAAATCACAAAACACTCCAATTGCATTCTGCGATTCCTCGAAGGCATCATATATGTTTCGAATGAGTGCTACTCCTGCATCGGTTGTTGATCGTCCTTTAGTGAAACCGAATTGTTAGTTATGCAGTAGTTTGTTTTCTGTAAAATATTGTAGCATTTGGTTAAGCATAATCTTTTCAAGCACTTTATTAAGAACTGGCAGCACAGAAACTGGTCTGTAGTTGCCTGGATCAGTTTTTGAACCAGATTTATATAAAGGTATCACTTTACTAAGCTTCATGAGATCTGGAAAGACGCCACTATCAATGCTAATATTAAAAAGACAAGCTAAATATGGCACTAAAGTATCAATTACATTACTGATCAAGCTTACCGATAATCCCCAGAGGTCTTCGGTTATTTTCACTTTTCACTTGTCACTCTAATTATCAACTTTGTAGGCCGTTTTTCTATTAATTTTGTTTGATTTGACATTTAATTATCAATGCCATGTAAAAATTAGGTGTTGGCAATATTAGAAAAATCGGCCAAGTGCGAGTTGGACTCGCGCACGAAGGGTTCTGTACCATTATCAATACAATATTATATTAGATACTATTTTTTTAATACTTTTTATAATATTGAGCAAAAAGCGGCAAAGCAATCATGTTTGTTCCCTTGCCCCATACACGATCCAAGGAAGTCTCGTTTCATCTATCTTGTACAGTTTGAGGACCCTCTTCAACCATGACCGAGTCGAAAGCCTTTTTATAATCAATCCAGGCAGCAGAGAAATTGCGTCGATTGTGGTTTACCAATTTACCCACGACCGCATCAATCAGGAGTAGCTCCTTCGTGCCGCGACTACCGCCCCGACAGCCATTTTGAGTTACCGCCATGATATCATTCGCCTCAATAAATGCGTCAACTTTGGCCTTCAGAATGGATGTCAGTGTCTTGTAGGTGGTGGAAAGACAAGTGATGGGGCGGTATTGACTAGGGTCAGCGGTATTACTCGACTTAGGAGCTAAATGAGTGATCCAGTAGTCAAGAAGTTGTGACGCTTCTCGAGTGCTTGCTGGAACTGGCTAGCCAAAGTCTCGTGAAAACCTTGAAACCCCTTGAGCCAACAGTGGTGCAGTCCATCGCTCCCTGAATTTTTTCAGTTCGCAGCCGTACGGACCGTTTGTAACACATCATTGGCACTAATGGTCACGGGGTTTATAGGTTCGATGCAAGCACATGCCTCCTCCAGCTCAGCCGTCCATTGCCCCTCGTTGTGTTGCACAGGCAGGCACCACAGATTATGGTTACGGTTACGGTTTTTTTACCCGCGTGATCCGGTCTCTTACCTGTTTTCAACACAGCAGGTCGGTCCAGTGACCTGTAGAACTTTTTCTGATCACTCATGAAGAGGCTTTCTGGCGAAACCGGTATACCCGCTCCGAGTATCGCCGAATACGGTTTGCTCACGCAGCAATCCGTTGCTTCAGGTCATCGATGCGCTCTGTCACTAACCGCATGGCGTTACGTTCTGTGGGATCAAAGTCCGATTCCGCAAATGCGAGCCTGACAAAGCGCATCACTCGGGGCCTACTATTTCCTGACCTAAAAGCAATCACTTTGCCAATGAGGACTCTAGCCTCAGCAATACGACGCGCAATCCTTTTCTGCCATGTGCGAGCCGGTTCTGGCAATTTGGCACTGATAAAACAGCAGACTGCCATTGCAGCGCCAAAGAGGATTGAGTTCGTATCACTGCGGTCGTTGCTGTTCGCCAGATATTCTGGCAGCATGCGGTTTATGGCCTCAATGACATCCCGACTTCGGACGCTAAGGGCAACCGTGGAAGCCGCGGCCTCTCCTCGGGAGGCAAAATACGGAATTCCTGAATCGCCTCCTCTAGTGTACTCGTAATTCGCTCTAATTACTGGGAAACCGTTTCCTTCTCACGATTCTCGCCAAGATATGGTGGTGGTGGTTGGGCTGAAATTGACTCAGTCACTTTTTTTTTTTTTTTATTAACAATTGGTAAACCCTTGACAACATCTCACCTGGTGGTAAGTGACGACGTTACCGAAGATGGAAGCGGGCATACCACTTGCGGTACATGTGCCGATAATCGGCGCGAGCTATTTAATGAACTATTATTTTAAACGAAAATAGTTTCACAGGTACTGTGAGTGAGTAGTGTCATGAAATTACTTTCACGACAATATTATTTTTAACGAAACTAGTTTTACAGATAATGAAAGTAGTGTCATGAAATTAATTTTACGACACTATTATTTTTAACGAAACTAGTTTCACAGGCACTGAAAGTAGTGCCATGAAATTAATTTTACAACACTATTATTTTAACGAAACTGGTTTCACAGATACTGAAAGTAGTGTCATGAAATTAATTTCACGACACTATTATTTTTAACGAAACTAGTTTCACAGATACTAAAAGAAGTGCATGAAATATGCATGAAACTTGTTTCGTAATGTAAAGTCGGCTAGCAGTACCGGTTGCTATAACCAAATGGCCGTCTTTAAGTCGTGTCAGATGCCTTATAAGCGGCTTGAAAAACTTCTGACAGTTGAGTTTGCCACTAGCCCTACAATGTCTAGAAAACCCGGACCCATTAGTGTGGAGTATGGCCGAACCTACCCGAATTTATGAAGAGACCCGTCCCTTTTTTTTTTTATTAAAAAATTGAGTACGTTTGGCTGCACCTCACCTAATGGTAAGTGCCGATGTAGCCGAGGATGTGACACGCAAGCTCAAATAGTACCTATTCACTCTCGTCTTGAAGATTCCTAAATTGTACGAATCGGGGAATACAGACGCCGGAAGGGAATTCCACTCCTTGGCCGTTCGCATGATGAATGAAGACGCAAAACGCTTCGTGCGTAAAGGTGGAACATTGACGACAAAGGGATGGAACCGCCCTCCGCGCCTGGTCGTCCGATGATGAAATGGAGAGGGGGGAATGAGGTTGTGAAGCTCCAGGGCACACTCTCCAAAATGAATCCTGTAGAACACCGATAGACAGGCGACTTTGCGGCGATGCTCGAGGCTTTGGAGCGTGTTTGATACAAGTTCCTCGTCGCCGATGAGTCTCCTAGCGCGTCGGTCGATAGAATCCAAGGCATCTAGCTGGTAACGAGCCGATCCGTCCCATAAGTGAGAGCAGTACTCCATACATGACCGAACTTGAGCTTGGTATAATATTAGAAGCTGCTCTGGTGTGAAGTAAAGTCTCACCTTCGAGAGGATACCAAGCTTTTTGGCTGCCGTTTTTGCCTTGGATTCAATGTATCTCCCGAAATTCAGATCGGATGTTAAATCTACGCCAAGGAGCTCAAGATGGTCGGAGATCTGGATAGATTCATCTCGGAAAGTAGGAGTCAGGGTAAAAGGACTCCTTTTTGCAGTAAATAGACACGCCTGCGTTTTAGAGGCATTAAACCTAACAAGATTGGCATCGCCCCAGTCAGAGACTGCCTTGAGTGTTAGGTTCACGCGCTCAATCATGGCCTCTCTCTGAGATTGTATATCCGGACCCCTAGCTCGAGCACTAGACAAGTATCTCTCCGCAACCGTGCTGTCGTCTGCGTACCCAAATATACCGGGTTTCAGCAGATCGTTTATGTGCAGCAAAAACAAAGTTGCGGAGAGAACTGAGCCCTGAGGTACCCCGGCATCAATAGCCAATAGGTCAGACGAGCAGCCATCAACGACCACTCGAATGAACCGTTCCCTCAGGAAACCAGATATCCAGTTGCACAAACCAGTAGGAATTCCGTAGGAAGGAAGCTTACCAATAAGGCTAGCATGCCAGACCCTATCAAATGCCTTAGAGACATCGAGAGATACGGCAAGAGCTTCACCGTGCTTCTCTATGGCTTCACCCCATACATGCGTAGCATACACTAGAAGATCTCCCGTTGACCGACCCCGGCGAAAGCCATACTGACGGTCACTCAGGAGGTCATTGTCTTCTAGGTATGCTAAGAGGCGGGTGTTCAATACACGCTCCATAATCTTACAGAGTATGGAGGTGATTGCAATAGGTCGATAGTTTGATGGGTCAGCACGACTACCTTTTTTAGGCACGGGCTGCACGTTGGCAAGCTTCCAAGACTTTGAAACTATACCGGTTTTGAGAGAGAGGCGGTACAGGCGTGTCAGCACAGGAGACAACTCAGGAGCACAGTTCTTTAGAACTATGGCTGGAATACCGTCAGGACCGCTGGCCTTGTTCACGTCTAGACTGCAAAGAGTTTTAAGAATCTCTTTTTGGCGAATACGAAAAGAGTTCATTACAGTACCGCATGGAGGTATCTGAGGTGGTGTATTATTTGCAGTATCCAGACGCGAATTTTCAGCAAACATACAGGCAAATAAATTTGCCTTGTCCGCAGCGGAGTGTGCCAGTGATCCGTCAGGTTTTACCAGTGGAGGCAAAGACGAGCGGCAGAAATTCGACTCGACCGACTTAGCCAAGGACCAAAATGCCTTACTCCCAGAAGGGTAGGAGGCAAGTTTTGATCCAATATGGCTTATGACGTGGTCAAAGCGTGCCCTGCGCAGTGTCTTTTTGTAGGACTTGGCAGCTTTATTAAAGGCTTTCTTCCGGGAACGCGTTTCCGGAGCTTTGCGAACTCGAGCGTCAGCCCAGGCTTGATAAGCCGAATGCTTCAGGGCCTCAGCCCTGTGCAGCATAATTGAATTTAAAAGGGGTTAAATAATATAATAGAGATGCTACATGATACGTAGAATTTTTAATCTCTGCCTAAATATGAATTTCGGAAAGAAAATAAATTTTGGGGTAATATGGAATACTTTTATTTTATAAGATTATAAATATTTGGGTAAAGATATAAACCAGTGGATAAGTTAAAGGTATAAAGAGTGAATGACCGTGGAAATAACCTAAATATAAAAATAACACATTACATAATTTTAAAATATAAAAAAGGGTTAGGTAACGATCGATCGTCCCCCGGGGTGTATAAAATGATCTAATAAATTCCTAAAAAAGTAAATCGAGTTCAATTATTGGGTGTCGAAATTACACCATAACGTTGCAGGTAAAAAAACTTTGGGTGTACCATACTCTTAATAAATTTTAGATCAAACGCAAAATTGTTATAGTAGACGGAAGACAGGAGAACACGCAGGCCAGCAGCTGTGCTTGGAGGACGACAGCAGAACCTTGTCGGGCAATGGTAATGCTTGGTCACTAGCGACAACAAAAAGGCGCGGGCAGGTCGTAGTACTTGATCACCAGTAATAGTATTTGGTCACCAGTAACAGTCAACTCCAATGGGCCTTAAATTAGGTATAAACAAAAGTTCCACTTCCCTTTAAGGTAAGCGGCAGGCAGTTGCAGATCGGCGTAGTAAGCAATAGACCAGGCTATAGTAGTAGTATGCTGATTTGTTCGGGCCGTGTGGAAGACCCTACAACCATGAATAAAAATTTAGTTCGCAACGGCACTAAATAAAAAAGGATAGCTTTCTCTAAGCATAAATCACTTACCCCAGTTAAAAATATGAGGTCTTGAAAATAACCAGAAGAATCACAAAACTTTTAAAATATTTATATTGAAAACAGCTATTTCGACGGTCAACACTCCTCAATTGTTTTCACTCTCTTGTCAAAAGCTCGCAATCATTTCCAAATTCTATTTTTATAGACGAACAAGATCAAAAGAGAATTTAATTATGAAACGCAAGAAAGAAGATCGGCTCGAAACGATAGTTTGCGTTTCACCTGGTACACTCAGCACCAAACCATGGGCGCGCTTTGTATTCCAGAGGAATGTCGGAAAATGGAATGTAGTATTCCATTGCACGACATATAACCTCTGAGACTGCTGTCGCGCAACTCGACGGGTCGCTGGAAGAAAAGCACGTTTGCCGCCAAGGATAAGATGCAAAAAAGTGGCGCATCTCATCCCAGTCTGCTGACTTGTACCGCCATACCCGTCTAGTACCCTTAGGACTATGATCAGGAGGTGAACATGACAGCACAGATTTCACCAGACAGTGGTCAGAGGTACCCAAAGGAGAGGATACTGACACACTATATCGGTCTGGTTCCGTTGTCAGCAGAAGGTCCAAACAGTTAGCCGTTTGGTCTTCAACGTCAGGTACACGCGTTGGCTGGTCGACCAGCTGGGAGAGATTTAGCGTTAGGGCAAGTTTGAACGCCTCTCTTCCAGCGTGATCAGTCTTCTCGTATGGATGGAGCCACTGTTGATGGTGGGCATTAAAGTCCCCGAGAAGAACCAGCTGCGCGGTTGGGTACCTGAGTTGTGCCTCATCGGCGGCCTCACACAGATGTTCAGTTAGCCTGGTTGTCTCCTGGTCACCACTATGCGAACGGTAAACACTACTGTAGATTATTTTTTCTACGCCGGTATCAACCATCACCCACAAAGTGGAAAAACAGGAATCTTCAAGGTTCCGGAGACGCTTGTAGCAGATGTTGTCGCTAACATAAAGACAGAGACTGGCGTGCGCTTTAAAATTGTGCTCCAGAGAATAACCTGGGTACTGCTGATAAGCTACGTCTGCCGGTTGTCCCTCCAGCCTTTGGGACATTTATGGATTGTAACGATGCAATGTAACCCGGTAATTATGCAAGGTGAGTTATGGTGACGCCAAGATCTTATATATTGTGGAATTGAGGCGTGTGCTCGAACAACGCTGTATGTTACAAATTTGCGAAATCTATCTAACAATGGAACAACGTTGTATGGCAATACCGGCATCGTTCGCAATGAATATGGTTATGTCATTCATAACAACAATGAAGTTGCGGCTATCGACAGCCCGCACACAGGTGAACAATGATGTATGTCAAGAAAATGGCGGACGATCGGAGTATTATTCTGACGGAAGGTTCGCAAAATAAGATGAATCAAGTGAGAAAGCGCAAGATTAACATGTAAGAATGGAAGGATATCAAAAGAAAAAAAAAAATCGGTTGTCTGTAAAGTCGGTTTACTGACGATAGTTGAACGTGACAACGATATAAGAAAATACGGCTCCATCGAAAACGGAACGCCTCACGGAACGCCTCAGAGCGAGGTAACGACGGAACGCCTCAGAGCGAGGTAACGACGCATTTTTTCGTGCGTGCAGCCGGCTCCATCGAATTATAAGACGTTATCACGTCAAAAGGCTCGAGATCATGGCGACGAAGGGCCATACAGCATTGTTTTACTAAATACGATTTAGAATGTTGTTTAAAATGATTACTGTTAAGTTTCTAAATGTTTCATTACTCATTTTCTGTGTAAAAGTTCTTAATAATTATAACTTTGGAGGATTTTCACAATAAAACGCTGTTGCAGCAAATTTATAAGGTTTTTGACGTGATAACGTCTTATAATTCGATGGAGCCGGCTGCACGCACGAAAAAATGCGTCGTTACCTCGCTCTGAGGCGTTCCGTCGTTACCTCGCTCTGAGGCGTTCCGTTTTCGATATTATGAAACCATTCCATCAGTATTTTCTTATGACGTTGTCACGTTCAACTATCGTCAGTAAACCGACTTTACAGACAACCGTTTTTTTTTATTTTCTCAATCCTTCAAATTGATACATACAGCGTTGTTCGAGCACACGCCTCAATTTTAAAAAAAATAGCGCAAGTCCTGAAAAGATAATAATATGTATGTTGGCCCGATATTTCTTCTCACTTACCAATACCAAGTTCTTATACAGAACAAAATATGTGTAATTACTATTCTTACTTGAATTCATTTATTTTTTCATCATCATCATATCAACCGACAAACGTCAATTGCTGGACAAAGGCATTCCTAAGTATTTCCACAACGACCGTTCCTGCGCTGCCCGCATCCAGCGACTTTCCGCGAACTTCACTATATCTTCGGTCCCTAGGCTACGTCTTCCGGTGCTTGGTTGCCACTTAAGAACTATACTGCTTCAATGGCCATCTGTTCTACGAGCTATGTGATCTGCCCACTGCCCTTTAGGTTTAGCAATTCTGAGAGCTGTGTCGGTTACATTGGTTCTCCTACGAATTTTCTCGTTTCTGAGTCGATCACGCTGCGAAACTCCGCACGTAGCAAACCTTGCAAAGGTCACGAGAAGCCGCTGTATGCAGGCGGCACAGCATCGGTCGTTGAAGAAGGCCTCCGTCCAGGAGTGGACGTATTTCGGCTGTTATGATGATATGAAGTATGAACTAAATTTATTCCGCAGCTACTTACTCTTTCCCTTCAATCATGAAGAAGGATGCTGCCGTCATAAGAGGAAAGGGCGCAACTGACAGTTTTCGGAATTATGATTTAAAAATACCTTTGTTCTTAGAAAAAAAAGCGCATCTGCTAATTTATTTTTATTTTTAAGGAGACGATATTTTAGAGAATCCGTAAGAATAATTTACCTAGTTGTAAAAGGGTATTTGATGATACTTAGTAAGCAAGACGTATGTTGTCGGTTAGTTCTGCATTGAAATTAAATATTTGTAAAGTTTAGGAAAAAGAAGGACGTAAATGAA
Organism: Coleophora flavipennella; assembly: GCA_947284805.1. Taxonomy (NCBI): domain Eukaryota; kingdom Metazoa; phylum Arthropoda; class Insecta; order Lepidoptera; family Coleophoridae; genus Coleophora; species Coleophora flavipennella. The sequence continues at coordinate 9,254,464 of OX369293.1, read as the reverse complement.
GCAAGTAATAATAAAGTCTATTATTTTATAAAACTCTTTTTTTCCATAGAAAAGACTTATTTGGTTAATTATGTCTATTTGTTTTAGTAACCAGAAAACTATAAAACAAAATTAAATAGCTAAGACGCAACTGACGTTAAGACTTATTTCCTTAGCGTTAGACATTTTTTTTATATAATTGAAGTTGAATGGGCGCCATCTACCATTTGCGTCTTTTCTGTTTAGTATTTCGTGTACGCCGGGGTGGGGTGAGTGGGGAAAGCGGAGGATTCTGCTGTCAGTTGTGCCAAAGTCGTCGGAGTGATCGGAGATTGCACACGTTCGTGCGCTGCCATCACAATTGCGTCTTTTCTACGTAGTATTTTGTGCACGCTGCAATTAATTGCGCCCGAGTCGCTTAAGAGCCTGCTGCAGTTCATAAATCCCATACAAACGTAGTATTTGATTCATGTGTTAACCAAACATCCGATTTTGAAATAATTTTATTTCGATAATCGGATGACGTATATCTGTGTCGGTATCGCATTACGAAAACAAGTTTTTGGTTAATAATGGATTCCCGTTCCGTTTTTCAAAAAAATAATGCGATAACGACACAGATATACGTCATCCGATTATCGATATAAAATTATTTCAAAATCGGTTGTTTGGTTATCAAATGAATCAAATACTACGTTTGTATGGGATTTATGAACTCCATCGGGCTCTTAAGTCTAGAAGAAACACGTTTCGCTGGGATCGAAATTTACGTTAGTATTTTTTTTTATTTGAACATATTTATTTTTTTATTGAATAATATAGAATAATCCATTTTTAGGATTCAGTATCACAAATTGAAAAAACGGAACCCTTATAGGATCACTTCGTCGTCCGTCCGTCCGTCCGTCTGTCTGTCAAGACCCTTTATCTCGGGAACGCATGGAGGTATCTAGTTTAAATTAAAACCATATACTTCAGTCTACAGTCCTTAAAAGTTGTGAAAAAAGAAATAGTATATTACGCAACTAGTGAATAAAGGACGGATTTAAAGCCAGGACCATAGATGAACCACGAGCAAGCGAAGGATTCTAATGACTGAATCACGACCGTAGGCGCCTGAGTGACGCGAGTGATTCATGGCCCTCGATATAAATCCGTTTTATTCAAGAGTACATACATAAAACTATACATTTAAAAAAATCAAAGATCAATTGTCGAATCCAACTCGGCTGGGCAGCGTTCAGGAAGCTTCGCAATATCTTAACTTCCCAAATACCGCAGAGTCTTAAGACCAAGGTCTTCGACCAGTGTGTGTTGCCAGTGATGACTTACGGAACTGAGACATGGTCGCTTACTATGGGCCTCATAAGAAGGCTCAAGGTCACCCAAAGGGCAATGGAGCGTGCTATGCTCGGAGTTTATCTGCGTGATCGAATCAGAAACGAGGAGATCCCTAGGAGAATCACAGTAACCGACATAGAGCTCTCAGAATTGCTAAACTTAAGTGGCAGTGTGCGGGGAACATAGCTCGTAGAGCGGATGTCTGTTGGGATAATGAAGTTCTCGAGTGGCGACCGCGCATCGGAAAACGTAGCGTAGGTAGGCCTCCCACGCGGTGACCGACGGCCTGGTGAAGATCGCGGGAGGCCAATGGATGCGGGTAGCGCAGGACCGGCGCTGTGGAAATCCTTGGGGGAGGCCTTTCTCCAGCAGTTGACGTTTTTCTGCTAATATGATGATGATGATGATGATCAATGCATGTACGTCAAAGTTGCCTGTATTTTTGTTTAAACGCATTTACACTTTTTCAAAAGGCGTGATGAAGTAATAGAGCGACAGACACGGGCTACATATATATGAACTTACTACATCAACCTCTTTGTTGCAATAGTAGATTGATAATCAAGGGAAGAAAGTGACCCATATCACTCGAGATATTTCTGGCGCTAGGACGAAGTGAGAAAGCCAATAGTTCGAGGGTCAAATGGCGGGTCATTTCACCCGAGTTAAACACTCTACTTTTCATTTCGACTGTGAGGAAATGTATTATTTAAATATAAAATATAAATTAGATATCAATAAATTAAGGCTACCTATATCAACCTTTTCGCAATGGCCGCTTGCCACGGCCGACTAGATTGTACCTAATCGAGTTGGTCACGACGTGCATCTAGGTGGCCATGGCGAAAATTGAAAAAAAAAGTGTCATGTTATCACGGCATTATGGCGCGCAGCAGAATAGAGGTATGATTTTAAATTTTAATCTTCTGTTATTGTGAAAAAAATAGACCAACTATAAAATGATTTAATTTCAACCTCTAGATACTTTTCACGTTTGACGTTTTTCATATATATCTTAACTCAGCTATACTTTAAACGATAAACACGTCGTTTAAAGTATAGCTGAGTTAAGATATATGAAAACCTCTTATTTTAATGTAATTTAATAATATGACGTAACTCAATTATCCTCGAATCCGTGGCTAGCAATTAAAAAAAAAAAACTTTTCACCCTAGGGATGAAAATACTTTCCACACTAGGGATGGAAAAGCAATGTTCCAATCGGCTATCTACATATGAAAAATAAACTTTCCGAACAGGAGAGATGAAAAGATATTTACCGTAGAAATATTTATAATATGTGTATTTTAATTTATAATAACCTACCTGACGAAATTAAATCACTTGACATCAAACATTTTAAGAATGAATTGACCAAATCGTCGGCTTACTGCAAGACATCATTAGCTGCAAAAAAGTGATTTCGAGATAATCGCAGTTTTATATTTTTCATTAACTTTGCAATAACTTCAAAAGTTGAGGACATAGAAAAAAAAATTAATCACCACCTTAAAGGTGAGCATCTGCTTTATACGATTTCAATATGGAATAAATTCCTAATGCTGCGCTTTTTTTTAAAAAGCCGGAAAAAAAAGACAAGGATTTCTTGCGTTTGAGCAATACAAGCAAAACGTGTAAATAATGATTTCTGTATGAAAATCGTTCAAAAAAAATCAATTATTACCATAAAAACAATGAAAATAGTGTTCTTTTATTATTATTATCAAATTAGAAGCTTTTACAATATTATTTTTGATATTTTCGGGTGACCTAAATCTAATTTAACAACTTAAATGAAAGTTGCTTAAATTTTTGGCAAAAAAAAACAAGTGTTAATAAAGGTATACGATCTACTTATTATAGACAGTAAAAACATATCATTTAATCAACCAAAAGAAGTCCACTGCTGGACAAAGGCCTTTCACAAGGCATCCAGCGGCTTCCCGCGATCTACACCAGGTCGTCGGTTCAACGCGTGGGAGACCTTCCTACGATACGTTTTCCGGTGCGCGGTCGCCAGTCAAGAACTTTACTGCCCCAAAAGTCATCTGTTCTACGAGCTATGTGCCCTGCCCACTGCCACTTCAGTTTAGCGATTCTGTGAGCTATGTCAGTTACTTTGGTTCTTGTGCGGATCACCTCATTTCTGATTCGATCGCGTAGGGAAATTCTAAGCATAGCTCGCCATTACCCTTTGGGTGACCTTGACCTTTCTTATGAGGCCCATAGTAGGCGACCATGTCTCAGTTCTGTATGTCATCCATCACTGTAAACACACACTGGTCAAAGACCTAAGTCTTGTGACACTGCGGCATTTGGGACGTGAAGATATTGCGATGCCTCCCGAACGCTGCCCAACCGAGTTGCATTCGTCGATTGTTCTCTTTCTTAAAGTTGGACCTACCTAGCTGGACTCTTTGTCCATGGTGTACATATTCATCAATAACTTCCAGTGTAGAGTCACCTTTAGAGGGGTGGGTGCAACACGGACATTTAACAATATTTTCGTCTTGTCCATGTTCATTTTAAGACCCACTTGTTGAGAGACTTTGCTGTGGCTATCGAGCATTACACTTAGGTCTTTCTTAGTCTCAGCCATGACCACGATAACGTCAGCAAATCGATGGTGGGTTATGTACTCGCCGTTGATACTGATGCCGAGTCCCCCCCAGTCTAGAAGTTTGAAAACATGTTCCAGGGCGGCGGTGAACAGTTTCGGAGATATAACGTCTCGCTGTCTCACCCCTCGCTGCAATTGGAAGGTTTCGAGTTCTGGTGTAGAGGTGAATTAAGTGGTGGCGTTTTCATACAGATACTTCAACACCGTAATGTATCGATAGTCAATTTAGCACCGCTGGAGAGACTGTAGCACAGCCCAGGTTTCGACTGAATCAAAGGTTTTCTCATAGTCCAGAAACGCCAAGCATAGTGGCTGATTGTACTCTTCAGTCTTCTGTATAATCTGCCGCAGCATATGTATGTGGTCTATGGTACCAAAGCCTTTTTGGAAACCGACTTGTTCGGGAGGCTGGAAGTCGTCAAACCTGCGTGCGAGACGATTCGTAATGAATATCGAAAACAGTATAGACATAGCTCAGAAGTGAGATGGGTCTGTACTTCTTCAGCAAGGTGTTGTCACCCTTTTTGAAGAAAAGCAGGATCGACCAAACTTCTGTGCCATTCGTTAGGCGTTTGTCCCTCGAGTATAACGGAATTCAGTAACTTCTGAAGAGCTTTAAGTACCGGTGATTCACCTGATTTCAGAAGTACAGCCGTAATTCCATCGTCACTCGGTGCCTTGTTGTTCTTGAGCTGTTTGAGAGCCATTCCAGTCTCGTACAGGCTGACTTTCGGTATATTTTTTATTTATTTATTAACTTGTCGCCAATTTCATAGACCATTACACATGAACTTTACAATTATTGGTTTCACATTTTAAAAAGAAAATTGTGAAATTCGACTAACTGAAATTTGAAAAAAGACAAGTAGGCTTAAACGTAAATTATGTAATAGAAAATAATATTTATAAAGTAAAAATATATAAAACAAACAAAAAAGTACAATTAAAGAAATAAGAACAAGAAGTTTGTGTAGTGTGATTGTGGCATGTGTAATGTGTTTGTGTGTATTGTGAGTGTTTGTATGAATTCGTTTAAAAACTAATTTCATGAATTGGTTACGTCGGAGGAAGAATATGTCGAATATCTATATAGCTTCGGTAAAGTGTCGTGTTAGTCTAGCTCTTGAGTCTTTAGCCAGATCGCTGACAGGCAGACGTGTGGTCTTGTAAAATTGTCCGTAGAACTTTTTAACTTCTCACAGCAACTCAGTCTTAGAACTCTTAGACGATACGATCCTGCCACCTCAGTTTTCGGCTTGGTCAGTTGGCTTTGTTCTCTTGTTGGTTTGATGTCTCGCGAACACTTTTGACCCTTTGTTGCAATCGCTTCTTTAATACAATTTGTATTATACTCGCGCTAATCGCGAGTCAGGGACTTAGAGATCTGCCTGTTTAGTTGTCGATACTAAGTAGCATCTTCAGAGGACTGCAAAACCAATCTGCGTCTTTCTTCCATGAGGTTGCTGGTGAAGTCCGAAGTTTTTTTGTTCTGTTTGAACGGCGAGTTTTTTAAGAATCTTAGACCCGACCTTTTGGACCATGTCCACTAATTTGTCATTATAATCGTCCATATTCTCGCAGTATCCTAGGCATTCGAAGCGATTGTGCAAATCAAGCTGAATGCTCTCGGGGTTTTGGAGCTGTATGGGCGCAGGTCGGAACGTAGATTTCATCAGTCGACATCTTTCTAGCTTAATCTTTAGATTCAGTGTGCCTCTTACCATTCGGTGATCGCTTCCTGTTTTTACAAAAATTGATCACAAAGACATCATTGAATATTTGTCTTCTCGTCGATAACATGAAATCAATCTCGTTCTTCGTTATGCCATTGGGATACAACTATGTCCACTTCCGCTGTTGTGACTCTGAAGAAAAAGTTCATTATAAAGAGGCTCTCTTTCTTCATAAAGTCGGCCAGCATCTGACCACGTGCATTTATTACTCCATATCCAAATTGCCCCACTCTCAGCTCACCATCGCCTCGTTTGCCCAGTTTCACGTTGAAGTCCTCCATAACATTTGTATAATGGGTCTTGGTGCTACGTTTGGTTGTAGAGATGTCCTCATACTAGCCTCATACATTATCTCTACCTCATCGTCGGAATGTTGCGTGGTCGGCGCGTATACCCGTATGACTTATCGAATACCGTTTTGTGATTCCGAGTATAAAGTATGCTACCCTTGTCGAAAAGATCATGATCTGGACCACTTTGTTAATGAGGGACTTGTGGACGAGAAACCCGACACCACCCTGGGACAGTTGGTCACCCTCCCGGAATGAGAGCAGGTTTCCGGATTTAAGGATCATGGTGTACTCTCCCTATATTTGGACTTCACATAAACGTACGATATCCCACCGTAACCTGCTCAATCCTTCTTCGAGTTCTGTAAGCTTCTCGTCAGTCCGCAGTGTACGCATGTTGTAAATTGCCAGGGCCAAAGGTCGTTGGGTTTGGTAGCCTGGAGATTCTTTGCACCTTCCGCCCCATTGTTACCAGGTCTGTTACCGGAGCCAGGAATAGCAGTGTCGCCGGGGACATGTGGCCGTTTCCTGGGTGTGTAAGCAAGATGTAGAATTCTTATTTTTAATTCGTGGCTTTAGATAGCAGATTATAAATTAATATAATGGTTAATAGTAGGTTGTAGCTCTAAGGGTTAATATTTATTGTAAATAAAATAATAGAATATGAATTAATGAAGCAGAAACATACCGGGAGATTTAGATCAACTTCGAGACAAAAGTTGTATTCTGGTCTTAATGTAGAAACTACGAATAACTTATGTATGTTGAAAGCAAACTGCGGCATCGGTTCCGCTCGCGGCTCGCTTCACCTCTCACCCTCGCTCGCCCACCGCCTTTCAGCCAGCCTTCGCGCATCAAAGTGACAAATAAATCGAGTTTCTATTATCCTAAGTACTCATAAGGTAATTATCCGATGAAAAGAATGGAATTTGTTTGTCAGGACCAACAAAATTCATATTACTTTTGTATCCAGTTTAAGCAAAAAACTAATTAATATGATTATAAAATCTTTTTATATTGTGCAGATCTAACTAAGTACTTTTAGACCTAAAATTTTTTGGTGTGTAGATTTGACAGAAATCATTATTGTGTAATTATTAGATTGAAGCCATATAGTTCTGCTGCTCACGCTCCCAGAATTCATTCAAATTATATAATTTTATACAACAAAAACACTTATTATGGTCTAAAAAAATTAATCACAAAAATTTGTTTTTGTCAGATTTCTTTAAGTATTAATTCAAGTGATCATTTTCTATTAAAAGACATTTAAGTTTTATAATTAGTTTAATAGACAAGTATAAAGTGACTATAAGATAATTAAAGGCATGTAATTATTTTTAACAAAATCATAACTTATAAGCATTTCTGTCGTTCGTCGTTGTTTTGATGTCATTGAAACAATATAATGACTTTTAGCAAAACGTTAAACGACAATTTAAGTACTCTATATGTCACTTATGAACTTTATCAACTTAATACAAAATGTAAAGATGTAATAAGCCATATATTCGTGAAACCTCCTTAAGTAACAAAAATAATTTAATTATTTATAACGAAAATTGTAAGTAGTAAATCATACATTTTCACATTTCAGATGAAGACACTAAGTATCATTAGTGTGTAGTTGTAACGAAAAAAATCTTAATACTGAATATAAGGTACTGTAATGATTTTATTTCTTTGTGAAAACTGAAAATTGCAATCACTATCTTTTTGCCTTAGACATAATGTTCAATTTCTTTAAAAGTATAACACATAGAGAAATAATGATTTCTGATTATTGTAGAGCGTAGCGCGGCCTATACACTGGTATCACAAATGCAGTTAATGACTTTTTGCGGATAATGACTTCTTGCAGTAAGCCGACGAATGGCTATTAGGAAATTGTTTTTATACTTTTAATGACTTTTAGAAAAAATAAGTACCTAAGTTAAATTGTTAATTGATGAGATATTTTTTTTTAGATAGATTTTTTGTAATTTATACTATTTTAAACTGTTTTTTATTAACCGACTTCAAAAAAGGAAGAGGTTCTATGTTCGACTGTATATATTTTTTTAATTTATGTTCACTGATTTTTCCGTCAATTATGGACCAATTTTCAAAATTCTTTTTTTATTCGAAAGAGTATACTCCCGAGGGGGTCCCATTGTCACCAAGTCAGGATCTGATGATGGGATCCCAGGGAAATCGAGAGCAACCCACAAATTACTCATTACGTAAGCACTTAGTACGAGATTCATATGTTTTCTAAAGCTATTAAAATACTCGCGTCTGTTAGTCATCATCTCATGTTGAAAAGCTGATGAAGAAAGGTACAACTCCTTAACGGTTAGGAGTTGGAGGGAAATTCTTTCAATATTATACATAGATATATAGGTATGTAGGTATGCATGGACCGATAGGTTACATTCTTTCAGGTTATTCAGATGAGCTGATGATGGACGATTAACTCCAAAACTTTCATGTTATGGAGTTAAATCGTCCATCATCTGCTGAGATGATGATGGAAGCCACAGGACTTTGTATCTGTTGATGAAACACATGTATTATGATTTGATGATTCCTATTGGGTGTAACGTTGTTAGATAGATAGCATTATCACCAAAAATAAAGAAAATAAAAATGAAAGTTAAAAAAAACTAAAAACCGACTTCAAAATGAAATTCACTCAAAAGTATGAAATAATATTATTATACTTAAATACACAACATTAACCAACAAAACGAAATCAAAGGTGGGTACGAATTAAATTAGGGGCTTAAATTTTTTTTTAGGTCGGTGTCAGCAAACCATCGAATCTTTACATCAGCTCATATACGTCCCCACCGAGGGGACTAAAATATTTGATACGTAAGTAACTGTGTGCTGGTACCGACCTTAAAAAAAAATTAAAGCCCCTAATTTAATTCGTACCTAACTTTGATTTCGTTATTGTTGGTTAATGTTGTGTATTTAAGTATAATAATATTATTTCATACTTTTGAGTGAATTTCATTTTGAAGTCGGTTTTTAGTTTTTTTAAACTTTTATTTTTATTTTCTTTATGTTTGCACACCTGCCTGAAGGTTGAACACTAGCACTGAGAAAATATCAAGATACTGTAACTACAGTGTTCTAGCAAATAAAGCCTTTTGAGTTTGAGTTTGATGTTGTTGTTTGCGCATAACACGCCTTAAAAACGGCTGGAGCGATTTGTGACTTTATTAAAGTTCGTAACAGTCCAAAGAAAGTTTAAAAAAAAAAAAAAACGAGACTTACAGTACTCGCATATGATGTGTAACATGTGACAAAATACTTATGAAATTAATTAATTATCGGGTCGTACATTCACGGGCCGACCCTTCGAATAGTAGTATGTCATCTTTGCCTTTGCCATCACACTAGGCGGCATGGCTATGACAACCTTAGTTTTCGAGAATTAAAAAACGTTCGCATTTCCTGTTACACATTTCCGTCCCATTTCACGAAATCACTCCCACAAATTGCAGGAAAGCGAGAGCAAAGATGTTACACATCAAAAATAAAAGACAAACGTTAAAATTGTTGTCGCAAGCTGCCAGTGGCTTGCGCTCAGCGCACGCGCGATATCCACGCGGGCGTAGAGGCGGGCAGCAGCTAATTCCAAATAAACGCTAGTTGTCTTTGGGCTAATATAGATGAAAATTGTGTTAACCGGTTCTTTTTCTCATAATACTGTACAACATTTCTCAAAAGAACCATATCCTATTATCAACACCCTCCAAAAATACACAAAATTGAAAATCACCTGACCGGTTTGTATGAAGAGTTTTTTTTTGCGAATTAACTGTCGGCACATACAACGGTCGTGAAATGACATTATAAAGAACAGATGACGGTGCAAACAAAATCGCGGTTTAATCTCATACGTTCAAGAACCAAACTGTAACCAATCTGCATTAATCTGGGTGACGAGGGGGAATAGGTCGCAATCTAGAGAGCGGCAGGGAGTGTCCATACTGTATGGTAGTACTAATATAATATACTTTGCTATGGGTCTCGTGGGCCTAGTTGTTTAGTATGACGAGTAGAAGCCCCAGTTAACGGCTACTACACATTTTTTACATCCTGTACAATTGGTTTTTCGGGAACGGCTCGAAGGATTTGAATGAAATTTTGTATTCATCTAATATTTTACTTTCCAAGTCTATCTAGAAAGGTGTCATCCCTTAAACAATCCGGTTTCACACAATACATATTTTTTTAGAGTTTTCTATTAGCTACTTAACATCAACAAACAGATGGCGCTTCTTGACTAGACACCGAGCAAAGCCCGGTCGCCCATTTATAGATAATGATTAAATAATAATCTGTAAAAGTAATAAAAAAAAGATTAATTTTAACTTACTCTGGCGTAAAACTCGGAGGCGTAAAACAATATGAAAAAACAATAAATATGTTTGCGCATTTTTTAATTATAGTCGAATTTAAACTTTTTTTTTCTATTTTTATTTTTTTATTTGAATAAGGCACACCAATGGCATAAGTGCTATACGTTTCCATAACATAGTCAGGTCTTTTTCTAATACAAATGCTTTTATAGGTGTACACAACAATGACTTAAAATTATTATTAAAACGTAGTATTGATACCATTTATATATCAAAATTCTTAGTACAATAAACAATCAGCCAAGTGCAAGTCGGGCTCGCGCACCGAGGGTTCCGTACCACGCACTCACACACACACACACACACACTTAGCCGGTTTTTATTATTACTTTCGAGCGACCGAGCATAGCGAGAGACCAGAAGAATGTATTGTCGTCGTAAAAAAACTTTTCTAGTTTTACCCATAATTTTTATCTATATCACTAGAATAAACAAAAAAAAAACATTTTACTAATAACCTACCCAATTCATTAGAAAATTAAAATCCAATTGAGAAATGTATCCTATGTCACTTAGGGGATCAAGACGAATGTAATGATAACACGCAGTCCAAAATCCATTGACTACAGTTAAAACCAGTTTTTAGATAGAACGCGTTTTTCCTAGTTAGAACTAGTTTTTACTAAATGCCTCCGTTATAACTGGAACTAGAACAGCCTGGTACACTTATCCCTACCGAGCTATCCCTACTGGTTGGGATAAGTACACGTTTTAGTAGATTTATTTCTACCGGTAGGGATATGTGGAAATGAATAGTGCACATATCCCTGCCGGTGTAAGATATTTTAAATGAGCGAACGAAGCGAGTGATGTTAGGTTCGGTCAGGTTTGATTGATTGTACAGTCAAATTCTCCTTCCCCAGAAGAAGAAATCATCGGTGTATGTGCAGTGTCTATTTCCACATATCTCTACCGGTAGAAATTCTAGTTTTAACAAATGAATTTAGTAAAAACTAGTTTTAAATAGGGAAAACGCGTTGTAACTAAGAATGGGTTAATCTGTTACAGTTATAACACATTCATACGTACAGATACATACAGAGACGGATTTCCCGTAAGGCCGACTAGGCTGGTGCCTGGCGAGCAGCTGGATAATAAGGTATTTGACAATATCTGAAATCATCACTAAATAGTATTTCTCCTACAAAAGCATAAAAACTTATTCATTTTATATTTTAATTCAATTTAAATTTTATATTTTTTTTAAAATCACTAATTTATTTTGTTAAAGTCAATGAGACGTCACAACACAAGTTTGTAACACGAAAAATTTCAGAACAATATTATGTTTTTGACAGATGATAAATAAAAGTAAAAAAAAAAGCTGAAAACCGACTTTAAAATTAAATTCACTCAAAAGTATGAAATAATATTATTTTACTTAAATACACGACGTTAACCATCAATAACGAGATCAAAGGTGCGTAAGAATTAAATTAGGGGCATAAGATTTTTTTTGAGATCCTTTATCAGCTCATTAACATGAGATGATGACTACCAGATGCAAATAGAAAATACATGAACCGTGTAGACTATACTTTTTAGCGAGAAATTTGTTTTACTGTAGGGTTTGCAATACTCGTATAATCACACCAAGTTTGATACTAGTATGTAGGTATTACCAATTTTATGATAGCGAAAAATGAAAATCTTTTAAAAACAAATTATGTATTACCCAGTGCCGCATTCTTTTATAATCTCATATATATTTACCTAGACGCATGTTAGTAAATCACCTGTAAACGCCCGCATTGCTCTTTCAAAACTCTGGAAGCTTAGGCCATAAAAATAGTAGTTACTTAAACCTACCGATAGGAAGATATTCCATCTTTTTTCTCTTTTGTTGTCATTGTTTTTGCACTTCTTAGAGCTGCACTTCGTCATGTTAGCGGATCACGAGATCACGTGAAACCTGCGGACGAGTACATCGACGCTGTAAAAAGATGGACATTTACGTCCGCGTGATTGTGTGTCTGATTTTTCATATATATGGCCGAAGCGCAATATTACGATATGGCTTACAGTAGCACAACGCCTTTGATGTCGCACGATGCGCCACCGGCGTAGGTACTAGACTATACTAGCCTGTAGTCAGCCTGGCAAACTCGCGGAGTTTGACAGGCTGTTCCCCGCCGCCCTTTGCCCCGCAAGTACCCTTCCGTTGCTCTGCATAAGTACATTCGTTGCGCTGTGCGCTACTGTAAGCCGCTATATTGTAATACTGTGGTCGAAGCATCCAAACTAGAAAATACCAGGAAGAGGCATAGAGGGCACGCAGGAGACTCCATCCCTTTCGCTGCTTCGCGCGCTAAATAGGGAAAAATACGTAGCTCCTATCGCGGCCCCTGAGTAGAGGTGCGGGCGGGTGGGTTGATCTTGGTAAAGTTTTAGGACCTTTTTTTTTTAATGCGTTGAATAACATTGACACTCACATGACTTAATCATTTACCATAAGAAAGGTAAATAAACTCAAGATGTTGATTATTATTTAGAAATCTAAACCAATTGTGGATAAAAAAAAGCAATTACATTTGTATAATTTGCGTTTTTGTAATCTTTTGGACTATTTACACAAACGCCGAAAACACGCCTTTCTTTACAAAAACATAATTACTTACTTAAAAAAACATTTAAAACTTACAAGTTTTCAGGCGCGCTCAAGAAACGGACTTAGTAAACACAAATTTTAATGTACATAGATGAAATATTGTTTTTATTTTTTTTTATTCGCGATTAAGCCCTTGGCATCATCTGACTAAATAAACTAAAAGGAACGTCGGAAAGCCTGTTTTCTCTACATTCGTTTTTCATGTGCCAGAAAGAGATATCTATAGTATTTTCGTGACAATTCAACCACTTTTGAGGGGCTCCTGTATCTAACGCGCGCCACGTGCACTGCCAAAAACCCAGTTATTTGCTAACACAGAACAGGACGCTTCGTTTTGTTTATTTGACTACGGGACACTAAAACATATTATTGTAATGAATCCAAACCATTTAAGTGTAAATACCCTAGACAGGATAGTTAAATTAATGCTAATAAAATTATCCATAGGAAACTATTTAGATTTAGATAATATCGTCTGTCATAATTTGAAAATTGGCGATGTGCACAGGAAGTTCAAAGTAATAAAGCATAAGCATTTGATGATGCCTAATTTTCCTTGCAATGTCATTTTGCTTTAGGTCACCCTGCAATGTCATTTTGCCTTAATTCGAAGTAAGGTGGGTCACATAATAATTATGTCCAACTATTAAAAAACATATGTGATTATTTTGATTTGGATTAAAGGAAGAGTTAAACTACTTTTGTTTCATTTTAAACTTATAAAAGAATAAGAAATAACTCACTGAATGTTTCTAAGACAAATTACGAAAAAATTGCAGAAATTCAAGTACCAGTGCAACATAATGAGTTTATTTTGGCTGATTATAAATATCTGGGTACAAATATATTGATATTCTGTATTGGACATGCTAGAGCCTTATTGTCCAATGTTACAGAAATAGTCGGAGATGCTACTTTCAGAAGTTGCCGTGCCCCATTCGCTCAACTTTTTACTATTCTTGGTGATATTGGGAGTACGGCCAGCACTAAAAATGTAGTGCCAATAATATTTGCTTTGTTGAGTGACAAAAAAGAAAGAAAGAAAAGAAAGAAAGAAATACGTTTATTGGTTTGAGTAACACCACACCAAAAAAACGAACACTTACATCACACTGTTAAATTAACTGAAGTCACAGTTCCCGCAGTGGCAGCCGTCTAAATATCATTGCGACTATGAACTTGCAGCGCTAAATGCATTAAATGAAGTTTATCCTAATATTGAAGTGGTTGGGTGTTATTTCCACTGGACAAAATGTATGTGGAAAAAAGGAAATGAGCTATTTGGAAAGCAAAAAACCAAGACCGAAAAGAGGTTGGTGTCACTTTGCTCAGCATTGCCATTACTTCCCAAAGACAAATTTAAAGATGGCTGGGAGTTCATTAAATCAGAAAGCCAGATCGTGACACCAAATTTCAAAATAGAAAAAATGGTGAAATATGTTGAACGCTGTTGGTTATCAAAAGGAATAAGCAATACTCTCTGTGTTTTTGGTGAACGCCACCGTACTAATAACGCGGCTGAGTCTTTCCACCGCCAACTTAACAAAAATTTAAATAAAAGCAACACATGTATAAATACGTTTGCTAAATACCTTAAAAAAATTCAGGTGTTAAAATAAACAAAAGTAAGCAAATACCAATAAAAATGATTTTAAATGACGATTTAATACGACAGGTGCGAATAGAGCTAATCAGTGATAAAATATCAGTGGGTCATGCCCTGGACAAGCTAAGATAATTAACTAAGTATATTAATCGCAATATCTACATAAGCATAATTAACGTTTTCCTTGTATATTAATTTTAAACAATTAGATTTACGTTATTTTTCATTATCAATAATCCGGTGGCGTTCACCAAAAGCAGACACTTTTGATTTTCGGTGATTTCGTTGTTAAAAACATAAACTTTTAGTTTTTCCTAGATACAAAAATAATTCAAATTTTAAAAATATTACAAATAAAAAAAACCTTTTATTCATTTCTTAAATTATTTTTACTTCACTTCATCTTGAATAGGTAGGTCCTTGTATGAACCTCAGAAAAAAAACCCTTTGAAATAGTTGTACGAAGGGGAATGAAAATTAATGATTTCCGTCGTCCTACTCTTCAATAGGCAACATGCAATATTTTTATTTTTGCTTTTTTTGCTGGCATTTTAAAGAACTCCATGCAGAATAAACCAGGAGTATATAAAAAAAATAAAAAAACTTGTTTTTTTAATTATAAATGCGGTTTTAAAGTAACCGTTTAAATTTGCGCGCGCAAACGGACGTATAGTTCCGATGACGTCACTCCTGTCTGTCACTCAGACCAAAGAGAATATACTACATTGTAATTTATTGTAATTGTAATGTATTATATTCTCTTTGGTCTGAGTGACAGACAGGAGTGACGTCATCGGAACTATACGTCCGTTTGCGCGCGCAAATTTAAACGGTTACTTTAAAACCGCATTTATAATAAAAAAAACAAGTTTTTTTATTTTTTTTATATACTCCTGGTTTATTCTGCATGGAGTTCTTTAAAATGAAAGCAAAAATAAAAATATTGCATGTTGCCTATTGGACCACCGGGAAAAAAATTCCCTTTGGTACAACCAGTTGGACATTGCAGTTGGACCATGGGGAGAAACCATGGGGGTCGTCGTGGAAATCCTTGGGGGCGGCCTATGTCCAGCAGTGGACGTCCTTCGGCTGATATGATGATGATGAAGGGTTCCGTTCCGTACTTACCTCAGAAAAAAAAACAGAAAGTACTAATATATATACTGTGCCGCAAGTCTGGTATATTTCAGCTACTTCCATAGTTTTATATCTTAAGGGATACTTTTGTGGGGACATGCAGCTGATATAAATACCATATTTGTTCTGCAATTATGGTCGGTTCGCGCGATTTATGGAATGCGTTCTCGTGAGTCGCTCCGAGATAAGTCCAAAGATATTTAATTAAGATAATGACTCTCCCCTATCGGTACATTTATGAAAACACTAGCTTTTGCCTGCGGCTTCGTCCGCGTGGACATCGTTTTTGGGACTGTCTTTGAGGGTAAGTGGTGCGCGAGCCGAAAGCAACTCGTGAGCGTGGATATGAGTTTTTTCCAGATCCCTATCCCAGATCGGGCTATTCTGATTAGCAGTCTATGTCACGTCCCACCCTCTCAACCAATTCTACTTATACAAAAAAATCACTTCACCGTTGCGACGCCGACGTGCGCGAGCGTGGAAATAAGTTTTACCCAGATCCCTCGGGAACTATGTCAGGATATGCTAATTAGTAAATTATGTCATTGCCCACTCCGTCAACCATCTAAGGAAATTAACCAAAAAAGTGTTTTTTTTTCAGTTCCCTCAAGATCTAGATCGGACTATGTTATTTTCACGGGATAAAAAGTAGCCAATCTCCTTTCCCGTGACACAGGCTACCTGCATTGAAAATTTCATCTAGATTGGTTAAGGTTTTGAAGCGTGAAAAGGTAACAAACAAACACATTTTCACATACTATACTTATAATATTATAAATGTGAAAGTTTGAATGTATATCGATGTATGGATGTTTGTTACTCTTTCACGCTTCAACCATTAGACGGATCGGGATGAAACTTGGCACACTCATAGGTTAGGTCCTGAAATAGGACATAGGATACTTTTACCCCGGGAAACGTCTTATTCCCACGGGAAAATCGAAAACAACGCGGGCGGACGGCTTGTTTATAATATTAGAAAGGATTAATGTATGTTCGCAAAAATCTGCATCTCTTCTCAGTGAATTGTGACAGGCACAGTCATAATCTTCTAAACAAAAATAAACTGCAACTAACTTATACTAGACTTAGCAAAATCAATAAGACCAAAGTTAGTATGTTAGTACTAATATATTATTATATACTTTGGTGGGACAGTGCACATTTTTATTTCAGCTACTTGCATAGTATTATGTCTTATGGAATACTTTTTTGGGGACATGCAGCTGATGTAAATACTATTTTTGTTCTGCAAATAAGGGCGGGTCGCGCGATTTATGGAATGCGTTCTCGTGAGTCGCTCCGATATAAGTTCAAATATATTATTATTATTATTATTCCTTTATTTCGGATAACGTTGATCCTTAAGTGTTAGTTACAAAGGTCTTACAATCTATGTTAGTAAAGAATATGACGTGTTATAAACAAAACTTATTGAGCATGCCCAGAGGCCACTCGCACGCAATGCCATAGCACAGGACAGTCCCAGCTGTCCGCCACCGCCTGCAGGATGCTGTTGCCGCTGGCCCGCACTCTGCGTATCAGTGACGCTGCTCGCTTGCGCATTATGGCTGGGAAACCATCTACACGTGCTTCCGCAAACATTCTGGAAGCACTGCAGAAGCGGGGCAGCCCCAACAGCACCCTGAAAGCATTATTGTACTTGACTCGCAGGGCGTTTAGCGATTAAATTAATTTAAGATAATGACTTACCCCTGTCAATAAAATTATCAAAATATAATGTATGTTCGCTAAAATCTACATCTCTTCTCACGGAATACTGACAGGCACTATAATAATCTTCGAAACAAAAATATAATCCATCTAAATTATACCAGACTTAGAAAAATCAATAAATCCCGATAATTCCGATAAATTACCCGATGATGTTTTAAACTTGTCAGAAAAACAGTTTAAAAAACCAGCCAAGTGCGAGTAGGACTCGCGCACGAAGGGTCCCGTACCATTATCTATAAAAATCACGTTTGTTGGATGGGAGCCCCCCTTAAATATTTATTTATTTATTTATTTATTGTTTATTGTACACAGTAAATGAGAAATATATAAGTAAAAAACATGAGATTTACAATTGGTATGCTTAACTCTTAACTCTCTCTCTCTCTCTCTTTATTTTATTTTAATTATTTATATTAAAGTGAATAATACAACTCAGAGCGTTGGTGGCGTAACGGCTAGGGCCGCCGCCTCCTGTCCGGGAGTTCGTGGTTCGAATCCTGCCACGTACCAATGTGATTTCAAATTTAGATTTCATATGTACGTTTATCCGACGCTCTAACGGTGAAGTAAAACATTATGAGGAAACCTGCACACGCCTGCGGAGAAACTCGCAGGTTGTGTGTGAAGTCGACCAACCCGTACTGGGCCCACGTGGTCGACAAAGGCCCGATCGCCCTAATTCAGGGTAGGCTCGAGCTCCTCGGTGGGGCTGATATGATGATACTGAAAGAGACCCCACACTGATGACAAACTTTTGGGCTTTGATGAGAATAAAAGAGTTCCAGGTGATAGGACTTGCTCTGCTAAAAGGAGAAAGGCAAAGAGAAGAGCAAAGTAAGGAGCCGGAGTACTTTTCATTATTCTCGTTCAACGGGAAACTCTCTTCTACCAGGTCTGAGTGTCAAAATATGAGCCAATAATGGTCATATTTTTTATTGCATTGACTTAAAAGCTTGATGTTGTTTCATATGGGACCGTGGTCCTACTATTTTGATCTACTGGTTACCACGGTAAGACTCTTTATACTCGTGGTCCTGCTCCAGAAACGGTTAATCGGTTAGCCGTGCCGCTAACAGATGATAATAGGTAACAAAGACTCTATTATCATCTGTTAGCGGCACGGCTATGTTAATGTTCTATATCCCTTCTTGTATCTATCTACCAGTAATTCCCCCCCCCCCCCCCCCCCAGAATACGAGATTGAAGTGGGGTGCGACTCTTTAGCTTCTCCGGAGGTAAAAAACCGAGCCGGCACCCTCTTGTTGTAGTTTATTACTATTGCAATCACCTATATTTGCTGATCTACAGCGTCGTCGACGCTCTAACGGTTGGGCTTTCCTCAGTCATGCATCACTCTCACCGAAAACCAAAGCTTGGGATTTAAGTAATTTTTTAAAGAGGTTTTGTTCCTCGCAGCCACCATCTTAGAGACGGCGGCCCTCGCCCCTGACACCTACGGGTCAGGATTGCGAGTCGGCCAACGGAGGCCGAAGCCCATCCGGAAGTCATAAGACCAACGGACCCGTCGCCCTACCACACTGAACCGTCAGGTCAGTCACCTCCTGGTCTCATCTAAAATAAGGCCTACTGCATTGGGTACTTAATTATTCCAGGGAACATTAAAGTAAAGTACCTCCCGTACAAATTGAAATCATTTGGAAATATTTCATCCAGTCTGATGTACCTTACTGTGTTCTTTGCTACTGAGAAAATGTGTTTATTTTTTTTTATTTTTTTTTATGCTCAATTGGTAAACCCTTGACAACATCTCACCTGGTGGTAAGTGACAAAGTTGCCGAAGATGGAAGCGGGCTTACCAAGATTCCCCAACGCAATGGGGAACTGGCTATCTTATCTTCATGCCGGAACACACCAATTATATCAACATTGATATTTGGCGGCAAGACTTAGATAAGATGGTGGTAGCTAGCCAGGCGGGCTTAGAAAATGCCCTACCACCAACCAAACCGAGTCTTACAATTGACCCCGCCGGGAATCGAACCCGCGACCTCCTGTGTAAAGCCAGTGAACTTTGCCTCTGAGCTACGGAGGCGGTTATAGTTGATTTGTGTTTGCTCGACCAAAGTATGCACAGCGTGGCTGTACAATTTAATTACTTCCAAACTACAGGTATTTTTGACAATATTTGGTATATTATTAGTTCTATTTGTAAGAAAGTTATTAATTATTAAACCTGAGTAATTAAGAAGTATAAGACACATCACCCAGACATGGTTTTTGCATCCTATTTACACAGATAAGATAATCGGTAACTTAATACTGCAGCACTTTAAATTATCAATCCTATCCTACTTCCTACTAATATTTTATAGAAGTGTAAAAATTTATGAATGTATGTTCGTAAAACTACAAAACGGATCTGGCTGAAATTTGGTAGGTAGATTAAGACCAGGATTAACACATAGGCTACTTTTTTCCACGCTCGCGCACTGCGAACCCTTGAAAAGTCATAGAAACGTTGTCCACGTGAGTGAAACCGCGGGAAACAGCTGTTTAAAATAAAAAAATGTATTCTTTTCGCCAGCTCGTATCCAATGGCGGCACTATAATATTCTCGCAGCTACTTACCCTTTTTTGCTACAATAATCACGAAAAATATGCAAAAGCAATTAACATAATATTATACGAGTACGTGGTGCATTTTTTAACAATCGAAATAAAATTGTAGCTTTTATAAAAGTACCATCGGTATGATTGATTGAGCACAAAGTGTTTTGTTTGTTTGTTTGTAAACTCTTTATTGTACAAAATATACACAAAATAATGTTATAAAAAAACCTTAAGTACAAAGGCGGACTTATCCCTTAAATGGGTCTTTTCCAGTCAACCTCTGCAATAATAAACGGAGGAGTTAGTGAGGACAAAGAAACACGTAATTACGTACAAGCTAGTTAAAGAACATCAATAAAAACATCAATACAACATTTAAACCTACGTAGCCTAATTTTAATAAATACAAACTCAATTTAATAAATGTAACATAAATAAATATGATACATAATTTATAATATATATATTATATAAGCTCAAGACAGATGAAAAGATCTCATACATTGTTCTGTCGGCACATCACAGGTACTTAAACAGATAGTTTATAGTTACAGGAAGCGTCGGTCGCTCAACCGGTAGCGACTCGGTCCTCCTAACCAGAAGTACCGGGCTCAAATCCGGACGGCCATCGATATACCAATAAGTTTTTCGCTCAGATCACATGTTTTTCGAATCTTTCTTTACAAATGTTCCACTCAAAACAATCGACAGCCTTGACTCGTTCCCTATTCTCGCAAATCAATTACTTTCTGAATATGTACCAAAGCGCGAAGAAGATTTTACATTGCGAAAAATTAATCCAAACACAATTTTAGAAGCTTTTAAGTTGCTAAATCTAAAATATACTGAGGATCTTTGGGGCTTTTCTGTTAATTTGATAAAGTCTGTAATTGAAACTTTAGCCCCCTACTTGGCCGATCTATAAAACAATTGTATTGATTACTGGAGTGTTTCCGGATGTAATGAAATTTAGTAAAGATGTTTCACTCTTCAAATCCGGAGAAAATATAGACCCTAGTATTTATAGGAGTATTTCTGTGCTACCAGTTTTAGATAAAGTTTTTAAAAAAATATACTAAACCAAATGTTGACTCATTTTAATATCAATAAATTGCTCCATAACCGGAAGTTTGGCTTTACAAAAGGGCGTTCCAAAACGGACACGGGAGTTGATATATGTTGCTTTTGAAAAATCCCAAAACGCGATAGTGATCTTCTGCGACTTGACAAAGGCATTCGATTGTGTGGAACATAAAACTCTGCTTGTAAAACTGGACCATTAAGGTGTTAAAAATAAGGCTCTAGATCTTTTAGAATCGTATTTAGTAAATAGGATACAAAAACTTGAAAAAAATGGCACGAAATCAATGGGTTCTTGGGTTAAGATGGGTGTACCTCAAGTATATATTTTAGGACCTTTCCTTTTTTTAGTTTATATTAATAATCTTCCATTTATATTATTACTAGCTTTTGCCCGCGACTTCGCCCGCTTGGACATCGTTTTTGTGACTGACTAAGAGTGTGCGCGGTGCGCGAGCCGCAAGCGGCTCGCGAGCGTGGGCATAAATTTTCTCCACATCCCTCGGGAACTATGTCAGGATATGCTTATTAGTACATCGTGTCATTTCCCACCCCTCAACCATCTCGGTGCAAAAAAACACACAATCCATTGTTCCGTTGCGATGTTAATTAACCAAAAAAGAGTATATTTTCAGTTCCCTCGGGAATTGCATCGGCCTATGCTATTTTCACGGGATAAAAAGTAGCCTATGTCCTTCCTTGTGACACAGGCTACCTGCATGCCAAATTTCATTAAGATTGGTCAAGGCGTTGAATCGTGAAAAGGTAACAAACCAACAAACATATTTTCACATTTGTAATATTAAGTAAGGATTTGAAACACTGTCGAAAATTGTGCTGTTTGCGGATGATACATCACTAATATTTAAAGTTGACAGAAAAACTGATATGTCTGATGAAATAAAAGAAAATCTTTCAAAAGTTTACAATTGGCTTAGTGTAAATAACTAACTCGTCTTAAATACAAAAAATAACTTAATTTATTAAGTTCACATATATTGTAAGTGAAGTAAAGACTAGTTTGAAGCCGTTGAAGTTATTGGTTATTAGTGTTTTATAAGATTTTTATATTTTTTCTCTTTGGTGATGGGTAGAAATCCTTTTCAAAAATTCAAAATTCAAAATTCAAAATTCAAAACAATTTATTTCAAATAGGTGTTTACACACACTTTTAAATAGTCAAAACAAAAAAAAATACAATAAAAATAAAAATAATGTCATGTTTCAGATTACAGTCTCAGGTAATGGCATTTGTTATAGAATCAACATATATATCTTTGTCATTTACATAACCTATTATCCTTACTAATCCTTACTAATATTATAAATGTGAAAATGTGTTTGTTTGTTAGTTGGTTTGTTACCTTTTCACGCTTCAACACCTTAACCAATCTTGATGAAATTTGGCATACAGGTAGCCTGTGTCACCGGGAAGGACATAGGCTACTTTTTATCCCGTAAAAATAGCATAGTCCGATGCAGTTCCTGAGGGAACTGAAAAAATACTCTTTTTTGGTTACTTTCTCTAACATCGCAACGGACCAATGGCTTGCTTTGATTTTTTGCACAGATATGGATGAGGGGGTGGGATATAACATAATTTACTAATTAGCATATCCCGACATAGTTCCCGAGGGATCTGGGGAAAACTCATTTCCACGCTCGCGCACGTCAGCGTCTTTAAAACGGAGCGACGAATTGAAGTGATTTTTGTATAAAATTGGTTCAGAGGGTGGGAAGTGACATAGACTGCTAATCAGAATAGCCCGATATAGTTCCTGAGGGATCTGGATAAAACTCATGTCCACGCTCGCGAGCCGCTTGCGGCTCGCGCACCACTCACCCTCGAAGACAGTCATAAAAACTACGTCCACGCGGGCAAAGCCGCGGGCAATAGCTAGTATTATTATAAATGTGAAAATGTGTTTGTTTGTTTGTTACCTTTTCACGCTTTAACACCTTGACCAATCTTAATGAAATTTGGCATGTAGGTAGCCTGTGTCACAAGGAAGGACATAGGCTACTTTTTATCCCGTAAAAATAGCATAGCCCCAATGCAGTTCCCGAGGGAACTGAAACAATACTATTTTTTGGTTAATTTCTTTTACATCGCAACGGAACAATGGATTGTGTGATTTTTTTCACGGAGATGGTTGAGGCGGTGGGAAATGACACGATTTACTAATAAGCATATCGTGACATAGTTCCCGAGGGATCTGGAGAAAATTCATGTCCACGCTCGCGAGCTGCTTGCGGCTTGCGCACCGCGCACCCTCTAAGACAGTCATAAAAACGATGTCCACGTGGGTGAAGCCGCGGGCAAAAGCTTGTAGAGAAAATTTAATGTATTTTTTTTAATTCACAATTGGTAAGCCCGCCTTGGCATCATCTCACCTGATGGTAAGTGATGATGATTTAGCAGTTTATTTTATTATATATGAGGAGATGTTGACAGTTGAGTGTAGTGCGATTATTTTGATAAAGTTAGTTGTCATTCCGACACGGTGTATCATATACAACAACATGGCACTGAGTTTTCGAGTTTTCGAGATACTTTTTAGGTTTTAGATAACCCTAAGTGCGCTACTCCGACTTGCAATTGGCAAGTTTATGTTATACCCTGTTTACAAATGTCACTGTCAATATGGCACTGAGTTGTCGAGTTTTCGAGATACTTTTCAGGTTTTAGAGAACCCTAAGTGCGCGACTCCGACTTGCAATTGGCAAGTTTTGTTACATCCTGTTTACAAATGTCACTGTCAATATGGCACTGAGTTTTCGAGTTTTCGAGATACTTTTCAGGTTTTAGAGAACCCTAAGTGCGCGACTCCGACTTGCAATTGGCAAGTTTTGTTACATCCTGTTTACAAATGTCACTGTCAATATGGCACTGAGTTTTCGAGTTTTCGAGATACTTTTCAGGTTTTAGAGAACCCTAAGTGCGCGGCTCCGACTTGCACTTGGCAAGTTTATGTTACATCCTGTTTACAAATGTCAGTGTACCTTGTTATGAACTTACACTAAAACATAGTTATGAATTCATCTGCATGTTTTAAAAGCGTTAACTGCTCCTGCAATTAATAACAGTGGGTTATTTTATTAGTATTATTAGATAATTGTTATTGACACGAGATCGCGTGTAGTTAATTTGAGTTCACTGATCACCAATTTAGGACGATTTCACTTAAGTAGGTGCTTACGTAGGTTCTACGCAGTTTGATAGTGACCTGAAGCTTTAGTTAAACAGAGTTTTAATAATATCTTTATAGAGGCGCAATGTCTCTTTTCACGGCTCAAAAGAAAAGTGGAGTCAAGTTGCACATTATAAGACGTAGATGAGAAAATTAAAATCAAATTACACTACACAAGGTGGGTTTAAAAGTGTGGAGACGAAGTCGGATTAAATGTGTCAACTTTTGTTCTACCACTTTTTAAATAAACGCTTAAAATATTTGGACTTTCCATACAGATTGTTCATCTACACCGTGTCGATGAAAATTGTCTCATAAAAATACATTTCGTCCGAATAATAACATGGTGGGTGATTGTATCGGGCATTAAAAACTCACCTTGTACTTATAATATTTCTCTCTCACCTATGAGAGCAGTATGCCGTACGGTACGGCATAGGTACTCCAACGTGGGGCCATTTACTTGACATAAAATTTCCCTCTGGACATACTATAGAAAAAAAAACCCTTTACTTATTTAGACGCCGTAGGGCAAAATTATTACTTATTACATTGTAATTACTAATAGCAGTTTTGTCTTAAATGTATGATTGTATGTTTTCACACGCTACGTCATAGGTACGGCACAGGTACTCACTCAAACTTGGGGCCATTTACTTGACATAGAATTTCCCTCTGGACATGTTATAGAAACTCTTTACTTTAGTTACACGACGAAGGGTCAAATCATTGCTTCTTACATTGTAATTACTAACAGTAGTTTTGTCCTAAATGTATGATTGTATGTTTCCATACGCCACGGCGTAGGTACGGCACAGGTACTCACTCAAACTTGGGGCCATTTACTTGACATAGAATTTCCCTCTGGACATGTTATAGACTCTTTACTTTAGTTACACGACGAAGGGGCAAATCATTGGTTCTTACATTGTAATTACTAATAGTAGTTTTGTCCTAAATGTATGATTTTATGTTTCCGTACGTCACGGCGTAGGTACGGCACAGGTACTTATTCAAACGTGGGGCCATTTACTTGACATAGACTTTCCCTCTGGACATGTTATAGACTCTTTACTTTAGTCACATGACGAAGGGGCAAATTATTGTTTCTTACATTGTAATTACTAATAGTAGTTTTGTCTGAAATGTATGATTGTATGTTTTCAAACGCTACGGCATAGGTACGGCACAGGTATGTAGTCACTCAAACGTGGGGCCATTTACTTGACATAGAATTTCCCTTTGGGCATGTTATAGACACTCTTTACTTTAGTTACACGACGAAGGGTCAAATCATTGCTTCTTACATTGTAATTACTAACAGTAGTTTTGTCCTAAATGTATGATTGTATGTTTCCATACGCCACGGCGTAGGTACGGCACAGGTACTCACTCAAACTTGGGGCCATTTACTTGACATATAATTTCCCTCTGGACATGTTATAGACTCTTTACTTTAGTTACACGACGAAGGGGCAAATCATTGGTTCTTACATTGTAATTACTAATAGTAGTTTTGTCCTAAATGTATGATTTTATGTTTCCGTACGTCACGGCGTAGGTACGGCACAGGTACTTATTCAAACGTGGGGCCATTTACTTGACATAGACTTTCCCTCTGGACATGTTATAGACTCTTTACTTTAGTCACATGACGAAGGGGCAAATTATTGTTTCTTACATTGTAATTACTAATAGTAGTTTTGTCTGAAATGTATGATTGTATGTTTTCAAACGCTACGGCATAGGTACGGCACAGGTATGTAGTCACTCAAACGTGGGGCCATTTACTTGACATAGAATTTCCCTTTGGGCATGTTATAGACACTCTTTACTTTAGTTACACGACGAAGGCGCAAATTATTACTTCTTACATTGTAATTACTAATAGTAGTTTTGTTTTAAATGTATGATTGTATGTTTTTATACGCTACGGCGTAGGTACGGCACAGGTACTAACTCAAACGTGGGGCCATTTACTTGACATAGAATTTCCATCTGGACATGTTATAGACACTCTTTACTTTAGTTACACGACGAAGGCGCAAATTATTACTTCTTACATTGTAATTACTAATAGTAGTTTTATCTTAAATGTATATATGATTTTATGTTTTTTGTGAAACCAATAGTACCTACATATCTTATTATGATACAGGATGTGACCAAATTGGTGGAGGAGCTGTTAAATGGGGCTTACAAAACACCTTTTCCCAAAGAACCTCTTGTCAACTCAATTTCCAAGAAAAAATCAACGCTTCTCTTTTTATTGATGTGTAACGTGTACTCTGTGGGAGTGATTTCGACAAAAGGGACGGAAGTGTGTAACAGGGAATGCGTCTTTTCCAGTCGCGAAGTGTGTAAGAGGAAATGCGTTTTTTTTAATCACGAAGGCTAAGGAAACATGGCTATACTGCCAAGTTTTTTTCTACTCGATAAGGCTTAGGAAATATGGCCATGCTACCTAATGCGAGGCCGGAAGGCCAGTGGGTTTTTAGGGCTCCCTACCCAGTGGGTGAGAACGGGACCCTATCACAAAGCCTCCACTGTCCGTCCGCCCGTCTGTCACCAGGCTGTATTTAATGAACCGTGATAGTTAGACAGCTTAAATTTTCACAGATGATGTATTTCTGTTGCCGCTATAACAACAAATACTAAAAATCAGAAAAAGTGAAAGTCTCCATACATAATTGAAAACGCTAAACACGTTAAAAAAACCGACTTCCATCGCAACAACTTAGTACATTTTGCATTACTATGTAATTATTACCCTTTGGGGCGCGGGATGTTTATTTTTTTTTAATTTTTTTTTATTCACAATTGGTAAACCCTTGACAACATCTCACCTGGTGGTAAGTGACGGTTTTTGTTAATTTTTGAATAAAGTTCTACACCGATTTTGATAAAATTTATATGGGACCACACGGGAAGCACTAGCTTTCAAATAAAAAAAGAATAATAAAGATCGGTTCATCCAGTCCAAAGTTATGAGGTAACAAACATAAAAAAAAACATACAGACGAATTGAGAACCTCCTCCTTTTTGGAAGTCGCTTGAAAATACCTGTTCTTTTAAACGTGAAGAAACTATTTCCACCTATAGTATGATGGTTTTTGAAACATGAAACTAGCGCCATCCAGTATGATGGTACGGAACCCTATGTGTGCGGTTCTGACTCGCACTTAACCGGTTTTTTACTTATGTCTGATGTAACAAATATTTTATTAAAAAAAGAAACGTGTGGCACTCGGGGACTGCCGCGGTAAAGCTATTGCATAGCATTTTTTTATCAACTTATGCAATTATAATTATTTATTTATGCAGTATTTACCAGTACCATATAGTCCTTGGGGCGCGGGATGTTTATTTTTTTTTAATTTTTTTTTATTCACAATTGGTAAACCCTTGACAACATCTCACCTGGTGGTACCTAAGTGACGATGTTGCCGAAGATGGAAGCGGGCTTACCAAGATTCCCCAACGCAATGGGGAACTGGTAATAAATTACCACTAAGAAAGTTAAGTAAGTTAAATCATCATCGTCATCGTCATCGACCACCATCGCGACCACAATCACGACCACCATCGCGACCACCATCGCGACCACCATCGCGACCACCATCGCGACTACTATCGCGACCACCATCAAGTTGACCATCGCAACCAACATCGCGACCACCATCGCGACCACTATCGCGACCACCATCGCGACCACCATCGCGACCACCATCGCGACCACCATCGCGAACACCATCGCGACCAACATCGCGACCACCATCGCGACCACCATCGCGACCACCATCGCAACCACCATCGCGACCACCATCGCGTCCACCATCGCGTCCACCATCGCGACCACCATCGCGAAATACCACCACCATCACCATCATCATGATGGATAGATGGATGGCACTGTAAGTTTTTTAGAACTCAATGTATTTTTTTAGGGGTGTCAGTTTTTTTCGTTACGAAACTTCTTGATTCGGTCCCCTCAAAGCCCGCGATAAAAGCTATACAATAGCTTAAAAATTGAGCGCATATTGCTGCGCCTCACCTGATGGTATGTGACGATGGAGCTGACGATGTAACACACAAGGTCAAATGCCAAGATTATACAAAAAGATGTTTTGACACGGGACCTTCAGTAAGCGAGGCAAACTCGCAATTTGCCGGATTTTTTTAAATTAGTTTAATTTTAGGATTTTTAATACATATCGATCAGCATGTATCAGCCAGTGACCAAATATTTCGTTTGTGAAATCATTTTAAGATTTTATAAGGTGAATTTTCAGTTTCATCAGTACAACACCCTGTATTAGTTACCGAAAGTGCTCTTTTTTATCCACAATTGGTAAGCCCTTCGCATCATCTCACTGGATGGTAAGATGGTAGCGGGCTCACCAAGATTCTACAACGCAATGGGGAACTGGCTACCTTATCTTCAACCCGGAATACGTCAATGCTGTTAACATTGATGTTTGGCGGCAATACTTAGATAAGATGGTGGTAGCCAGGCGGGTTTAGGAAATTCTCTTGCACCAACCAAACTGAGTCTTATAAAGTTAGAATCCGCCGGGAATCGAATCCGCGACCTCCTGATATGAAGCTAATGGACTAATCATTACGCCACGGAGGCGGTTAAAAAGACTTACTGTCCAATGTCCAAATGCTTTAAAAAAAATATTATCCTGTTAATTGTTTTAAGCCCGTCGTAATGAAAATCAGTCGAATATTATGTACTTTAGACTAATTGTAAGTCAAAAGTAATTTTAAACTTTTTAGGAATAGTACAAAAAGCTCAAAATAGTGTTGAAATTGTGTAAGTACTTACCTGCACTTAAGACGTTTTTGTTATGTTATAGACAGGCTGTGGATGGGATTGTACTGCATTTTACATAGTTTATTTGACCTTCAGTGTTCACGCGCATGTACATTTAGTTAGAAAAGTGTTAGAGATAATATTATACTAGGAGGTAACGACTTTGGTAACGATAACGGAAATGGATAAACTTAGGTCGAGAGGATAAATGGCAACCCTCTGATGTTAAATATGTCGGTCTGCCTGCGCAAAGTGGTTGCGTTATGTACTTATAGCGCCTGAAAAACTAGTTATCGTGACCAAAAAAAAATTGTAAGGGAAATGACTCAGTAAGATATAAAATGAAAGTACTAGTTGTATTATTGACAGTTATTTATTTATTGTTTAATAACAACGGGTGTACCCGAAAATGTTAAGGTGTGTGTTATGCAAAAACGGTCAAATATTCGGTAGCGTTATGGAGCAACGCCCGTTAGTAGTAGGAATTCTGGACCAGGCCCCCACCGGGCTCCGGAAATGGCGGACATTAATTCCTAAAAAAAAGCATTAAAAATAATGGTGCCGCCCCCTATTTAAATCGTTTGCGCGTGGTTCCATTTCGTTATCTTCAAGCGTTTCCGAGATAGGAATTCCAGGCAACTTTGGGGCTCCGACAAGGGGGTGGGATGCTGGTCCAGAACTCTCGCTACTACTAACAGCCGTTGCTCCATAACGCAACCGAATATTTGGTCAGTTTGTCATACGTAGAACTAGTACTTTCATGTTATAACTTATACTCAGCCATTTCCCTTACTGTTTTTTTTTGGTCACGATACCTAGTTTTTCAGGCTCTATAAGTACATAACGCAAGCACTTTGCGCAGGCAGACCGACATATTGAACATCACAGGGTTGCCATTTATCCTTTCAACCTAAGTTTATCCATTTCCGTTATCGTCACTAGATTTGTCATGACCTCCTAGTCCATAATGACTCTTGCGTTATACCTACCGTGACCAGGTGCCGTCCGTGTGAACTGGCCTACTCTAGTCAAAGGCATTAATGACATATTCAAAAATTTCAATGTTTAATTTTAACTTCTCGTGTCATTGTTATCATGTCCTAATGACGTTTTATATCATTGATTTTATTTTGACATTGTTAAATCATGATTGCTATACCGATTGCTTTAACGATGAAGGAAAACATCGTGAGGAAACCTGCACACGCCTGCGAAGAAACTCGAAGGTTGTGTGTGAAGTCGACCAACCCGCACTGGGCCCGCGTGGTCGACTAAGGCCTAATCGCCCTGATTCAGGGTAGGCTCGAGCCCCTCGGTGGGGACGTATATGGGCTGTAATGATGAAATCATGATTATGTTTATTAGGGTTTCGTACCTCAAAAGGTAATAACGGAACCTTTATAGGACCACTCGTGTGTCTGTCCGTCCGTCAATCTATCCAGCCAATTTGCTCGGAAAGTACTGGACTGATTGACTTGAAATTCGATACACATAAATGTAAGTGATGCAAAGACGGACGTGTAAAGTTAATATATGAATTTCGAACTTAGGAGCCACTATTAAAAAATAAAAATAAAAAAGTTTTTCAAAGTATATTGTGTGACGCATCAAATGAAAGGGTTTGTTGTGAGAATTTTAAATTTATTTTTATAGCTTCAAGATAAATAGTTTTTAAGTTATATTTTAATTAAAAAAAAAACTTAAAACTTATCATTCCGAAACTACTGCACCTAAAATATTGAGAAAATCACAGTATATGATGTTGAATAGACAGATAACAGGAAAATCTATGAGCAAACATAAAGTCTTTCCGTTACCACAGGAAAGATAAAATTTTCAAAGTCCAGAATAAGTATTAGACTCCTATTTACCAAGAGCAAAGTATGTATTGAGAGGTCTTGTTCTGTTGGTACTTAAAGTTTTAGTGCGGAACCATGTTTGTGTGTGTGACCCCGAGTCGCATGTTGCCGCTTTTTTTTTAATATTTTTCACTTTAGTCATAAGAAAGTAATTTAATTAGTCATGAAAAATATTACTTTTTCACTTGAAATTTTATACATGTACGAGTAATTACTTTTTTATGACTAGCAGAAAGAGCTATATTGAATAAACGTTTTGAATTAAATTAAATTCATTTTCGAGGTCATGATGGTGGCGGAAGGTTTTTTGTAATCACTAGAAGCAAGGTCGCATTTTCGATCCTTTTTAACATTACTGTCTCTGTCTCTCTTATCGTTAAGTACAATTAACCGTGTTTTTAAAGGGCTAGAGAACGGTTGCCTGGAGTTGCACTTAGCATCATCCGTGGTCACATGTAGGGCATTTAGATTTAATACCTAGGGACGTATGCAGCGCGACCTTCGTGCAAATATTGAAACTGATGTGCAGGTTCCTCATGATATTTTCCTTAACCTGCAATCGGTAAGTTATTATGTTAGTTTTTTACAAGCTCATTGGCACATGGCCGTCTGCATTCGAACCCGCGACTGCTGGTTAAGAGGACCGGTTCACCTACTGTCACTGCAATTAACGCTAACGGTTAACCTATACATCATTATCATCATATCAGCTCATAAACGTCCCCACCGAGGGGCTCGAGCCTACCCTGAATGAGAGCGATCGAGCCTTAGTCGACCACGCGGGCCCAGTGCGGGTTGGTCGACTTCACACACAACCTTCGAGTTTTTCGCAGGTGTGTGTAGGTTTCCTCACGATGTTTTCCTTCACCGTTAAAGCAATCGGTGAGTATATGTACGTAAGTTTCGACAAACTCATTGGTACATAACATACCTATACATTGAAAATAAAATCAAGCAATAATTTAGTTTCATCGTATTAGCTCAATACGTCCCCATCGAGGGGCTCAAGCATACTCTGAATTAGGGCGATCGAGCCTTAGTCGACCACGCGGGCCCAGTGCGGGTTGGTCGACTTCACACACAACCTCCGAGTTTCTTCGCAGGCGTGTGCAGGTTTCCTCACGATGTTTTCCTTCACCGTTAAAGCAATAGGTAAGTATATGTACGTAAGTGAGTATATGTATGTAATTTAGTTTAATGGTAGTTAATTAAACTTTAGGATAGCATGGTTGATTTATGATTGTACAGTGGAGATGTAAGTATTCTAGCGTATTTGAAAATAAGAAAGACGTAAGTATAAACGAAATCAATCCACATTTCTTGCAAGTAAAAGTGTGTGAACTTAGGAATTGGCTAAGTTTTTGAATGCCAGAATACCTTAATATTTTTACACAGCTGCTCACAAAAAGGAGGGTATAGTTTTCAGTTTTAATGTATGTTACAGGGGCGTATTTACCATATGTCTAAGGGGGCATTTCGCCAGAGGCGGCAAGAGGTGAGGGGCGGTCGGTGGTTTGGTTTACCGAAAAGTAATCATCATTATCATTACAGCTCATATACGTCCCCACCGAGGGGCTCGAGCCTACCCTGAATCAGGGCGATTAGGCCTTAGTCGACCACGCAGTGCAGGCAGTGCGGGTTGGTCGACTTCACACACAACCTTCGAATTTCTTCGCAGGCGTGTGCAGGTTTCCTCACGATGTTTTCCTTCACCGTTAAAGCAATCGGTAAGTATGTACGTAAGTTTTTGAAAAACTCATTGGTACATTGGCCGTCCAGATTTGAACCCGGTACCTCTGGTTAGATGGACCGAGTCGTTACCGGTTGAGCCACCGACGCTTTTGAACCCGGTACCTCTGGTTAGAAAAGTAACCGAAAGTACCGAAAAGTAATAAAGCTAGCCAAATGCGAGGACTAGCGGTAATAAGGGTGACGAACCACTACGAACATGCAAACAGAGGGTTGCAGTAAGGTGATGTTTATCGTGTGGCAGTACGGAACCCTAAGTGCGCAACTCCAACTCGCACTTGGCCGATTTTTTGTCACTTAAAAGGGCGAATTTATTGTTGATGATGTTCCCTTTGTTGTTGATGTTCCACCTTTTCGCACGAATCGTTACGCTTCTCCATTTATTATGCGTACAGCGCAGGAGTGGAACTCCTTGCCTGCGTCAGTGTTTCCCGATTCCTATAATTTGGGGATCTTCAAGGCAAGAGTGAATAGGCATTATTTGATTTTGCGTGTACCATCCTCGACTGCATCATCACTTACCATCAGGTGAGTTGCAGTCAAACGCACTCAAATTTTTAATAAAAAAAAATTAAAAAAATTTTTTGGCGCCCGGGGCGTCGTATTCTTAAATACGCCTCTGTGTATGTAAGTACCAATGACTTATATATTACTGGCGTAGTAAGTACATATGTTTATTTATTCCTAGATATTTTCTAAACGTGCTAGGCATCGTTATTCCCCAAAAAGAGAGGTAATATTTTCATGCAGTCGTGTTGTTTACTGTTTTTTTATGTAATTTAAAGTTATTACTGTTGATGTTAAATGGAAAACTATGGTGAATAGATAAAATTTATTGATTCAGGGATTTTTTTTTGTAACTCCACAATTAGTTAATAAACAATTATGATTACGTTGCTATTCCACTGATAAGTTTCATTACTTGTATAGACTATCCTGGTATCGGATAGCCTACCTATACATTACTTGTATAGACTTTACTGGTATCAGGCTAATATTTTTTATACCCTTTTAGAAATGTTTTGGAACGTGGCCTCAATGTCAAACCAGAGACAATTACGTCTAGTCTAATGTCTCAAGCGTAAACAGCGTCATCTATTCTTGTCCATTGAATCTGCGACTTTCACAATTACTATGAGACCTAAGCACAATATTACAATATAGCGGCTTACAGTAGTAGTGTAACGAATGTCTTACGCAGAGCAACGGAAGGGTACTTACGGGGCAGCGGGGGGCGGGGCACAGCCTAGTTAGTACTGCTAGTACCTACGCAGTGACGGCATCGTGCGACATCAAAGGCGTTGCGCTACTGGTGACCTAAGTGAGGGATTATTTAACATGCGCAATTAATACTTTTCAGCGTGACTGTACCCGTTCATCAACAAACTTGGAAGTCAAGTACAAACGCAGCTTATGTAACCAAGATGACAGGCTGCAATGCACGAGCGAAGGCTTACAGTTTTATTATATAGAACCTTATGCACAGATATTAAGGTGCACATTTGTCCGTAAATAATAGAAGGAAACAAGGTTACGAATTATGCGCAAAATGGGATGTGCTATTGAAAACATTCCACAATGTGGTTTTGCTATTGAGAACTGCATTATGTATCTTATTTTAGATTTATATCAATAGAAATAAGTAGGTAGGTACTAATTAAAAATCTGTTTGTAAATATCCTAAAAACTTAGTTTGATTTTTTTCCCTACCTTGATTTTTTAGGGTTGCCACCTAGTACCCACATTAACACTTTCAAAGTGTATTGAATTTACTTAAATTTTTACGATTTTAGTGCCTTTTAAAACTTGTTATTCGCCAACTATAGTAAACTAGCTGTCCCTGCGAACTTCGTACCACCTTACACTACCCTACCCTACCCTACACTACACTACCCTACACTATTCTACCCTACCCTACATAAGAACCTTCTCCTGACAATATCGAACTCAACAAAAAAAGAATTAGTGAAATCGGTCCAGCCTAATCCATGATTGATGATTGTGATGCGATGACAAAGGGAAATAGAGATTCATTTTTTTAAAGAAAAGTACCTACAATTGATTAATGTAATATGTAAAATAATTTGAATTCCATTGTGCAGTACTTAACTGTGAACACCTTTGAGTTTTTTTTTTAATTTCTAGCACCAATTTTGATGAAGAGATGAGATGATGCCAAGGGCTTATCAATTGTCGATAAAAAAGAACGGATATCAAGTTTTCTGAAGTCCTATTGGATTTCATTTTACGTGATGTCTATTCCAAGCTCAAATTCAGAGGCAAAATTAACACTGCACTTGAACCAAATCGATCGGAAATTTTGTGAAATATAACTTCGACAAACCTTAAATTAGGGTAAGATTGGGGTATGCAGACCAACCAGCAAACGCAGTGCAGCTGCGGAACCGCACCACAGACCATGGCGCACCTCCTCACATGCCCAGCCTGCCCCTACTCCTGTAGCGAGCGAGACCTAGTCGACAAACGGAAAGGGCCATCGGAGCGGCCACTTTCTGGTCGAGATTGCTGTAGAGAAGAATCCCATCGACACGAAAAGAAGAAGAAGGGTAAGATTAAAAAAAACGATTTCAGTTTATATGGCAACCAATAAAACTACAGAGTTTAAATTTTCTTACGATTGTAGTTTACATTAACTCAACAAAATTCAAAGTAAAATTATAAATAATTCAAAATGAAGGGTCAAAATTACTTCTATAACAACAGAAGAGATTGGGATTATCATCATGTCAGCTCATATACGTCCCCATCGAGGGGCTCGAGCCTACCCTGAATTAGGGCGATCAGGCCTTAGACCCAGTGCGGGTTGGTCGACTTCACACACCACCTGCGAGTTTCTCCGCAGGCGTGTGCAGGTTTCCTCACGATGTTTTCCTTCACCGTAAGAGTACGTAGTACTCTTTATTATACTGTGGTAAGAGCGTCTAATAAACGTATGAAATCTAAATTCGAAATTACATTGGTACGTGACAGGATTCAACCACGACCTTCCGGACAAGAGGCGGCGGCCCTATTCGGTACGCCACTGACGATTAGGATTATATGGGGTATCAAATGAAACGGCTTTATTTATTACACATATTTTTTTTTTATTAAGTTATAACTTAATAAAAAAAACAATACAATGTGCAATGGAGCGTACTATGCTAGGAGTTTCTCAGCGTAATCGAATCAGAAACGAGGAGATCCGCAGGAGAACCAAAATAACCGACATAGCTTACAGAATCGCTAAACTGAAGTGGCAGTGGGTAGGGCACATAGCTCGTAAAAACAGATGAGCGTTTCGGCAGTAAAGTTATATAGTGGCGACCGCGTACTGGAAAACGTAGTGTAGGCAGGCCTCCCACGCGGTGGACCAACGACCTGGTGAAAATCGCGGGAAGCCGATGGATGCGGACAGCGCAGGACCGGTCGTCGTGGAAATCCTTGGGGGCGGCCTTTGTCCAGCAGTGGATGTTTTTCGGCTGATATGATGATGATGATGACAATACAATGCATTCCTTTATTTATAAATTTTAATAAATTTACATTTCTACAATTAGAATTTATTATTTAACTTTTATAACTTCTTATTGGTAAATCACTTGGACCACGTCTAAAACAAAGCTAATTTTCAAAAAATACTTTTTTTTTTCCTATTGTATGGAGTGTCGTAGACACGGTCATATTTCACGCACCCGAGCCAAGTTCATGTTGGCAGATCGTGTATAAGACTCAAAGGAAAGCCATAAGATTTTAAATTAAGGCCTTAACATGGGTCAAATGACAATATTCAATTCAAATTATTGAAAGACTGTGTAAAGCTATCACCATGGAAAAAATATGTATATAATATACCAAAAAATCTATTTAATTGAATACAATTTTAAAAATATTACCACTTTTGATGTAACAAATATACCCTGTTTTTGGCATTAATTGCAAAGTTTCTCGAAAACAAATAGTTAATATTGAATGAAACGAACACACAAAAATCGGGGACTTTAAGGCCTTTCATTTTAATTGAACATTTTGTAAAAAAAATATTTGAAAGTGATGAATAGTAATAAAAACATGTAAAAATCGAGAATTAGGCGTTCGGTTTCAATGTAACAGCCGCGTTGAAGCCCGCATTGATTTGAACTTAAGACATTATTGAAACACGTATCGACCTGTTCGGATTGAGTGATTTTAGCGCCTTAAGACAGGATTCAAAACAGTTTTTTTTTATAGCGAACGCAAAACATCGACACATTTATTTCATGTTCGCCTAATGCCGATTCATCGAGGAACAAAGGTATTCTGACGTCATCCTCAGTATTTTTTCCTGATACACTACATAGTGCCTGGCCGTACCATCTTACTGCGACCGAGGTAGGTACTAATGTTACGTGATTTTATTGTGACACGTCACGTAGAGCTGCGTGAAAACAAATTATAAATGATTGCCATTTTTTTATTTAAAAGTTTTATGTCTGCGGTCTTTGATGGTAAATTACAACAACGACGTCAAACCCTGGACACTTCACAAAACGGGTCAGAAATGACATTTCAAAAAAGGAATGACGGAACAAACAATATGGCGGCGAAATCCCATACGTTCGACAACCAAACTGTAATCAATCTGGATGACGAGGGGGTGAGGTCGCAATCTAGAGAGCGACAGGGAGTGTCCATACTGTATGATAGTACTAATATATATATATTGACGACGTATAAAATCAAAATGTAAAAATCCTCAACAGTAATACGTATATGTTACCGTAAAACTGTATTTTTTTTTTAAAAAAAAGATTATAATCCAACGGGATCTATCGTGTCATTGTAATCTGACTAGTGACATTAAAATAACACTAAGCGAAGTGAACAACATTAAATAAATGAGCGAGCGAAGCGAGCAATGTTAGGTTCCGTCTGGTTCCCCCCCCCCCCTGGGTAGAAGAATGCTCCGCAGAAGAAGAAATCATCGGTTTTTTCCGGAGATACAAGAAAGATACAAGAAATTGTAAGCTGATTGACAATTTCCCGTCATATTATAATCTAACTGAATTTAGTGTAGTGAGATTGTGATATCGCGGTTTTGACAATATCTCGGCGACATATGCAGGGTGTAAAAAAATTGGTGTAGGATCCGTTAACTGGAGCTTCTATTCATCATACTGAACAACTTTACAATACAATACAATACAAAATTCTTTATTGCATCACAACATAAAAAAAGAAATCAACTTTCCCCAAAGAACCCGTAGTCAATTCTCAAAAATAAATGTGGAACCTCCATACTAAAATGCACAAAATTGGTCGATCAGCTGATCGATTTGTGTAAAGAGTAAACATTTTTTTTTTGCGATTTTAGCAGTTGTTCAGTATGATGAGTAGAAGCACCAGTTAACGGGACCTACACCAATTTTGTTACACCCTGTATATTCTTTAATGCACACATATATTTACATGAAAAACACATAGAAAGGACGCATACAAAGGTGGACTTATCTCTATAAGAGATCTCTTCCAGCCAACCTTACCGGGTGTTATGAGAATTGAATGGAAGGGGGGCAAACCGATGTGTTATGGTTATTACATCAGCTGTAAGTCGGCGAGGAGCTGGGTATCCTGCAATCTGTTGCGGCATCAGGTCAAGGTTGCCATGTTCGTACAATACCATTGAAGTAACACTAGGCAGTGGGCGGGGCACATTGCTCGTAGAACAAATGGCCGTTGGGGCAGTAAAATTCTCGAGTGGCAACCACGCACCGGAAAGCGTAGTGTTGGCAGGCCTCCCACTCGGTGGACCGATGACCTGGTGAAGGCGGCGGGAAGCCGCTGAATGCGGGCAGCGCAGAACTGGTCGTCGTGGAGATCCTTGGGGGAGGCCTATATCCAGCAGTGGACATCCTTCGGCTAATATGATGATAATGATGAACAAGATACCAAACTTCGAATCGATCAGATCTGTGGAAGTTACTCAAATCCCTTCATCAACTAGAAAAGAACTGATTATCTTTATATGACTGGTTGCATTTTAATTGAGTTATAGTTTATGTCACTCTGGATCAATTCACCTTTCAACTAAAAAAATAATCAAAATCCGTTCATCCGTTTGGGCGCTACGATGCCACATACAGATACACAAATACACAAGATAAACTTACCACACTCCTCCCTGTTTGCGTCAGTGCAGGGGTTTAAAGTTCTATCATATAAATCATATTTTTTTGTCATTCTTCAAAATAACAACACAGGTAAAAAGTCTAGAAGTGTTTAATAGGTATGTATAATATTATGGTCTTTACCTATGAAATTGCCGATTGTATAAAAAAGTTTAAAGATGAAAATTAATATTAAGAACAATAGTTATTAAAACGAAATTTATCCTCAAAATTGCATTAGACTATAAGAAATTAAATGGTGGTAAACATAAGCCTATTTATTTAGATATTTTGAGAGCACGGTGGCTGAAACCCCCATGAAGTAGGGTTTTTTCACCTGTTAGAATCGCCTTTATTGAGGCAACACATATAAATTTTTAATTTTAAAGCTCTATAGTTATCGCAGCAGTTTCTTCGTTACTGATG
Organism: Coleophora flavipennella; assembly: GCA_947284805.1. Classification (NCBI taxonomy): domain Eukaryota; kingdom Metazoa; phylum Arthropoda; class Insecta; order Lepidoptera; family Coleophoridae; genus Coleophora; species Coleophora flavipennella. Next base: position 9,215,156 of record OX369293.1, on the reverse strand, counting down.
TAATATTTTGGAAAACCCTGCATAAGATTTCGTCACTTTCAGGAAAATTCAAGAAAATTAACTTGTCCAAAAAATTGCCCCATCTGACCACTAAAAAAACGCCTTTGTTCCATTCAATGGTACATAGCATAAGGGATTGGAACATGAAAGACATGCCACTAGTTACTAATAAAAGACCTTAAGTAGTGTTACCATAAGGTTAAAATTAAAAGACAAAACCTTTTTCATTTTCAATAAAAACTGGCATTGAACTTCAAAAACTGAATCGGCTTTTTCATAGGTAAAGACCTATTATTTTAAGCTTTATATAATAAACTTGTCGTGTTAGTTAGTTCTTCTTCTTCTTCGTCGGTACACTCTTGAGTCTTGATAGAGCGGTCGTGGTCGTCAATCCATATTGGTGGCACGCTGCACAGTCCGTCGCCATTCCTCTCGGACGGCTGCTTTCCTGGTACACTCAGTCAGGAACCTTTCAGTGAGGCTTTAATTTTTTTATTATTCACTATTGGTAAGCCCTTGGCATAATCTCATCTGATGGTAAGTGACACGGAAGCGGGCTTACCAATCCGTGTGGGGCCATTTTGTGCCTTGTATATACTTACCTTTAGTGCAAACACTTAATAATAGATATTCCAATTATAATCAAATCACATAGTACAAATAATCCTTGGCACACAGAACTAGTAACCACTCGATTCGAATAATAATTACTTATAATGATAATTAATATTAATGAATCACGACCACATCACGACATAATCACAGGTGTTTCATTTAATACTTCCTGCAAAAGCAAATGTAATGTATTCTGATGAAATGGTTTGCTTAACCGACTCGGCAAAACAAAGGTAAAGGGTTTTGTGTGAATTTCGCAGACTGTGTATGTTGTGCGTGTACATCATCATCATTATATCAACCTAAAGGCGTCCACTGCTGGACAAAAGCCTCCCCCAAGGATTTCTACGACGACCGGTCCAGTGCTGCCCGCATTCAGCGGCTTCCCGCGACCTTCACCAGACCGTCGGTCCTTTTTTCTTGTATTGTATATAAAAATATGATTTCATAATTTTTTGGTAACTTCCTATAAAAAAGTATTTTTTTTCTTTAAATTTTATTTTTAACAAATTAAATGTGACAGAAGTGGTCGTAGCTCAGTGAGAGTTGCGTAGTTGCGTCAATCATGCAGGTTCACTGACCAGAACCACGGTCAGAGAGAGAGAGAGAGTTTTACGATTATTTCCGTTTTAGAACAGTTTTAACGTTATTTTGTGATTGAGAAATAGTTGTCAGACAATTCACTGAAAGAGTCCTTTGTTGAGATGGTTTATGCACGTTGAAGGTTGCATAGAGACAATGAAATGTGACCAGGTTCACGAATGTCTCAATAAATTATGAGTTAATTGAGGCATAGACATTACAAAATAGTTTATTTAAAACTCTATGGTAAGAGTCTAAAGAATCCATACAGTCGGCCATCGGAGACGTCTGCACAGGGAAATCGTGCGGAGGGTCAGGGGCGAGACGGGATAGGCTGAGCCCAAACCGCCATTGTCAAAGTTTGGGACAATTCATTCAAGGAGATGGAGGCGCATCAGGAGGTGATCAGTGACAATAGTGATGTTGACATCGACACAAACATAAAAGGCGTTGGACCATGCGGAGGGTGAGGCGCGAGACGGGGGAGGCTGAACCCAAACCGCCATTGTCACCGATTGGGACAATTCATTCAAGGAGACGGATGCGCATAAGAAGTGACCAGTGAGAATAATGATGTCGGCATCGACACAAACATAAGAGACGTTAGAACATGCGAAGGGTGAAGCGCGAGACAGCCATTGTCACCGTTTGAATTAATTCATTCAAGGAGATGGAGGCGCATCAGGAGGTGATCAGTGACAATAGTGATGTTGGCATCGACACAAACATAAAAGGCGTTGGACCATGGGGAGGGTGAGGCGCGAGACGGGGGAGGCTGAGCCCAAACCACCATTGTCACCGTTTGGGACAATTTATTCAAGGAGACAGAGGAGCACCAGGAGGTGACCAGTAACAAAAGTGATGTCAGCATCGACACAAACATGAAAGGCGTTGGACCATGCGCAGGGTGAAGCGCGATACGGGGGAGGCTGAGCCCAAAGCGCCATTGTCCCGTTTGGAATAATTCATTCAAGGAGATGGAGGCGCATCAGGAGGTGGCCAGTGACAAAAGTGATGTCAGCATCGACACAAACATAAGAGGTGTTGGACTATGCGGAGGGTGAGGCGCGAGACGGGGGAGGCTGCGAGCCCAAACAGCCATTGTCTCGTTTGGAATACTTCATTCAAGGAGACGGAGGCGCATCAGGAGGTTTCCAGTGACAAAAGTGATGTCGGCATCGACACAAACATAAAAGGCGTTGGACCATGCGGAGGGTGAGGCGCGAGACGGGGGAGGCTGAGCCCAAAGCACCATTGTCCCGTTTAGAATAATTCATTCAAGGAGATGGAGGCGCATCAGGAGGTGGCTAGTGACAAAAGTGATGTCGGCATTGACGCACTCAAGATTTAGACAGTCAACGCTCAGCTTAGTGCGTTTGTGTGCAAAAACACACTACTTAACACACACAAACTTGGAACATTGTATGGTTTTAGACTGTAGTAATACTCTGTGTGTCACTATTCTGTGGTGACGTTGGCCACTTTTTTGGAGTTTTCTCCTTTGGAATTGATTTACATTTGAGCCCGATATGAAAAATATATGAGGAGTGAAATCGAGTGAAACACGTCATGCGTTACCGTAACTTTTAGTCATTACGTTTTTTCAGTTTCGAAGGCTAAGGAAACATGGTAATGCCGCCTAATTCGAGGTCGGAGGCCAAGCTCCGCGTAGGAGCCCTGTGTAGGAGCCCCGCGTAGGAGCTCCGCGTAGTGCGAAGTTGTAAGCGTCCCGTGCGAGGAGTTGTTTGAGTTGTGTGCGTTCGGAGCTGACACGCTTTTTTTTTAATATATACAAGCGTTAATATATACAAGCGTTAAGCGTGTGAATATGGTACTCGTACAAACCCGAACGTGAAAAATTTTTGCAGTTTTATAAGTTTTAACCCTGCGAGTGTTCCTGGTAAGGTGGCGGTAAAACGGTGGCGGTGACAGTGACGCGACTTCAATGATTTTTTCCCATCTCAAAAACAGTTTTATAAGTTTTGACCTTCCGAGTGTTCCTGATGCCCAACACGCCCAAAAAACTTTTCACTTTAAAAAAAAACTTTTTGTGACGTTCTCGTTAATGTCTTTTGATTAAAATGAATGTTTATGTTCTATTTTTTTAATGTTTTTAAGGTAAATCTAAAGTTAAGATAAATCTCTAGATGTGCTGGTAACGAATCGGTTTTTAGGGTAAAAACGGGACCCTATTACCAAAGTAGATACATTACTTACTACTAACATACAGTATGGACACTCCCTGCCGCTCTATAGATTGATACCGATTGGTTACCGTTTGGTTCTCGAACGTATAGGACTTCGCCGTAATTTTGATTGTTCCGTCATTCGATTTTTGAAATGTCATTTCTCGCCTGTTGTATGAAGTGTCCGAAGTGTGCTATTACTAAGACTTCGCTGTCCGTCCGTCTGTCTGTGCGTCTGTCACCAGGCTGTATTTCATGAACCGTGATAGCTAGATAGTTGAAATTTTCACAGCTGATGTATTTCTGTTGCCGCTATAAGAAAAAAACACTAAAATTTGAAAAAGTGAAAAAATAAGGGGGATCTCCTTAAAAAAAAAACGTGTTTTTTTAACATGAAAAAACTTAATCTAATATTAATGGTACGGAACCCTTTGCGCGCGGTACGTTCGGACTTGGCCGGTTTTTGACTTTGGTAACACCACACCGACTGACATTCCTAATGATTTCCACAGGAAATGTTACGACAAGGGCCTGCGCCTAGCCCATTCTCACTTTCGACATAGCCAATAACATTGTACATTGACCTGGCTACGTCACTACGTCGCAACACTAGCTCAGATTTAGGTAATCTTGAAAGTGACCGGAACGCTAGCCTATATCGCTATTTGACCGTAACATGAGCGCAAAAACACTGGCCGTCCTCGACTGACTAACATACTGGTGTTTTTTTTTATATAAGTTTGAATAAAGAGATTCTATTTTTTGTGTGGTCTCGGAGAATAATTGTAAATTGTTATTAGGTATTGTTGCTATTTTTTTCCTTCTTCACAAGAATTTGAAATGAATCATTTTTATAGATTTTCTTGTTATTCTAAAAGTGTTGTTGTTTCCTTAATAATAACGACAACATTATCTTACAAAAACGCTAAACACGTTAAAAAAACCGACTTCCATCGCAACAACTGAGTACATTTTTGCATTACTATTATTGGTTTTTGTTGATTTTCGAATAAAGTACTACACTGATTTTGATAAAATTTTTATGGGACCACACGGGAAGCACTAGCTTTCAAATAAAAAAAGAATCATAAAAATCGGTTCAACCAGTCCAAAGTTATGAGGTAACAGACATAAAAAAAAAACATACAGACGAATTGAGAACCTCCTCCTTTTTGGAAGTCGCTTGAAAATAACATCATAAAAATACCAGACGTTCCATATAGTCAAAAATTCCCAAAAAAAAAACGGGCCAAGTGCGAGTCAGAACCACACACAAAGAGTTCCGTATCATCACACTAGATGGTGCTAGTACAAAAGGTTCCGTACCATTACACTAGATGGCGTTAGTTTCTTCATCTTTAAAAAAACACGTTTTTTTTTGTATGGAAACCCCCCTTATTTTTTCACTTTTTCAATTTTTTTGTTGTAGCAGCGACAGAAATACATCATCTGTGTAAATTTAAACTGGCTATCACGGTTCATGAAATACAGCCTATAGTGACAAACGGACAGACAGACAGTCGGACGGACAGCGAAGTCTTAACAATGGGGTCACGTTTTTACCCTTTGGGTACGGAAACCGTAAAAAGAAAGACACTATAGTCATGAATTTTGGACCTGGTTGCTTATTTTTAACCAACTACAAAAAAAAAAAATTTTGGTAGTACTATTTTTTTTATTTTTGTTACCTTAGAACTCCATCATTTATTGTTAAACCAAACCAAACCTTTGTAAAACCAATTTGGAAAGTTCTCATATATATTGTATAAGAGGATATACTGGGTGGTGCAAAAGAACTAGCACTATATAGAAATAACATATTTTTGAAGTGAAAACTTCTTTATCTACACTCATGTCGTAAATCCTTCATTTACTTATCAGAAACGCTAAGCAAATGATATACCTTTCGATGGAGCCGTGACTAAGGATCCATACAAATTTCATTTCGTTATCGCAAAGTTGTAACAAAATGAAGTTTTTTTTTTTTAATTTTTACGCAGATGCTTGCTATTTAAGCACACTAGCGTGTTTCGGAACGCAACCTTGGCGGCGCGCATGCGCGGTGCGATATTACTGCAAATTTATTTTCGCGCCATTAACGTTTGTATTTTTCCTTATGCAGTTTGTATAATATGTAATTCGTTATTCGTTGTAATAAGTAAGTCGTTATTACAAGTTTTTTTTACTAAAAACCCAGTAAAATGTCTGAAACTGATAGTGATATAGACGAAAATTTGACACCCCCGGATATTCTTGAAACAGCAACTAAAATAACCTTTAATAATTGTACCATACAAAATGTCAATAATTATTACAATAAACAATGATTACTTTATTTTGTCTTTAATTTAAATTTGTTGTATGAGTGTAGATAAACTATTGTATGCAACTGTACATAATTAGTATTTAACACTCGTGTATACTTTTATACACACTCGTGTTAAATACCCCTCATTATGCAACAGTTGCATAAATAGCTATTAGCGGCGTTGTGCACTTGTTTTGTAATGGGTAAAAAATGTTAAATTCGCGTCAGGACACGTGACCTGATCGAAAATTCGTAAAACGGATGGAGTTGATTTTTTGTTGATTTTTCTGAGATATAAACTTTTTAATGTAATATAAATTGTCATGTTTGTGTACGATAGCGCAATAAATAAATATTGTATTCTACCACATAAATGATAGTACTTTTATACTGATAATCAAAGCAATTCGTGCAAAATTATTCCCTAACCATTCCAAAATATCAAAAATGTACAACGTTAATATTCAAGTTTTCACTTCTGCCGGCACTCCCGGAGTGCAACCCGTCGTTTTTTTTTAACTGGCGTCTCCTGTCATACTGATATTGAAAATTGTGTAGTAAACGAATGTAAAATATAATAGTCCAGTAACTAAAGTTCAAAATGGCGACCAGTTTTTTCAATTCCGACAAGACAAATCTAACGACACACTCTAAAATGCATCAAGACGTTTATGCTATAGGATGTGCCAAAGAAATAAACATACATACATACATAAAATAAAAATAAAATAAAATATTCTTGGACAAATCACACATGGTCATCTGGCCCCAAATTAGGATTCCCTGTGTTATGGGTTACCAGAGACTGATATACATACTTATATACGTTTAAATACATACATATATCAGAGATTTGTTACCATAGATGGGTTATGCACTAACAAACCACATTTGAAAATCGAATCCATTTACACACACATTATAATAGGTACCTACCGAATGCTACTATGAAAAGAGATGCCTAGAAATTGGCATCTTTTTTTTTGCTTCACTTTTAGGATGCACGATAACCTATCTACCTCCCCTTATATTATAGCATATCTCTGACATATATAGATATATTTAAGACCCAGACACAGAGCAAACAAATCTGCTCATCACACAAATGCTTGCCCTGGGTGAGGATCGAACCCACAACCCTTGGATCAGTAGTCAAGGGCACTAACCACTGAGCCACCGAGTCAGTCAATACATAAATACATACATACACCCAAATAAGTTGCCCACAAAATTAATAACTATACTTTATAACTAACGCATAACGTCTGATTTTATTCCCCATAGATTTTCATACCCAGGGCAAAGTATATAGGGTGACTTTTAATTAGTTCTTGATAGCAAAGGATATGAATGTACTCGTGATTACAAACAACTTTCCCAAAGAAACTATAATAATAAGTCAAAAATGAAAAAAAATGTTTTGGTGCTTTATACATTTATGCCAATTTTTTTTTCTGATTTCACATACAGTTTCTTTGGGAAAGTTGTTTGTAATCACGAGTACGTGCATACCATTAGTTATCAAGAACTAAGTATAAGTCATTCTGTATATATTAGTACTAACGTCCCCGGGCTTATAATAGAAGAAAATCGATTCGTATATGGAGTAAACTCCAAAACATCTAGCAAATTTTTACTTGGTTCTTGTGATTAAAGTGTTTTTTTTTTCAACGTTTCCATTTATCAGTAATCACAGCTATAGTTGGTTTTTATATTTTCCCTTCTTCATTATTTTCGAAAATAAATAACAATTGAAGAATACTGGAGGAACGCATAGCACGCATTTTGCATACAAAAAGAGAAAAAGTTTTTGTACCTCTGAATATTATCCCATCATAATATTTATTAATACGTTAAAGACACAATGAAAAGCTAGGTTTACTTATCTAAGTCTTGCCGCCAAACATCTATGTTTACAGCATTGATTTGTTCCGGCATGAAGATAAGATTCCCCGTTGCGTTGAGGAATGTTAATAAGCCCGTTTTCATCTTCGGCACCATCGTCACTTACCATCAGGTGAGATGTCAAGGGCTTATCAATGGAGGATTACATATTAGCTCATATACGTCCCTACTGAGGGGCTCGAGCCTATCCTGGATTAGGGCGATCGGGCCTTAGTCGATCACGCGGGCCAAGTGCGGGTTGGTCAACTTCACACACAACCTGCGAGTTTCTCCGCAGGCGTGTGGGTTTCCTCACGATATTTTCCTTCACCGTAAGAGCGTCGGATAAACGTACATATGAAATCTAAATTCGAAATCAAAATGGTACGTGGCAGGATTCCAACCACGACGTCCCGGACAGGAGGCGGCGTACCTAGCCGTTACGCCACCTACGCGACGCATAATTAAAATAGAACTTTGAAATTTTGATATTTTGGCACTAGCTTTCAAATAAAAAAAGAATCATACAAATCGGTTCACCCAGTCAAAAGTTCTGAGGTAACAAACATAAAAAAAAACATACAGACGAATTGAAAACCTCCTCCTTTTTGGAAGTCGCTTGAAAAATTGAAAATAGTAGGGTATATAATCAATTTAAAAGGAAAACTATGACGGCTAGGTAAGCTTCCTTAGTTTAGGAGTTATTCGACCAACTTAAGGTGTGCAGTTGGATTTGTAAAAAGTCCATAAATTTTTCATAAAAATGATCTATTGCCAACTGAAAATACAATTTCGTTTTTTTAAAATATAACAAATTTTTTGAAAATACTACTGAACCCTACTTTTTGCGAGTCCAACTCGTCATTGGCCAGTTTTAGTTCTAAAATTTTGCAAAATTAAACAAAAAGTTGTTGACATATCCTTACAAAATTAGCTAATCAGCTGGTTGTTGTTTAAAATATGTTCAGTTTCATGAGTAGAAACACCTCTAAAAATATGGTCTACTAGCTGTTTCCCGCGGCTTCACCCGCGTGGACATCGTTTCTTTGACTTTTCGAGGGTGCGCAGTGCGCGAGCGTTAAAAACTGTAGTCTATCTGTTAATCCAGGTCCTAATCTGTTTACCTACCAAATTTCAGCCAGATCAGTTCAATAGTTTTTGCGTGAAGAAGTAACAAACATACACACTCACAAACTTTCGCCTTTATAATATTATAGTGTGATTTTATCTAACACCTTGAAAGTACTTAAATTGTTATTTCCGGGAAATAGCAGAGAAGATAATTGACCTCAATAAACACGTAAAAAACGTATACTAAACCGATTTTGATAAAATTTATATGGGGATTACCTAAACAACATACAGTCATACATGCCCTTCTGTATTGTAGGCGGTTAAAAAATAAAGATCAACTACAGATTGAAGCCCCGTTCATGAACCGTGTTCTATTTTACCTAAGCCCTGTACAAGGTGCGCGGGCGTGTGTTTCGGGCCCTAGAATAGCACCACCCCATTTCTTCCCTCCTTCTTCTCCTTCTTCTTTTCGCATCTCTTCCCGAGAATGTATTAAAAGGTGATTATGAGAACAAAAACCAAGTTTTTGGGCGGCAGCGTCATCACAAACCGACATACTGCAGTGGACGTCTTTCGGCTGATAGAATAGCGGCAATAAAAAATTCAACTGTCTAACTATTACGATTCATGAAATACAGCGCGCTGACAGACAGACGAACGGACGAACGGACAGACGGACTGACTGCAGACTTAGTAACAGGGTCTCGTCGGTACCCTTTAAGTATGGAACCCTATAAAGTAAATCACAGAATTGCTTAACTTAAGTGGCAGCGGGCGGGGCACATAGCTCGTAGAACAGATGGCCGTTGGGGCAGTAAAGTTCTCGAGTCGCGACCCTGCACCGGAAGACGTAGCGTAGGCCGGCCTTCCACTCGGTGGACCGAACACCTGGTGAAGGTCGCTAAAAGCCGCTGGATGCGGGCAGCGTATGGCCGGTCGTCGTGGATATCCTTGGGGAAGGCCTTTGTCCAGCATTGGACGTCTTTCGGCTGATACGACAATATATATAGGCAATAAAAATACATACACAGGAAAAATTTCAACTGTCCACCTCGGCTGCCCAATTTCAAAACACAGTAACTGATAAATCTAAGATTTTTTTGGCCTTATTAAAAAAAATCCGCGTCAAATTGATAAAAAAATATATTTATGAACAGAAAATACTGAAAAAAAAATCTTTAGAAGAAAAAGTACTTGAAATTAAGTCCTAAAAGTAATGAAAAATGCAATAATACCAAAAAGGTATAAAAAATTTGCAGATAATGTGTTTTTAAAATGGGACAGCCGACCTATTACGGTTAATGAAATACAGCCCGCTGACAGACAGACGAACAGACGAATTGACTACACTTGTTGGTCAAGAACAGCATGTACAGCATGACAAACATTATTCACACACCATTACGAATGACCAAAATCACACATACCTGCCTACGTAGGCCTTAAACAATGAGTTAGGCACACAAGTAAACAAAACTTAAACAGATGTAGGCAGTTGTGAAATACAAAACGAATAATTTTAGGATTTAGATTTAGATGTAACAAAATTGTTGTAGGACCCGTTATTTGGAGATTCTAGTCATCATACTGAACAACTTTCCTATTCTCTCCATAAAATAATGAACAAAATTTGGTCGATCACCTGATCGATTTGTATGAAGAGTTAAAAAAAATATTTTGCGATTTCAGCAAAGTCGTAGAACAAAAATTGTTCAATACGATGAGTAGAAGCACCAGTTAGCTGGGTCTACACCAATTTTGTTACACTCTGTATAGAGTGAAAAGTTGAGATAGGTCAGTACTCAGTAGGGGCAGCTACCAGGGGTAGATCCTTGCTACCACGCAAAAATGCTCTTAGGAGACCTGTACTTGTACTGTGCTTTATAAAATATAAGTGAAAACAATCGACATATTTTACAGATTTTGAACAAAATTTACAGTCAGCAAGTTAAAAGACAATTAAAGACTTTTTATGACGCAAATTGATCCTGTTTCTAATTAGAATCAAAAGCCTCTATTAGACGATTTAGGTTAGAGTACTAGTTAAGTCATAAATCGCAAAAACCTTTCCCATACATTTAGTAAAAAAAAATTAAAAATCTAATGTCCTCTAAAGATGCCGATCGGTCCTGTCTCTGATAAGGAGCAAAAGACTCTACGGAACCATGTTAGGTTAAAGTACAAAAAATTAAGAAATCTCAAAACAAATTTCCCATACCTTTTGTGCATGGAACTATTTTGAACAGAATTTGGGGATGGCAAAACTAAGCTAACCACGCATGGTGTTCCAAATTTAACGTTTATGCAAAATTTCAGCTCAACCGGAAACCGGGAAGTGGTTCTAATTTAACTTCCAAGATTTGTCCCAAACTATCAAACAATTTGTGTGAAGTCGACCAACCCGCACTGGGCCCGCGTGGTCGGCTAACGCCCAATAGCCCTAATTCAGGGTAGGCTCGAGCGCCTCGGTGGGGACGTATATGAGCTGATATGATGAACAAACAATTTAACACGGCAAGCTAATATAAATCTTGTAAAAAACGTGTTAAAATGGTCCAACCACTTCAGCCGATGATTTCAACTTCGCCCTGTAAACTTACATACTTAGATGATTCTTGAACAAGGTCACTTCCATCTCTGCCACTATGATGATTGATAACAATCCATGACCGGCTGTTGCTAAGAAACGTCGCACGCGCATTTTTATTCACTGCAGTACGGCGCGCGGCGTCGTGATCTGAATTTAAAAATGTATTTGAATTGCATAACTACAAACGAAAGTGGACGAATTTGATTTGAATTTTTACAGTTTTGAGCAACAGATTCAGATTAGATAAGATGATTTGCGCATGTGTCGGTTATGCGTGTGTGTCGATTTGTGTATTCAAAATGTGTCCGTATGCGTGGAACCCGATAATCTTTTTATAACGGTGTCTGTAAAATAATTTCTGTTTTATTTCAGCGTCACTTTGTGATGGATAATACACTGAGCCCCTGGGGTCACAGCTCTTTATAATCTGCGCGGGACCCACATTCCATTTTTTAAATATAAATATCGTCATAGAGCGTCGGTCGGTGGCGTAACGGGCCGCTACGTCCTGTCCGGGAGGTCATAGTTCGATCCTGCAACGTGCGTGTTTTCGAATTTCGATTTCATATGTACGTTTATCCGATGCTCTTACGGTGAAGGAAAACATCATGAGGAAATCTGCACACGCCTGCGAAGAAACTCGAAGGTTGTGTGTAAAGTCGACCAACCCGCACTGGGCCCATGTGGTCGACTAAGGCCCGATCTCCTAATTTAGGGTAGGCTCGGGCCCCTCGGTGGACCCCACAGTCCACGCATAATGTAGGATAAGTCTCTAAAGAATCCATGGTCGCCCACAGAGAAGTCTGAACAGGGCAATCGTGTGGGGCTTGAGGGACGGGAGAACTACAGCCCAAACTACCATAGTCACCGTTTTTCAGCCGTTAGGGACCACTCATTCCAGGAGGCGGAGAAGACGAGGGCGTGCCTATTGATGTAGGCTTTAACATATTTTTCATGATTTAAATCGATTTCGTTTACTCAGTTGTTGTCAAGGGTTTACCAATTGTGAATAAAAAAAATAAAAAAAAAGTCTAGGAATTTTAATTTTTTTAGGGATCCGTACCTAAAGGGTAAAAACGGGACCCTATTACTAAGACTTCGCTGTCCGTCCGTGTTGTCACCAGGCTGTATTTCATAAACCGTGATAGCTAGACAGTTGAAATTTTCACAGATGATGTATTTCTGTTGCCGCTATAACAACAAATACTAATAATTAGAAAAAGTGAAAGTCTCTATACAAAAAACATGTGTATTATTTATGCGTGAAAAAACTAGCGCCATCTAGTATGATAATAAGGAACCCTTTGTGCGCGCTTCTGACTGGCACTTTACCGGTTTTAAAAAAAATAATATTTCCCATAGTTTAAATTTCTTAAGGTATAAATAATATGGTCAATAAAAATTATTGCGTTAAAAGACTTGATCTAGACGCAGATAATTATATACCTTTATTTAAAAAAAATTGGCGTTAAATGTCAAATGTAAATACAAATCGATTAAGAGGATTGTGAAGCTGCGACTTTTTATACAAAGGGCGGTAACGATTTTCATCTCTTAAACTTTAACCGATTTGGACTAATTTTTGATAGGTTGTCAGTCATAATAAAAGCTAGGCTTTTACGTTTCGTTTTTTAAATTACTAAAATATAAATAAATAAAAAATGGCTGAAATTAATTTTCTATGAAAACACGTGAACAACATTAAAATTAAACTTATTAACTATAACGAAAAAACAAAAACGTATAAGCCTAGCTTTTGTTCTGACTGACAACACGTCAAAAATTGGTCCAAATCGGTTAACATTTAAGAGGTGAAAATCGTTAACGCCGTTTGTACGAAATGTCGCAGCTTCACAATCTTCTTAGGCGAGGTGTCGGAGGTCTAAATTTTAGTTGTAAATTTACCTTAGCTTTCGTAAAAACAGTTTTTTTTATTCACAATTGGTAAGCCCTTAAAAGTGTTTAAAATATCGGGTAGGTACATCACACTGCTGTCAATTTTGTTATATTCTTCTTTTTTTTAAAAATTTTATCTCTTTCTTTTTTGATTTTGTAAATGTTAGGTTTTAAAAATACATAATGTTCTAGCGTAATATATGTGTGTAATTGCAGTAACAAATAATCATGTTATCTTTCTATCTATCTACATATATAGTAACAGTACCTAAATTAAGTTAGAGAAATTAACACACATCACTTGTAAGACGATCATGTGGGTTCCAAGTGGTACAAACTTGTTTGAAAAATTTCCAAAAACAGTAGGTAGGTAGGAAGTAAGTAAATTTTGGAATATTCTTTATTGCACGCCAGAGAACAATACTGGAATTACGATTATGAATATAGCGCAAAGGCAGTCTTAACTTTTTAAGCGATTTCTACCAGGCAGCCTTTAGTAAGTGTTAGAAAACCAGGAAAACTAATACCGGGTGGTAGCAAAGTCAATTTTTAAAAGAACTTTCTAATTATTATAATTAAAAGAAGTAATGTAACTAAAAATAAAAATATTTTTATAAAATATAATTAAGATCATCATATCAGACGAAGGACGTCCACTGCTGGACATAGGCCTCCCCCAAGGGTTTCCACGAAGACCGGTTCTGCGCTGCCCGCATCCAGCGGCTTCCCGTGGCCTTTACCAGCTCATCGTTAATAAAGGAATAAAGGATAAGGAAGCAATAAATGATATTTATCTTATCTCATCGTTCCACCGAGTGAGAGTACTGCCTAAGCTGCCACTTAAGTTTAGCAATTCTGAGAGCTATGTCGCTTACTTTCGTCACCTTTGGTTCTAATACGGATCTCCTCGTTTCTGATTCGATCACGCAGAGAAACTCCGAGCATAGCACGCTCCATTGCCCTTTGTGTGACCTTGAGCCTTCTTATGAGGCCCATAGTAAGCGACCATGTTATTTTTCATGAACAGCCTGTAAGGGAGTTTGGCTCTTGCCTACGACGTACCGATTCACTTAGAATCTAGTTACCACAATTACGTCTTATCTATGATTGCAAATTATAATTGTGAGACTGTCGATCCCACAGACAAACTGAACATTCAGTTTTGTGGGTCTAATGTTTACCTATGTACTCATTTTTTTGATTAATAAATAAATAAAAAATGTCTGAGTTCCGTATGTCATCACTGGCAACACACACTGGTTGAAGACCTTGATCTTAAAACACTGCTGTATGTGGGACGTAAAGATATTGCGAAGCTTCCCGAACGCTGCCCAGCCGAGTTGGATTCGACGATTGATCTCTTTCTTGAAGTTTGACCTACATCCTACTTTGGGGCCAGATGACCATGTGCGATTTGTCCCAAATTATTATTATTATTATTATGTTTTTAGATTTACATCTCTCGGTTTAAAAAAAAAAAACAAAACAAAAAAAAACCGGTGATACTGGTATCCACGGGCCTAGGCCAAATGGACAACAGAGTTTGTATTAGTTGAAACGATAGGTTGATCCTTGTCTGTCTGTAGGAATTTTCGGACTATGCGGCACGTATTAAGAATGGATGCTTTTTGCAGGTAGAGGATAGTGCTTTCTGGTAGATCTAAGGTTTTAAGGGATTGTTTCAGTTGTTTTATTATTATTATTATTTAGATACAAAGTACACAAAAATACGTATAGTAGTGTACGTGTACCTGATGCTCAACTTTGGACTTGGTTTGGTCCGTGGAAGGGCATTTTCTAAGCCTGCCTGCCAGCCTATCTAAGTCTTATTGCCAAACATCAATGTTAACAACGTTAAGATAAGATAGCCAGATTTCTATCGCGTTGGGGAATCTTGGTAAGCCCGCTTCCATCGTCGGCATCATCGTCACATGCCATCAAGCGAGATAAGCGGATTATCAATTGTGGATAATAAAAATATCTGACGAAATATTTTCTTCTCTTTTTTTGCTTGGTTTGTACCCAGCCTAATAACCACACCAATTACAGCGAGGTTTGTGTCCAGCCTTTTCACGACATCGATGGGTCTGATCGATAACCTTGACGGATATAGATTTCACTTCGATTCATTGCCACCACTATTCGGGGCAAGCACAAATGTGTTGCAAATAGTATCTGTTTTGTTTGGGAATATACTTTAATAATGCTGTGTTTGAGAAACTTTGTTTCATCTGTCAATAACCCAACTTTGTTCCAAACATAGACAGACATTGTTGTTCTAAAACTAATTTATGACTAGACCAGTCTTCCAAGATGCAGTCCCAGCATCGCTGCAAAACAAACGGGAGATGCTTTTTCAGGCTCGTCAACATCTGCGGGAGCTGCCCGCCCACGTTGCCCTTACACTCTTTCGAAGCTGCCTCTCGGTACCAAAGCTGATGTACATATTGAGGACCTCTCCAACGTGGCTTTTTCCACAAGAGATATGTCAGCTTGACAAAGATATCAATGACACGTTGGAGCTCATCCTCAACGTTCACCTTGACGAGGCACAGTGGGTGCAGGCGTCGCTGCCTGTTCGCCACGGGGGATTGGGTGTTAGGCGCTTGCGGGACACCAACGTTTAGGCCTTCTTGGCCTCCTCCAACGGGGTGGTCGGACTAGTCACTAAAATACTCCATTCGTATGGTGACAGTCTCGACATCCCTTATACGGGGGAGGCCTTGACTGCCTGGACCGCGGCGTGCTCCACGGCGAGTCTTCCTGAAAACCCGGGAGTGCAGCGCCAGTGGGACGAGCAGCTTTGCAGATCGCGGGTGATTGATTTGTTGGAGGCGGCATCTGGAGCCAATATTGCGCGTCTTAAAGCGGCTTCGTGCCCAGAATCGGGAGCCTGGCTTCATGCCCTCCCCTCGCCTCACTTGGGTACCGCACTCGATGATGGGTCTTTGAGAGTTGCGGTGGCCCTCAGACTTGGCTGCAACTTGTGCGAGAAGCATGAGTGCAGATGTGGGGCACAGGTGGATGTTACTGGCTACCATGGTTTGAGCTGCAGAAAGTCAGCTGGGCGTTTCCCACGACACCATATGATCAATGAGGTCATCCGCCGCGCCTTGGTGGCTGCGGGCGTACCGAGCACCCTTGAGCCACCCGGATTGAGCCGTACGGACGGCAAGCGACCCGACGGGTTAACTTTAACTCCATGGGAGAAAGGCCGCTGCCTGGTGTGGGATGCGACATGCGTCAGCACTTTCGCTGCTTCCCACCTGGCCCGTACGACCCGGGCGGCTGGTTCGGCTGCCGAGTGGGCTGCCATCCAAAAACGGGACAAATACTCGTCCCTCGAGGGACCATATTTGTTCGTCCCGTTTGCGGTGGAGGTAAGTGGTACGTGGTGCGTGGAAGCCAAGAGCTTCGTGCGTGAACTTGGACGGCGCCTGAAGAATAATGGCGCAGATCCCCGCGCCGAGTCGTATCTGGTGCAACGCATATCATTAGCCATACAGCGGGGAAACGTAGCCAGCGTAATGGGCACATTTGCATCAGGCACGACTCGGGGCGGGCTTTTTGACTAAGGCTTAGGCCTTTTAATTTTTATTATATATTTATTCGTTATATTTTAATTTTTGACATTTTATATTTTGACATTATCATTAATTAATAAATTTATGACTTCAGCTAGAACGTCATATAACTATAAAAAAATTCTACTGTAGGCTTTGTATATTTAATAAATTCTACTGTAGGCTTTGTATATTTAATAAATTCTACTGTAGGCTTTGTATATTTAATAAATTCTACTGTAGGCTTTGTATATTTAATAAATTCTACTGTAGGCTTTGTATATTTAATAAATTCTACTGTAGGCTTTGTAAATTTAATAAATTCTACTGTAGGCTTTGTATATTTAATAAATTCTACTGTAGGCTTTGTATATTTAATAAATTCTACTATAGGCTTTGTATATTTAATAAATTCTACTGTAGGCTATGTAAATTTAATAAATTCTACTGTAGGCTTTGTATATTTAATAAATTCTACTGTAGGCTTTGTATATTTAATTAATTCTACTGTAGGCTTTGTATATTTAATAAATTCTACTGTAGGCTTTGTATATTTAACTAAACCTGCCAAGTGCGAGTTGAGTTCGCACACCGAGAGTTTCGTACAACCATACTTCTCCCCGCATGACTAAATAACAAAAGACATTAACGCGAGCGTCAGAATTTTTTTTTTTTGAGTTTACTCCTTTTAGAATAAATTCAAATTAAAGGTCAATATGAAAAATGCATGAGGGGTGATAATCGGTAATGCGTTACCGATATGTTTATTGTCATTATTTTGTTCAGTCTCGAAGGCTAAGGAAACAAGGCCATGCAGCCTAATGCGAGGTTGGAGGCTGAGCTCCACATGGGGCGAAAAAATAGTTTCATTCCTAAACTCCTGTCGCGCGTCGGAGCTGACACGTACACTTTTTTTTATTCTGTTTGGACTCCATAACTGATGGTAATTTTTTTATTTTTTGTTTTAATTTAGGATTAGTACTACAAATAAACTACTTTTCACGCTTGTATGTATATAAACGTTTTAACGATAGATAAAGTAATTAGTTTGTAGAGTACCTATATGGTTTTTATCCACAATTGATAAGCCCTTGGCATTATCTCACCTGAGGTACGTGACGATGATGCCGAAGATGGAACCGGGCTTACCAAAATTCCCCAATGCAATGGGGATCTGACAATCTTATCTTCTAGCCGGAACACATCAATGCTGGTAACATTGATGTTTGGCGGCATGACATAGATAAGATGGTGGAAGCTAGCAAGGCGGGCTATGAAAATGCCCTACCATCAACCAAACCGAGTCTTACAAAGTTGACCCCGCCGGGAATGGAACCCGCGACCTCCTAGTTAACTCAAATTGTTGCACTTACTAGTTGCAACCATTGAGATGAAGCCCTAGTTCTCATACTATATAGGATGACTTTTTATTAGTTCTTGATAGCAAAGGATATGAAAAGCAAAGGCAGCTACATCACGTTCTGAATAAAACCATAGTATTACAATATAGCGGCCTATATCGTAACTACTGTGACAAAAGCCTGTAAACGTTTTTTTTAAATTGTTTATGATAACTGCGCGAATTTCGTTACAGATAGATTCCCGCTGGAAGAGATATCAAACCAAATATGATGATAAATTAGTATTAACACAAAAAAAGCTAAATTAAATAGGTATGGATAATGCTGTTTTTGCGTTTCACTTGCGGATATTGCTGTTTTTGCACCGTTATTATGTGGATGTTTCTAGTTTTGCTAGAACTTCAAGAAAATGGCGGATGAATAACGACACCTGATTGGTCGAAAAGGATGTTGCTGTTTTTGTTGTGAACTATGATGGATGATGCTGTTTTTTGTCACCAATCTTAGTTTAAAAAGCTGTTTTTTATATAGGATATTTCTGGTTTTACTACGATTAAATAATGCAATGCAGGTGGAAGAAACTCGAAGGTTGTGTGTGAAGTCGACCAACCCGCACTGGGCCCGCGTGGTCGACTAAGGCCTAATCGCCCTGATTCAGGGTAGGCTCGAGCCCCTCGGTGGGGACGTATATGAGCTGATATAATAAATAATGCAGTGAAGGAAAGCCGCCACAGATCTACCAAACTACTTTCAAAGCTTTTATATGACTCATATGTCAAACATGAAAAAAAATGTTTGGTCTCAAGGTGGAATAAAGGACCATTTTTTTTTCTGATTAGACATAATAGTTTCTTTGGGAAAGTTGTTTGTAATCACGAGTACATGCATACCTTTTGTTATCAAGAAATAATTAAAAGTCACCCTGTATATTGCGATATATTGAGATCGCAATGATAAGAATAATGTTTTTAAATCAGCGGGCTTGAACGGGCAATATTATAAGAGAATATTTATTAAATCAATGGTCCGTTAGCTGGCAGCGGAGTATCATATTATTCGATTCATAACATCCAATTACCAGAAAGCTAACATCTTCACTTACTTGGCGGTAACTACCTATTTAATTAAACAATACCACACCCTGGACACTTCATACAACGGGCCAGAAATGAAATTTCAAAAAAAAGGCGTGTGGCACTCGGGGACTGCCGCGGTAAAGCTACTTGCATATCATTTTTTATCAACTTGTGCAAATTATTTATTTATTTTTTGTTTATGCAGTATTTACCAGTACCATATAAGTCGTTCTTGGGGCGCGGGATATTTATATAATAAATAAACACTAAGAAAGTTAAGAAAGTTAAATCATCATCGTCATCGTCATCGACCACCATCGCGAGCACAAT
The DNA here is from genome assembly GCA_947284805.1 of Coleophora flavipennella. Classification (NCBI taxonomy): domain Eukaryota; kingdom Metazoa; phylum Arthropoda; class Insecta; order Lepidoptera; family Coleophoridae; genus Coleophora; species Coleophora flavipennella. The sequence continues at coordinate 9,195,691 of OX369293.1, read as the reverse complement.
CACGACCACCATCGCGACCACCACCGCGGCCACCATCGCGCCACCATCGCGACAACCATCGCGACCACCATCGCGACCACAATCACAACCACCATCGCGACCACCATCGCGACCACCATCGCGACCACCAGCGCGAACACCATCGCGACCAACATCGCGACCACCATCGCCACCAACATCGCGACCACCATCACGACCACCATCGCGACCACCATCGCGACCATCGCGACCACCATCACGACCACCATCGATACCACCATCGCGACCACCATCACCCTCACCATCGCGACCACCATCGCGACCACCATCGCGACCACCATTGCAACCACCATCGCGACCAACATCGCGACCACCATCGCGACCACCATCGCGACCACCATCGCGACCACCATCACGACCACCATAGCGACCACCATCACGACCACCAACACGACCACCATCACGACCACCATCACCACCACCATGATGGATAGATAGATGGCACTGTAAGTTTTTCAGAACTCAATATATATCTCAATATAATGTCAGGTTTTTTTCGTTACGAAATTTCTTGATTAGGTCCCCTCAAAGCCCGCGATAAAAGCTATACAATAGCTTAAAAAGAAATGACGGAACAAACAAAATGGCGGCGAAATTCTATACGTTAGACTACCAAACTGTAACCAATCTAAGTATATCAATCTGGGTGACGAGGGGGTGAGGTCGCAATCTAGGGAGCGGCAGGGAGTGTCCGTACTGTATGTTAGTACTAATATATAATACTTTGACAATACCCTACTGCCTCCATGGCGTAGTGGTTAATTAAGGCCATTAGCTTCACATCAGGAGGTCGCGGGTTCGATTCCCGGCGAAGTCTAACTTTGTAAGGCCCGGTAATTAGATCACCATCTTATCTTAGTCTTGCCGCCAAGCATCAAGGTTAACAGCATTGATGTGTTCCGGCTTGAAGATAAGTTAGCCAGTTCCCCATTGCGTGGGGAAATCTTGGTAAGCCCGCTTCCATCTTCTTCATCATCGTCACTTACCATCTGGATAGATGATGCCATGGGCTTACCAATTGTGTATGAAAAAAACACGTCCAAGTAATTTTCTAAATTTACTTTCTATACCAGCTCATTCATCTAAATACATAACTGTCCTATATCTGTATCTGTTTATGTTGTGCAGTAAAGTATTTTCCAATCTTATTTTTTCAGATTTCCTGGTTTAATTGTTATAGCGGCAACAGAAATATATCATCTGTGTAAATTTCAACTGTCTAGCTATCACGGTTCATGAAACACAGCCTGGTGACGACAGTCTTGGTAAAAGGGTCCCGTTTTTACCCTTTGGGCACGGAACCCTAAAAAATGATTATCACACAACCGCAATATTTTTGAATTACCTATCCAACGACAGCCTAAACCATGGGATAGACGAAAAATAGTAGATTGTTAATCAAGGGAAGAAAGTGACCCATTTCACTCGAGATACTCGAGAATGGGTCATTTCACCCGAGTTAAACACTCTACTTTTCATTTCGACTGTGAGGAAATGAATTATTTATATGATAAAAGTAATAATTAGATATCAATAATTTAAGCTTACCTATACCCAGCCTCCAACCTTTTCGCAATGGCCGCTAGCCACGGCCGACTAGATTGTACCTAATCGAGATGGTCACGACGTGCATCTAGGTGGCCATGGCGAAAATTGAAAAAAAAGTGTCATTTTATCATTGCAATATGGCGCGCAGCAGAATGATTTAATATGAACCTATAGATCTAAAAAAACACGTCGTTTAATGTTTAGTTGAGTTTAGATATATGAAAACCTCTTATTTTAATGTAATTTAATAATATGATGTAACTCAATTATCTTCGACTCCGTGGCTGGCAATAAAAAAAAAATACTTTCCACCCTAGGGATGACAATACTTTTTACCCTAGGGATGACAATACTTTCCTCCCTAGGGATGGAAAAGCAATGTTCCGCCCGGCTATCTACTCATGAAAATTAAACTTTCCGAACAGGAGACATGAAAAGATAATTTCCACTTTATGTATGTGTATGTATGTATATGTTTGTGTTTCCCTTAAAAAATATATTTTAGATTTTATTTTACCACTGCGTCGTCGGCGTGATTAATGTGTGTCATGATCGTCATATCAGCCTCATTCCCCCCTCTCCATTTCATCATCGGACGACCAGGCGCAGAGGGCGGTTCCATCCCTTTGTCGTCAATGTTCCACCTTTACGCACGAAGCGTTTTGCGTCTTCGTTTATCATGCGAACGGCCAAGGAGTGGAATTCCCTTCCGGCGTCTGTATTCCCCGATTCGTACAATTTAGGAATCTTCAAGACGAGAGTGAATAGGCACTATTTGAGTTTGCGTGTCACATCCTCGGCTGCATCGGCACTTACCATCAGGTGAGGTGCAGCCAAACGTACTCAAATACTTAATTAAAAAAAAAAAAGCCGAAGGACGTCCACTGCTGGACATAGGCCTCCCCCAAGGATCTCCACGAGACCGGTTTTGCGCTGCCCGCATCCAGCGGCTTCCCGCGACCTTCACCAGGTCATCGGTCCACCGTGTGGGAGTCAATGTGGGAGGTAATGTTTATACCCATGCCAAAAAATATCTTTCAGGTACTTTTAGAGGTAACTACGAGTAGTATCACATCTGTGCTAAAAGTCTCTGAGCTAAGCTGCGTACAGATAGACAGACGGACGGACATGGCGAAACTATAAGGGTTCCTTGTTACGAAACCCATAAAAAGGTTACCAAAACAATTTAGGAAATGTACCCATACTTACGTGACCGATTTTTGGCCAACTATATAACCAGCTTCCTCGTAGAACAGATGGCCGTTGGGGTAGCAAAGTTCTCGAGTGGCGACCACGCACCGGAAAGCGTAGTGTAGGCAGGCCTCCCACTCGGTGGACCGATGACCTGGTGAAGGTCACGGGAAGCCACTGGATGCGGGCAGCGCAGAACCGGTCGTCGTGGAGATCCTTGGGGGAGGCCTATGTCCAGCAGTGGACGTCCTTCGGCTGATAAGATGATGATGATGATAACCAGCTTAACATTAATTCCAAATCTAATAATTATTTAACGATATTATGATTGTGTTATTAATCTTTTTTTATATTTAATCTTATTATTTCTTAAAATGAGAATAGAACTAATTATACTACTTATAAGTTTTTAATAATCAATGTTTATTTTTATTGTTTTTTAAATGTACTAAAATTAGTGAAATAAATTTAAAATTGTGAATAATTTTGCATGCACATTGTTATATAAATTTTATTGTGAAAAGCAAGATATAAAAGGCTTTTTTTATTTTTATTTTATTTATTTATTTATATAACCAGCTGTCTCTATTAACTCTACTGTATTCTAAAAACTCTGTACTTTTAAAAACTCTGTTACTGTATATTGTGGCTGACCTACCATTACGCTTTAGTTTGTTACTCCAGAAAAGATCGGATTGAGGCTCGTCTCTCACACAAACCCAAGTATTTATCTCAAAAATGACTCTAACGATTTTGATGAAGTTTTGTAAATAACTAGGCTTTGAGTTTGCAGAGGAATCTCAATAACTTCCCGAGACATGGGGATATCCATAACCTGAAAACTAGGGGCGCTGATGAGAAGCTAAAACCTTCATTAACTTGCTAAGTCGGAAAAGTACTCTTGCCTTAGGCCCTAAGGTTTTCAAAAACTACGCGATCGACGACCTCTGCTCTTAGTGAGCAAGCATTTCAGGATATACTGGAAGGAAACGTGTAAAGACAGGCTGAAACGCTGGCTGTCGATCACACATCCTAAAAAGTCAGTGATCTATTTAATATTTCTTCTACTCGTAGTTTATCATCAATCATCATCAACATATCAACTGAAAGACGTTGACTGCTGGAGACTGGCTTCCCTCAAGGATTTCCACGACGATTTCCTGCACGTCTATTATATGTGCTGGTTCGGATGACGCCGAGACTTGGCCAACTTGAGGGGAGTATAGGAACTCCATGCATATCTCGTTCCATCACCCGTTTCGGTGACCTTGAGCCTTTTTATGGGGCCCATAGTATGCGACCATTCTTCTAGTTATTATAAACTAGGAAGGGAAACTCCAAGCATATGTCGCTCCATCATCCGTTTGGGTGACCTTGAGCCTTCTTATGAGGCCCATAGTAAGTGACCATTCTTCTTGTTAATATAAACTTGAATCACTAAAACCGCCTTTAGTACGGCCATGGGCCAAGAGGGTGACACAGGTCCTGGGCAGTGCTGCGTTTCTAGTGTCCCAGTCGGTGGCGCAGTGACCGCCGTTTTAACCACCTCCGTGGCGTAATGGTTAGTCCATTCGCTACACAAGAGAAGGTCGCGGGTTCGATTTCCTGTGGGGTCGCCTTGTAAGACTCGGTTTGGTTGGTGGTAGGGCATTTTCTAAGTCCGCCTGGCTAGCTACCACCATTTTATCTAAGCCTTGCCGCCGAACATCATTCTTAACAACATTCATGTGTTCTGGCCTGACGATAAGATAGCCAGTTCTCCATTGCGTTGGGGAATCTTGGTAAACCCGCTTTCATCTTCGGCATCATCGTCACTTACCATTAGGTGAGATGATGCCAAGGGCTTACCAACTGTGAATAAATAAATAAAAAAACCCTGTTTAAACCGTCTGGCATAGACGAAAGAGGAAAATGATGATAATCCTCTAATAATTGTTATTCAACGCTAAATCGACCTTATGTGTGTTGTACCAAGGTCGTATCGGTGACATTCGTTATCAAACATCAATCAACATCAATACGTTGTGTTTACAATCGATTTTCACACCCACGTAAAATCGGCACGACACGTAATTACCTAATTTAATTTTGTTACTCACCAATTTTTAACCGACTTCTAAAAAGCAGGAGGTTTTTAATTCGACGATATATATTTTCATGTGTGTTCACGGATAGTTTATGAACCGATTTTGATGATTCTTTTTTTGTTAGAAAGGAGATATCCCAAGGGTGGTACCATGCTAAGGAAACCAGGATCTTATGATGGTATCCCAGAGAAATTGAGGAGAACCTTAGTTTCCTGTTTGAAGTCGGTTTTTTTTTGTTCAAAATTATTAATCATTCACACTGCAACAAGGAGGTGGAGCGCGTCCATTAATCACGTGATGTTTATTAGCAACTTTTTAACTCTCCCCTCCCTCCTTGATACGTGGTGACGTTTTAGACTAGCCCCTCCCCCCAGATTTGAAAAGACGTGTATTTTTCTGGTACAAATTATGTTAAATATTGTCAAGGCAAGCACGTCGAATGAATGCACTTGATATCTCGCAACAACTCGATTGTAATAGTTCGTGACTTTTCTTGAACCCCTTTTCAGCCTCACGTGATTAATGGACGATCCCTTGGTTATAAAAATTTTCACGATAAAAGTACGCCACGTGACGCGACGCTCCAAATTCGAATTCTGATCACGGCAAGGCGTACCAAATGTCTTGACACTCTCAATTTGAATTTTGATGAAGAAAATGACGCCCAAATTTCTTTAGCGCTCTAAATTCAATTTTTAGGGTTCCGTTCCTCAAAAGGAAAAAAACGAAACCCTTATAGGATCACTCGTGTGTCTGTTCGTCCTAGGGGTCCCAATCTCGAAATACCGCGATCCCGCATGATTTTCAATCCCGCCGGCTGCGGGATTAAGCATGCGGGATCCCGCGGGATTGAAAATCGTTAAAGGCACGTCCTTTCGCGAGTGATGTCGCTCGAATACTGACGACGAACGCAGCGATACAAAGAGAATATAAGTCACTACCAGCGATACATAGGGACCGCGCATGCGCGAAAACAGTCGACTGTGTTGTGAAACGTTGTTGACAATTGACTATTGCAATACAATTGTTGTTCAAAATTTTACAGACTGTTGCTTCGTTTGAATTTAAGTAATTGGAATTAACTTTCTATAATAATAATTGCTAGTTTATTTATGTTTAGAGTAATAAAATAAATAATTATTAATTCTTAGCATGAATGTTTTATTGCTTACTACCTTAAAAACTTTTAAAAAATCGGGCGGGATCCCGTTATATCGTGATACCGCATCATTGCTTTTTTTTCGATCCCGCCGATACTGAAAACCCGCGGTGGTGTGCGGGATTGGGATCCCTAGTCCGTCCGTCTGTCACAGCCGATTTGTTGAGAAACTACTAGATCGATTGAATTGAAATTTGGTAAGCTGGATGCGGGCAGCGCAGAACCGGTCGTCGTGGAGATCCTTGGGGAGGCCTATGTCCAGTAGTGGACTTCCTTCGGCTGATATGATGATGATGATGACACATATGTAAGTTGGTGATCCAAAGATGTAAATGTAACGTAAATAAAATAATTTGAAACATGGGGGCCAGTTTTAGGGGGTTATTTAGAAAAAAATATATTTGGCAAACAATATTGTGTGACATATCAAATGAAAGGGTTTGTTGTGAGAATCTCAAATATATTTTAAGCGAAAATTGACGAATCCCCCCCCTCCTTATTTTCGAAACTACTGGCCCTAAAATTTTGAAAAAAAAAACACAGTATATATAAAATTAAATGCATCGTTTATAGGCAAATCTTTGAAAAAATTGAAAGTCCTTCCGTTCTTATATGAAAAATGAAATTTCTAAAGTCCGATTGTTTAGAAACTAGCGAAATGAAATTTGAGTTTAGCACCCTCAATGAAATTGAAGTTTTATAGTATACGTATTATTTATTTATTTAATAGTTTATTGTACACAGGATACATAAAATACAGATTTTTACCAGTAAGGTGACACAAAGGGTACAGCTTATATCTAACGAAGTTTCTTCCAGCAGACCCGGGAAAGAAGTAAAATACCCATAATACCCCTCGAGTGTAAACGCTTTTGGTTTAGTTACTTAGTCTGACCAATAGATCTTGATAGTTCTTGGTGAGAACCTTGGGAGAACAAAACTGATAGATACTTGCACAGTTTGAGCACAATAATCATCATATCAGCCGAAAAACGTCCACTGCTGGACAAAGGCTTCCCCCAAGGATTTCCACGATGACGGTTCTGCGCTGCCCGCATCCATCGACCTCCCGCGATCTTCACCAGTTCGTTAGTCCACCGCGTGGGAGACCTGCCTACGCTACGTTTTCCGGTGCGCCGTCGCCACACGAGAATTTTACTGCCCCATCGGCCATCCGTTCTACGAGCTATGTGCCTTGCCCACTGCCACTTCAGTTTAGCGATTCTGTGAGCTATGTCGGTTATTTTGGTTCTCCCGCGGATCTCCTCGTTTCTGATTCGATCACGCAGAAAAAACTCCGAGCGTAGCACGCTCCATTGCCCTTTGGGTGACCTTGAGCCTTCTCATGTGGCCCATAGTAAGCGACCATGTCTCAGTTCCGTAAGTCATCACTGGCAACACACACTGGTCAAAGACCTTAGTCTTGAGCACAGTACTAATATGTTTACTTTGGTTTGAGTTTAATGAATTTTGAAAATAACAGAAGCAAAAAGAAGCTTTATTGTCGAGCCAATGCCAATCAAGTCCATTAATTGACCACGATAAACACGTTGAAAAACCGACTTCAAACGGAAAAACCAATTATTATTTTCTTCTTTATTGTGTTTTTTAATAATTTCCTAAAAAATTACTAAAACGATGTTGATAAAATGTACTATATTGAACCACCCTGAAGATTATTGAGATCAAGAACTAATTGTAAAAATCGGTCCACAATCGCAGAAAAAATCGTGTGACATAATCTACATTTTTAGGGTTCCGTACCAATATGGTAAAAACGGGACCCTATTACTAAGATTTGCCTGTCCGTCTGTCACCAGGTTGTATTTCATGAACAGTGATAGCTAGACATTTGAATTTTTTACAGATGATGTATTTCTGTTGCCGCTATAACAACAAATACTAATAATAAGAAAAAGTGAAAGATTCTATACCAAAAGAGTGTTTTTTTTAACGTGAAGAAACTAGCGCCATCTAGTACGATGGTACGGAACCCTATGTGTGCGGTTCTGGCTCGCACTTGGCCGGTTTTTTTTGTCCACAATTGATAAGCCATTGGCTTCATGTCACCTCGTGGTAAGTGACGATGATGTCGAAGATGTAAGCGGGCTTATCAAGAATCCCCAACGCAATGGGGATCTGGCTATCTTATCTTGAAGCCAGAACATATCAATGCTGTTAACACTGATGTGTGGCGGCAAGACTTAAAGTTGACCCCGCAAGGAATCGAACTCACGACATCCTGGTGTGAAGCGAATGGATTACCTATTACGCCACGGATACCGCAGTGCCTTAAGACCAAGGTCTTCGACCAGTGTGTGTTGCCAGTGATGTCATACGGAACTGAGACATGGTCGCTTATTATGGGCTTCAAAAGAAGGTTCTAGGTCACCCAAAGGGCAATGGAGCGTGCCATGCTCGGAGTTTCTCTGCGTGATCGAATCAGAAATGAGGAGATCCGTAGGAGAACCAAAATAACCGACATAGCTCTCAAAATTGCTAAACTCTATAGCTCGTAGAACGGATAGGTGTTGGGGCAGAAAAAATATTGAGTGGCGACCGCGCTTCGGAAAACGTAGCGTAGGGAAGCCTCCCACTTGGTGGACCGATGACCTGGTGAAGGTCGCGGGAAGCCGCTGGATGCGGGTAGCGCAGAACCGGTCGTCGTGGAAATCCTTGTAGTGGAAAGCAGTGGACCTCCTTCGGCTGATATGATGATGATGATGATGACATAAAAGAATAAACAACATACAGTGAAAATGTAACATTAACCAAAAAAGCAGAGGTAGTATAGCTTAGGTAGGAATCTACGTTAAACCACACCCCGGACACTTCATACAACGGGCAAGAAATGACATTTCTAAAAACAAAATTACGGCGAAATTCCATACGTTCGATAACCAAACTACTACCAATCTGTGTCAATCTGGGTGACTAGGGGGTGAGGTCGCAATCTAGATAGCGGCAGGGAGTGTCCATACTGTACGTTAGTACTAATATATATAATTTGGTAAAACTCTACATTAAAGGAACAAGTCATTTCACAAAGGTCAACCTTCAAGTCCATTCCGATATTAATCTTCATTTTGCGCTTGGTAATTTTTCCGGTCATAGCATTTCCCAAAACGCCTCAAATCACGAAAGACCGACGATTACCAATCGTAACTACTGATACGTGATGATGCTGACTAGAAAAGCAACGTAGGGAAGCAATTATCGTACTTACAATTGGCTCCCCTAATCAATTATTATCGTAATTAAATAAACAATCATTGTTTTCAGGTTGGATGCAGGCGGAAAATCGTCCGTTCGCTGTCTTCCTACCTACCTTCGTTCGTAGCCAGTATATTCGCGTCCGCCGAGCGACGCGGACCTATCGGGCGTCCGTACCGATCCAATTGCTTTGTGAAAACTCGTCGCGAGTGTTCCAAATTCAAATTTTGATATTTGTGCTTCTCTGTTGTTTTGTTTTTTTAATTATTTGCTCCTGCACGGATTTTTCACTGGAGACTAAAAAGGTTTGTTGTTTTTTTTTTAAATTAATGGTGTTGTAGCTCTACTTTTAAAGCTCGTTTATGGTTTGTTTTTCGTTTGTTGACTAGATAACGAAACATTAAAGATTCCATTTGCCACTGCGGGGTAAATTTTAAAAAATTACTCAAGCCTTGTGACTTCGAAAGTTGGCGCTCATTTTCAATAAAATAAAAACAGTGTTATTTTTTTATTTAAGTTAATTCCATTGTTCTTGTAAGTGCTATTTTATTGAAGGATGATGAGTGCATTATTCTGTAAAGGTATTTTCTTTGCCGTTTTTTTCTCACGGAACATGCAACAGTTGAGTGCGGTTTATTTCTGCTCACTTCCCGTAATTTATCAAATAAGTACTTAGCCAAGTGTTACGATGTTTGGTAATGCGGAAACTAATTTACTAGCACAGTACATAGACACCTACTCGTTACTGATTTTTTTTCATTTGACCTCTATTAAAACATTTTTTAAGTTTTTAAGTCTGGCTAGGCATATACAGTTGATATTTAAAAAATAAAAGAGCAATAAAGATTCCTAAGAGTTAGAAAACATGTGATGATTTCCGTCATCACAGTGACAAATACAACTTAATTATTATAAAAAATTAAATATACAAAAAACTCCAATATAGGCAATGAAAACAAGCTTATTTTCAACCCATCATAATAATAAGATAAATTTTTCAACCGACTTCCAAAAAGGAGGAGATACTCAATTCGACTGTATTTTTTTATGTGTGTTACCTCAGAACTTTTGACTGGGTGAACCGATTTTGATGATTCTTTTTTTTATTGGAACGCTAGTGCTTCCCGTGTAGTCCCATAAACTATATCAAAATCGGTTTAGTTTATTAGAAAATTAACAAAAACCAAAAATAATAATGCAAAATTGTACTAAGTTGTTGCGATGGAAGTCGGTTTTTTTAACGTTTTTACTATCGTTAAAGTCATAATAAAACTGTTATCGATATAAATTACGGTTATTTTTATCGTAATGGACAAATATGACAACCCTAATAATAATAATACGTACCAGACTATAAACAGAGTGTTCAAAAACCATTTTTATGAGCTATTTAATCTTTATCTGTATTTCCCGATTCGTATAATTTAGGAATCTTCAAGACGAGAGTGAATAGGCACTATTTGAGCTGGCATGTTAAATCTTCGGCTGCATCGGCACTTACCATCAGGTGAGTTGCAGCCAAACGCACTCAAATTTTTATTAAAAAAAAACACCCGAGAAACATTACCCTCATTGTTCGCAGTCGGGTAAAAATACTGTTCTAAATATTATTTTTCACTCTTAATTGAATCTGGGCAGGTTATTAAAATATGAAAATGCCGACAGCCCGGCCGGACTCACAAGGGAATGGCGACTTACAATTTTCTCGTTGAAAATAGAACCTGTATTCATTTCCTCTGAGAGATATAAAAAGATTGAATTTTTTAAATTAGTTTTTTGTTTTTTTATTTGTATAGTTATTTTTGTGTCTGCATATTATTTTTGTTGCTGACAAATAAAATGGATTGCTGCAATAATGTGTACGTATTTTTAAGCCACGACGCAAACAGAGGGAGAGTTTAACGTGTGTATCTGTGTGTCTGTCTGTGGAATTACAGCAACCAATGATGATGCCAAGGGCTTACCAATTGTGAATTTTAAAAAATAGGATTATATTCTGAAATATAGAAGGTTTAGTAATATTAAAAACTGAAAGTAACGCAACGTAACGTCAAACTGATTTGTTCAATGAACAATACGTAATAATTTTGATTTTTTAAGACGGAAGCGGGCTTAACAATATTCCCCAACGCAATAAGGAACTGGCTATGTTATCTTCAAGCCGGAACACATCAATGTTGTTAGCATGGTGGTAGCTATTCATGCAGACTTATAAAATGCCATTCCACCGACCAAACCGAGTCTTACAAAGGTATACTACACCGGGAATCGAATCTGCGACCTCCTAATATGAAGCATTACGCCTTAGAGGTGGTTGAAAATCAACCAAGCGTTTACATGACTATAGGTGTAGGTAACAAAATTGGTTTAGGATCCAGTTCCAGAGGGTTCTACGTAACTCATTTTGGTATATATTTACACTCATTTTGTGTAGGTAACAAAATTGGTTTAGGATCCAGTTCCAGAGGGTTCTACGTAACTCATTTTGGTATATATTTACACTCATTTTGGTATATATATTTACACTCATTTTGGTATATATTAACACTCATTTTGGCATATATTTACACTAATTCCACAGAAATTGAATAAAACCACACGTTATAATTTGTCAGCAACCGGTTACGAACACCATCTTCAGGCTATTTGGCTTGGCTTGGTTCTACGTAAGTTTCTCTTAATAACTTTTGTGAAGTGGCCAATGGTCAATTCGCAAAAACAACGACTCTTCATACAAATTGATCAGCCCTTTGTGAATTTTTGTATGGAGATTTTTTTTTGTGAATGTACTAGTTGACTGCAAATCATAAGTCATTTGAGTTACATTTTATGATCTTTCAAAAACGAAATTTTGTTCATAAAATGTATGAAATAGGAAACCGTGAAAGTTCACACATTCCGTCAAAGGGGCCGCCCTAAGTTCAATCGCGCCGCCTGCCGCGCCGCCGACGTTTTCGGCCGCGAAGTCGACGCCGCGATTGAACTTAGGGCGGCCTCTTTGATGGAATATTTGACGCGAGCCGGCAGTGGCGAGAAGCGTTTATCAAAGTTGCAGCTAATTCAGCGAACAGACTATAAAAATCAAAACACAATGAAAAACGAAATTAGCAATATATATTTTTTAAATTGGGGGAACCAAAGTAACCGAAATAGCTCACATATTCGTTAACTGAAGTGGCAGTGAGCAGGGCACATAGCTCGTAGAACCGATAGCCCTTGGAGCAGTAAAGTTTTGGAGTGGCTATCGCGAACTGGAAAACGTAGCGTAGGCAGGCCTCCCACGCGGTGGACTGACAACCTGATGAAGATCGCGGGATGCGGGCAAAGCAGGACCTGTCGTCGTGGAAATCCCTTTGAGAGGCCTTTGTGCAGCAGTGGACGTATTTCGGCTGATATGATGATGAAAATTGGGGGAGGGCAATTTAGGAAATTACATTTCTTTATTAATTATTGGTGATACAGTCAACTGCACTATTGATTATGTGTTCTATGGGACTAGTTGTTCAGTATGATGATAGGTATAAACCCTACTAAGCAGATTCTACTCCAACTGGGATGATGTTGATGACAGCATCAAAAATAAATTATGAACTCTTGATCACTAAATTGCCCTCCTACTTAAACTTCGGAAAACCCTACTCGTTTTGTTTGCCATCAAGTCTCCGATTTTGAATTTACTAAAATCACAAAATGAGTACATAAATGACGCTGCAAAACTATGACCACACCTCGGACACATCATACAACGGACAAGAAATGATATTTCTAAAAACAAATCACGGCGAAATTCCGTACGTTCGAGAAACAAACTACCACCAATCTGTATCAATGGGGGTAAGGTCGCAATCTAGAGAGCGGCAGGCAGAGTCCATACTGTATGTTAGTACTAATTTATACTTTGTCATGACGTCCCACCTAGTTCAAAGTATATACTAACATACAGTATGGACCCTCTGTGCCCCTCTCTAGATTGCGACCTCACCCCCTCGTCACCAAGATTGATACAGATTGGTTACAGTTTGGTTCTGGAACGTTTAGGAATCCGCCGTGATTTTGTTTGCTCCGTCATTTGTTTTTAGAAATATCATTTCACGACCGTTTGTATGCAGTGTCCGGGGTGTGCCTAGATATTTAAAAAATTTTTTAGAACAAAATTTCGTTTTTGACAGATGATAAAAGTAAGTCAGATTAATTGCAGTTATCGTCCCTATTTAGTGACAGTCTTTAGTATGTCCATAGATCCAATAATTATAATGTCGTTCAATTTAATCAATCCCGACTTTCAAAGTGTCATTGTGGGAAATAAAAATATTAAAACAATTGCAAGTGAAAACTACCATTGTTAATAAACAATCTAGGTTCAGAACAAAATAACAGTGCGGTTTACAAACCTAACCTTTGTTCTGTCACAACGACATTTCAATAATGTATCTGTCGCAGGCATAATGTATGATTGGTCATTTTACAAACGGTCAGGAAAACTATAATAATAATTGACTGTTAAATCAGTCAAACCTGATCGAACCTAACATCGCTCGTTTCGCGAGTTCATTTACAATCTGCCGTACGGCATTTTGACAATTTGCCTGGGCCGGAATTTTACAATCTGCGTACAGAATTTTACAATTTGCCTGACAGTTCATATACGGACGAATTATTGAAATTTGCCTGGCTCGACATTTTACAATCTGCGTACAGAATTGTACAAATTGCTTGACCATTTGTAAAATGACTAATCATACATTCGCTTGTTAATTTTAAAATCGGCGTACAGCATTTTACATGTTGCCTGACCGTTTATATACGGACGAATTAAACAATTTGCCTGAACGTATGTCAAATAACTAATCGTACAATTTGCTTGCCACATATCCAGCATTGTTCATAAGTGGCCAATGTTTAATACGTTACAGTGACAGAAAAATTTTGGATGTCACGGTCAAAATTTCACTGTCAACTATATACCTATAATACGTAATAGTATTACGTCTCACTCTACGGTCAAAGTATATATATTAGTAAGTACTAACATACAGTATGGACACTCCCTGCCGCTCTCTAGATTGCGACCTCACCCCCTCGTTACCCAAGTTGATACAGATAGGTAACAGTTTGTTTGGTCTAACTTATAGGATTTCGCCGCCATTTTGTTTGTTCCGTCATTCCTTTTTTGAAATGTCATTTCTGGCCCGTTGTATGAAGTGTCCAGGGTGTGCTACGGTTATCCATCATCATTATATCAGGCGAAAGACGCCCACTCCTGTACAAAAGCCTCACTTAAGAGGACTATGAACCCACGGCGAAAATTATACTTTTCATACATTCGACGAAAACTATTTTCTCCTCTTAAAAGTAATACGTACCAATTTTTGATAGGTTTCGTTTTTAAATTGATGATTCATCATATCAGCTCATATACGTCCCCATCGAGGGGCTCGAGCCTACCCTGAATTAGGGCGATCGGGCCTTAGTCAACCACGCGGGCCCAGTGCGGGTTGGTCGACTTCACAAAGAACCTGCGAGTTTCTTTGCAGGTGTGTGCATGTTTCCTCACGACGTTTTCCTTCACCGTAAGAGCGTCGGATAAACGTACATATGAAATCGAAATTGGAAAACACATTGGTACGTTGCAGGATTCGAATCACGATCTCCCGGTCAGGAGGTAGCGGCCCTTGCCATTGCGCCACCGACGCTCTTTACGATAGAGTATAAACAAATAAAACTTTTTAAAAACATGTTTCTTGTCCCCTTGTTTTTTATTGTTTTTTTTTAAGTAAATCCGCTAAAATACCACATATTTATTGAAAATTTCAGCCGGCTGCCTATGACGGTTGAAAAGGCCTTTTAAAGACATACATACACCTCAAGAACATTACCTTCTTTTTTAAGCAGTTGGGTAAAAAAAGAATATGAATGGTTCATTCTATATTTTATTTGGTGCAGAAACAAAATCCAATCCTACTTAATATAATAAACGCGAAAGTTTATAAGAATGTATGATTGTTACTCTTTCACGCAAAAACTACTAAACGGATCTGGCTGAAATTTGGTAGGTAGATAGATTAGGACCTGGATTAACACATAGGCCACTTTTTTCCACACTCGCGAGCCACTTGTGGCTCGCTCACTGCGCACCCTCGAAAAGTCATAGAAACGTTGTCCACGCGGGTGAAACCGCAGGAAACAGCTAGTACAAAATAATTCACTTACAAAACGAAAGTACTTAAAATAAATAGCTAAATAAATTTGCATTTCGATTACAACTGCACACAATGGTTCATGGGTTTGACCGTAAATTCCATGTGGACAGTCGTCCAAAATCTCGAGTACAAGCACTGTGTTAATTATTGGATATACAGGATGTAACAAAATTGGTGTAGGTCCCGTTAACTGGGGCTTCTACTCATCATACTGAACAACTTTTGTTCTATGTCTTTGCTGAAATCGCAAAAATAACCTAACTACTCCGGGAGTGCCGACAGAAGTGTACATTTTTTACAGTTTTATAAGTTTTGAACCTCCGAGTGTTCCTGGTAAGGTGGCGGTAACAGTGTCGCGAGTTCAATGGGTTTTTTCCCATCTCAAAAATGCCCAACACGCTTAAATAAGTTTTCAATTCAAAAATTACCCCTTCATACAAATCGAATCAAACTTTGTGCATTTTTGTATGGAGTTTTTTTTTTTTGAGAATTGTCTATGGGTTTCTTGGATGTTCAGTAAGATGAATAGAACCCCCAGTTAACGGGTCCTACAATAATTTTGTTACATCCTGTATAAAAAAAGTAACAACTTCATATCAAATACATTTCAATCTCAGAAGACTCAAAACCAGCTAGCAATACCACTTGTAAATAATAATCGAACAGTTTAGTAATTTTTTGTAACATCCAACACGTAGATACTCATTTGACCTTCAGACAAGGAGAAAAATAAGCCTTTTTTGTTCAACTCAATCATTTTTTTTCTTATATCAGCAAGACTAGTTTTATATTACTATGTATAGGCCAAAGACATTGATATATCCGCTCCGTTTTTTGGCGAGGAGATCTGAATGAAAACACTTTAATTTAGACATTATTGTGGAATTTGAAGTACTTTTAGGATTTAGAGTAGACTCAAGCCCTTTGGTGGGGACGTATATGGACTGATATGAAGTTTGTTAATGTCCGCTATACATCTTTTAAATCCCACCAAAATCATCATTTTTAATCAACTACAAAAAGGAGATTTATCAATTCGACACGTATTTATGCAATATTATTGGAACTGCAATATATTCACATATTATGATCTATTCATCAGTTCATATATAAGGTGTAACAAAATTAGCTGAAACTATTTTAACTGGTGCTTCCACCCATGAAACTGAACAACTTTCCTTATGGAACCCATAATCAAATCGCAAAAAAAATTGGCTCTCCCATAATAACTCTATCAGCTTATCAGCCAACTTAGTCTACTCGGATTTCCTTTGTTTTATTGATGTTAAATGTGATATTAGATGACCATGTTTTCTTAGTCTTCGTGACTAAAAGAATAAGGCGGCATGCCCATGTTTCCTTAGCCTTCGTGACTGAAAAAAAACGCATTTCCTGTCCACGCACTTTCGTCCCCGAAATCACTCCCACAGATTGCAGGGAAGCAAATGAAAGATGTTACTCATCTAAAATGATTTTGATCTACCTGACTGGAATTTTTTGTAAGTACATACCAACTTAACACCTACGTAACCGTTAAGGCTAACATTACTTAAAATTATCGTCGGTGTAATAAATATTAGTATAATGGAGTTAACAATTTGAGTCGATTGGGACAAGTCGTTAAACAGTTCTTATCTGTACATTAACGAGTTAATGACATTCTGACGTAAAAGTGTGTAAACATAGATTGTTTATTTTTAAATGTTGTCACGCTACCTAGGTCAGGGCTAGGCAAGCTTTTAACAGGCTTTTGTTTAATTTTCAATGTTCGTCTGTATGTTTTAAGTAAGTTGTTTATGTAAGACCCACTTCCCAGTTTCCGATTAAGCTGAAATTTTGTATGCATGTGTAGTTTGGATGACAATTCACTGTCGGCTAAGTGACGTCACTATTGAATAAACTATATAATATAACAATGGAATAAATAAATGATTAATTCATTCTAGAAATTAAAAAAAAAACCTGATTAAACGGCGAAATCGGAGCAACTTAATTTACGGCAAAGTATATATATTAGTACAAACATACAGTATGGACACTCCCTGCCGCTCTCTAGATTGCGACCTCACCCCCTCGTCACCCAGGTTGATACAGATTAGTTACAGTTTGGTTGTCGAACGTATAGGATTTCGCCGCCATTTTGTTTGTTCCGTCATTCCTTTTTTGAAATGTCATTTCTGGCCCGTTGTATGAAGTGTCCAGGGTGTGTTTTCGACGACCATTTTGTTTTCCGTCGTTTAGATTTTTTTTACACATAGATGCACATTTATTACTATTATTTTTACGATTGGGAAGCCCTTGGCATTATCTCATCTGATGGTAAGTGACGATGAAGCCGAAGATGGAAGCGGGCTTGCCTAAAGTCTTTCCAGAGTGTCCATCATTTTAGCGATCACACCACCCCCTATATCTTAAGGTTTCGACTGGAAATAGATCACATTCATAAATGTCTGAACAGATTTTGTTGAATCATAGTTAAGAACACTCTAGATCAAGTCACCTTTCATACAAAAACAAAAAAAAAATCTGTTTTCTCGATTGGGAGCTACGTTGCTACAGACAGATAAACAGATACTCACTTACTGCACTGGCTAAGCGACCCGAAGAGGATCTTGGCCTGCGACACTTTTTGACGGCATCCGTCACGATCCTGCGCTACTTCTTGCCAGTTGAGGGCATTGAGGTCTTTTTCGACCTCATCCCTCCAGCGGTATCCAGGTCATCAAACCGGGCGTCCGCCCCACATTCTCTTTTTTGACGGCGATATTATATCCCATCCTCTCCACGTGGCCGAGCCACCGTAGTCTGGCAGCTTTAGTTTTGCAAACGATATTGAGTTCGAAGACTAGGTCTTAATGCTTCTGGTTTCTTCGGGGAGATTCTGGGACCAGTTAGACGAGACAATCTCGTTTTAAACTTAAAAAATAGGCAGCCTACTTCGGGGGTTATAAAAATAAAATACGACTCCAATTGAATGGCGTGAATCGACAAAAAAATGTTTTATCAACTGCCAGCCAATATACAGGGTGGGAAGGAGTATACCGTCTGATTTTAACCAACGATTCTAGTGCCTATTTGGACCAAAAAAAGTTAGAAAAACATTGCTGGATAAAGCCTAATTTTCGGGATATTCAGTAATTCTAAGTTGAAAAATCTCAAAAATCTCAAGGGTAAAACGCCTAATATCAGATATTTATCTGACGTTTGTTGTTTAGAGCTCTTAATAATCAAGTGTTATACTGACGTCACAAGCATTCTCCACTCGTCATTTATCGTATTTTGTCGGAGTCGTTCGTGAAGTGTGAAGTTTTCTTTTTCACTCTTTAGACTATGGTTTCGTTCAGAAGGGATTACTATCGATAATTTATTTTTGTTCCAGAAATTAAGTAAGTTAATGAGGCAGTTTTGGACCCATGTTGATATAACATTATTTATTCGTAATACCACCGGAAATCCATGGTTAAAATCTGTCGGTATACTCTTTCCCATGCACCCTGTATATATTATCTCGTTTCTTTTTATGAATGAGTCTTAAATTAAAACTATTTTAATTATGTAGAATGGGCAAAAATATTGACTAAGTAAACACTGTTGACCTCGGTTATCGAAGAAGTAATGTAAATACAAAGTTTAAATAAAATATGTTAGCTAAAGCTTAGTAATTAAATGAACATAACTTTAATTGTAGAAAATATTGTCCTTTGCAAATCTTGCATAATTTGCAAGTTGTTAGTTAACTTGTCACGTTTCATAAGATTACATCTTCTATGACTTGGTCTAGTCATCGAATGCGCCTAGTGTATTTAGGTTAACGACATCTTAAGGTTATAATATTAGATAGATAATAGATAATATTATAAATGCGAATGTAACTCTGTCTGTCTGTTACGCTTTCCCGCAAAAACTACTGAACGGATTTGGCTGAAATTTGGTAGGTAGACAGATTAGGACCTGGCTTAAGACATAGGCTACTTTTTACCACGCTCGCGAGCCGCTTGCGGCTCGCGCACTGCGCACCCTCGAAAAGTCATAGAAACGTGGTCCACGCGGGTGAAGCCGCGGGAAACAGCTAGTAGAATATAATTAATTTATTATCTTATCTTATAATTCTTTATTTGAGATAGTTGATACTTTTGAATGTAGGTTCTTGGTGGAACATTATATCACACATATTGGTATATGTCTAAACTTCTTTATTAACTTAATTCTTTTATTGCTTTTAAATTTTTGAAGTACCTAAAACTTCTTTACGCACGCTTGACTTGGAGAGTAAGCTGGTCAATGCGTTACGCGAACGGTGATTTCTAGCGTTACGAAAAGAGTGTTAGGGCGAAGCGAACGGCATGCTTGATTGGGGAGTATGCTGGTGACTGCGTTACTCGAACGGTGATTAAGTTTTATTTCAGTCGCGTGGTTTTTGAAGTAAGTTTCTTTACGCACGCTTAACTTGGGCAGTGAGCTGATGAATGCGTGACGATAGCTTTACGGAAATTGTCGTCGGGCAAAGCGAACGGAAGCAATAATATCGGTTGCCAAGGCAACAATATCGGTTGTCAAAACAATCAAAACCAAACATATAAAATATAAAAGATTTGTTCATTTTCAGAGGATAATAAAACTCTTTTCATAAACTGTCTATATAAGACAAAAAAGATTTGATTATTATCTGAAAACGTTCATAAAAGTGTTTACCTTCATACAGGAGCTAAAGAAGTTTTACTTCAGTCGTGTGGTCTAAAGCACATTCGAATTTTTATTAATTAATTTATTTATTTAAAACCTATTTGCTATTAAATATACGGTAAATATTCAAAAAGTCTTACAATATTTCTAGCCCTTCGGTCGCCTACGTAACTAGATATTTTTTTTGAATGTAGCTACATCAATGTTATTGGCATGAAAATGTTAATTACAAGTAATACAAAGAAATTAATAAAATAAGTCAAGTAATAATAATAATAATAATATTCTGGGACAAATCACACATGGTCATCTGACCCCAAAGTAGGATTCCCTGTGTTATGGGAACCAGAGACTGATATACATACTAATATACGTTTAAATACATACATATATAGATATTTAACACCCAGACACAGAGCAAACAAATCTGCTCATCACACAAATGCTTGCCCTGGGTGGGGATCGAACCCACAACTCTCGGATCAGTAGTCAGGGGCACTAACCACTGAGCCACCGAGTCAGTCAGTAATTAATTAACACTTGTAATATTAAAATAAATAAATAAATAATAAATAAGTATTCTGGGTATTATTATTATTCTTCTAAATGACAATGTATTCCTATAATCGTCTGTACATATTATATTGACATTACTTAAGCTTTAGAAAATCGTCAATGGAATAAAATATGTCTTGAGGAAACCACTCATGTTGCCTTAAACTTGATAAAAGGCACTTCTTGAATCATACATATCCTATCCTATCCTATCCTACTAATATTATAAACGCGAATGTTTGTAAAAATGAATGGATGTATGTTTGTTACTCTTTCACGCAAACACTACTAAACGGATCTGGCTAAAATTTGGAAGGTAAATAGATTAGACCTGGATTAACACACAGGCTACCTTTTTCTACGCTCGCGAGCCGCTTGTGGCTCGCGCACTGCGCACCCTCAAACGTTGTCCACGCGGGTGAAGCCGGGGAAAACAGGTAGTTGTAAATAATGTGATCCATTCAGTAGCAAATAAGCAAAACGAGACACAATACAAATACCTTCAAATCGTCGCATCTTCGTATTTGTTTCTCTGTGGCTCACTATTGTCTCTGGTGATCTATTGTCTGTTAAATATGAATGAGGCAGCAACGTGAAAATAAGTCATTATTTTATGATATACTTACTAGCTTTTGCCCGGGGCTTCGCCCGCGTGGACATCGTTTTTATGACTGTATTTTAGGGTGAGTGGTGCGCGAGCCGCAAGCGGCTGGCGAACGCGCACATCAGTTTTCCTCAGATCCTTCTGATCTATCAACGCACAGCTAAAACCACTGAACGGATCAGGTTGAAATTTGGCATACACATAGCAATTACCTTACGACACAGGCATTCGCTAAGAAAGGATTTTGGGTAATTCCCACGGGAACTGGAAAAAACGGTATCTGCGCGGGCGAAGCCGCGGGAAACAGCTAGTCAGTATATATGTATAATAGGAAACCGTCACTGACTGTCTGAGTGATCTATCAACGCACAGCTTAAACCACTGGACGGGTCGGGTTGAAATTTTGATATACAGAATAAAACTACGTCGTTGGAACGGAGAAAATTGGGATCAGCACGGGCGAAGCCGACGGAAACAGCTATTGTTTGTATATTAAATAACTATTATTAAAATTATCTACATAATATATAAACTAGGTATATTCGTTAATATCATTATCCTGTAATTATTGAACACTCACATCCGAAAAAATAATGATTTATTATAAAAACGAATCCATTAAAAAAATCGACGGCCACGACCTTGATATAACAGTGGCCGCGGATTGTACTACCCAAATGAATAATAGGAATTGTATCTGCCGTGTTTGTTTTTATCCAACTGCCCATACAGGAGAGTAATGTTATACATACATACTTAAATAGTGTATGTACCTATTTAAGTATGTATGTATGTCTGTTTCTATGTCTGAGCCTGAAACTTAAGGCGGTAATATTACAGATTTTCATTATTTTTGACGTCAATTACTCCTAAACGATAGCTACGTGTGCTAAGGCAGGTACCTATATGCTACATCCTACCTTTCTGAAATTTAGCCAACTTCTAGGTTTTAAGAAATTATACCACGTTCCCTCCGCGTCTTGTGCCCTCTATCGTACCATTTTTGGGGGAGGGGGCACCCCCTTTTTTGGGGTATAATAATTTGGATCTCTGTGAATAAAGTGGTGTCATATAAAAATAATATATAACCCTAACTACACTACACCTACACTACACTACCCTACTCTAAACCAATTATTTTTTGACTGATATTTTATTGTTGGGTTTTTTTAATTTAATTCCGAGAATTTTCATATTTATTCACCTTTTAAACCTTCTCTAGACTTCCACAAATAATTCAATACCAAAATTAGCCAAATCGGTCCAGCCGTTCTCGAGTTTAAGCGAGACAAACGAACAGCCAAAAATATACTTAAGGGTATGTATAAAAACTCGAAGGTTGTGTGTGAAGTGAACCAAAATTATTATTTTTTTATTTAATTCCGAGCGTTTTTAATTTTATTCACCTTTTAAACCTTCTCTGGACTTCCACAAATAATTCAATACCAAAATTAGCCAAATCGGTTCAGCCGTTCTCGAGTTTTAGCGAGACTAACGAACAGCAATTCATTTATATATATATATAAATTTTTATCAGGTAGCGGTTTGCAAGATACAGACCCACGTATAGGGGGAATTCCCAATTTTTGGCAAGTTTTCACACGATTGCCTATAAAAAAGGAGTGTTGGCAAGTTTTCACACTATTGCCCACAAAAAAGGAGTGTTGGCAAGTTTTCACACGATTGCCCACAAAAAAGGAGTGGTTTTTTATCACAATTGGTAAGCCCTTGGCATCATCTCACCTTGTAGTAAGTAACGATGTATTGTTTTCAGAATAAATGTACATTAATGTATGTACATTTTTTATCCCACGTTAACTTTTTTTTATCTACAATTTATAAGCCCTTGGCATCATCTCACCTGATGGTAAGTGATGATGAT
Organism: Coleophora flavipennella; assembly: GCA_947284805.1. Taxonomy (NCBI): domain Eukaryota; kingdom Metazoa; phylum Arthropoda; class Insecta; order Lepidoptera; family Coleophoridae; genus Coleophora; species Coleophora flavipennella. Next base: position 9,172,530 of record OX369293.1, on the reverse strand, counting down.
GCCGAAGATGGAAGCGGGCTTATCAAGATTCCCCAATGCAATGGGGATTTGGCTATCTTATCGTCTCAGATCATTACAGCTCATATATGTCCCCACCGAGGGGCTCGAGCCTACCCTGAATCAGGGCGATTAGGCCTTAGTCGACCACGCGGGCCCAGTGCGGGTTGGTCGACTTCACAAACAACCTTCGAGTTTCTTCGCAGGCGTGTGCAGGTTTCCTCACGATGTTTTCCTTCACCGTTAAAGCAATCGGTAAGTATGTACGTAAGTTTTTGAAAAACTCATTGGTACATTGGCCGTCCAGATTTGAACCCGGTACCTCTGGTTAGATGGACCGAGTCGTTACCGGTTGAGCCACCGACGCTTATCGTCTATCTATCTTTTATTAATAATTTAAAGCAAATTACAAGTCATTTTAAACATACGATTATAAATTTATAATATATATATTTTTTTAACTTAATTAAATGTTATTATAAAGCATTTCGCTGTTATTATAGGAACACATCAATACTGTTAACACTGATGTTTTGCAGCAAGACAAGATGGTGGTAGCTAGTCAGGCGGGCAATGGAAATATCCTACCACCAGCCAAACCGAGTCTTACAAAGTTGACCTCACCGGGAAATGAACCTGCGACCTCCTGGTGTGACGCGAATGGACTAACCATTACGCCATCATCATCATCATATTAGCCGAAAATCGTCCACTGCTGGACAAAGGCCTCCCCCAAGGATTTCCTCGACGAACGGTCCTGCGCTGCCCGCAGCCATCGGCTTCCCGCGATCTTTACCAGGTCTACCGCGTGGGAGGTCTGCCTACGCCATGGAGGCTGAACGTTTCTGAACAGCTTGATGGAAAGTATCGTTGGATTCGTCTTGATCCCGTGAGTGACTCAAGATACATTTTACCCGACTGACTTCTCTCCACCACCGATCCCAGGATCAGGTACTTCCCAAAAAGAGGGGTCATATTATTAAATTAATTTTATTCATATCAGCTCATATACGTCTCCACCGAGGGGCTCGAGCCTACCCAAAATTAGGGCGATCGGGCCTTAGTCGACCACGCGGGCCCAGTGCGGGTTGGTCGACTTCACACACAAACTACGAGTTTCTTCGCAGACGTGTGCAGGTTTCCTCACGATGTTTTCCTTCTCTGTAAGAGCGTCGGATAAACTTACATATGAAATCTAAATTCGAAATCGTATTTGGTACATGGCAGGTTCGAACCACGACCTCCCGGACAGGAGGCGGCGGCCTAGCCATTACGCCACCGACGCTATTATTAAATATAGTATCGTAATACTGTGATAAAGTCGTGTTTTTATTAAATATTTAATTTAGTTATATTTTAATCTCTACAAAGACCTTCGGGAAAGACTTTCAGTCTCATGAGTATGAGTAGGTAGACCCTTAAAATTAATTCAGTGTTTTCAATTTGATCCTTTATTGTTTGTCCCCAAAGCCTACAGTTAGAACTTCATCGAACTAACTTCTATATTGGCAGAGTTAGTTTTACTAGAGGTAGTGTATCCGTCCGACATTCATCTCTAGGGTATCATCTTAAAGCGTCGGTGGCTCAACCGGTAACGACTCGGTCAAAGTAAATATATTAGTACTAACATACAATATGGACACTACCTGCCGCTCTCTAGATTGCGACCTCACTCCCTCGTCACTAATATTGATACAGATTGGTTACAGTTTGGTTCTCGAACGTATGGGATTTCGCCGCGATTTTGTTTTATCCGTCATCTGTTTTTAGAAATGTATTTCATGACCATTTGTATGCAGTGTCCGGGGTGTGAATCGGTCTTCCTTACCAGAGGTCCCGAGTTCAAATCGTAACTTAAGTAAATATACTTACCGATGGCTTAGACGGTGACGGAAAACATCGTGAGGAAACCTGCACATCTGATTCCAGATGTGTATGAAGGTCGCGTTGCACACGTGCGTAGGAGTAATTCTAAAATGCCTAACACGTGACCGAGGGTGAAGCTAAGTGCAACACCAGGCAACCGTCGTCTATCCCTTGGTTAGCAAGGTTAATTGTGTCACACGATAAGAGAGAGAGAGAGAGCATCTCTAGGGTATACCAGACTGATCACCAAAGTTTCACGGAAAAATACAAGAAATACCTTGCTCACCTAGATATGGATTGTAGTTTGTTTGTTATATGCCCGCATACTGGCCGCTTTGGGACTGTTTTTCTTTCTTTTCTGTTGTGGACCTTACAAAAAGTTTTTATGCGCAGGTAGGTTCGTTTGGAGGTAGTTTTGTAACTAATAGAACGAATTGGTAATCGAAAATGTTGTTGATTTAATGGAAATGTTTTCTTAGCATCGTCAGGTACTTTAAAAATAAGTTTTTATAATAAGTGTTATCATAATTCAAGTCAAGGCCATTATATTTATTTTCACTATGTTATCGGGCTGTACATTCATGGGTCGTGCATTATCTTGTCAGGCATTATTGCGACCCCGTAATGCATGTTTCCAATTTAAAAAAAAACCGTAAAGTGCGAGTCAGAACCGCACACAAAGGGTACCGTACCATCATGCTAGATGGCGCTAGTACAAAGGGTTTTTCGAAACACGTTTTTTGTATGGAGATTTTTCACTTTTTCTAGTTTTTAGTATTTGTTGTTATAGCGGTAACGGAAACACATCATCTGTGAAAATTTCAACTGTCTAGCTATCACGGCTCATGAAATACAGCCTGGTGACAGACAGACAGACGGACAGCGGAGTCTTAGTAATAGGGTCTCGTATTTACCCTTTTGGTTATGGACAACTAGCTTCAAAGCCTTGAGCTTCGCCGCAAAGTTGTCTATCTTTCGGTTTTCTATCGAATTAATTTCGGAAAGTGTGCTCAAGAACTTCACGACCTCATTCCCCCAGCTCCATTCCACCTTCGGTCAACGAGACGCAGGGGGATGTTCCACCTATTTGTCCTTGCCTGCGCTGTGTTTCCCGACTCCTACAATTTGGGTATCTTCAAGGCGAGAGTGAAAAGGCATTATTTGAGTTTGCGTGTACCATACTCGACTACATCGTCACTTACCATCAGGTGAAATATAGTCAAAGGCACTCAAATTTATAATAAAAAAATGGCACCCAAAAAAGGCGAGCACAGTATTTCCTACGATAGTGTTGAAAACAACAAAATATAATTCTGAAACCTTGATCCACATCTATTGATGATAATCACATCAACTCTTGGACACCAAAAGCATAGTATATACAGGATGTAACTAAATTGGTGTACGTCCCGTTAACTGGGGCTTCTACTCATCATACTGAACAACTTTTGTTCTAAGTCTCTGCTGAAAACATTTTTTTAAAATTAATACATACAAATCGATCAGCTGATTTTAAATTTATACTTCAAAATACATGTTAGTCATAACTAGAGTTGAAAGTAACGGTGTAGACCTATCTTTGGGTTTAATTTTCTATCAAGCCAAAACTGCTGAATCGTGTTTCTAATAGTTTTTGACTTTAGAGTACATCATCGACAATAAGGGTTTGTTTTTTCAACCCTGGGTTTTCTATCGTTTAGGAGTATAACTAACGTCAATAATAACGAAAATCTGTAATATTACCGCCTTAAGCCTGTACCACACATTTGACAGACGGGCCAGAAATGACATTTCAAAAAAGGAATGACGGAACAAACAAAATGGAGGCGAAATCCTATACGTTCGACAACCAAACTGTAACCAATCTGTATCAATCTGGGTGACGACGAGGGGGTGAGGTCGCAATCTAGAGAGTGGCAGGGAGTGTCCATACTGTACGTTAGTACCAATATAATTACTTTGCCTGTACTATGAAATAACTAAGACTAAAATACAGCAAGCACCGCTGAACCATTACGGCTATTAGTCGACCGCAACACAGACAAGGTTAAACCAATTATTTGTACATTGCATATACTTGTACCTACCTAGCTGAGTTGCTACTGGGTCGGAGCCTACCTGCCTATTTTCAGGTACCTCTCTACTGTAAATGTTGCAGCCATATTGTAGAATTATCTATTTTACAAAACTTTTTTACCGATTAAAAAACTCCGAATAAAACCGAACCGGACGGACAGACAGACAAGCAGTCAGGTTAGGTTTCATATCAGCTCTTATTCGTCCCCACCGAGGGGCTCGAGCCTACCCTGAATTAGGGCGATCAGGCTTTAGTCGACCACGCGGGCCCAATGCGGGTTGGGCGACTTCACACACAACCTGCGAGTTTCTTCGCAGGCGTGTGCAGGTTGCCTCACGATGTTTTCCTTCACCGTAAGAGCGTCGGTTAAACGTACATATGAAATCTAAATTCGAAATCACATTGGTACGTGGCAGGTTCGAACCACGACCTCCCCGGACAGGAGGCGGCGGCCCTAGCCGTTACGCCACCGACGCTCTTTGGTTAGGTTAGGTTAGGTTAAGTTAGAATATATGTCTTGTTCTACCGTGAAGTCCAACTCGGTTACGTTAAGTCCAACTCCAGCTTAGAAGTCAAAGCAATAAAAAGATATACGGCCATTTTACGGCCATTTTGTCACATATTTTGATACTCGTAATGTATCAAAATATGTGAGATATTCTAGAAGATTTAGGAAAAACATGTAATATTAATTTATTTAGAAGTTGTATTAAAACAATAAAAGAAACATTAACTGTAAAATCATTATTAGATCTACCTATTAACGTTTTCATCTCAGTAGAAATCGTTAATTAAAAACTACGTTCAAATTATTTTTGTAGTTAGGTATAATATAATTTTACGATGTTTTGCATAAGTTATAAAGTAGTGATTGATGGGTTTATTAAACTGATTAAGTCCGAAACGAAGTTACACTTAAAAAAAAACGCTTCTGTCACGTAGTGGTTAGTCCTTTTCGCTTCACATCAGGAGGTTGCAGGTTCGATACCCGGTCGGGTCGTACTTTGTAAGACTCGGTTTGGTTGGTGGTAGGACATTTTCACTGCACTGTTTTTCCTACGCCGTACATGTCGTAGAACGGTATTTACTATTTTGGGTCTAATCAAGAACAACAACGATACATGCAGTTGATTGTACTTTTATTAAATAACTAGCTGTCCCGGCGAACTTCGTACCACCTTACACTAAACTACCCTACCCTACACTACACTACACTACCCTATATTGTACCCTACCTTACCGTACCCTACGTAAAAAACCTTCTCCTAACAATAACGAACCCAACAAAAAAGGTGATACCCTGAAGTGGTTGAATTGAGGTGGATACCCTATCCAACTGGGCCTTAGTCGACCATGCGGGCCCATTGCGGGTTGGTCGACTTTACACACGACCTTCGAGTTTCTTAAGAGCGTCGGATAAACGTTCATATGAAAACGAAATTCTAAAACACATTGGTACATGGAAGGATTCGAACCCCGACCCCCTATCTAATAAAAAAAAGAATAATCTAAATCGGACTACTCTTTAAAAAGTTAAGCTTGGTCATCATCATTACCATTGCAACCGAAATACCTCCCACAAGGATTTAAGCGTGGGCACATAATTAAAAAAAAAAAACGGCCAAGTGCGTGTCAGAACCGCACATACAGCGTTTCGTACCATCATACTAGATGGCGCTAGTTTCTTCATGTTTTAAAAAAACACGTTTTAGTATGGAGACCCTCCTTATTTTTTTTACTTTTTCTAATGTTTAGTATTTGTTGTTATAGCGGCAACAGAAATACATTATCTGTGAAAATTTCAACTGTCTAGCTATCACGGTTCATGAAATACAGCCTGGTGACAGACGGACAGACAGAGGGACGGACAGCGAAGTCTTAGTAATGGGGTCCCGTTTTTACCCGTTTTTCTTCCATCTTCGGCATCATCGTCACTTAACATCAGGTGAGATGATGCTAAGGGCTTACCAATTGTAAATAAAAAAAAATAAAAAAAACCCTTTGGGTATGGAACCCTAAAAAAACAAATGTACGATTATTTTTTTTATTCACAATTGGTAAACCCTTGACAACATCTCACCTGGTGGTAAGTGACGATGTTGCCGAAGATGGAAGCGGGCTTACCAATATTTCCCAACGCAATGGGGAACTGGCTATCTTATCTTCAAGCCGGAACACATCAATATTGTTAATATTGATATTTGGCGGCACGACTTAGATGAGATGGCTTGAAACCTTCCTCCTTTTTTTAAGTCAGTTGTAAATGGCAGGAACTTATAGTTATCGATTAGGTAAAACTCTAGGGTATAACCAGGATAGATGCCCCAGGGGTATAGTTGCCCCAGGGGTATAGTTGCCCCAGGGGTATAGTTGCCCCAGGGGTATAGTTGCCCCAATTGTAAATGAATCAATACGTGGATCAATCGCATGCTATTTAATTAATCAATCGAAAGATTCCCCAACTATCACTAAGTTGACCGTGTGTTTTGTCTCTGTACGATTGCATGGGAAGGCAAAATGCGATAAAAGTTTTTTGCGGGGTAGATGTCCCGTTTCTCGGCATCTATCCTAAACGTAATTTACATGGATTATGCAACTATCCCCTATGTGGGATAGATATCCCAAAATGTAGAGGTCCGCAAAAATCGCTAATACTCTAAAAATAGTCAAGATAATGTTTTTTACTTAATCATAAATTTGTAGATAAAAAACCAAAGAGCAAATAAAAGTATTTTGCTTTTTGTACTGAGATTATATAGAGTGATTTCAAAAAGTGTGGCAACTATCCGGATTTTCATCATCATCATATCATCATATCAGCCGGAAATCGTCCACTGCTGGACAAAGGTCTCCCCCAAGGATTTCCACGACGACCGGTCCTGCGCTGCCCGCATACATCGGCTTCCCGCGATCTTCACCAGGTCGTCGGTCCACCGCGTGGGAGGCCTGCCTACGCTACGTTTTCCGGTGCGCGGTCGCCACTCAAGAAGTTTACTGCCCCATCGGCCATCTGTTCTACGAGCTATGTGCTTTTACCCCTTTTTAATTAATAATTACTCTTAGCCTATCCTTTTATTTATCTATTCTCCAAAGGCCCAAGTTCACCAAAGGATAAGCTACTTATTTAGTTCCTTCAGTTTAATTGAATCGTCGGCTTTGTAGCGCCACGAAACTTGGAGCAAGGTAAACTTTACTTGAAGAACTGGAGACGGATTCAAGTTTAAGTTTTGTCTTTATGGAGCTACCCTCAGCTAACTAGCTCAGCCATTCGTTAAATAATTTTCTAAAAACTTAAAAGCTTTTAGTTAAAAGCTTTTATTGGTAATACACAGACTCAGGATTCATTTCGGAGAGTGTGCCCTGGAGCTCCATGACCTCATTCCTCCCTCTCCATTTCATCATCGGACGACTAGACGGAGAGGGCGATTCCACCCCTTTGTCGTTAATGTTCCACCTTTACGCACGATGCGTTTTGCTTTTTCGTTCATTATGCGAACGGCCAAGGAGTGGAATTCCTTGCCAGGCGTCTGTATTCCCCGATTCGTCTAATTTAGAAATCTTCAAGACGAGAGTGAGTAGGTAGTATTTGAGCTTGCGTGTTACATCTTCGGCTGCATCGGCACTTACCATGAGGTGAGGTGCAGCCGAAACGCACTCAAACCTTTAATTAAAAAAAAGAACTTTAATTATTTCGCTTTCTTCTCAGCAAACCATTTCATTTGATAACCATTTCATGAAAGAATATCAGGAAACTGGAGTGAAAACTGTCATCATCATCATCATATCAGCCGAAAAACGTCTACTGCTGGACAAAGTCCTCCCCCAAGGATTTCCACGACGACCGCTCCTGCGCCGCCCGCATCCAGCGGCTCCCCGCGATCTTCACCAGGTCGTCGGCCCACCGCGTGGAAGGCCTGCCTACGCTACGTTTTACGAAAACTGTAGTTAGTCTCTCTTTCAGTCTACCTCTTCATGAATTTTTAGGAAGCTGTCGAATTGTTTTATAAACCCAAATTGATTCTACTTTAAACAATTATCTGCCCAATAAAGTTTTATTAAAAGCTTTGAAACCGTACCGTTTCTGAGTAACTTAGAAGACTACCCTATTAAGTCTTTAAGATGCCTCAATTCGAGCAGGTTGATACCTGTTAAAATAATATCGAACGTTAGTCTATTCATTTTAAGTTCAAATCATTGCGGGCTTCAACGCGGCTGTTACGTTGAAACCGAACGCCCAATTCTCAATATTTCCATGTTTTTATTACTTTTCTATACATTCAAATAAGTTTAAAAAAAATGTGTTTAATTAAAAGGAAAGGTCTTAAAGTCATAAATTTTTGTTGTGTTGGTTTCATTCAACATTATCTATTCGTTTTCGAGAAATTTTGCTATTATTGCCAAAAACAGGGTCTACGGTATATTTTTTTACTTCAAAAGTGGTAATATTTTTTACAATTGTATTCAATAAAATCGATTTTTCATTACTTTAAGTATATAATACATTTTTACCATAGAGATAGCTTTACACAGTCTTTCAATAATTTGAATTGAATATTGTCATTACCTATCTTAAGGCCTTAAATCATCTTTGTGTATCCAAGTCCTATATTCATTTTGCAAATTGTAACCAGTTAAATTAGATGGGCAGACTTAAAGGATTTCCGAAATGTATTTTCACATTCCCTCCGCCTCCATTTTTCATTTCAAGAATGTTGTATTGTTGAGATAAAAGTACGCATCGTCGCCGACTCTAGTAATTCCTTAGGCTTGGTTTAAGTCACAGCTTGAAGCGAACATAAAAAAAAGTTTTAAAAAAAACCTGCCAAGAAGCGAACACAAAGGGTTCCGTACCATCATGCAAGATGGCGCTAGTTCTTCATGTTAAAAAAAACTCGTTTTTTGTATGGAGGTCCCCCTTATTTTTTCACTTTTCCAATTTTTAGTATTTGTTGTTATAGCGGCAACAGAAATACATCTGTGAAAATGTCAACTGTCTGCCTGGTGACAGATGGACGGACAGACAGACAGACAGACGGACAGCGAAGTCTTAGTAATAGGGTCCTGTTTTTACCCTTTGGGTACGCAACCCTAAAAAAGGAGAATAACCGCCACTGTGGCGTAATTAATGGTTTGGTTCATATCAGGAGGTCGTGGGTTCGACTCCCGGCGGCGGATTCTAACTTTGTAAAATTCGGTTTATTTAATGTTAACCGTCCAGGCCGACCTTGAATATTGACGTTCCCTTCCTTCAGGCGGACCCGCCATTTTCCAAAATGGCGGAAAATGACAAGAAATTGTCAAATTATGAAAAGTTTATCTATGATTTTATATTAAACTGCGTATGGCACTAAGAGCGGAATTTAATAACGACGTAAGTCCATAAATCAACCCAAGGCAGTTTCAACACAGTTTTAACTATATTTGTGTACTTTAGAGCATAAGGTCGCGTGTCGTTACCGGGGCCGATGGGTCCCATTAATACTCAACGGAAAGAACAACTTACCGGGACAGATGGGTCCCATTAATACTCAATCGGTTAAGGCATTTTCTACGCCCACCTGGCTAGCTACTACCACCTTAAGTAAGTCTTGCCGCCGAACATCATTGATGTGTTCCAGCTTGAAGATATAAGGGAACCCCATTGCGTTTGGGTATCTTGGTAAGCTCGTTTACAGCTTCGGCATCATCGTCACTTATCATCAGGTGAGATGATGCCAAGGGCTTATCAGTTTATTATGGATGAAAAAAATAATTTAGAAGTTATTTCGGATTTTAACACGTTTTTGCTAGCTCGCTTTCTTGTCTTTCTGTTCGGTACAAATTTCGCAATAGATTTTTGACTAACTTCTTCATGACCTAGGGATTGTGAAGTTTCTCCAATGAATTCGATAGAATACCGATAGACAGGCGACTTTGAGTGTATGTTTTTGCACCCATCGCCTTTTAAAACAGCCGGTCCCTGTGGCTCAGAGGCGAAGGCTGAGATAGGCTTTGAGGTTGAGAGACAGTGGTGGAGACCCGCGCTATAGATTTTTCCTGGTCCAACGCCTCATCATGGCTATCCAACGCGGCATTTCCACCAGTGTGATGGGGTCTTTTGTGGTCAGGAAGGAGCTAGTTCCATTTCTTGTAAATATTTGTTAAAAGACCCCAGGAGGTTCGAGTTTCCATTCAAACATAGTTTCGCTTTAATAGAAAAACTACATGCCGGATTGAATCCAAACTTTGCGAGTATATTGAGTAGACACATATCGATGTTTCTAAATAGTTTTAGATGATGTTTCGATCGTCAAAAAGTAAATTAACAAAAACAAAATATCAAATTACAAAACTTAAAATGTCAAAACATGAACGAAAAGTAATAAAAACAAGTCTATATATATATAATATAATTCTTTATTCACAGGCAACCACGGGCCCACAAACAGAAAATTTGATATTTACCGTTACCACTTTTCATTTAAAAAAATATACTGTACACCCTGTTTTTGGCATAAATTGCAAAATTCCTCGAAAACAAATAGTTAATATTGAATGAAACCAACACACAAAAATCTGTGACTTTAAGAACTTTCATTTTAATTGAACACATTTTTTGAAACTTATTTGAAAGTGATGAAAAGTAATAAAAACATGGAAAAATTGAGAATTGGGCGTTCGGTTTCAACGTAACAGCCGCGTTGAAGCCCGCATTGATTTGAACTTAAAATGAATAGACTTACGTTCGATATTATTGAAACACGTATCAACCTGCTCGGATTGAGTGATCTTAGCGCCTTATAGCAAGGCATTTTCAGAATGCGAGAAATGATTGCGGCTGGTGGGGCAGCGGGTGGCGCGGCGGCGTGTCGTTACACTACTAGGCAACAACGTACGGGTTTTGCGCTATAAATAATAATAAAACTGTAACGGGGCCGTGTCTGTACATGAAATACTTTTTGGAAAATAATAACTGTGGTGGACATTACTAATGTATGATACAGTGGCCAAAACAACAACTTTTGAAATCTTTGTCTGTCTGTCTGTTTTTGTGTGTTGGTTTCATTCAATATTAACTATTTGATTTCGAGGAATTTTGCAATTAATGCCAATAACAGGGTCTACAGTATATTTTTTGACATCAAAAGTGGTAATATTTTTGAAAAAGTATTCAATTAAATCGAAATTTTATTACTTTAAGTTTTTTTTTCATGGTGATTGCTTTACACAGTCTTTCAATAATTTGAATTGAATATTGTCATTTGATCCATCTTAAGGCCTTAAGGCGTGGAACAAACCCATTAAGTCCATGTGACGTAACGCACCGGACACGAAAGTGTTAAACTCTTTCGTTTACCTTTGCACCAAGCCACCTGCCAACGAAAAAAGAACATATTCATTTTAATTTGTCCTCGTGAGGATTTGTGTCCTTTTCATAGGATTTGGGGGTTGATTTATTACCCCCGTGGTTCCTGAAGGCACCCTGTGACGTCACAAGCAAGCGTTTCGGTTTTACCATCTTTTCCTGGAAGTTTGCTCTTTTTTTTGGAAATTATGTACTTTTGTATACTTTAATGGAACTTTAATTTTTCTAAACAGGGTTTAACATAACAACACAAATTAATTAAAAATTCAACTGCATTAAAATATATCTCCATTTTGGCCAGTCGGGTAAAAATGTATGTCACTCACAGGATTAAGACAAATCTAACGACACCTCGCACTCCAAATTCATCAACAGCGTGCCAAAGAAATAAATATATAAACATACAAACACTCTGAACACATAACCCTTTCTTGTGGCGCAATCCTACTAATATTATAAACGCGAAAGTTTGTAAGAATGTATGGATGTATGTTGACAGGTTAGGACCTACTTAGGCTACATAGGCTACTTCTTTCTTGCGGCTCGCGCACTGCGCACCCTTGAAAAGTCATATAAACGTTGTCCACACGGGTGAAGCCGCAGGAAACAGCTAGTCGGATAATAATTAGAAACGCTAAACCACGTTAAAAAAGACCAACTTCCTTAGCAACGACTTGGTACAATTTTGCATTATTATTTTTTGGTTTTTGTTAATTTTGTAAAAAAAAAGTACTACACCGATTTTGATAACATTGATAAGGGACTAACCTCACAGAATATCCTATAGAATAGTAAAAGAATCATGAAAATCGGTTCAGAATCTGCGAAGATATGGCGTAACAAACATACGACAAAAAACTGGTAAAGTGCGATTCAGAACCGCGCCTATAGGGTTTCGTGAACCATCATCCAGTAACAACTTCAATTTTACCAGCGCCTCACTCGCTCACTCGAGGTCACTTTTAGAAAAATGTTTGCCCTCGCACAAGTTTTTTACTTGCTATGCTGCCCACAAAATACAACGGAGTCTGATAAAATAGTTTAAAAAGAAAATGAAAAACGTAGAACAAAAAAACCGGCCAAGTGCGAGTCAGAACCGCACACACAGGGTTCCGTACCATCATACTAGATGGCGCTAGTTTCTTCACGTTTAGCCTGTGTCACGAGGAAGGACATAGGCTACTTTTTATCCCGTGAAAATAGCATAACCCGATGCAGTTCCTGAGGGAACTGAAAATATACTCTTTTTTGGTATTTTTTTTAACATCGCAACGGAACAATTGACTGTGTGATTTTTTGCACAGAGATGGTTGAGGGGGCGGGAAATGACATGATTTACTAAGCATGTCCTGACATCAAAGACAGTCATAAAACGATGTCCATGCAGGCGAAGCCGTGGGCAAAATCTAGTAACATAATAAAGTTTTAATAAAGAGTGTTCAATCCATCTTTGATTTGGAGTTTTTGCGTCGAGTGTGAAGTGGATTGGGAGACATACATTTTATCATCAGAGCTAGTGCGGCTTGTGAAGCGGCTGAAAAAGCTAATACAGGGATCTAGTCTCCGAATATGATTTTGTCTATTTCGGTGACGAGACACTTGGTCCGTTGGGTCCTAGCGCTATAAGGCATTTTAAGGAAATAGTAAAAAGGTTAGTCGACATCACGGGAGACCGAAGAGCTGGCAGCTACCTCGGATAAAGATTTAGTCTAGCTATTCAAAGGGGAAACGCTGCCAGTATCTTCGGAACCTTGCCTAAAGGGACTCCTTTTAATATTTTATACCATTGCTCCTCTAAAAAGCTCTAAAAACACTGAAAACCGTGAATAAGAAGCTCTTTTAATCAATATTTTGATTAGGGATGCATCCGATACCGATACCGATACCGATATATCGGCGATACTTTGGGTTTGCCGATATATCGGTATCGGCGATATTTTTATGGCAGATTCAACGATACTTTTCAAATTTCGCGCTTTAAAAATGTAATGTAAACGCGCGTGTTGTCCCATCTATTTCGTTGCAAACGAGGCATCTGTCGCATCTGAGAGACTATTTTCCACCGCAGGTCTTATTCAAACAGACTTGCGAAATCGCCTTTGCCCGCAAAACTTAAGAATCCTTTGTTTTTTAAATAAAAATCTTATAAATGTTAATTTTGATTACTAAAACTATTAATTAATTGTGTTTTATTTATTCTACCTTCCTTTTTGAATTCAATAAGCGTATCGGTAATCGGTATCGCCGATATTTTTTTAAGAGTATCGGTATCGTATCGGCAAAAAGGCGTATCGATGCATCCCTAATTTTGATGTTTGAATTTAGAACACACCAATATAATATTGGACCTCCATCTCAGCTATACAACCTCCTTGCGTTAAAAATACTCGATGCAAACTTCAAATCTAAAGAATATTTGAAATACAAACTCCTTGTGCAAATAACTCCTCGAGATTTGATTGTACAATATTTTAGAAAAGGAGTTTAGCACTAAAATAAAAACTGTTTTGTGTTCTTTGCTGTCATTTAATTAGTAAATGGGCGCTATTTTGGGTACACAAGTTGTAAAAATATCATAAAAATTAGTCTTAATGTTAGTAATTGTTCCAATTTTAATGAACATTTTAATTAATTTAACATTCCTTTTTTCTGCATTAAATATCTATTTTTTCTTTATTGTTTCTTTTTCTCGGAGTCATGGTATAAAGTATAGTATGCAACTCTTAAATAAAACGGATTTATATCGAGGGCCATGAATCACTTGCGTCGCTCAGGGTTCTAATACTTGAATTACTCGCTACGCTCGTGATTCAATCATCATGTATGCTGCGGCGGCCGTTCATGCGCACCCGGTATGCGCGACACGCGCCCACCGCACGAGCGCTCACGATGATCGGTGATATGCTCGCTCAGAATTACGATGTCGACATATTCGCTGACAGCTTTGGCACTGTGTGTAAAATTGCCGAAATTTTCTTAAATTTTAATTTTGGTAATAATTTAAGTTTGACGAACATCTAAAATTAGATATGACGTTTTTCTTGTGTTATTTTAACTTGCAGGCGATTTAGGTCAACTCTTAGCCTGTTAGATATTTTGTTGAATAAATAAATGTATCACTCCCTACGGTCGTGATTCAGTCATTAGAACCCTTTACTTGCTCGTGGTTCATCTATGGCCCTCGCTTTAAATCCGTCTTTTATTCACTAGTTGTATATTATATTATTATTATATTATATTTTTTAAGGTTTTTAGTTTTAAGGTTCATTTAACAATGAACCTTATTGTTACTTTTTAAACTGTCACACGCTAAAACAGCATACTTTGTTATTTTTGCATCTTTCATTATTAAAAGCTTTTATTTATTTGTTGCAGGTATTGCAGCTGCCCTTTAAATAATTCACCTGGTACCAGGTACCTACAATAACATTATATTAAGAACAAAATTTCATCTTGCCACTAGCCCAGTTTATTTTAAGACGTACCAGATTGTGTTTCAAAAACAAAAGACCAACGCAACAAATTTACTTTCTAGCGCTTTAAATTTAATAAATCTGTATAATCTCTTACATATTATGTCTCGTTTTTTTCATCATCATCATTAATCTGGTTATGTATGTACTTACTATAGTATATATGTATTATGTTATGTGTTATGTGTTATGTATATGTATTATAGTTTATATCATTACTAGCTGTCCCGGCGAACTTCGTTCCACCTTACACTACACTGCACTTTTTCCCTAATCGGTCCAGTCGATCTTGAGTTATAAATGTTGTTACTAACACGACTTTGTTTTATACCTCTATATAAGTAGTTTAAGAATGCATACCTATTTATTTATAAAAAAAATCTATGAATTTGATTACTGCCCACTACTACCATACTCTGGACACTTCATACAACGGGCTAGAAATGACATTTCAAAAAAGGAACGACGGGACAAACAAAATGGCGGCGAAATCCTATACGTTCGACAACCATACGGTAACCAATCTGTATCAATCTGGGTGACGAGGGGGTGAGGTCGCAATCTAGAGAGCGGCAGGGAGTGTCCATACTATATGTTAGTACTAATATATATACTTTGCTACTACCCTACAATAATGATTTTTAATGTTTCCTCTGTCTGGAAGAGATCGCTTGTTAGCGATAAAACCGCCTATATGTACAACTTCCTCAATCACTGTATCTTTTTTTTTTCGTTTTATGTTGTGCAATAAAGTGTTTTCAATCTATCAATCAATCAAATTTACCATGAAATATCCCAAATCCTTCATTACACAAGCCATTACTAAGATCATCTGTTCATTCTTCATTCGTTATCTGCTAAACCAGGCTCTGTGTACAAGACCCGCATAAATTTGTATGAATGATCGATTGACATCTTCCGGGATCGGAATTTGGGAAGGGATAATATGCATATCGGTTTATCCCCTTCTGTTAGTACTAGCTTGTTCCTTCCGATTAATTGGTTCGTACCTTTTTTAGGGTCCCGCCACATCAGCTCATATATACGTGCCCACCGAGGGGCTCGAGCCTACCCTGAATTAGGGCGATCGGGCCTTAGTCGACCACGCGGGCCCAGTGCGGGTTGGTCGACTTCACACACCACCTTCGAGCTACTTCGCAGATGTGTGCAGGTTTCCTCACGATGTTTTCCTTCACCGTAAGAGCGTCGGATAAATGTACATATGAGATCGAAATTCGAAAACACATTGGTACGTGGCAGGACTCGAACCACGACCTCCCGGATAAGAGGTAGCGGCCCTTGTCCTTGCTCCAAAGGTTAAAAACGGGACCCTATTACTAAGACTTCGCTCTCCGTCCGTCTGTCACCAGGCTGTATTTCATGAACCGTGATAGCTGGACAGTTGAAATTTTCACAGATGATGTATTTCTGTTGCCGCTATAACAACAAATACTAAAAATTAGAAAAAGTGAAAGTCTCCATACAAAAACGTGTTTTTTTTTTTAAACTTGAAGAAACCACCGCCATCTAACATGATAGTAAGGAACCCTATGTGTGCGGGTCTGACTGGAAATTGGCCAGTTTTTTATCTACAATTGATAAGCCCTTGACTTCATCTCATCAGATGGTAATTCTTGTAGGGTCAGGGACGTCTAAACTTGACATTTCGCAATGAATACGAACAGAATAACTGTTAAGAGGAAACGCGGCCTTAAGAATAGGTATTATAAAATGTTTTCGACTCCCTCTCCCAAAAAACTTTGTATACAGCAAGAAAGGGCAGCTCAGACCGATAATAGGTATAAAAATTGACCAAAAAAGCATTTCGCAGTCCCCTATTTCCTTCTCCAAAACTTAAGCACGAAACAATTTTTTTTCCAAAAATAATTCAAAAAGAGTTTTTGTATGCCTACAAGTTTTTGTTTGGTTATTAGGGCCTTAAGATGGGTCAAATGACAATATTCAATTCAAATTATTGAAAGACTGTGTAAAACTGTCACTATGGAAAAAATATATAATATATGTAAAGTAATGAAAAATCGATTTAATTGTATACAATTTCAAAAATATTACCACTTTTGATGTGAAAAATATATGCCGTAGACACTGTTTTCGGCATTATTTGCAAAATTTCTCGAAAACAAAGAGTCAATGTTGAATGAAACCAACGCACAAAAATCGGTGACTTTAAGACCATTCATTTTAATTGAACACATTTTTTAAACATAATTGAAAGTGAAGAAAAGTAATAAAAACATGTAAAAATCGAAAACTGGGCGTTCGGTTTCAACGTAACGTGTCGTGTTGAAGCCCGCATTGATTTGAACTTAAAATGAATAGACTTACGTTCGTTATTATTTTAAAACGTATCAACCTGCTCGGATTGAGCCATCTTAAGCCTTAATATCACAGATCCAGTAATATAGAAGTCATTGCTTAATATGCTTAGTTTTTTGGTGAGTGTCTGAAATGACGTTCCTATTATAATAGGGGGTGGGAGAAAACAAAACATAGGGGTATGGGCATGGGACATATAGGTTTTAAGAAAAAAAAATACTCTATTGTCATCCAGGGCGGAAACAGGCGACTACGTTGTTTGGAGAAAATGGCGCCCGCGATCCCTCTTAAATCACGGAGGCGGTAAAAATGGACCATAAATGGACGCAATGTACACACATATTATAAGAAACCAATGCCCTTGTTGAATCATAAAGAAATCAGAGTAGTGACGTCACTTATAAACCGACACTCTAAATGCACGAAGAATGATCGCTGTTATTTGAATGAACCCTTTTAACAATGAAGATGATGACAAAATCATATCTTTTGTTTGAACTCACTACGGATGAGTCAGAATTTTTCCGTTTATAAACATTGGTATTTTATTATTAGACATTTTTAGTAATCGGTGCAGTGTAGTATTCTTATGAGCCAGCTGGAGTTGATAAATCCCATAAAAACGTAGTATTTCATTCATTAGTTAACCAAACAATCGATTTTGAAATAATTTTATATCGATAATCGGATGACGTATATCTGTGTCTTCACAGCATTACTTTTTTGAAAAACGAGACAGAAATCCATTTAATACCAATAAACTTGTTTTCCGTCTTTAACCTTAAAAATAAGTTTATTGAATTAAAAATGGATTCCTGTTTCATTTTTCAAAAAAGTAATGCGGTACAAACACAGATATATACGTCATCCGATTCATCATGTCAGCTCATATACGTCCCCACCGAGGGGCTCGAGCCTACCCTGAATTAGGGCGATCGGGCCTTAGTCGACCACGCGGGCCCAGTGCGGGTTGGTCGACTTCACACACAACCTTCGAGTTTCTTCGCAGGTGTGTTGTGCAGGTCCTTCACCGTTAAAGCAATCGGAGAGTATAACTCATTGGTACATTGGCCGTCCGGATTTGAACCCGGCACCTCTGGTTGGGACGACCGAGTCGTTACCGGTTGAGCCACCGACGCTTTTTTTGAGCCACTCGCCTTGCAGAGTACCGGGAAGAGCATCTTGGCGCCAAGACCTACCTCAACTGGTCCTTGTCTTCACCTTATGGTGTTGGCAGGAATAGCGGCCCTCACTATATGACCTAGCTGTCGGTGAGTGAGGACGCTATATCATTAACCTGGTAGTTTAGCGTATCTGGTAGATATACGAGAGGGGAATGATGGTTAGGTATAGTTCAGGCATCCTATTAGTATTCTACCTATAGTTACCTTAATTTTAGTGAACTACTAGCTGCCCGGCGAACTACGTACCGCCTTACATTACATTACACTGCCCTACCCTACCCTACCCTACACTACACTACACTACTCTACCCTACAGTACACTACCCTACCCTACACTACCCTAACCTACCCTACCCTACATACACTACACTACACTACCCTACCCTACACTACCCTACACTAAACTACCCTACACAACACTACCCTACCCTACATACACTACACTACACTACACTACCCAACCCTGCCGTACCCTACCCTACCCTACACTACCCTATAAAAAAATAGATGTTGGCCGATTCTCAGACCTACTCAATATGCTCACAAAATTTCATGAGAATCGGTCAAGCCGTTTTGGAGGAGTACGGGAACGAACATTGTGACACGAGAATTTTATATATAAGATAATGGATCGCTAAAATATGTTATTGGATTTGTTTGTTTCATAGATTTGTTTGCGCTGTGTCTGTTTGTGTGTTTATAGTATATAAACTTGTTTCTGTATATACGAGTATATTTAATTCCCTAAAAGGGAATCCTAGTTTTTGGCCCCAGGACCGTGTGTAAATTGTTCCCGAATGTTTATAAAAAAAACCGGCCAAGTGCGAGTCAGAACCGCACATAAAGGGTTCCATACCATCATACTAGATGGCGCTAGTTTCTTCATGTTTAAAAAAAAAAACGTTTTTTGTATGGAGACCTCCTTGTTTTTTCACTTTTTCTAGTTTTTAGCATTTGTTGTTACAGCGGCAATCGAAATACATCATCTGTGAAAATTTCAACTGTCTAGCTTTCACGGTTCCTGAAATACGGCTTGCTCATAGACTATTTCTATCATGAAAAAAATGCGCATTTTTTTTTCTTCATGACTACGAAGCCTTTTAAGCGTTTTTGACTAGAAATCAGCTAAGCGAAGCTGCGGCTACGCGAGTTAAATATTTAAAAAAACTTTATAATGTTAGGTATGCCCCATTCTCGATATAAATTTCCTTTCAAACATATTTTTTTTTAAGTGATAACCTTATTTTGGGTATTTGTTTTAAGTAATTTTTTCACTGAGTTAGGTTTAAAGTTAAGTTTATAAAAGCGCCAAAAGTAACTGAAAAAACTTTTTTTATTTCTCAATTGGTAAGCCTTTGGCATCATCGCACCTGATGGTAAGTGACGATGATGCCGAAGATGGAAGCAGGATAACCAAGATTCCCCAACGCAATGGGGATCTGGCTATCTTATCTTCAAGCCAGAACACATCAATGTTGTTAGCACGGATGTTTGGCGGCAAAACTTAGATAATATGGTGGAGGGAGAAACTGTTCATTAGTGTAGAAAAGGGATGATACTTTCATCCCTATCAGCCGAAGGACGTCCACTGCTGGACATAGGCCTCCCCCAAGGATTTACACGAATATTTCCATTTATTCAGCGGCTTTCCGCGACCCTCACCAGGTTATCGGTCTTCCCAGCGGAAGGGCTGCCTACGCTAGGTTTTCCGGTTCTTAAAAAGAAAACTTAAAATATCAATTTTTTTTTTGCTTTTTAGGAGTTAAGGTTTAGGTTTAATTAGAGTAATTAAAAGGTTCAACAAAGTACGTTGTTTTTTTTTTCAATGTTATAGTTCAATAATTATGATATTAAATAACACAGATTTTGGATAAGTAAATTTAAAAACAAAAAAACATCACACGATAACTATGCGGTTAATATTGACGGTACCTCAACTGCGGTTCTTCCCCTCTCTAACTCCGCATCAGAACGTGACATAAGTCACGTTTGTCAAGATTACCAAGAAAACTTGTTTTAATTGTTTGGTTCTTTAGTGTTTATCTATCTGGTCTGGGATATGTGTTTTATCTTCAAAACATTGTTGGTTCTTAGTAACGACCACATCATCCACGTGACACAAAGTAGCTTTATAGATCATCTCGATGTGACACAAACTGGTCCAAAAGCTCGTCCACGTGACACAAATTAGTTCAATAGCTCATCACCACGTGTACAAACTATTACATTAGTTCATCCACAAGAAAAAAAATAGCTCAAAAGTTCATCTCCATGAGACACAAACTGGTTCAATAGCTCATCCACGTGACACAAAGTAGATCAAAAGCTTGACTCCACGTGACACATTCAATAGCTCATTGACTTGACAAAAATTAGCTCAATAGCTCATATCCACGTGACACAAACTAGCGCAATAGCTCATCCACGTGTCACAAAGTAGATCAATAGAGCTCATCTCCACGTGACTTAAACCAGTTCAATAGGTCATCCACGTGACGCAAAGTAGAGCTATAAGAAAATAAAACGCTCTCTCTACATGATTGGTTTCTTGATTTTTAGGGTTCTGTACCCAAAGGGTGAACGGGACCCTATTACTTACTAAGACAAATCAATATGTTTGTGAAAAAATAATTTAAAAAAAATATTATTTGTACACTTACTACAGCTTCGTTTTTATGCTGGAAAGTACAAAGTTACATTGGAATAGGTTTTATAATTTTTGAAAATTTTAATTATTTATAGTTTGTATGGAAGTAGATTTTTTACGCTTTTATTAGCTTCACCTGTAATGATGATGATAATGATTTATTTGCTTTAAATGTGGTAGGTAATTACAAATTATTGGAAGAATTTCTGAGTATCACACATTTTATTAGCATGCAAAATTAATGTTAGTTTAATCTATAGAATAATTCTAAATATAATCTGAAAACGACAATGAACGAAAAATACTAGTATTATTGTGAAAAAAGCGTGGGTTGCTCGATATACGAAAATTATGGCGCTAAGCGCCCCATGCTTTTTCACAATAATACTTAGTATTTTTCGTTGATTATTGTATTCAGCTTATATTAAGAATAATTTTTCACTTTTTACTTTGATCAGCTTTAACAGCGTGTTTTTATGTTTTTTTTAACTATATTTATTATTAAATTTTTAGTTCAGGATAATGAGATTAACTTATAGATAAACTTATTGATAAATGTACAACGTTTGCATTAAATCTGTCTACTTAAAGTGGGTCAAAATAGAGTGCAAAGGAGTCGATTACAAACATACACACATACCATACAAACATATTTAATTAGAGCCCACAGACGCACATGAAATTATTAAGATTATTAGATCACTAAATAACACAAACTCGGAGGGCTATGATAACATTTGTACGAAAGTAATTAATTACTTATTTAAAGCCTGTAAAGAGGAACTCAGTCCAATACTATCACATTTGGTGAAACGGGATTTTTGAAACGGGGGTTTTCCCAGAGAAAGTAAAAGTATCAGTAGTAAAACCATTGCACAAAAAAGAAAATAGAACCAATATGGGAACCTACCGCCCTATCTTTTATCGGTATTTTCCAAAATATTTGAAAAGGTTATGCATTCTTTTCAAAATACAATATTATAAAGAAAGATCAGAATGACTTCCAAAAGAATAAGACTACTACACTATCTGCATTTAATCTTGTCACTGAGGTACCTCACTGAATTCCAAAATGCAAACAACTGCCTTATTTTTAGATATGTCGAAAGAATTTGATTTCGTTTCATGTGATATTTTACTTTCAAAACTGAAACATAATGGGATAAGGGGACCTGCATTAGACTGGATGAGAACATACCTGTACAATAGAACACAGTGTGTGGAAATAAAAAAAAGAGTCGATTCAAAAAATGTGTCCCAAATCTATCGTTCTAACTATAAATTAAAAAATTCTGGAGTACAACAGGGCAGTGTGCTAGGTCCTCTGCTTTTTCTACTATATGTAAATGACTTAGTTGAACAATCTAGTTTTAGAACTATCCTTTATGCTGACGATTTATCCGCAGTAGTGACGACGAACATGAATTTGACAATTGACGCACACGAAAGAGATATAAACAAACTAATTAATACAATTATGATATGGCTTAACAATAATAACTTGCATCTTAATATTGACAAATCTTATTTCATGAATTTTAATCATTACAATACACCAAATATTCATTTCAATGGACAGCCTCTCAAAAAAGCTAATAGTGTGACATTTTTATGCAGAAAGATCACATCAATAAAGTTTGTTCAAAAATAAACAGATTTGCTTATGCTTTATTTAAATTAGTGAAAAGCTCTTCCAGAGATACTGCAAAAATTGCTTATCATGCTTATGTAAAGTCCATCCTTAGGTATGGTCTTGTAGTTTGAGGAAATAGCGTAGAAATGTACAAAGCATTTACTGAACAGAAAAAATGTGTCCGAGCATTATACGGAGCTGCTCCCCTAGACTCATCTAAGCCATTATTTAAGAAACTAAAAATCCTTCCCCTTCCATGTCTTTACATCTTTGAAATATCTAAATTTGTAAGAGATCATGCTGACCTCTTTATGACAGCTAAAGATATGTTTCCGAGAAACACTAGAAATCAAGAAAGACTTGTATATGAATTTGCTCCAAAACATCACGCTATTTTTTTTAAAAAAACGACGGGTTGCACTCCGGGAGTGCCGGCAGAAGTGAAAACTTGAATATTAACGTTGTGCATTTATATTACATTAAAAAGTTTATATCTCAGAAAAATCAACAAAAAATCAACTCCATCCGTCTTACGAATTTTCGATCAGGTCACGTGTCCTGACGCGAGTTTAACTTTTTTTACCCATTACAAAACAAGTGCACAACGCCGCTAAAGAAGTTTTCACTACTCCATCCGTCTTACGAATTTTCGATCAAAATTTAACTCAAAATTTATCAGACATTTAAAATCATGGCTATTAGAGACACGAGGTTTCAAATTATATCAAAATATAAATTATATTTAAAACTAAAAAACACTCAACTCAACTTTAATATTTCACTTCAATTCCATGTATTCTTTGATGGAGTAAAACGATTTCTCTAATAGCCATGATTTTAAATGTCTGATAAATTTTGAGTATGGCAAATCTTTTAAATCTTTTGGTAGTTTGTTATAAACTGTGATGGCTATTGAGTATTTTTGAAGTGAAAACTTCTTTAGCGGCGTTGTGCACTTTTTTTGTAATGGGTAAAAAATGTTAAACTCGCGTCAGGACACGTGACCTGATCGAAAATTCGTAAGACGGATGGAGTAGTGAAAACTTCTTTAGAGGCGTTGTGCACTTGTTTTGTAATGGGTAAAAAATGTTAAACTCGCGTCAGGACACGTGACCTGATCGAAAATTCGTAAGACGGATGGAGTTGATTTTTTGTTGATTTTTCTGAGATATAAACTTTTTAATGTAATATAAATGCACAACGTTAATATTAAAGTTTTCACTTCTGCCGGCACTCCCGGAGTGCAACCCGTCGTTTTTTTAAAAAAAATAGCGTGATGTTTTGGAGCAAATTCTTAAACAAGTCTTTATTGATTTCTAGTGTTTCTCGGAATCATATCTGTCGGAGCGCAAGGACGTGGCGCCATCTATGCATGCGTCGAAGCACCGTGTGTTTTATCTTGAAACGTCAAGCGGTTAGCTAGGGTAGTAATACGTCATCTTTGGCCAAGGTGTGGTCTGTGCGAGACCGGAACCCGGAAGTTGGTAGTGTTGGTACTTGTTTGTTAGCCAATCAGAATCGTTGTGATTATCGGACTATTAAAGACAATGCAGCCTACCTACAGAGGCTACGACAGAGGCGCCAATTATTTTACGAGCACTTTTGATCGAGCAGCTGAACTGTCAACTTGGGAAGCCAGCCCCGTGCCGAACTCATCGCAGTCTATAAAATAATCGGTTTTTATCCGAATCATCGTGAAGCCTCGTGCTGCAAACGTGTGTGAATATTGATTGTACACTCCAAAACTTCTCGAAGACGAGTTTATTTCTTAGATACGGCCAAAACCCTTCTTATGATCCGAAATCAGAAGTGGGATAGG
The DNA here is from genome assembly GCA_947284805.1 of Coleophora flavipennella. NCBI lineage: Eukaryota > Metazoa > Arthropoda > Insecta > Lepidoptera > Coleophoridae > Coleophora > Coleophora flavipennella. Next base: position 9,148,152 of record OX369293.1, on the reverse strand, counting down.
ACATGGACGCCCCACGTGTTCCAGATAGTGATGTGAGCAACACAAAACAGAAAGTGCTTCTGGAACAACGAAATCAGAATTTTCTGACGCTAATAATAGCCACGCGGACGCCATCATCGTCCCATGAATTGAGGTTACCCGTTTTCAACCCCTATAGATCGGATGTGAATGCACGTCCATGGATTGCTACTACGGATCTGTGTATCTACGACCCATATTGGCAAGGGGCAGGGCCACTACATGTCTAGCTGCTTGAAGCGATGCAGCCAAGAGGGAAGCACCTGTGAAGCTGCCCCAGTGATGGAGAAGAGAGTCAACCTTTGCGTGGTTGATGCACAATACTGGAATTCCATCGGGTGAGCAGTTTTCATTAAAGAGAAATCTGTTGTTATCTGTAGCGTCAGTGCAAGTTATGAGGCACTGAGTAGGTACACGACTACCATTGACAATGCTACAGACTGACGACAGCTGGTTGTCCGACTCTTTAGTCTGACGGCTCAATGTCGGCACGGAGTCGACACGACACCTTGGTTCGGAACCATCATAGACTAGCTGACCATAAACTAACTAACCATAAGCTATAACAAAGAAAAACATGGTGCCGACCGTAAGATTTGGTCGTTTCCGTGTAGATTTGTTTACAGCCAGTGTTGTTTGGTCAGGTTTCCTGATGATACTTGTAGTGACGACTGCAAACTATTTCACATTTTGACCGTCATTCCTTTTCCCCTGTGTACAACGGCGTACAAGACCGCCCAGAGCACAGCATCGACCTTTCCTTTTTTTTAGGGCCCCTGTATACCACGGCGCATATGGACATATGCGCCTAGAGCACAGCATCGACCTGACCTTTATCATTTTAGAGCCTCTGTGTGTCACACAGCATCGACCTCTACGTATTCCCTTTATTTTTATGAGCTTTGCCCTGTGGAAGGGGAGTTCAAGTACCTACCTTTTTTTTCGTGAGCTTTGCCCTGTGGAAGGGGAGTTCAAGTACCTACACAGCTCATCGTCATCACATCAGCCGGGCAACGTTCACTGCTGTACAAAGGCGCAATCGCTTGGCAGGCAGGTGGGCGATCGCGGCGTGTGGCATGGTACGCAGAAAAGACGCTGCTGCCCATCCTCCGGTCTTTGATCCATTAGTCACCTCTTACCACACCCTCGGGAAGAGATGGGTGGTACTGTTCTAGGGCCATACCACAGGCCTACTTATCTGTAGTGGATTTATGATAAGTTAGGTAATCTGAATACCTAACTTAAACACACATCCACTCCTCATTACTGATTATGGCAGCTGCTGGGCACGCATCGCCGTCAGGATGGCCGTGTCGGAGCGCAAGGACGTGGCGCCATCTATGCATGCGTCGAAGCACCGTGTGTTTTATCTTGAAACGTCAAGCGGTTAGCTAGGGTAGTAATAAGTCATCTTTGGCCAAGGTGTGGTCTGTGCGAGACCTGAACCCGGAAGTTGGTAGTGTTGGTACTTGTTTGTTAGCCAATCAGAATCGTTGTGATTATCGGACCATTAAAGACAATGCAGCCTACCTACAGAGGCCACGACAGAGGTGCCAATTATTTTACGAGCACCTTTGATCGAGCAGCTGAACTGTCAACTTGGGAAGCCAGCCCCGTGCCGAACTCATCGCAGTCTATAAAATAATCGGTTTTCATCCGAATCATCGTGAAGCCTCGTGCTGCAAACGTGTGTGAATATTGATTGTACACTCCAAAACTTCTGGAAGACGAGTTTATTTCTTAGATACGGCCAAAACCCTTCTTATGATCCGAAATATCTTTAGCTGTCATAAAGAGGTCAGCATGATCTCTTACAAATTTAGATATTTCAAAGATGTAAAGACATGGAAGGGGGAGGAATTTTAGTTTCTTAAATAATGGCTTAGATGAGTCTATATATATATATATATGTATAGTAATAGAATGACATAATAGAATGTGACCTACAATAAGTAATTTGATAAGATTTGATGTAAAATGAAGTTACCGACAATTTTTAGTATATATATACTCTCTGTCGACTATTAATTATTGACATAGTATTATAAAAAAATAATAATAATAATAATAACTAACATAGGCTAAGTCTTATTAACAAGTTCTGGATCGTTGTTATCTGAAAAATAAATGATAATAATAATAATAATAATAAGGGAGCAGCTCCGTATAATGCTCGGACACATTTTTCTGTGCAATAAATGCTTTGTACATTTCTACGCTATTTCCCCAAACTACAAGACCATACCTAAGGATGGACTTTACATAAGCATGATAAGCAACTTTTGCAGTATCTCTGGAAGAGCTTTTCACTAATTTAAATAAAGCATAAGCAAATCTGTTTATTTTTGAACAAACTTTATTGATTTGATCTTTCTGCTTAAAAATGTCACACTGTTAGCTTTTTTAAGAGGTTGTCCATTGAAATGAATATTTAGTGTATTGTAATGACTAAAATTCATGAAATGAGATTTGTCAATATTAAGATGCAAGTTATTATTGTTAAGCCATATCATAATTGTATTATTTAGTTTGTTTATAACTTTTTCGTGTGCGTCAATTGTCAAATTCATGTTCGTCGTCACCACTGCGGATAAATCGTCAGCATAAACGATAGTTCTAAAACTAGATTGTTCAACTAAGTCATTTACATATAGCAGAAAAAGCAGAGGACCTAGCACACTGCCCTGTTGTACTCCAGAATTTTTAAATTTATAGTTAGAACTATAGATTTGGGACACATTTTTTGAATCGACTCTTTTTTTCATTTCCACACACTGTGTTCTATTGTACAGGTATGTTCTCATCCAGTCTAATACAGGTCCCCTTATCCCATTATGTTTCAGTTTTGAAAGTAAAATATCACGTGAAACGAAATCAAATGCTTTCGACATATCTAAAAATAAGGCAGTTTTTTGCATTTTGGAATTCATTTCATTGAGTACCTCAGTGACAAGATTAAATGCAGATAGTGTAGTAGTCTTATTCTTTTGGAAGTCATTCTGATCTTTCTTTATAATATTGTATTTTGAAAAGAATGCATAACCTTTTCAAATATTTTGGAAAATACCGAAATCAAAGTGATAGGGCGGTAGGTTCCCATATTGGTTCTATTTTCTTTTTTGTACAATGGTTTTACTACTGATACTTTTAGTTTCTCTGGGAAAACCCCCGTTTCAAAAATCCCGTTTCACCAAATGTATTGATAGTATTGGACCGAGTTCCTCTTTACAGGCTTTAAATAAGTAATTAATTACTTTCGTACAAATGTTATCATAGCCCTCCAAGTTTGTGTTATTTAGTGATCCAATAATCCTAATAATTTCATTTGCGTCTGTGGACTCTAAGTAAATATGTTTGTATGGTATGTGTGTATGTTTGTAATCGACTCCTTTGCACTCGATTTTGACCCACTTTAAGTAGACAGATTTATGCAAACTTTGTACATTTATCAAGAAGTTTATCAATAAGTTAATCTCATTATTCTGAACTAAAAATTTAATAATAAATATAGTTAAAAAAAACATAAAAACACGCTGTTAAAGCTGATCAAAGTAAAAAGTGAAAAATAATTCTTAATATAAGCTGAATACAATAATCAACGAAAAATACTAAGTATTATTGTGAAAAAGCATGGGGCGCTTAGCGCCATAATTTTCGTATATCGAGCAACCCACGCTTTTTTCACAATAATACAAGTATTTTTCGTTCATTGTCGTTTTCAGATTATATTTAGAATTATTTTTCACTTTTTAGTTTGATGTGCCTTAAAAGCGTGTTTTTAATTTTTTTTAACTATGTTTTTTGATAGGGAAAACTGTTAAAGTCCTTCCGTTCCTCTTTCACAGGACTGTACCTTTTTAACCGTAGTAGCTAGCCACTTGAATACTTGTTACTAGGGTCTTTATCACGAAAAAAAAAAATCTGAACTAGCCACTGAGAACAAGAGTGTTTAACATTTGTCAATTTATAGTAATAATATAGTGGCGTACATTTTGTAGATTTTTTGTTGATGCATATTATTGATGTTAGTAAGATTTTTTAAATTTGATCAATACCTATCCTTTTTTGTATCTATCATAAGAGCGTATTTACAAAATCATTTCCCATAGAAATTTAAAATTAATACTTCTTAAAAATGGATGGGCCGATTGTAATGTAACTTTTTACAAATTTAATTCCTTTTGTTAATGAAATGATTCCAATACATTTTGGTAACTGAAATATAATAAAATAAATATTTAAAGCGTCGGGGGCGTAACGGCTAGGGCCGCCGCCTCCTGTCCGGGAGGTCGTGGTTCGAATCCTGCCACGTACCAATGTGATTTCGAATTTAGATTTCATATGTACGTTTATCCGACGCTCTTACGGTGAAGAAAAACATCGTGAGGAAACCTGCACACGCCTGCGGAGAAACTCGCAGGTTGTGTGTGAAGTCGATCAACCCGCATCGGGCCCGCGTGGTCGACTAAGGCCTGATCGCCCTAATTCAGGGTAGGCTCGAGCCCCTCGTTGGGGATTTATATAAGCTGATATGATGATGATGAAATATCTAAAGATTTTATAAGATTGGATAGATAAATAACTTGATTTATAGAATAATATTATATCTGTAACGACTTGAACTTTACGAAGTTTTAATGAAACTATAATAGTAAATATAATTGAGGAAATCCTGATTAACAGTGGAACTAAATTAATAGATTCTACCAACTAACTAACAGCTAAGAAGTTAGCCAAGTAATTTATCACAAAACTTCCGACAAACTTATCGTTGGTATAAGACGTGAGCGTACCGTGGCGTGCACGTCTGGCCAAGGTTAAGTGAATTAAAAAAGGATTATCAAAAATAATAACAATACGTCATTATACCGTTCTTCTTGGACAGTTAGGTAATAATCTAACATAATTGATTATGCTAGTGTTAGTGGTTGACGAGGGATGGGTTAATTTAAGTGTTTTAAGTGTTTTATTTAAGGTATTTTAGGTGTTGTGTTTTATTCAGGGTATTTTAGGTGTTTTATTTTAGGTATTTTTGGCATTACGTCTGAAAAACATTACTCATTAGATCGGCACTTACCATCAGGTGAGGTGCAGCTCAACGCACTCAAATTTTTCATATATAATAGAAAAAGTATCGTACGAATCGCTTCGCACGCAGCTTTGAACAAACCGGTTTCCGAAAAGGCTTCAGTACCATAAACCACATAAATACGCTGCGGAAGATTATACAGAAGACCAAAGAGTACAATCAGCCACTATGCTTGGCGTTCGTGGACTATGAGAAAGCCTTTTCGATTCGGTCGAAACTTAGGCTGTGTTACAGTCTCTCCAGCGGTGCCATATTGACTATCGATATATCGAGGCACTGAAGTGTTTCTATGAAAACGCCATCATGTCGGTTCGCCTCCAGGATCAAAACTCGGAACCTATCCAGCTGCAGCGAGGGGTGAGAAAGGGAGACGTTATATCTCCGAAACTGTTCACCGCCACCCTGAAAGATGTTTTTGAGCTTTTGGTCTGGGGTGGACTTGGCATCATTATCAACGGCGAGTACATCACCAATCTTCTAGCTGACGATATCGTGGTCATGGCTGAGACTATGGAAGACTTAGGCACAATGCTCGATGGCCACAGTAGAGCCTCTCAATAAGTAGGTCTTAGAATGAACATGGACAAGACGAAAATTATGTCATACGTCCATGTCATTACCTGCTCCTCTGAAGCATGGAGGCTCTACTAAGTTGTTACCGAATACGTTTACCTAGGACAAACAGTCCAGTTAGGTAGGTTCAAATTCGAGAAAGAGATTATCGTCGTATCCAACTCGTCTGGGCATCGTTCGCGAAGCTTCGCAATATCTTTACGTCCCAGATACCGCAGTGTCTTAAAACCTTGAGTGTGTGTTGCCAGTGATGACATACGGAACTGAGATATAGTCGCTTACTATGGGCCTCATGGGAAGGCTCAAGGTCACCCAATGGGCAATGGAGCGTGCTATACTCGGAGTTTCTCTGCGTGATCGGATCAGAAACGAGGAGATCCGTAGGAGAACCAAAGTAAACGACATAGCTCTCAGAATGACTAAACTTAAGTGGCAGTGGGTGGGGCACATAGCTCGTAGAACAGATGGCCGTTGGGGCAGTAAAGTTCTAAAGCGGCAACCACGCACCGGAAAACGTAGCGTAGGTAGGCCTCCCACTCGGTGGACCAATGACCTGGTGAAGGTCGCGGGAAGCCGCTGGATGCGGGCAGCGCAGAACCGGTCGTCATGGAAATCCTTGGGGGAGGCCTATATCCAGCAGTGGACGTCCGTCCGCTGATATGATGAAGACGATGATAAAACAAAATTATATTAGGTTTGAGATATCTTCTTAGAAAATGAATTGATATCCATGATTCTTTTTTTTCATTCGATGGATTAAGCTGCCAGGTTGGTCCCATATAAATTTGATCAAAATCGGTGCAGCACTTTTTAAGGTACCGTACCCAAAGGGTGAAAACGGGACCCTTTTACTAAGCCTCCGCTGTCCGTCCGTCCGCCTGTCACCAGGCTGTATTTCATGAACCGTGTTAGCTAGACAGCTTACATTTTCACATATGATGTATTTCTGTTACCGCTATAACGACAAATACTATAAATTAGAAAAAGTGAAAAATAAGGGGGTCTCCATACAAAAAACGTGTTTTTTAAACATGAAAAAACTAGCGCCATCTAGTATTATGGTTTTTGAAATATGAAACTAGCGCCATCTAGTATGTGTGTACGGAACTCTATGTGTGTGGTTCTGACTCGCACTTAGCCGGTTTTTTTTTAGAAAATTAACAAAAACCAAAAATAATAATGCATAATTTTACTAAGCCACAAATCGTCCACTGCTGGACAAAGGCCTACCCCAAGGATTTCCACGACGACCGGTCCTGCGCTGCCCGCATCCATCGGCTTCCCGCGACCTTCACCAGGTCATCGGTCCACCGCGTGGGAGGCCTGCCTACGCTACGTTTTCCGGTGGTAATTTTACTAAGTGGTTGCGATGGAAGGCGGTTTTTTAACGTGTTCAGCGTATCCAATTATGGTTGGGACCACAGATAGGAAAAAAAATTTGCTCTTCTATTCTGTGGTTGAGACTACTTCCTATATATACATTGAATGCGGATTTAGGAGCCTGTCAAATTTAAATAGCATCACGTAGTTGTGAGGTTACGCAGAAGACAGACGGTTGTTTGCGGTGAAAAGGATTGATAACCACCTCCTTGGCGTAATGGTTAAGGCCAGGAGGTCGCGTGTTCGATTCCCGGAGGATTCTAACTTTGCAAGACTCGGTATGGTTGGTGGAAGGGCATTTTCTAAGCCCACCTGGCTAGCTAACAACATCTTATCTAAGTCTTGCCGCCAAACATCAGTGCTAACAACATTGATGTATTCCGGCTTGAAGATAAGATTGCCAGTTCCCCATTTCGTTGGCGAATCTTGGTAAGCCCGCTTCCATTTTCGGCATCATTGTCACTTACCATCAGGTGAAATGATGCCAAGGGCTTAGAAATTGTGAATAAAAAAAAACTTCGCAAAAGCGAGGGTGCTACAACAGTAATTCCCTAACAAGGGAATGCATCTCAGTAAAGGTCCCAAAAGCAACCGGATACTAAAATGGTACAGCTGTTCTGGATGACAATAGTATAGTTACATTACTGCAGCGGCCATTATATTTGAAAACGCTAAACACGTTAAAAAACCGACTTCCATCGCACCAACTTGGTACATTTTTGCATTATTATTTTTGGTTTTTGTTAATTTACTAATAAATTACTTCACCGATTTTGATTAAATTTATATGGGACCACATGGGAAGCACTAGCTTTTAAATAAAAAAAGAATCATTAAAATCAGTTCACCCAGTCAAATGTTCGGAGGTAACAAACATAAAAAAAAACATACAGACGAATTTGAGAACCTCCTCCTTTTTGGAAGTCGCTTGAAAAGAGGCTTTGATGGAAAAATGTGTAAATGTGGGCCAAGGCGAAGCGTAAGTCCATCAATGTCTAGTTGTGGCCAAGGCTTGTATAGTACTTTTCTTTAAAAAATGCGCAGAAATTAAAACTAAGTATCATCATCATCATTACAGCTCATATACGTCCCCACCGAGGGGCTCGAGCCTACCCTGAATCAGGGCGATTAGGCCTTAGTCGACCACGCGGGCCCAGTGCGGGTTGGTCGACTTCACACACAACCTTCGAGTTTCTTCGCAGGCGTGTGCAGGTTTCCTCACGATGTTTTCCTTCACCGTTAAAGCAATAGGTAAGTATGTACGTTAGTTTTTTTTTTTTTTTTTTTTTAAACCCATTGGTACATTGGCCGTCCAGATTTGAACCCGGTACCTCTGGTTAGATGGACCGAGTCGTTACCGGTTGAGCCACCGACGCTTCAACTAAGTATAGTAGTGCATAACTTTTTATTTGTTTATTTGCATATACAGTTGTTGAACGCGCCAAAGTGTTCATTTGTTTTTTACTTTTCTGTACTAAAAGAGTAAAAACGGGACCCTATTGCTAAGACTCCGCTGTCCGTCCATCTGTCTGTCCGTCTGTCACTAAGCTGTATTTCATGAACCGTGATAGCTAGACAGCTGAAATTTTCACAGTTGATGAATTTCTGTTGCCGCTATATCAACGAATACTAAAACTAAGAAAAAGTGAAAAAATAAGGGAAGGTCTCTATACAAAAAACGTGTTTTTTTTAAACATGAAGACACAGCGCCATCTAGTATGATGGTTTTTGAAACATGAAACTAGCGTCATCTAGTATAATGGTACGGACCCCTATGTGTGCGATTCTGACTCGCACTTAGCCGGTTTTTAAAAAAAAAACAGTTTTCTATTGCAAGTCAATTTAAATAAAACCTTTGATAAGTCATCTCCTTGGTTGCCATGTTTCTTTTATTTTTAAATTACACAACAGATTTGAAATTACGAGTACATTGTAGTTTATTTGGCTCCTAAAACACGAAAGATATGGATTTTCATACAACTTTTGCCGGCCGCTGCTCGCATGTATTTGGCCAGTACAGCAATTTCGATTTATATCGAAGAAGGTTGTCAAAATAATGCTCAAATTTCTAAGCACCATAAAGAAAACTTTTTAATGTATAATTGAAAACGCTTAACACGTTAAAAAACCGACTTCCATCGCAACAACTTAGTACATTTTTGCATTATTATTTTTGGTTTTTGTTAATTTTCTAATAAAGTACTACACCGATTTTGATAAAATTTATATGAGACCACACGGGAAGCACTAGCTTTAAAATAAAAAAAGAATCATAAAAATCGGTTCACCCAGGCAAAAGTTATGAGGTAACACACATAAAAAAAACATACAGACGAATTGAAAACCTTTTTTTATGGGTGTCAATTAAATGGTTAGCATAGTATTGTTATTTCTGTGAGCAGAAAAATATAATCGGTGAGCAGAAATAGCTAATTGGTCAGCAACTCATGGTCAGCAAACATTTCAAAATCAATCAGCAATTTATGTCATTCTGGATGGCTGTAATTATTTTAAACATCCCCGTACTACACTCTTCCTACAGTGTTGAGTGGTCGACGGAGCCCCTTCGGGGCTCCTACTTCTGTGTTCTCATGTTAAACCTAACACTACGACTGTGCGGGGAGGCGAGCTTAGCTCGCCTCCCCGCACAGTCTCCGAACCTAACGGATCCGAGTCGGGGTGCTCCGCAAGTCCGAGCTCGCTTCGCTCGCTCCCGCTTCCATTTAGAACTCCCCGTACCACACTCTTCCTACAGTGTTGAGTTGCTGCTTATAGACATGTTTTTCTGCCGCTCAATCATGAAATCTTGCCGCTCAAGTAGTTATTTTGCGGACTGAATGTTTATTATGCAGTTACATTATATTTATTCCCTTTTTTTATTATTAAAAATTTGAGTGCGTTTGACTGCAGCTCACCTCCTCATTTTTGGAAGTCGCTTGAAAAGGCGTCTGTACTGTTCTGATTTAATTGGTCATTACTATTGTCCGAGCGTCGGTGGCGCAACGGTTAGGGCCGCTACCTGCTGTCCGGGAGGTCGTGGTTCGAACCCTGCCACGTACCAATGTGTTTTTGAATTTCGATTTCATATGTACGTGTATCCGATGCTCTTACGGTGAAGGAAAACACCGTGAGGAAACCTGCACACGCCTGAGAATAAACTCGAAGGTGGTGTGTGAAGTCGATCAACCCGTACTGGGCCCGCGTGGTCGACTAAGCCCGATCGCCCTAATTATTTTTTGATTATCCTATTTTTTTATTAATTGTAGCGTTATCTTTCTTACTATCTTAACAATGCTTTTGGTAACTTTAGTTTAATGTCACATTTTAACAAAACTGTCACGCAGTGCACAGCGTCGTGCAAGGTAAGATTTGGAAATATGCCTCCGACATCGCTAGACCAGCTTGATATTTTCTAGGTCGTCTGTTATTCTGTAGTATGTTCTATTGTGAAATCTGACTTTGCCTAGACTTGAAGCATAGTGGTCAAGGGCAAACTTCGTGTCAAATTCTTCTGTCTCGGTGGGCTTTTAAAAGCAATTATAATTCTTTTATTGGAGGATAAGATAAGAAAAATATTCTTAATTGCACACCAAATATACCAAAATGAAAAAAAAAACTTATTAACTATCAAAATACACAACGACGATAATTTAAGCGATTTCTTTCAGTCAACCTTTGGTGAATGGAGGAGACGAGAATGTAGAACGCTGAAGTAAATCAATCAATCAAAAATATTCATTTTAAATAGGTGTTTATACATGCTTTAAAATAGTCAAAAACATATTGTCTATCCTACTAATATTATAAACGCGAAAGTTTGTAAGAATGCGTTGATGTATGGATGTATGTTTGTTACTCTTTCACGCAAAAACTACGGAACGGATCTGACTGAAATTTGGTAGGTAGACAGATTAGGACCTGGATTAACACATAGGCTACTTCCACGCTCGAGAGTCGCTTGCGGCTCACGCACTGCGCACCCTCGAAAAGTCAGAGAAACGTTGTCCACGCGGGTGAAGCCGCGGGAAACAGCTAGTTACAAATAATGTTATGATTCAGATTACATCCATATATCTTTGTCATTATGAAATATTTTTGTTTGATTAATTTTATTACAGAAAGTATCACCTATAAATAATTAATGGTCATTTACATATTATATTATTTTATAATATCCTCTAGCTAGAGCACAAGCATTTTTTGACATGAGCCTGTTCTCAAGTTTGTTCTCTGAGAAACTAGTTACATTTTCTGGAATTTTATTGTAGAATCTTATACACTGCCCCAAAAATGACTTTTTAACATTACTCAGTCTCGAATAGGCTATAACTATTTTGTTTACATTTCTTATATTTAAATTATGCCTATCACTGTTTTCAGGAAATAAATGCAAATTCATAGGAACGTACATGATGTTTTTATATGTGAATTGTCAAAAAAAAGGAAAAAAAAACTATTTTGTTAAAATATTGATTTCTTTGAACTTATTCAAAAACTTCTCCAATAACCAACCAAATTAATTAGAAATTCAAAACTCTCTACATAAAAAAAATACTAGTCGGTTAAAAATAAGCCCCTTGTCTATTACAGGATCAAGACAAATCTCGATACCTCGTACTTCAAATTCTATTAAGCCGTTTAGGCTAAAGGCTTAGCCAAAGAAACTGACATAGATACATACATACATCCAAAATTTTACCTCCTTTTTGGCTGTCGGGTAATAAGATCTATCAATCACTATACAATGTTATTAAGTGACATCAAGTTTTAAGAAATGTGAAAATGTGTTTGTTTGTTTGTTAGCTTTTCATGCGTGAACCCCTCAATCAATCTTAATAAAATTTGGCATGATGGTAGCCTGCGCCACGGGAAAGGATATAGGCTACTTTTATCTCGTGAAAATAGCATAGTCGGGTGCAATTCCAGAGGGAACTAAAAAATGCCTTTTTTGGTTTATTTTTTTAACATCGCAATGGAGCAACGGTTTGCTGTGATTTTTTGCTCAGAGATGGTCGACTTGCGGCTCGCGCACCACTTACTCTCAAAGACAGTCATGAAAACGATGACTGACTTTCACGTTATACTCGTGACCGGGTGCTGTCCGTGTGAACTGGCCTACTCTTGTTAAAGGCATTAATGACATTCAATGATTTTTATGTATAACTTTTCGTGTCATATTGTTTTCATGTTCTAATGCCTCCCCTTATATATAGCATATCTCTGTTCTAATGACATAATCTGGTTTATATCAAGGATTGAATTTTGACGTTATTAACTTGATTCTTGATTCTTTACAAATGACATTGTTATTATTTTATGACTGTGTGTAATTTGCACCTATTTTGAATAAATAGAATTGAATTGATGTCCACGCGGGCGAAGCCGCTGGCAAAAGATAGTTCATAATACATTATACCATCATCAGAATTACTAAGCAATCTGTAATGTAATTCGTTGTAATGTTGGATCAATGTCACAGGAAAAGTTGGATAAGGCAATTTTCGGGTGTCACAAGGCATTATCATTAATCACCGTCCGTCACCTGGCTCTGTTCCAAATTCAGGATTTACCAGAAACGTCTTCACAAATTTGAGTAATGTTATTTGACTAAAATTGAGCTAAGCTTAGACGGGGCACATAGCTCGTGGAAAAGATGGCTGCTGGGCACTGACCTCCATTAATACACACTGGGCTGGCTGCTGTCATAATATTTTTGTGCCTTTTTTTTTATTTCAGTTGGTAAACCCTTGACAACATCTCACCTGGCGGTAAGTGACGATGTTGCCAAAGATGGAAGCGGGCTTACCAAGATTCCCCAACGCAATGGGGAACTGGCTATCTTATCTTCATGCCGAAACACACCAATGATATCAACATTGATATTTGGCGGCAAGACTTAGATAAGATGGTGGTAGCTAGCCAGGCGGGCTTAGAAAATGCCCTACCACCAACCAAACCGAGTCTTACAATTGACCCCGCCGGGAATCGAATCCGCGACCTCATGTGTAAAGCCAGTGAACTTTGCCTCTGAGCTACGGAGGCCTATTTCAGTATCGCCATTTTGGCGCTGTAGGATACGATGAAGATACGATACGATTGCCCATGGAATTAAAATGAGTGACACAAAAATAATAAATTTAGTTCTCGGAACAATCGTAGTGGCGCTTCAAATTGTCACACGAAATTTACTGTCATTTGTAAGGAGACAGCCTGTCCAGTGTGTAATGATGGTGGTCAGTGCCGTTGGGGCAGGAAAGTTCTCCAGTGGCGACCTGAGGACTTAGTGTAGGCAGGCCTCCCACTCGTTGGACCAATGACCTGGTGAAGGTCGCGGGTTGCCGCTGGATGGGACAGCGGAGGAAAGGTCGTTGTTGTCATCTTTGGGGAAGCCTATTGTCAATTCACATCACAATCAAAAGACATCAACGCGAGCGACAAAAATATGCCTCTTTTTGTCATTCAGTTCGGACTCCTTAACGCGAGTACTACTCACAATTGGCCGTTTTTTATTATTTTTTGTTTTACTTCAGTGTCATCATAATCACACTAAGTTTTACGCTTGAATGTATTACCGTTTAGCTAAATCTAAATTAAAGCTAAATAAAAAATTCTTCTAAAGTCCTTATGAAAACACGTTCTTTGTATGGAGATCCCCCTTATTTTTTCACTTTTTCTATATTTTAGTATTTTTTGTTATAGCGGGCAACAGAAAAACATATTGTGTGAAAATTTCAACTGTCTACCTATAACGTTTCATGAAATACAGCCCGCTGACGGACGGACAGACAGCCAGTCAGCGGAGGCTTAGAATAGGGTCCCGTTGGTCACCCGTTGGGTCAAAACCATAATAAAATTGCTTTTAAAGGGCAATACTTATCCTTTTTGGCATAGTGACATTTGTATATGTATTTTTACTCAAAATCTTTCGGCGCTCGATTGAACCTATATTGACGTGATCTTATAAATTGATGACACGGGCTGCATGCGACGTCATTGTCGCGTTACGCCCACTGTCGCGTTACGCCAGTGTGACGTCATTGTCGCGTCACGCCTGAGCCGAGCGTGCAAGCGAGAGTTGTACTTGTACTTGGACTTGGACGGACGGACGGACGAACTGTCAAACAAGTGTGTCAATGGATTAAAAGTACTAGGCTTCCAGGAGTTTACAGAGGTGTTCCAATGTGGTCTATTCTCCGTGAGAAAAAAAGTCATATACTAAAAAGAGGCGTTTTTATACCTAACATTAGTGTGTCAATGGATTAAAAGTATTATAGGCTTCCAGGAGCTTACAAGAGGTGTTCCAACTGTGAGATATGTTGTAGTTGTAAAAAGTACTAGGAGCACTTAAGTGCCAAGGAGTTAACTCACCCGACTATGGGCGGTATTTTACATCTCCTTAACCCTTCGCATACTAGGTGACAAAAAGTTACGTGCCCTACAAGGTGGGGTCTAAATTACCCGAATATAATAAGTGACTCCTGTGTAAATATACTTTAAAAAATACATTTAAAAAATGCGTTTTTATCAATTAAGAGGACAATCAGAACGACAATAAAAAGCCAACTTTCACTTGCAATCAATGGTTTGTTTTAAAAATGCAGTGAATTATGGGACTCATAATGAGGCTCATTCAAACTGAAAAACTAAGCATAGACAAATCAGTCTTAAAACCTCGTTTAAACCTTAATGATTTTAGAAAAAACAGAAAATAATTTTAAGTCTTAAAATAGTAACAATTTTTGGGTACTTCCCGGTATATATTTTTTTCATTTTAAATATAATCTTTACAAAAAAATATGCGTCTATAAACACGTCTATCACAGTCAAGCGCCCGCGCAGCACTGAATTAACCCAACAGGTCGACGTGGCAACGCCACAAACCCAGCTACTCAAAATTACAGTCCTCGCCGTTACGTAATTTTTTAAACATATTTGATTTTAAAACCGTTGGAATCTAAAAGACTCCACCTTTGTATGCAGAGGGTTAAAGATGGAGCTGAAGAAGTTTTACTTCAGTCGTCTGGTCTAAGCACACAAGCGTTCGGCTTGTGATACGTTATCACGTAAAATTATCGTCCGTAAACCGAATTTACAGACAACATCGGGTTTTTTCGATAGAGAATGCAAATACAAACCGAAAATATACTAGGACATTTTGACCTGAAACGTCACGTTGCTGAGATGTTTTGAGAGATAGGGAGGAAAATTAGTGTTTTGAAAACCTTTAACTCCAAATATCTCAGCAACGTGACACTTTAAGGCAAAATGTCCCAATATATTTTCGATTTGTAATTGCATTTTCTATCGAAAATCATTTTTTTTTAATAAAAAAATTGAGTGCGTTTGGCTGCACCTCACCTGATAGTAAGTACCGATGCAGCCGAGGATGTAACACGCAAGCTCAAATAGTGCCTATTCACTCTCGTCTTGAAGATTCCTGAATTATACGAATCGGGGTATAATATATATGTTAAATAATATAACATAAGTTAAATCGTGTGCCGAAAGATTTTGAATAGAATGTATGTACTGTAGAGATCGTATAGCTCTGGTTCAAGCACTTGCACCTCCTTTTGCAATCTTGCTATCCGCGGGTCGTATTAAAAAAAAGCTTAAGTTTAAATAGTTACTAAATAAATACAAACTAGTAAGTCGTTCGAAAGCTTTTGTGAAACAGTTTAGTCGCATTCTATTCGTGACCGCGAGCCAGGACAGAGGTCCCTGTATCCGTGGTCGAAGTGTACATTTTTATAGCGAGAGTGCAACACTAGCTTAGTCTGGTAACCTCAGCCCAATAATCATCCAGCCGGCGGAGCCCTATTTTCGATGTGAATAAAGATTGCTATACGTCTTTCTTCACAACCTAAAAACTGCATTTTCAATCATCGAAGTGATCCCTCTGAGCTTACTTCCCCTGACGACTCGTTGGTGCGTCATAGTACGTATCATCATATCAGCTCATGTACGTCCCCACCGAGGGGCTCGAGCCTACCCTGAATTAGGGCGATCAAGCCTTAGTCGACCACGCGAGCCCAGTGCAGGTTGGTCGACTTCACACACAACCTGCGAGTTTCTTTGCAGGCTTGTGCAGGTTTCCTCACGATGTTTTCCTTCGCCGTAAGAGCGTCGGATAAACGTACATATGAAATCAAAAAATTCGAAATCCCGCCAGATTTGAACCGCGACAGGAGGCGGCGGCCCTAGCCATCACGCCACAGACGCTACTTAGTACGTATACTGCCACTATACCACGCTCCCGTATAAAAATATTCCAAACCCTGTAAAACTGATTATAGTCAGTGGTGTTTTTATTAAAATAAAAATAATTAAAACACGATACGGGCTTAAAATGGATGAGAGCGATGAGACTAATGCATTCAGAGAAAAAGAACGAAAGCCTCTTTTGATGTTGATATATACGACAAAAATTCATGCTAAAATTAAACCTGGCCAAATTGAGTTAGTCACACGTATCGCGTTGAATTCGGTGCATTGAGAGCAATTTGATTTGGCCGCCATATAGTGACGTCAATCATTCGGTTGATAGTGCTCGGGGATATTCATTTGACATTTGTATTTTAGTTGCTTGTCAGGTATTATTGGCGCGAATATGGATACACCTTTTGGGCATAACACTATCGATTGGTAGAATTTCGTAGTTTAGGAGTAATAGTCGACCAACGTAAGATGTGCAGTTGAATTTCTCGAAAGTGCACCGATTTTCCATACAGAATGTTTTATTACCAACTGTAAAAGTAATTTTGTTTTTAAAATAATCATTTATTTTTTGAAAAGATTTCCGAACTCTACTTTGCGCGTGTACGACTCGCATTTGGCTTATTTTAATTAAGAAGCATTCACAAAATACTGAGCTTCAGCGACGCTTTTAGAGTCCGTCCCAACTCACACCTAACTCTTAACCATGGGACTTAAAATTCCAAAAATATTAGGTCGGGGATAAAGTTTTTTCGTATTTTGTATGCAAACTCAAACAGGGCGAACAAAACGAGCATCATCTTAAACGTTCAAATTCCCATACTGGAAACGTTTGAACTAAATTTGTGCTACTGATTGATACTGCATTAGGTCCATAATTGGCACAAATTTTATTCGAGGCCAGTGTTTACCTTTTTTAAATAAAATTTCAAAATGTCGCTACTTTTCTCGTTACTTTCACTCATTTTCATAGCCAGAAAAAACTATTTTAAAATGGCGGGAATTTTATTTTTTATTTATTATTAAAATTTCGAAAGTTCACTTATTTAATTTTATTATAACCAGCCAAGTACAAATAATACAAGCAAAGAGATTTGATTACAAAGTTTTATTTACAAAATACGAAGAAACTTTTCCCCGACCTATTATTACAAATACAAAAAAAAATAAATAAAATATTACATTACTTAAAAGAGCAAACCTTCATACAAGTCAAAGATTTTTTTTTTACTGTATCTCTCCGTTTTTAAGATCTACAGTTTAATAATTTTTTGGGTACTTATATTATTTTAAATTAAATGATGCAAAATGAGAACTGGAGTCTTTTTGTCAAACAAAATTTTAAGGGGTGCCTTTTAAACAGAATGTAACAAAATTGGCGTAGGTCCCGTTAACTAGGTCTTCTTGTCTTCATACTGAACAACTTTTGTTTTACGACTTTCTGTCCGACGATGTCAAGGCTGTTCTCCTCTACAGATCGTTTTGGATTTTTTTCAAAATGACAGAGCCATAGGGTTTGAAAACGCAAAAAATATCATATTTCAGCCATTTTGAAAAAACTAGCGGGATCTACGGCTCACAGAGCTACTATTTTATATTATTCCAAGGTTTCAAAGAACAAGTACCTACCTTAAATAAATTTCAAGTTGTTTGGTGAATGTTTCATGCACTCTATTTTCTTGAATAATATTTTGAAGTATAAATAAAAAAATATATATAAACAACAATATTAGTTATGTATGATAATACAAAGTGAGGAATGTTATTATTTTTTATACTTTCATTCATTAAATTGAAGCTCAACGAAAAAAACATTGAAAAAGTGCAAAGTGTAGTCATTTTCTTTACTCTTTACACTTAAAGAAAAAACAGAGATAACTGTTCCAATCAATACCTCGCTTTAACCTATAAACTTATTGCTCACACACCCTCTAATCAGAACGGAGAGAGAGAGACGGAGTGGTAATGAAAAATTTCAAGGCCATATTTCTTTGTTGCAAATTAGCTATTTAGAGTGTGGACTCCAGCTTTATCTGATGATATCAGATCATATACGTGCCCACCAAAGGGCTCGAGCCTACCCTGAATTAGGGCGATCGGGCCTTAGTCGACCACGCGGGCCCAGTGCGGGTTCGTCGACTTTACACACAACCTGCGAGTTTCTCCGCAGGCGTGTGCAGGTTTCCTCACGATGTTTTCCTTCACCGTAAGAGCCTCGGATAATCGTACATATGAAATCTAAATCCCGGGCAGGAGGCAGTGGCCCTAGCCGGTACGCCACCGACGCTCATACGGTGAAGGAAAACATCGTGAGGGAACCTGCACACGCCTGCGGAGAAACTTGGTGGGGACGAATATGAGCTGATATGATGAAGAGCGTCGGATAAACGTACTTAAGAAATTTTAATTCGAAATCACATAGGTACCTACGTGGCAGGATTCAAACTACGACCTCCCGGACAGGAGGTGGCGGATCTAGCTATTACTATACCTAAAACTTCTTAATTTACAGTAGTTTACGACACTGTCTCCAATAGGTATGACGACAGCATCAGAAATAAATTACGAACTCTTGATCATTAAATTGCCCTCCTACTTAAACTTCGGAAAATCTTACTCGTTTTGTTTTCCATCAAGTCTTCGATTTTTAATTCACCAAAATTACAAAATGAGTACATAAATGACGCCGCTAAACTATGACGTCACGCATAGGTATTTCAAACATTTTTGAACAAAATGTCATTTTTGACAGATGATAAAAAGTAACTCAAATGACTTACATTCGTCATCCCTATTAGTTCTGTCAATAGCTGTCTTCTCATTTCGTAACTAGACCAAACGTCTTACGTTTCCACAATCGAAGCGTTTCTCACATAAATCTTATGATTTTTGCTCCAGTTTCTAGTAGTTAATTCAGGTCGATGTCGATGATTTAACACTTGTACCTACAGGTGAATCTTTGAAGGAAATGTTATTAACATATAACCTACTAATATTAATGCCAGCTCTTAACTATGAATGAATTAAAATTGTTTATTGTATACCAAAAACTAACAGCTTTTTAAGGCTGAGATCTCCTTTTAGGTAAAAAATACCTGTGTTAGGAAATCTCACCCTTGCATCGCTTAATCTATGGTATAATAGTTATTGGCGAATAACAGAGTCTCGGTAATCTGAAGGAGATAAATCTACTAAATGTAAATGTAAACAAAACTATGCTAGAGTTTTAACTAAAATAAAACAAATATAAGTAAGTAAGTAAGTAAATATACTTTATTGCAAGCCAAAAACAATACACGACTTATAATTTGTAAAATACATAGAGTGCAAAGTGATAATAGATCTTAAATTGATGCAAGTAGATAAAATTATGGATAAAAAAAAAACTGAACAAATGGAATGTTATATTCAGATGTCATTTTTACCCGATTGCGTCAGAAGGACATAATTTTTCAACTGTATGTATGTACGTAAACAGGGTGTAAAAAAAATGGTGCACGAGCCGTTAACTGGGGGTTCTACTCATCATACTGAGCAACTTTCCCCAAAGAACCCATAGTCAATTCGCAAAAATAATTGGACCCTCCATACTAAAATGCATAAAATTGCTCAATCAGCTGATCGATTTGTATGAAGAGTAAAACATTTTTTTTGCGTTTTCACCAAGTCTGAGAATAAAAGTTGTTCAGTATGATGAGTACAAGCCCCACTTAACGGGACCTATACCAATTTTGTTACACCCTGTATGTTTCTTCGGCACGCTCTGTAGTCTAAACGGCTTAATAGGTTTAGGAGTGCGCGGTGTCGTTAGATTCGTTTTGATCCTGTGAGTGACACAGAATAATTTTTTTCCCTAATGGCAAAAAAAGACGGGTTAAATTTTTATGCAGTCGATTTTTCAAACTTAAATTTATTCGTTTAGTTTTTAATCTCAGTTTTGCAAATAGTTGGTACCTATAACACACATATCCCTTTCCGAACGGGCTTTAACGATTGTGCGTTCAAGATACAAACAAGTTTAAACCTTAATAACTATAAACACTAGTATCTTTCTCAAAAGACTATAAATTACTTATATAAAATAAAAAAATAAAAAATCTGTATTTTTTTTATTCGTACTTCAACATTGGTAGATTTTTTAATAGTTAAAAAAAATAGGTATGTTAGGTATGTTTGGACGCTCTTACGGTGAAGGAAAACATCGTGAGAAAACCTGCGCACGCCTGCGAAGAAACTCGCAGGCTGTGTGTGAAGTCGACCAACCCGCAATAGGCCCGCGTGGTCGACTAAGGCCCGATCACCCTAATTCAGAGTAGGCTCGAGCCCCTCGGTGGGGACGTATATGAACTGATATGATGAAGTAGGTATGTTAATTAAAGGATTGTTATGTATAGGTGTACTGTGGCAATAGACTTCATTTAAAGAGTATCGCAACGCTAAGCTAGGTACTTAGCCAACGAGCTCATGGCACAGATTACTAAATAGTTATGCTCATGGTATGATCAACGAATAAATACTATTTACTACGTAAAAGAAGATTAACTCCCCAAAATCATTTGAATGAAAGGCGACTCTTGCTTCGACATAATAAAGTGCAAATTCAGGTAGCACAGCGCTAATTACCTACAGTTATATTCACCTACAAGTTGGCTCTCTTTCTATCGCGTAACTCTTATCTCTTCTGACTACTGAATTTGCCCCTTTCAGGGGGCCACACGGCGTAGACGTTAGTACTAATACATAATTATACAGGGTGTTACAAACATGGTGTAGGTCCCGTTAACTGGGGGCTGGGGCTTCTATTCATCATACTGAACAACTTTTGTTTTACAACTTTGCTGAAAACGTATTTTTTTTTACTCTTCATACCTACAAATCGATCAGCTGATCGACGGATTTTGTGAATTTTAGTATGGAGGGTCCAATTTTTATTTTTGAGAGTTGACTATGGGCACACCCTGGACACTTCATACAACGGGCCAGATATGACATTTCAAAAAAGGAATGACGGAACAAACGAAATGGCGGGGCGAAATCCAAAACGTTCGACAACCAAACTGTAAGCAATCTGTATCAATTTGGGTGACGAGGGGGTGAGGTCACAATCTAGAGAGCGGAACCCCCAGTTAACAGAACCTACACCAATTTTGTTACAGCCTGTATATACTTTGGCGTTGGTACATTTTCATGCCTACAGCGTGGAGTGCGACAGGCCTGGTATGGTTAATATTATCTGCGAAGCCAAACAATGCATCTCAAACTGTATCATGTCATGTATAGTCACCGAGCTTCTTATCATCATATCAACGAACGCTGGCTTACGTAACTCGGCTTACAAGAAGCGCACTCATCTCATTACACGGAGGATGTGCTAATCTTCACTCGTTGTATAGCGATCAAGTGGCTGACTACTGGCTTATTTATAGCCAAGTCGTTCCTCTGTCTTGGGGAATTTGAATCGGTCTGTGTTTCTGTGTTTGTTACTATTTTCATGGTCATCATCATCATATCAGCCGAAAAACTTGTACTGCTGGACAAAGGACTCCCTCAAGGGTTTCCGTGACAACCGGTCCTGCGCTGCCCGTATCCATTGACTTCCCGCGACCTTCACCAAGTGGTTGGTCCACCGCGTGAGAGGCCTGCCCACGCTACGTTTTCCGGTGCGCGGTCCACTCGAGAACTTTACTGCCTTTCCAGTAACACAGGCTATCTGCATGCCAAATTTAATCAAGATTGGAAGCGTGATAAGGTAGCAAACAAACAAACAAACACATTTTCACATTTATAATATTACTAGCTGTCCCGGCGAACTACGTACCGCCATACATTACATTACACTGCCCTACCCTACCCTACCCTACACTACACTACACTACCCTACCCTACCCTACACTACACTACCCTACCCTACACTACCCTAACCTACACTACCCTACCCTACATACACTACACTACACTACCCTACCCTACCCTACACTACACTACCCTACACTACACTACCCTACCCTACACTACCCTACCCTACCCTACCCTACACTACCCTACCCTACCCTACCCTACACTACCCTACCCTACCCTACATACACTACACTACACTACACTACCCTACCCTACACTACCCTACCCTACACTACCCTACACTACACTACCCAACCCTACCCTACCCTACCCTACCCTAAAAAAAAAATTGATGTTGGCCGATTCTCAGACCTACTCAATATGCTCATTGTGACTGTCAAATAATAACAGACAAATAATTAGCAATAAATTAAAATTGTGACTATAATTTGAGATTTAAACTATCCTATCTCTCAAGTTGGATAGAACTGCACATGGTGTGCGAATTTTATTATAATCGGTTAAGTGGTTTAGGAGTCCATTGAGGACAAACATTGTGACACGAGATTTATATATATTACTAGCTGTCCCGGCGAACTTCGTACCGCCTAACATTACATTACACTGCCCTACCCTACACTACACTACCCTACCCTACTACATACACTACACTACACTACCCTACACTACACTACCCTACCCTACCCTACACTACCCTACCCTACACTACCCTACCCTACACTACACTACCCTACACTACACTACCCTACCCTACACTACCCTACCCTACACTACCCTACCCTACCCTACACTACCCTACCCTACCCTACACTACAATACACTACCCTACCCTACCCTACATAAGAACCTTCTCCTGACAATAACGAACTCGACAAAAAAAGAATTAGCGAAATCGGTCCAGCCGTTTAGAAGGAGTTCAATGACTAACACACGGACAGAAGATTTATATGGAATAAAATCTTTTTGTACCTATCTCTATAAATACAAACAGCTGTGTCTTAAATAAAAATGTTTTTGCATTTTATAAATAAAAAATAATCAAATCTTTTTCGTCATATGGAGGTATATACATTATACAGTTTATGAAAAGAGTTTTATTATTCTCCGAAAATGATCAAATCTTCTTATATGTTTGTTTTGACAACCGATATTGTTGCCATGGCAACCGAGCGTGAAGTTTTTTTCTTCGTTACGGAATTTCTGGATTCTTAATTAAAATTGCGACTATAATTTGAGATTTAAACTATCCTATCTCTCAAGTTGGATCGAACTGCACATGGTGTGCGAATTTTATTATAATCGGTTAAGTGGTTTAGGAGTCCATTGGGGACAAACATTGTGACACGAGATTTATATATATTAAGACTAGCTGTCCCGGCGAACTTCGTACCGCCTTACATTACATTACACTGCCCTGCCCTACCCTACACTACCCTACACTACACTACACTACCCTACCCTACACTACCCTACCCTACCCTACATACACTACACTACACTACCCTACCCTACACTACTCTACACTACCCTACACTACACTACCCTACCCTACCCTACACTACCCTACACTACCCTACCCTACACTACCCTACCCTACCCTATCCTATCTCTCAAGTTGGATCGAACTGCACATGGTGTGCGAATTTTATTATAATAGGTTAAGTGGTTTAGGAGTCCATTGAGGACAAACATTGTGACACGAGATTTATATATATTAAGATATATAAAGATTATACTTTAATACCATTTAAAATCCTTCTGTCATAATTACTTTAACTTCAATAACATTGGACTTTCATGAATTTTACCATCCCCTGTTTTAACCCCAAATGGGGGATGATTTCTAAATATACATTATTAGTTCACCTCCACACCATGTATAGAGCATAAATTTTAATTTTCAAGTCTCTTACTTTAAAAACATAGGACTTTCATACAAACTTCCGATCCGTTCTTAGCGATGTCTACACCCTATTATAAGGAACCTACTAGCCAAATTGCAAGTTTGTAGGTGTTATAGTTTCTGAGATTTCGTGATTAATCAGTGAGTGGTATTTCACTTTTATATATTAATAGAAGATTGTGACATCGCGTTCGTCCTGAGAAGCGCTTTAAAATGGTTTACCGATTCATCCCAAAGCTTTATTCTCTCGAGGAGTCCTATACCTACAGGTTTGGGAAAATATCAGAGCGGGGTCTATTCAGTTCAATCCAATTCAATTAACTTTATTGCATACAGAGGCGTATTTAAGAATCAGGCGCCCCGGAAACAAAAATAACATTTTTATTGTTTCTATTTTAATTTATTAAATTTATTTTTAACATGTGAAGAGCGTGCGTTCGTTCGCCGAACCGGTTTCTGGCAGAATAACAGCGCTGCAGAGTATACTGCAGCATATGCTGAGTCAGTACCGTTTTGGTGCACAGTACAGCTATTTTTTATAGTTTATTTCTATCGTTTGTAAATTGTACCTGGAAATTGTTGTACTGTGCTCTAAATAAAAGTTTTTCTATTCTATTCTATTCTAAAAAAAAACCGCCCCTCTAAGTGACAAAAAACAGGCCAAGACAAAATGACAAAATGGTCAGAAACAGCAAGGAAAATTCTATCGAATTGAAATTTCATTTTCATCTGCCGTGATACGAAATCGATCCGATACCCATTTCTTTTCTGCCAGTTGCAATACTCGTATGTCTGTCTCGACTACCTATCTGCCTGATTTGATCTGTCTGCCTTATGTTTGTATGTATGTAGGTGTGTGAATTGTAAAGTTGTGTAGGTACTGGGACTGCACATTGTTGGATTGGACTCAGTTGTTTCCCGCTATGGGTTTGTGCACAAATCACGCGAGGTTTTTTCAGCGATGTCCTGGCTAGCAAGCGTATGTACCTCCTAGGTGATGGCTTTTTTTTATTCACCAATGTAAGGCCTTGGCATCATCTCACCTGATGGAAAGTGGCTACCCAAAACCGGAGGACTACAAGCACTTCCCAATCAGCGGAATTGCTGCATTGATGCAGCACATATTCGAGTAAGTTGGGGTGCAAAGGTTATAGGGGTAGACACAAAAGATCCCATTGGGTCGAAGTGTCGCTATAACTGGAGCCCCAACTTACAAAGATAAGATAAGATACAAGCAAAAATTCGGTTTGCGAGTCCGACTAGCTTGGCTGATTTATTTATATGCAATCAAAGGCGTTTTTACTTGGCTTGACACTTGGCCCGGGGCGGCAAGAGGTGAGGGGCGGCCGGAAGCCGCCCCTTTTTCGGTTGTTCTTTCGCCAGTCGTAATAGAAAAAAAATGGAGCAAAATTTTAATTAGGTAGTCGATAATTTCTTATATATTTTCTTGCAAACAGAAGGTTACAGTAAGGTGACGTTTATCATGTGGTACGGAATCCTTAGCGCGCAAATAAAAAACAGGACCCTATTACTAAGATTCCGCTGTCCGTCTGTTTGTCTGTCTGTCTGTGCGTCTGTCACCACGCTGTATTTCATGAACCGTGATAGCTTTATCAGTTGACATTTTCACAGATGATGTATTCCTGTTGCCGCTCTTTAACAACATATACCAAAATTTAGAAAAAGTGAAAAAATAAGGTGGTCTCCAGTCTCCATACAAAAAACGTGTTTTTTTTAAACGTGAAAAAACTAGCGCCATCTGGTATGATGATGCAGAACCCTTTGTGTGCAATACTGACTCGCACTTGGCCGATTTTTTAACCACAATACGTATACTTACTTAATTTGTGCCTTTTTCACAACAACCAGTTCTGCGCTACCAGATTCAAGATTAAAGGTATTTATTCAAAACAGGTGTAAATTATACACTCTTTCTGATAGTCATAAATTAATAATAACCTAATTACATTTGTAAAAAATCAAGAAAAAAACAATCATTAGTTAATACCGTCAAAATTAAATCCTAGAAATAAACCAGATTATGTCATTAGAACATGAGAACAATATGACACGAAAAGTTATACACACAATTATTAAATGTCATTGAAACCTTTGACAAGAGTAGGCCAGTTCACACGGACAGCACCCGGTCACGATTATAACGCTAGAGTCAGACATCGCTCCCATCAACCATATTATAGCATAATACCAGCATCAAACGGCTTCCCGCGACCTTCGCCCGATCGTCGGACCCCGCTAAGTCTGCGGCTAGTCTACGCTAAGTCTTCCGGTGCGTGGTGGCCACTCGATAACTTTACTGTCAAAAAGGAGCTATGTGTGTGCCCCGCCCGGTGCCACATATGAAGAACCAATTCATGTTTAAAAAAACACGTTTTTGTTAGGAGTACCACTTATTTTTTCACTTTTTTATTATTTTTTTATTCACAATTGGTAAACCCTTGACAACATCTCACCTGGTGGTAAGTGACGATGATGCCGAAGATGGAAGCGGGCTTACCAAGATTTCCCAACGCAATGGGGATCTGGCTATCTTATCTTCAAGCCGGAACACATTAATGCTGGTTAAAACTGATGTTTGGCGCCAAGACTTAGATATAATGGTGGTAGCTAGCCAGGCGGGCTATGAATATGCCCTACCACCAACCAAACCGAGTCATGCAAATTTGACCCCGCCGGGAATCGAACCCGCGACCCCCTGGTGTAAAGCGAATGGACTAACCATTACGCCACGGTGGCGGTTAAAACAGGTAGTCAGGTCAAACTGATTGCTACCTATGACACTAACGGAATCAAGACGAATCTGAATATACCTCGCAACGCTCATCTCGCCGACACAATCGGTTATATGTAAAAAAAACCAGCCAAGTGCAAGTCAGAGCCGCACACAAAGGGTTCCGTACCAACATACTTGATGGCGCTAGTTTCTTCACGTTTCAAAATAACCACGTTTTTTATATGGAGGCTTTCACTTTTTTAAATTTTTGGTATTTGCTGTTATAGCGGCAACAGAAATACATCAATTCTGTGAAAATTTCAACTGTCTAGCTATCACGGTTAATGAAATACAGCCTGGTGACAGACGGACAGACAGACGGATGGACAGCGAAGTCTTAGTAATAGGGTCCCGTTTTTACCCCTTGGGTACGAAACCCGAAAACATAGAATGACTCACACAGTTCAAATGAAACGATTGCCAAATCCCGTAGGTACCAAAAGGCCAAAAGAAGTTCTGAAAATACTAGGTTTGTTATCATTTGCGGTTAGTTAGAACGAATTCGGTGTGCGGTTTCCAAAGGTTATCTTAAAATTTTAATCTTTGACGGCGAACAAAAGCATTATAAACCCTTTTTTGGGTTCCGTGCTCAAAGGGTAAATACGGGACCCTATTACCGATACTTCGCTGTCCGTCTGTCTGTCCGTCCGTCCGTTCGTCCCTCTTTCACCAGGCTGTATTTCATGAACCGTGATAGATAGACAGATGATATTTTCACAGAATTGATGTATTTCTGTTGCCGATATAACATCAAATACTAAAAAAGAAAAAGTAAAAAATTAAGGGGGGTCTCGATACAAGAAACGTGAACGTTTTTCTCGTTTTTGCTCGATATTGATAACGGCATTAGGTAGACACTTGAAATATTTACAGAATATTTAGTTTAATATTCACTATAAAAATATTTAAATAAATTAAAATAAAACAAATATTTATGGGGGCTCTCATACAACAATCGTGATTTTTTTGCACGTTTTTGCTAGATATTGATAACGGCAACAGGTAGACCTTGAAATATTCATAGAATATTTAGCTAAATATTTAATTTAAAAATAAATAATTAAATTAAAATAAAACGAATATTTGAGGGAGGCTCCCATACAACAAACGTGATTTTTTTGCTCGTTTTTGCTTAATATTGATAAGGGCAACAGGTAAACGCTTGAAATATTCACATAATATTGAGTTGTACATATAATTCAATTTAAAAATAAATAATTAAATTAAAATAAAATCAATATTTAAGGGGGGCTTCCATACAACAAACGTGATTTTTATAGATAATGCTACGGAACCCTTCGTGCGCTAGTCCGACATATTAATTACATATACTTGTTGTTTAAATAAATATAAATAACTAATTAGGTCCCGGCGAGATTAACGATTCTTTGCATGTAAAGCGATTTTTCATCAATTTTTTTTTTCAATTACAATTACATGGTTTTCAATTCAACAGCGAAATTAATTAAATAAAACGTCTTTCAACATGTCATCAGATGTCATCAGTCACTGGCACATTGAGTATCGGGCATTCAAATTATAATTCTCAGTTAAGGGTCCCCAGGAGGCTCGAGTTACTCAATATATTTGCAAAGTTTGGTTTAATAATAATAATAATAATAAGTTTATTTGACCAACTAATGTTAACAATACATCTAATTTAGTGCTAGTTATTGAACAAAAAGCGTCGGTGGCTCAACCGGTAACGACTCGGTCCATCTAACCAGAGGTACCGGGTTCAAATCTGGACGGCCAATGTACCAATGAGTTTTTCAAAAACTTACGTACATACTTACCGATTGCTTTAACGGTGAAGGAAAACATCGTGAGGAAACCTGCACACGCCTGCGATGAAACTCGAAGGTTGTGTGTGAAGTCGACCAACCCGCACTGGGCCCGCGTGGTCGACTAAGGCCTAATCGCCCTGATTCAGGGTGAGCTCGAGCCCCTCGGTGGGGACGTATATGAGCTGTAATGATGATGATATTGAACAAAACTATTATGAGAGCATCTGTTACCGAACCAACCTGTGTTTCAGTATACAGTGCACTTTCCCGAGGACAAGAGGCTTAACTT
The DNA here is from genome assembly GCA_947284805.1 of Coleophora flavipennella. Taxonomy (NCBI): domain Eukaryota; kingdom Metazoa; phylum Arthropoda; class Insecta; order Lepidoptera; family Coleophoridae; genus Coleophora; species Coleophora flavipennella. Next base: position 9,119,244 of record OX369293.1, on the reverse strand, counting down.
GTAGCCGCAGCACTACTTACAATAACGTAATAACTATAGTATTGCTTGTTTGCGTGTGTGTGTGCGTTTGCGTGTGTGCGTGTGTATGCTTTTATATGGTATCCGGGATGTAGATTTTTTTTCTCTTCGTCAACATAGATAGGGTGAGCAGCCAGTGGGTTAAAGGTGGGTTTAAATCCGGCAAGTAGTTTTTGTATTAAAGCGGAACTACGTTTGTATGGAAACTCGAGCCTCCTGACGACCCTAAAGAGGAGTGTATTCCTAGCGCGCTTCATACAAATTTGGTTTTGATTTCAATAATCACACTAATATTATAAAGGCGAAAGTTTGTGTGTGTATGTTTGTTACTTCTTCACGCAAAAACTACTCAAGGGGTCTGGCTTAAATTTGGTAGGTAGACAGATTAGGACCTGGACTAACACAAAGGCTACTTTTTTCACGCTCGCGAGCCGCTTGCGGCTTGCGCACTGCGCACCCTCGAACAGTCATAGAAACGTTGTCCACACGGATGAAGCCGCGGGAAACAGCTAATTTTACCAATGAAAGTTATTAAAATGTTTAAGAAACTAATGACTGTGTTTATGATTTGCCGGATTTCCGTAAAAGATTGTCATTAAAAAAAACGAAAAGATTTGCGTGTTCAAACTTTACGGATTTTTTTTCGGAATTCTGTCATTTTTTACGGAATTTGATTAAATATCCTACTAATCCTACTACTCGTAATATTATAAACGCGAAAGTTTGTAAGGATGTATGGATGTATGTTTGTTACGCTTTCACGCATAAACTACTAAACGTATCTGGCTGAAATTTGGTAGGTAGACAGATTAGGACCTGGATTAACACATAGGCTACTTTTTTCCACGTACTGCGCACCCTCTAAAAGTCAAAGAAACGTCGTCCACGCGGGTGAAGCCGCGGGAAACAGCTAGCCAGCTTTCAAATAAGAACCGAACTAAATCAGCATGGAGCGCTTTACATATATGTATGTACTCCTAGTAAATACTTTAAAACGTACGAACCTCACCTATAAAAATAAAACGTTCCAAGTTTAATTTCAGAGTTTAACGTCTTTAATTACGGCAAGGAATTCCGGATATCCGGCGACATTAGTGAATAGCGACCTGTTAGCGCCCCTTACGCCCCCCAAAGCCACCTCCAGCACCCCCGGTGTAATAAATCAAGTGTTATGAGAATTTTTAGAGGCAGATTCCTCTCTCCGTTTTCCGAAGTGACATTGACATGACGTAGGCTGGAAAAGTCGAAAGTCATGATGCAAATAGGTCGATATTGGAGGTCCAGAGAGGTTATTGAAGCTACGAACGAAATGTTACTAATTTTAAAACTCTTCTGTTCCTCAAAAGGAAAAAAACCGAACCATTATAGTGACACTGAGATTTCAATTCAACACCACGATAGATTTCAAAAGAAAACTTAAAAATTTTTTGACACATAAAGCGTACTACTCAATTAATGAATTTTTAAATGATAAATCATTTTTGACATAAGTATTATTATTATTATTTTTATATATTAGAATTTGATATCTTTAATTATTAATTTATCAGTAGGTAGGTATAAGGTTTGGACATGTTTTGCTTATTATAACAAAAAAAAATACATCTTATCTTTTACATTGACGTTATGATGAATGACTCGTTGTTTTTAGTTAAATAATATTGTAAAAAAAATCAGTTATGTAATTTTAATTTTAATTTTAAGGGGTTCATTGATTATGTTTTTATTACTATTTTATTATTATTTTTAATTTGTACGTCAAATGACAGATTATATAATAGGACATAATTTTAACTTAACATCTATTGTAACATATAATCACAAATAAATGAATTTTGAATTTCGAATTTGAATTTTGAACTGACATGACGTAAAAGTCGAAAGTCATGACTCATGATGCAAATAAGTTGGTATTGGAGGTCCAGAAAGGTTATTGAGGCTACGAGCAAAATGTTACTAATTTTAAAACTCTTTTTAGGGTTCTGTACCTCAAAAGGAAAAACATCGCAGGTAGCCTGTGTCACTAAAAAGAACATAGGCTACTTTTTATCACTTGACAATAGCATAGCCCAATGCAGTTCCCGAGGGAACTGAAAAATACACTTTTTTTGTTTAATTTCTTTAAAATCGCAACGAAACAATGGATTGTTATGATTTTTTGCACAGAGGTGGTTAAAGGGATGGAAAGTGACATAGACTGCTATTCAGAATAGCCCGATATAGTTTCTGAAGGATCTGGAGAAAACTCATGTCTACGCATGGGACCCGTGGCGTCTTGCCCACCACTCACCCTTAAATACAGTCATAAAAACGATATCCACGCAGGCAAAGCCGCGGACAAAAGCTAGTTATCTATAAAAATATGATTGTCTTGAAAAGCTGTTATAAGTAAGTATTTCAATTTGTAAACTTTTTGGTGCTTGGAAGTCGGATTTATAATTCATGACGCATCGCACGTTTCAGCCTGTCATGTTTCGATTCCCTCTTAATTTTAAGGGGAAAGTTCGGAAATGTTTCGAAAGTCTCCGACCTATAATTTGGGAGTCTTAAGATATAAGTTTACAGGTGTGTCATTGTATCCTTAACTGTGTTGTCACCTTCTATTATTGAAGACTAGCTGTTTTCCGCGGCTTCAACCGTGTGGACAACGTTTCTATGACTTTTCGAGGGTGCGCAGCGCGCGAGCCGCAAGCGGGTCGCGAGCGTGAATAAAAGTAGCCTATGTGTTAATCCAGGTCCTAATATGTCTACCTACAAAATTTCAGCCTGATCCGTTCAGTAGTTTTTTCGTGAAGAAGTAACAAACATACCCACTCACAAACTTTCGCCTTTATAATATTATAGTGTGACACACTCTCTGTCGTTTTTGAGCGAGCGAAGCGTCTCCGTTTCAGCTTGGGCAACAATGCTTTCGCACGTCCAGGTGTCTGGCTGTTTTGCTCTACAGGTCGAATTTCATAACCGATTCTCGTGAAATTTTGTGAGCAGGTTTAATAATTATATTGATTTTTTTTGTCGATTCCGTTTTTTTTAAAATGTCGGAAAAATATACACTAGATACTTATGATATTTTATTAGTAACTAGTGGCATATCTTTCATGTCCCAATCCCCTGAGCTATGTACCATTGAATGGAATAAAAACATTTTCTTAGTGGTCAGAAGGGGCAAGTTTTTAGACTAGTTATTTTATTTTTATTTTTTCTGAAAGTGAGGAAATCGTATGCGGGGTATTCCCAAATATGACATTAGTACCGAAGAAACTACTGTGATAACTGTACAGATTTAAAATTAAAAATGTGTATTTTTTGCATCACTAAAGGCGATATTTTCAGGTGAAAAAACCCGACTTCATGAAGCCACTGTGCTCTCAAAATATCTAAACAATAGGCATATGTTTACCACTATTTAATTTCTAATAGTCTAATGCTATTTTAAGAATAAATTTTGTTTTAATAACATTAGTTATTAATATTAATTTTCATCTTTAAACTTTATTTATATAATTGTCAATTTTATAGGTAAAGACCTAATATTAAATGAATATCTATCAAACATGACTCAATTGCATTTTGGTCTAAGCAATCTAGCTTTCAAAGAACTGCACTGGAATCGGGCCACCCATTTGAGAGAAACCACGCTGCCGACAGATACACAGACACCGCCTCCGTGGCGTAGTGGTTAGTCCATTCGCTTCACACCAGGAGGTCGCGGGTTCGATTCCCAGCGGGGTCAACTTTGTAAGACTCGGTTTGGTTGGTGGTAGGGAATTTTCATAGCCGCCTGGCTAGTTACCACCTTCTTATCTAAGTTTTGCCGCCAAACATCAGTGTTAACAGCATTAATGTGATAGCCAGATCCCCATTGCGTTGGGAAATCTTGGTAAGCCCGCTTCCATCTTCGGCCTCATCGTCACTTACCATCAGGTGAGAAGATGCCAAGGGCTTACGAATTGTAAAAAAAAGACACACACGTTTGCGTCTGGGATTAAACGATGATCTGAGCCGAAGTCTAGTTTCCACTGCCTTCCCCTTTTTTTATATTTAATTGATAAAGAAAGGAAGGTTACAAAAAAAAAATGATAATAGTACATCAAAAACCTTTATAGGTTTATCCGTGCACTTTCAAATTCAAAATTCAAATAACTCTTTATTGCATAAAATGTGGGTATAAAACAAAAGTAACAACCAAGAGACGTACAATTTGGGCAGTCTTATCGCTGAGAGCAGTTTCTACTAGACAACCCACCAGTGCCAAACAATCTAATCTGTTTGACCCTATATCACCCGAAAACGTCCGAGACATCGTCACAATAACTCACGACGAAATCCCTCAAGTAATTCAAACGATCCATCATTCCTGAATCATTTACGCAAGATACCTTGCCCTATCTCGTTCTATCCAATCTGGGTCGCCGTAAACAAGAGAAGGACGGCGTTAGGGCGCAATGAATGGACAATGGTGAGATTTGTACCCCATTTAGGATCATAAAGGAACGAATGTGTGGACGGACGATGAGAACATCCTGTGGATATCCTGTGTTTCAATCTGTGACACAATCATGTCTTGTGAGTAGGGTACTATTAGCTCGTACAAAATGTAGGGGATAGTGGGTTATTCAGGGTTCCGTCAAAGCCTTCGCAGTCTGCCTGCCCGCCGTCCGTCTGTCTGTCTGTCTGTCTTGTAAAAATCTTTGTCACTTATATATAAAACTAGCGTCGGTGGCGTAATGGCTAGGGCCGCCGCCTCCTGTCCGGGAGGCTGTGGTTCGAACCTGCCACGTACCAGTGTGATTTCGAATTTAGATTTCTTAAGTACGTTTATCCGACACTCTTACGGTGAAGGAAAACATCGCGGGGAAACCTGCACACGCCTGCGCAGAAAATCGCAGGTTGTGTTTAAAGTCGACCAACCCGCACTGGTCGGGTAAGTCGCGATCGCCCTAATTCAGGGTAGGCTCGAGCCCCTGGGTGGGGACGTATATGAGCTGATATGAATAAATAAATCTATGTAATTTTTGAACTGCGTCCGGCCCATCCGGCGTTTGTTAATAAATTCCCCATCTGTAAAAATTTCAGCCAGCTACCTATATAACGGTCGAAAAGCCTAACAGTGTCCGGCTTTACCCGAAAGTATGGCAACGCTATAGGTGATGCCAAGCACACTTAATAGGTTCCTCAAAAAACCGGCCAAGTGCGAGTTGAACTCGCGGGGAGAGGGATCCGTACAATGCAAAAGTCAAATACAAAATATCACATTTGAAATCCTCATAGTAAGACGCGAGTTAACTGCTGCTAGCGCTATCTATATTATATCGAGTTTACCACTTAATTTTCAATTGATAGAATTCTTGTAAGTTTTCCTGTAATCGACAAGCAATGATTTTTTTTTCAAAATTTTAGGCTCAGTAGTTTCGGAGATCAGGGGGGGGGGAGGAGTCAATTTTCATCTTTTAGTTTCACAATAATAACAAAAATATATTTCAGACCCTCATAACGAGACCTTTCATTTGATATAATATGCTACGGTAAGATTTGTAAGACTTTATTTTTAATTTCCGTGTAGGGGATAAAATTTTTATTTTATTTTATTTTTTAACTGACTTCAAAAAAGTAGGAGGTTCTATGTTCTACTGTATATATATTTATTATTTTCGTTTTTTTATGTATGTTCACCGATTACACACGATTTTCAAAATTATTGTTTTATTCAAAAGAATATACTCCCGAGGTAGTCCCAGTGTAACCAAGTCAGGATCTGATGATGGAATCCCAGAGAAATCGAAGGCAACCCTCAAATTTTATAGGCACTTACAACGTGTTTATGTATTTTTTAAAGCTATTCAAGTTTTTGCATCTGGTAGTCATCATCTCATGTTGATGAACTGATGATGGAAGGTACAACTTCTTAACGGTTAGGAGTTGGATGATAATTCTTTAGATATTATTATAAACCGATAGTTGAAATTGTCACCAAGTCAGGAACTGATGATCGAAACCACAAATTTTACAGGCAGGTACGTGTTTTATGTATTTTCTAAAGCTATTCAAGTTTTTGCGTCTGGTAGTCATCATTTCATGTTGATGAGCTATTGATGGAAGGTACAACTCCTTGAAGGCTAGGAGTTGGAGGATATTTCAGTATACATTATACGTAGATACGTATGTTCGTATAGACCGATAGCTGTATTCTTTCAGGTTATTCAGATGAACTGATGATTAAAAGGTTTGAATCCTTGAAGGGATAGACGCCGGTTGCCTGGTGTAGGTGGTGTAGTAGAATGAGTAGCTTCAAATTGAACCACAATTTTTTTAGTGTAGGCGTATAATTTTCCTTCGTCATACCTTAAAGGTACCTATCCTATAAGATAAGGAAACACAGAGGAAAATAAAAAAGGGAATCCCAATATCAGGAATTCTCCGTCAAATAAAGTTGACGGACGTTCAATTCATAGCCATCTACAACTAGGCCTTACTCTTAGGGAGCGCGTCCACCCATGGTATAAGAATCATTATGCAGAACAAATAAAATTCTAATAAAACTTCACGTAAATGCGTGATTCACGTGAATTCAATTTAACCGCCTCCGTAGCAAAGTTCGCTGGCTATACACAGGAGGTCGCGGGTTCGATTCCCGGCGGGGTCAATTGTAAGACTCGGTTTGGTTGGTGGTAGGGCATTTTCTAAGCACGCCTGTCTAGCTACCACCATCTTATCTAAGTCTTGCCGCCAAATATCAATGTTGATATCATTGGTGTGTTCCGGCATGAAGATAAGATAGCCAGTTCCCCATTGCGTTGGGGAATCTTGGTAAGCCCGCTTCCATCACTTACCACCAGGTGAGATGTTGTCAAGGGTTTACCAATTGTGAATTAAAAGAAAAAAAGAATTCAATGTGAAGCCAATCAAAATGTCAATCCAAACCTAAATGTACCTACACTGTACACGCATATACATGGTGACTTTTAATTAGTTCTTGATAACAAAAGGTATGCATGTACTCATGTTTACAAACAACTTTCCCAAAGAAACTATATGTCAAATCAGGAAAAAAATTTTGGTCCTCGGTACATAATAAATAAGTTATCAAATCGGCAAAAATGTATGAAGGACCAAAATTTTTTTTTCATATTTGTCAAATAGTTTCTTTGGGAAAGTTGTTTATAATCACGGGTACATTCATATCCTTTGCTATCAAGAACTAATTAAAAGTCACCATGTATATAAGTTCTAACAAAATTAGCTGAAACTATTTTAACTGGTACTTCTACCTATGAAACTGAACAACTTTCCCCATGGAACCCCTAGGCAAATCGCAAAAAAAAATGGCTCTCCCATACTAACTCGATGAGCTGATCAGCCTACTTACTACTTAGTATGGGAAGTTCCAATTTTTTTTTGAGATTTGACTATGGGTTTCATGGGGAAAGTTGTTCAGTTTCATGGATAGAAGCACCAGTTAAATTAGTTTCAGCAAATTTTGTTAGACCTTATATAGGGTGTTTTTAATTAGTTCTTGATAGCAAAGGATATGAATGTACTCGTGTTTACAAACAACTTTCCCATAGAAACTATATGTCAAATATGAAAAAAAAATTGGTCCCACATTTTTGTCGATTTGATAACTTATTATGTATCAAGGACCAAAAATCTTATTTTATGATTTTACATATAGTTTCTTTGAGAAAGTTTTTTGTAATCACGAGTACATGCATATCTTTTGTTATTAAGAACTAATTAAAAGTCACCTTGTATACAGGTGTGAAAAAATTGGTGAAGGACTCGTTCACTGGGGGTTCTTGTCATCATACTGAACAACTTTCGCCAAGGAACCCATAGTAAATTCTCAAAAAAAAATTGGACCCTCAATATTAAAATGCACAAAATTGGTAGATCAGCTGATCAATTTGTATGAAGAGTAAAAATATTTTTTTTTGCAATTTCAGCAAAGTCGTAGAACAAAAGTTGTTCAGTATGATGAGTAGAAGCCCCAATTAACGGGACCTACACCAATTTTGTTACACCCAGTATAGACATCAGAAACAGTCCAAAATACTCGATACTATTTGCCAGTCTAAGAATATGGATACTTAGACTGTTCTATTTGCTAAGACGTCGCCGAAGACACACACACACATACACACACACACACACACACACACACACACACACACACACACACACACACACATTAATACCGCAATGTTTCAAAAAGTGGCTTCAATTTGACAGTTTCCTGCATTCTATCTGAACTTTTATTTCATCTGAGCATGAAACCAATATCTCTGCTAGTAGTATTTAGCAATAAGCAAGGCATTTGATCATCAGACCTAAGTCAAAATTACCAATTGTGAATAATAAAAAAAAACGGGAAGCATGTCGTTGTATAATTTTACAACTAGTTGTTCTTCCTTCTGCTATCGAAGTCCTCGTTAAGGCTCCTCCGTCCTTAAAATTATCAACTCGATTCACGATGTTTCAAACATCGAACGACATAGCTTGGAAATAAAGTTCTTGTCAGCTCGTACTGCAACGTGGCTGTTACGTCAGTCGTTGCGGACGAATCGCGCGAAAATTGTGGTTTTTGATTCATAATAAATAAAATAAGAAAAATTTCCGAAAAATAAGAAAACAAAATCATTTTATATTGTTTTGTTAAGAAGTTAGTAAATTATCATAATGCTTAGATTAAAATTGCAACAGTTTTATGGTTACAACTAGAAAGAAAAGGGTGAATTAGGATATTATTGTAATGTGTTAAAATTACTCCTCATACTCTGTAAATTACAAAACATTTTTTTATAAAAATCCTTAATTGAAGTAAAAAATGTTTACAAAGCTGTTCGTTAGCGGCGGTATAAGCCTTAATTCAAAAAAGAAGGAAAACAAATCATTTTACATTTTTTTGTTAAGAAGTTTGTAAATTATCATAATGTTTTGATTAAAATTGCAGCAGTTCTATGGTTAAAACTAGAAAAAAAATGTGCATTACAATATTTTATATTGTGTTAAAATCTTTGCTAAAAAAACGCTAAACACGTTAAAAAACCGATTTAGTACATTATTGCACCATTATTTTTATAATAAAATACTGCACCGATTTTGAATAAATTTATATGGGACCACACGAATCATAAAAATCGGTTAACCCAGTCAAAAGATCTGAGGTAACACACATAAAAAAAAACATACAGTCGAATTGAGAACCTCCTCCTTTTTGGAAGTCGTTTGGAAATCAGGTCGTATAGCCAGGTCAATAGAATTCAGGTAAATCAAAATCACTCCTCATATTCTGTAAATTACTATACTTACCTTTTTTTTGCTGAAAAAAATCATTAATTGAAGTAAAAAATGCTTACAAAAATGCTCGTTAGCGGCGGTATAAGCCTTAATTAGGCTCCTGAATAAATAGGGTCTCCGTTAGCAAGTACCTAGGGTTTGACCTAAAATTGCGCCGGACTTTAGAGGTTGCAATTAGAATTTTTTTGACCTAAAGCGTCACGTTACTAAGTCATTTCAGACAGAAAAAGCACGTAGCGTAATAGCAAGGGCCGCTACCTCCTGTCCGGGAGGTCGTGGTTCGAATCCTGCCACGTACAATGTGTTTTCGAATTTAGATTTCGTACGTTTTAATCATACGTCCGACGCTCTTACGGTGAAGGAAAACACCGTGAAGAGATCTGCGCACGCCTGCTATGAAATTTGAAGGTTGTGTGTAAAGTCGACCAAACCGCACTGGGTCTGGGTGGTCGACTATGGCCCGATCGCCCTAATTCAGGGTAGACTCGAGCCCCTCGGTGGGGACGTATATAAGCGGATATGAATGAATTCTTTAAAATAAGACAGAAATTAAGTGATCTCAGGATCGTTAAAAAAAAGGAAAAAAAACTACTTTCGAGCCGGGAAGTGGCTGTGTAATTTAATTACTGGAGAGTAGCATTTTTTTTAATTGCAACAATCTTATAACAAACCACACTGAGACTCAGAGGCACAGAATACAAATGAAAGCCAAGTAAAAAACACCATAGTCCGATAAATAAAAGATCTTTAGTCTGAGGTTCGCTGTCTGCTTTTTTCAAATTTTGAACGGACCGGCGCGGCGGTGTTCCGGCTTGAAGGCAAGATAGCCAGATCCCCATTGCGTTGGGGAATCTTGGTAAGCCCGCGTCCATCTTCGGTATCATCGTCACTTACCATCAGGTGAGATTATGTCAAAGGCTTACCAATTGTGAATAAAAAAGGCGTTTAATTAATCCTTTGCGGAAAATTAAAAATAAAATTGTTATGTAGTTATGTCTAAGTTTGTAGCCCTCTTTCATTCGTTTGCGCACGCTCTTTCGACTACTTTTTTTTTATTCACGATTGGTAAGCCCTTGGCATCATCTCACCTGATGGTAAGTGACGATGATGCCGAAGATGGAAAAAGGCCAAGATTCCCCAACTCAATCGAGAACTGGCTTGGCTGATGTTTGGCGGTGAGACTTAGATAAGATGGTGGTAGCTAGCTAGGCGGGCTTAGAAAATGCCCTACCACCAACCTAACCGAGTCTTACAAGTTGACCCCGCCTCTCCTGGTGTCAAGCGAATGGACTAACCATTACGCCACGGAGGCGGTTAAACTTGCTCTCAATGGAAGCTCCCCTTAAAGGGCATTACAAGGGTTTATATCAAGCTGATGTCTTCGTCCATCAGTCAGAGTGTGACATATGTGGTGGCCATTACGCATGGTCTAATATAAGACTGAGATATTGCTAGGCCTAGTGTGTTTTGGATATTGTGTCTATGTCTATACTTACTAATATTATAAATGTGAAAATGTGTTTGTTTGTTTGTTACCTTTTTACGCTTCAACGCCTTGACCAATCTTAATGAAATTTGGCATGCAGGTAAACTGTGTCACAGGGAAGGACAAAGGCTACTTTTTATCCCGGGAAAATAGCATATTCTGGTGCAGTTCCTAAGGGAACTAAAAAAATACTAGATTGGTGTGATTTTTTGTACAGATATGGTTGAGTAGGTGGGAAACGACATAATTTACTAATCACCCATAAAGACACTCATAGAAACGTTGTCCATTCGGGTGAAGCCGCGGGAAACAGCTAGTGTATAATAAAAAAAGGGATTAGTTTGATTGTTTGTAGTTTCCTTGAAGTCAAATCAGAGCAATGAATCGACCTGATTTTCAACCGACTTCCAAAAAGGAGGAGGTTCTCAATTCGACTGTATAATTTTTTTTATATGTGTGTTACCTCAGATCTTTTGACTGGGTTAACCGATTTTTATGATTATTTTTTTTATTTGAAAGCTAGTGCTTCCGGTGTGGTCCCATATAAATTTAATCAAAATCGGTGTAGTACTTTATTAGAAAATTAACAAAAACCAAAAATAACGGTGCAAAAATGTACAAAGTCGGTTTTGTTAACGTATTTAGCGTTTTTTTTTGGCAAGATATACTTAAAAAGGTGGGAAGTAACTTAAGCTACTTTTTATCCCGTACATATACGGGATGTAACAAATTTGTTGTAGGTCCCGTTAAGTGGGGCTTCTCCTCATCATACTGAACAACTTTTGTTCTACGACTTTGCTGAAAACGTAAAAATGTTTTCAGATCGACCGATTTACTGCATTTTAGTATGGAGGGTCCAAATTTTTTTTTGAGAATTGACTATGGGTTCCTTTGGGAAAGTTGTTCAGTATGACGAGTAGAACCCCAAGTTAACGGGACCTACAGCAATTTTGTTACATCCTGTATCCTTCAACACCATGTTTAGATTATTGAAATCGAATATCTCGTCCACAGACTATAAATCTTCGCTCATAAATCTACAAATTAGTTTACTTGCGTAATCTCAAATTGGATTTAACGACGATTCTTATGACCTCATTGAGGTCAATGCCCCAATGTTAGTGGATCAGTATCAAGATTGCTTGTCGAACTGGTTTTGGAACTAGTTGTGTAATAGATGCTTCAGTCAATGTTAGGAATCGTCCATTGCCAGCTATTTTGGCTTAAGTGGCAATTTACAAGCATCAAAACATTGCCTTTTTGTAGTAATAATAATGTTTATAATTTTAAATCTTCATCTTAACAGCTCATATAAGTCCCCACCGAGGGGCTCGAGCCTACCTTAAAATAGGGCGATCGGGCCTTAGTCGACCACGCGGGCCTAGTGCGGGTTGGTCGACTTCACACACAACCTTCGCGTTTCAACGCAGGCGATGTTACGATGTTTTCCTTCACCGTCAAGTGAACGTACATATGTAATCTAAATTCAAAAACACATCGGTGCGTGGCAGGATTCGAACCACGACCTCCCGGACAGGAGGTAGCGGCCGTAACCGTTACGCCACCGACGCTCTTTTTAACCGACTTCCAAAAATGAGGAGGTTCTCAATTCGACTGTATTGTTTTTTTAATGTGTATTTTTTTTGTGAAGTCCACAATGTGGATACATTGCGACAATTTATCCACAAATTTTTTATTCGGTAGGTTATGTATATGGATCGTGTGGAGGTTAACTGATAAAAATTAATGGCAATGGACTTTAATTAAAAACACATCCAGATATCGTTAGCGGTCATTTGGAAATTTCGAAAGCAATAAAATACAAATAAAATCATGGTCGTATCGCATCGTAATGACATCCAAAATTATGATGACGTTATTTGATATAAAGTTAATTTTCGATAAATAAGCTTGGTAACATTATATTACGTCGTTTTTATCCATAGCACATTCTATGTAACGATATATAGAAAGTGATGATAACACCAAAGATCGAAGCGGACTTACCTAGATTCCCCAGCGCAATGAGGAACTGGCTATCTTATCTTCCTACCGGAACACATTGATGTTTGGCGAAAGGACTTACATAAGATGGCGCTAGCTAGCCAGGTGGACTTAGAAAATGCCTTACCATCAACTAAACAGAATCTTACAAAGAATAGACCCCGCAGGGAAACGAACACGCGACATTCTGATGTGAAGTGAGTAGATTAAACTCTACGCCACGGAGGCGGTCAATAAAAAACTACTTTTTCGAATTTATTTTTGAGTTTGAACGGTTCAGTAGATAGGAACGTTATTCCAAGATGTTATCGTTTGAAAATCACCTTTACGTTCAGTATCTATTTGATCTTTACTCGTCATTTAACGTAACTTATAGGTTTATTTTATTACATTTATTTGAATTATATTTTGGTATGAAGAGTATGTGGCGTAACGGCTTGGGGCGCTACCTCCTATCCGGGAGGTCGTGGTTCAAATCCTGCCATGTACCAATGTGTTTTCGAATTTAGATTTCATATGTACGTTCACCCGACGGTGAAGGAAAACATCGTAACATCGCCTGCGTTGAAACGCGAAGGTTGTGTGTGAAGTCGACCAACCCGCACTAGGCCCGCGTGGTCGACTAAGGCCCGATCGCCCTATTTCAAGGTAGGCTCGAGCCCCTCGGTGGGAATTTATATGAGCTGTTAAAATGAAGATTTAAAATTGTAAACATTATTATTACTACAAATAGGCAATGTTTTGATGCTTGTAAATTACCACTTTAGCCAAAATAGCTGGCAATGGACCATTCCTAACATTGGCATTTAACCGCCTCCGTAGCTCAGAGGCAAAGTTCACTGGCTTTACACAGGAGGTCGCGGGTTCGATTCCCGGCGGGGTCAATTGTAAGACTCGGTTTGGTTGGTGGTAGGGCATTTTCTAAGCCCGCCTGGCTAGCTACCACCATCTTATCTAAGTCTTGCCGCCAAATATCAATGTTGATATCATTGGTGTGTTCCGGCATGAAGATAAGATAGCCAGTTCCCCATTGCGTTGGGGAATCTTGGTAAGCCCGCTTCCATCTTCGGCAACATCGTCACTTACCATCAGGTGAGATGTTGTCAAGGGTTTACCAATTGTGAATTAAAAAAAAAAAAACCTTTTTTCGACGCTCTTTCGGTAAAGGAAAACACCGTGAAGAAACTTGAAGGTTGTGTGTGAAGTCAACCAACCCTCACTAGGCCCGCGTGGTCGACTAAGGCTCGGTCGCCCTAATTCAGGGTAGCCTCGAGCCCCTCGATGGGGACGTACATAAGCTAATATGATGACCTAACCAACCTCCAGATTACTTTCACACAATAACATAATTTTTATTTTTGTTTCAGGTATAATTATATGGTCTTACGTCAATCACGGACGAGATTCACAGATCACAGATAAAACGAGATTTAATTATACGATAGATACTAAATGATAAACTACAATTTTATGGATTTGTCCTTAATCACAAGAAGCTATGTTATTTGTTGTGTATTAAATGCTTAATATCTTATTACGATCAAGGCGTACTGCTTTAGTGAATACCTTAATAATACGAGTAGGCCTTTACCTATGATTTTCCCGACTTAGTTTTTGAAGTTCAATACCATTTTTTTTTGGAAATACAAAAGTTATTGTTTTTTATTATTGACCTTATGGTGACACTATACTTATGGTCTTTTATTAGTAACTAGTGGCATGTCTTTATAGCTTAAAAATTCAGTGGACTAAAAATGTACGGCCCAAAAATGGTATCCGATCTTCTTGCACAAACAAAGTTTTACAAGAACAGAATAATGTTTGTAATAGTCCTTATTGCCCTGTTATAATAATTAACTTTCTGGTAACCCCCTTAAAACGTTCTCATTAAGTATTTTAATGGCAGCAATTAATTAATTAACAGTTAGTAACTCTGCTTGTAATCAGAGTCGAGATATATTTACGTTGTATCCAGTCAGTTTAGGGACTTTTCATTCTCTTTAGATTAGCTCTTGCATTCGTAGGTACATTAGAAATAATTAAAATCCGTACATGGCCACAGATTACTAAATAGTTACTTACATGGCCCCCGTGTTTACAAAAGGACGTTAATATAGAAGATAAACCATTACTGGAGACTGCAGTAATCCTAAAATAACTTCAATATTAGCTTAATTGAAATAACTTGTATTATAGGTAGTTAAGTATGAGTTTACATACAATTTTTAACCGCCTCCGTAGCTCAGAGGCAAAGTGCACTGGCTTTACACAGGAGGTCGCGGGTTCGATTCCCGGCGGGGTCAATTGTAAGACTCGGTTTGGTTGGTGGTAGGGCATTTTCTAAGCCCGTCTGGCTAGCTACCACCATCTTATCTAAGTCTTGCCGCCAAATATCAATGTTAATATCATTGGTGTGTTCCGGCATGAAGATAAGATAGCCAGTTCCCCATTGCGTTGGGGAATCTTGGTAAGCCCGCTTCCATCTTCGGCAACCAGGTGAGATGTTGTCAAGGGTTTACCAATTGTGAATAAAAAAAATCAAATGTATATGAATATATAGATAAAGAATAGAAATTAAGAGATTAAGTACTCTATAAGTAAGTAGTTCTTGTTACCTAGCTAAAGATAGTACGACAACTAAGTAGTTTTAGTTGATTTTCAACATCTTCGCTAAGCGTCGCGTCTACTTATTCAAAACCAATAAAACTTAAGGGCCATAAGATAGTTCAAATGACAATCATCCACTGAAAATCGTCCACTGCTGGACAAAGGCCTCCCCCAAGGAATTCCACGACGACCGGCCCTGCGCTGCCCGCATCCATCGGCAATAATCGGCAATAATCCAAATGAGAATATTCAATTCAAATTATAGAAAGACTATGTAAAGCTATCACTAGAGAAAAAATATATAAAATAAGTATATATACTTGAAGTAATAAAAATCGATTTAATTGAATACAATTTTAAAAATATTACCACTTTTGATGTAAAAAATATACTTTACACCCTGTTTTTGGCATTAATTGCAAAATATCTCGAAAACAAATAATTAATATTGAATGAAACCAACACACAAAAATCGGTGACTTTAAGATCTTTCATTTTAATTGAAAACATGTTTTTTAAAACTTTTTTAAAGTGAAGAAAAGTAATAAAAACATGTAAAAATCGAGAATTAGGCGTTTTGTTTCAACGTAACGTTGATTTGAACTTAAAATAAATATAAATTACGTTCAATATTATTTTAACTTAAAATAAATAAAAATTTCGTTCAATATTATTTTAACTTAAAATAAACATAAATTACGTTCAATATTATTTTAACTTAAAATAAATATAAATTACGTACAATATTATTTTAACTTAAAATAAATATAAATTACGTTCAATATTATTTTAACACGTATCAACCTGCTCCGATTGAGGTATCTTAAAGCCTTAAAAAAATCACGTTGACACACAGAACTTTGCCTGAGGATAGTCATGGGGCCCCCAATTACATCGCTTCACCAACTAATTCCAACTTTCCCCCCTTGCTCTAACAAGGGATGACACTGCGCATTTTTAGGGTCCCGTAATGGTGGTTTGAATTTTGCTTTAATTAAATTTTGAAACAATTTTATCTTTAAACGCATCTCGCTAGCAATTCAGCGGGGGAACGCAGCTAGCGTCATGGGCACGTTTGGGCAGGGGGCACTGCGGGGAGGGCTCTTTGACTAGTTCGGGAGTTTGTTGAGCCTCTGACCACAGATTACTAAATAGTTACTTCGCTCTGACCTACTTAAGTGGTATATATATTTTTATTTTTGGATTTTTTAATGGCATTGGTTAAATCTATTTAAGTTTGTTCATAGTTTTTTATATTAGATAGTTTCTCTTGAATATTTCTGTGCTATTATATTCTAAGTGAATGTTAAAATTATTAAATTCGAGGTTATTTTATCCCTAAAGCCCTTGTGAGTATATTTCTTAAATCCTTTTACTCGTATAAGCTTCACTTTTATATGTATCTGTGTCAAGGAATCTTTGAACGTGATTTTCAGATTAAACCGAAAGTTTGCACACGTATTAAGGACAGATAGCAATATATAGTGACCTATGGTATCAGGCCCTGAACCTGCAGCATCACCTGGAATCTGCAGGATACCCAACTCCTTACTAACTCCTGAAATCTGCAGGGTACCCCAACTCCTGAAAACTGCAGGATACCCCAACTTCTTACCAACTGACAGCAGAGGTATTGGTGTTAGGGCTCATTCGAACGGGTCTCAGTTAATAGGTTATAGACAGATTAAGAAAAAAGGGTATTAAGTTTTTTTGTTGTAATTAATGTAATTTTAGGGTTCCGTACCTCAAAAGTTAAAAACGAAACCATTATAGGATCACTCGTGTGTCTGTCTGTCCGACCGTCTGTCACAGATAATTTGCTAGGAAACTACTGGACCGATTGAGTTGAAATTTGGTACACATATGTAAGTCGGTGACCCAAAGACGGACGTGTAACGTTATTAAATGAATTTTAAACATGGGGGCCACTTTTGAAGGTCAATTGGATAAAAAAAAAGGTTTTTATAATTATATCGTGTGACATATCAAATAAAAGAAATTGTTGTGAAAATCTCAATGTTATATTTTTATTAAATCTTTAAAAAAATCACATAATATACATAGATTACAGGAAAATCTATGGGAAAATAAAAATTCCTTCCGTTCTCATAGGAAAATGAATTGCTAGAGTCCAGAATAAGTAGACTCCTATTTACCTAGAGCAAAGTATATACTGAGAGGTTTTGTTCTGTTGACAGTTAATATTTTGGTGCGGTACCCTGTTTGTGTGACCCCAAGTCGCACTGGTTTTTGTTATTTTAATTTCCTTTTTCATAAGAAGTAATTATGATTTTTACATAAAATTTTATTGGCTAAATTTTCGTAAAAACTTAAAAACTTTTAAGAGAGATAAGATAAGATAAGATAATTTATTTGCTTTAAACGTGTTAAAAACATGTACAATATTTTTAGATTAAGTATCTCACATTTAGCCTAAATAGGCATGCAAATACACAAAAATAATTAGTAACATAAAATTAAAAATGTAAAATGACACCATATCAAATAAAATCATTTCATTATTAATTATTTCATTTCGCCTGTATAACTTAATGTCAATGTGAACAATCTCTAAAATATTCGTTTAGACTATAGTAGCATTTTTCTTTTAACCATTTTGATAATTCTGTCTTAAATTGTCTATTTTGTAATTGACGGATTTTCTTTTTTTCTTTGGTATTTTATTATATACTGTTATAGTCATCATATAGCAACTTTTACTGTGAAGAGAAGTTCTACACAATGGCATTAGCAACTTTGTCGGGTCCCTTTCTCTTAATCTTGGATTCTGTACAGGATTTTGAAACAGGTTTGCATTTTTCCGTACAAATGAACCTACCTCTAAAATGTATAGTCCTGTTAAAGTTAGAAGTCCAAGTTTTCGAAATAATGGTTTACATGTGTCAAGAGGTCCAACTGCACAAACAGCTCTAATACATTTTTTTTGAGCGAGAAAAACTCGTTCAACGTCTACAGAATTGTCCCATAATAGTACTCCGTAGCGCAAGACTGATGTCACATAGCCGTGATAAGCTACTAATGCAGTTCCCTGTCCTGCTACATTTTTCAAACGTCCTAGAGCAAATACAAAACTATCAAGCTTAGCACAGGTAACTTTTATGTGTTCTTTCCAAGAGCAGTGCTCGTCTAATGTTATACCCAAGAATTTTGTATGATTCACTTGCTGAATTGGTTTGCTTTGGCACCGCAATTCTAATACTGATTTTTGCGTCTTATAATTACAGAATTGTATAAAATTTGTCTTTGCAAAATTAGGTCTTAAATTTTATGCCTAGTTTACACGTATTTAGTAGCGAAGTAATCAAGTTAATTTTAAAATAATAGTAAGTTAATTATAAGTGATCAAGCATTTACACGTGTAAAGTGAATAAGTAGTAAGTGATTTAATAATTCAACTAAATTTTAAGTTAAAATTTAGTCGAATATAGCGTTTACACGTACTTAATGATAATTAAGTAGCAGGCCACGCCCACCGGGGCATGCACGCGGCGCGGGAGGAGATGTTACTTATTCGAAAAATAGATTCGATTCTATTCTACTTGTCAACTTATCTACTAAATCATTAACTTACAACTTATGAGTTAACAGCTCTTTAGTAATTGTTTACACACATTAATTTATTTAAAATTAAGTTAAAATTAAGTTGACTACTTCGCTACTTAATACCTGTAAAATAGGCATTAGGTACAAGCTTTACATATTGCATTGTCACGCGTTAAACATATGCATGCAAAATATCGGTTAAATCGGGATCTGGGAAGTGGGTCAAATTTAACTTGCAAGATTTCACCCGAACGAACATACATACATACATTGCAAGTTAATTAAAAGCTTGTAAAAAAAAGTTATTTAGGTTTTTCTTTTTTCAATTATAATTGATAAGTTCAATTTTATTTGTCGTTCAGTGTTTTGATACAAACTAATTTTGGCTATTCATCATCATCATCATCATCATTATGAGCCGTAATTGTGGCTATTATATGATTATTTTTAATTGAAAAACCAAAACTTATACACCTAGCTTTTTATTGTGTCAATATTTATAACATACTCGCTGTCCTGGCGAACTTCGTACCGCCTTACATTACATTACACTGCCCTGCCCTACCCTACCCTAACACTACACTACACTACCCTACCCTACATACACTACACTACAACCCTACCCTACACTACTCTACACAACCCTACACTACACTACCCTACCCTACACTACCCTACCCTACCCTATCCTATCTCTCAAGTTGGATCGAACTGCATATGGTGTGCGAATTTTATTATAATCGGTTAAGTGGTTTAGGAGTCCATTGAGGACAAACATTGTGACACGAGATTTATATATATTAAGATTTAAACATAATTATAGTCCCTCAGATATGATGGTTCCAAATGGCGATTGGAAATGAATGTTTTCTTATTTTTTTTTACAGATGTGGATACTTGTTATACAGAAAAGATTTTTGTAACTGAGCTGACCGTAAAGTGCTCATTTTGGAAAACTAGTTCATCATCATCATCATCATCATATCCGCCGAAGGACGTCCACTGCTGGACATAGGCCTCCCCCAAGAATTTCCACGACGACCGGTTCTGTGCTGCCCGCATTTAGTTACAAAGATTAAAATTGACTGTTTGTTTTCTTAGACTGTGTTTATGTTTTTTGTTTTGTTTTTATATTTTTAAATAGTAATAAATAAAAATATTAATAAATGAAGAGCGTCGGTGGCGTAATGGCTAGGGCCGCCGCTTCCTGTGCGGGAGATCGTGGTTCGAACCTGCCACGTACCAATGTGATTTTGAATTTAGATTTCATATGTACGTTGATCCGATGCTCTTGAAAGAAAACATCTTGAGGAAACCTGCACACGCCTGCGGAGAAACTCGCAGGTTGTGTGTGAAGTCGACCAACCCGCACTGGGCCCGCGTGGTCGACCAAGGCCCGATCGCCCTAATTCAGGGTAGGATCGAGCCCCTCGGTGGGGACGTATATGAGCTGATATGAAAATAAAAATCAAAAATTAAGGACTATAAAAGTTAATATAATGCACATTTAAAAACAACACAAGGTAGCTAAGTGGATAATAATGAATAGTTAACTTTCTGAGCTGAGATTTAAATCAAAATAATGAAGAATTTAAACTGAAAAACTGAAAAAAAAATCCTCATCAGCATATTAGCTCATATAGGTCCCCACAGATGGGCTCATGCCTACCCTGAATTAGGGCGAATATCTTGAACATAACCCTTAACTATCTTCACGAGCAACGCAGCTACGACGAACCATAGAAAACTGAACCTTACTCTACGTCACTATATATTATTGTTGACACAGCATCGCTAACGAATATTTTGTCAGTACCCGCTGATACGCATTTGACCAGTTGATTTTACTCAAATAAAATAATTAACTTATCTAAGTTAAAATTAAAAAAAAACAAGCACAAATCATATCAATTCATAACAAATATTGTTGTATATTTTTTTAAAATTTATGCTTCAAAATATTAGTCATAACTAGAGTTGAAAGTAACGATGTAGACCTATCTTTGGGATGTTTTTTATTGAGCCAAGACTGCTCAATCGTGTTTCTAATAGCTTTTGACTTTAAGGAACATCATCAACAATAAGGGTATTTTTTTAACCTTGGGTTTTCTATCGTTTAGAAGTAATTGACGTAAAAATGACAAACATCTGTAACCTAAGCTTTCATGCTCATTCATTGAATTATATGCGACTATCATGCTCATTCATTAAATTTAATGCGCCCCACGTTTTTAAAGTTCACCTGTAAGCATGTATGTGGTGTGGTGGTGTGTGTTTTATGTGTGTATGTCCCTTGGGTCATTAAGACTTCCGGAGGGTTATTTTATTCTTTTTAAGCCACCAAAAAACGTTGTTTTTAGATTAGTTTTAATCTTCTTTATACATTTTACTTTTCTTCACTTGTAATGTGACGTAGTAAGTATTACTTTACGCTACACTCTGAACGATTTCTTACCATACATATAACTAACTCTGTTCTTTAAGATACTCTTGAAGCCTACTTTAGGTACTCTTTGTTTATATTTCTTATTACCACTAAGCGAATAAGTCTGTTTGTTTAACTTGCTCGCGCAAAGTTACACGAAAAGATTTGTTCTGCTGCGTTCCGTGGGTATTATTCAAAAATCTGTTTTCTATTTACAAAAATAATAACCTTACCAATATAATTAAAAACCCAACTGCATAAAAAGCATGATCCCTTTTTTTAGAGCAGACGGGTAAAAATGTATCTTATGTCACTTTCGGCATAAAGACGAATCTAACGACACCTAGTACTCCAAAATCCATCAAACCGTTTAGGCTATAGGCTCAGCCGAAACAGACACTTACACACATACATTACATACACACATACATACATACACCCGAAAAACATTACCCCTTTTTTGGGCAGTCGGGTAAAAATGAAATGCTTAACTTGAGAACAGTAAGTGCATAACTTGAGAAAGGCTGCTCCGATTTCGCAAACTTTTGTTATCAAATGTTCCACTTAGTCCGATTACAGTTTCAAGGAAAAAAAATCCGCAAGCCGCTTGCAGCTTGCGCACCATACATGCGGAGCCGTGGGCAACAGTTAGTAATTTATATACATAGTGTCTGCCTATG
This sequence comes from Coleophora flavipennella, assembly GCA_947284805.1. Classification (NCBI taxonomy): domain Eukaryota; kingdom Metazoa; phylum Arthropoda; class Insecta; order Lepidoptera; family Coleophoridae; genus Coleophora; species Coleophora flavipennella. The sequence goes on along the minus strand of OX369293.1, from coordinate 9,097,163 downwards.
TGGCTTGCAGCATTGGCGACTATTTATAATTCAACTGGGTTTGTATCTGATAAATCGAGAGTGAGCGGGGTTTTTTTATGTCCATCCTCAAATTCCATTTTAACTATTGGTAAAATGATTTTTAAATCGGATGAGTAGTCTTTAAGACTACCTTCTACATATAAACTGTACCTCTTTAAAATAGTAGATGAAAGTATTGATAACAAGGAATTTTAATACTACTTACAAATTGAACGAAGTCCCTCAAATTAATCCAGATAAGTTTCGAGATATTCAAAATAAGTCAAACATAGCCAAGAAATAAAGTAGCAGATAAGTATGATGGGGTTTTAAACATGAATAATAAAAAAAGTCTTGACACTTCACTTTATCGAATCAGAAACGAGAACCAAAGTAACCGACATAGCTCACAGAATCGATAAACTGAAGTGGGAGTGTGCAGGGCACATAGCTCGTAGAACAGATGGCCGTTGAGGGAGTAAAATTCTTGAGTGGTGACCGCACATCGGAAAACGTAGCGTAGTTAGGCCTCCCACGCGGTGGACCGATGACCTGGTGAAGATCGCGGGAAGTCGATGGATGCGGGCAGGACCGGTAGTCGTGTAAATCTTTGGGGGAGGCCTTTATCCAGCAGTGGACGTTTTTTCGGCTGATATTATGATGATAACACTTCCACTAGAAAGAAGTAGAAGAAGATGGATAGTACAGGAACTAACAGAGTTAAACTTGTAGCAGAGCAACACTTAGTTTTAATTTGATCTCAATTTTATATTTTCTTTTGTAAAAGATACAAATTTACAGCTTTGTTAATATGGATTTAAGTTATATCATCATATCAGCCGAAATAAATCTGCTGGACGAAGGCTTTCCCTACGTGATAGAATCAGACCTAGAAAATCCGTAAGAGAGCTAGAGAAGATAACTGACATAGCTCTGAGAATCACTAAACTTAAATAGCAGTGGGCGGGGCACATAGCTCGTAGAACAGATGGTCCTTGGGGTAGTAAAATCTCGAATGGCGACCGCACACCGGAAGACGTAACGTATGCAGGACTCCCAATCGCTGGACCAACGACCCGTTGAAGATCGCGGGAAGCCGCTGGATGAGGGCAGCGCAGGACTGCTTATAATGGAAAACCTCTGTCAAGCGATGGATGTCCGTCTTATATCATGATTTTATTTTTTGATTTATATTAAATGAGAAAATCAACAGTTTTTACGTAACTCTATGGCGATGCATTGGAAAAACGGTTATCTTTGTTTTTTTCTTTACGTGTAAAGGGTAAATAATATAACCACACTTTTGCACTTTTTCAATGTTTTTCGTTGTTATTTTAAATTCTTCATTAATTATTATCAATTTTGAAAAATCTTACTGGCATATTGAAGTGTGTGTTTAGACTAATTGAAAATTTGAAGGTTTGAATTGGCCTGGTTTGCCTCTAGAATGCAAATCTCTGTTTTAAAAGAGGTTTCTTTGATATACTTTTTTTATGTTATAAAAGTTAACGTATCTTTGTTTCTGCAACTGGCAAAATGAAGTCATTTAAATGAAGAATTAGGTCATAGAGTCACTTGTTTGGTAATTGTAGAGAAAAATCGAGATTACTGCCGCCAAAATGTTCAATGCATCGCCCATGTAATAGTTAGTGGCGCATCGGGAGCCGGGTCGTTCCTTTCCCTCTAATATGGTTGATGGGAGCGATGGCTAACTCTCGCGTTATACTCGTGACCGGGTGCTGTCCGTGTGAACTGGCCTACTCTTGTTAAATGCATTCAATGTTTTTTATGTATAAATTTTCTTGTCATATTGTTTTCATGTTCTAACGACATAATCTGGTTTATATCAAGGATTTGATTTTGACATTATTAACTTATTATTGTTTTTTTCTTGATTCTTCACAAATGACATTGTTATTATTATTTTATGACTATCAGAAAGAGTGTAATTTGCACCTAAAGCGACTCGCTAGCGTGGAATAAAGTAGTCTATGTGTTAATCCAGGTCCTAATCTGTCTACCTACCCCGTTACCCAGATCCGTTCAGTAGTTTTTGCGTGAAATAAAGAAACATACATCCACACATTCTTTCAAACTTTCACGTTTATAATTTTAGTAGGATGTAAAAAAGCCTTCTTATTCTACATACGTACCTAGTTTAGCGCCCTGGCGGAACGATACAATAGAACATATTGGAGTCAACTCTAGAAACCTTATTTTCTGAACAAAGCAATCCCTGTTTCTCCATCAATCATAATATTGAGAGCCGCACCATCATCACCTTTAAATTGAACCAAGACTTTTCCATTACCGATACGTCGGTACGTTTTAATGGCGGTAATGGTTTTTCTTGTTTTCCCTGAATCTGTTATTAGATTGCTCAGTTACAATTATACAGGATGTTAACTGTTATTCATCATCATCATCATCATATCAGCTCATATACCCACCCTGAATTAGGGCGATCGGGCCTCAGTCGACCACGAGGGCCCCTTGCGGGTTGGTCGATTTCACACACAACCTTCGAGTTTTTTTGCAGGCGTGTGCAGGTTTCATCACGATGTTTTCCTTTACCGTAAGAGCGTCGGATAAACGTACATATGAAATCAAAATTCGAAAACACATTGGTACGTGGCAGGATTCGAACCACGACCTCCCGGACAGGAGTTAGCGGCTCTTGCCATTGCGCAACCGACGCACTTATTATATAGATTGCTTATGTACAATAATTGTAGACTGTACAACAAGAGCATAAAATGAGCCATTTTTCCCGAGACGTTCATATAGCCTGATGGGAATGGGTTTTATGCTCTAGTTTTACATTCTGTTTTTCACTTCGATTGCAAGAAAACAAATCATTAATTGATCGTCACTAGTCGTAGACATTGTTTAATTACTAATAATTTAATTAATTTTCAACCGTAATACAACAAACTTGGATAGTTTTGACGAATAATTAGTTTCCCGCAACACAATTTAGAAATTAAATGCTATTTATTAAAACGTATTTTTTAGTTTATTCTTCTACTCATCATACTGAACAACTTTCACCAAGGAACCCATAGTTAATTCGCAAAGAAAATATTCGACGATTCATACAAAAAATGCACAAAATTGGTTGCACAGCTGATTGATTTGTATGAAGATTTCAGCAAACTTGTAGAAAAAAAGTTTTTCAGTATGATGAGAAGAAGCTGCAGTTAACGGGAACTACACTAATTTTGTTACACCCTGTATAATCTGACCTAACCTTGACTTGAGAATGGTATTGAGACAGACCGTATTAAGGTTTAACATTACCTCTGTTATGTTACCATGTGATTTTGTAACAAAAAATTAAATAAAATAAAAACTTATTAAAATAGGCTATTTTTGAAGTTAAACTTCTTCACGCACGCTTGACTTGGGGAGTAAGCTGGTGGATCGTGACGAGAGCGTTACGTAGGTGTGTTCGGACGATGCGAACGGAAGTTGAGAGGGATATATAAATTAGTGAAGATAGAAAGAAAGATACTATTTATTTTTGTTTACCAACAAAATCGGTTGTCAAAACAAACATATAAGATGATAATAAAAAACTCTTTTCATAAACTGTCTATACCTCCATATGACAAAAAAAAAGATTATTATCTAATCTAAAACCCATTAATAAGGCTAAGTATTTACTTTCATACATGAAGATGGAGCTAAAGAAGCTTTACTTCAGTCGTGTGGTGTAAAGCACACTCTTTTTTTAGATATTATATTTAGGACTGATTAAATTTTATACTCTATTAACATTAAATTACTGGTACCCAAAAATCCTAATACCCCCGTATGTATATATTAAAGAAGTTTCACTTCAAAAGAATGGGGCAGCAGATAACCTACTATTCTGTTTGTACTTTAGTCACGGGGTAAATTTTACAGTCCCTGCTAACTGACAACTTTACGATGAGCTCCTCTTTGGCATCTTTGGCGTCTTTACCAATTTAGTAATCTGTGGTCTTTACCAAGTAACTATGTATTTAGTAATCTGTGTCTTTACGAAGTATCAATGTAGGTCTTTGGTTACGGGTTGTATAATATCATAATAACTAAGTTTTGTAGTTGGAGTTCAACAAGTCCAGCTTATCTATTTAAAATTAATTTGTAATTAACTAGGTTAAGGATTTCCGCAATGATAAAATGAACACTATTATCAAAGTACATAACGATTGTGATATTATTTATATTTTACTAGCTGTCCCGGCGAACTACGTTCCACCTTACACTACACTCTATACTACCCTACCCTACCCTACCCTACACTACCCTACCCTACACTACCCTACCCTTCCCCACCCTACCCTAACCTACTCTACCCCATCACTACACTACCCTACCCTACCCTACCCTACACTACCCTACACTACCCTACCCTACCCTACGCTACACTACACTACACTAAACTGCACTACCCTACCCTACATAAGAACCTTCTACTGACAATAACTAACTCGACAAAAAAAGAATTTGCGAAATCGGTAAAGCCGCTTACGCGTGAGGCTGTGACCAAGGGAAATAGTGATTCATTTTTGTATATATAGATTATCTCATACTTAAAATATTGAAATCCTAACGGAATTTGTATTATTCTTTATTTCTTGAAATTGTGTATTTTTCAAATACAGGCTGTAACAAAATTGGTATAGGTCCCGTTATCTGGGGCTTCTTCTCATCATATTGAAAAACTTTTGTTATACTCTTCATACATATCGATCAGCTGATTCACTGATTTTGTGCATTTTTGTATGGAGGGTCCAATTCTTTTTGGAGTTTATTGGAGTTTACTCCTTAAGAATCGATTTGCATATTATGTATATTTGCATATATCGATTTCATAAGGCGCCCGGTATGAAAAAAATATGAAGAGTAAAATCTAGTGATCGAAAACGTAGTTTGTTATATTCTCTTTGCGCGTTACGTTTTTACGCGCAACCTATTGTGCGCACCTCTGTCACGTGATACAAAACAGTCAGGCTGAATCTAAGATGACGTTCTGTCATTGTTGCAGTCTTAAGGCGTGTCTCCTGCGCCCGCTTTTTTGAAACATTACACAGAAAACATGAAACAAAAACTTTTTACGCGCAACCTATTGTGCGCACCTCTGTCACGTGATACAAAACAGTCAGGCTGAATATAAGATGACGTTCTGTCATTGTTGCAGTCTTAAGGCGTGTCTCCTGCGCCCGCCTTTTTGAAACATTACACAGAAAACATGAAACAAAAACATTTGTTTTCATACTCAAGCCGTCTCCTGCTACAGGGAAATGTTTCTGAAACAAAAAATGTGCGCGACACGGCAGTTGTAGAAAAATGAAACAAATCCTTCTCCTCTCCACCCGCGCGGGGAGTATAATTGTACTGTATCTGTGTATTGTTTAGCAAAACAGGTCGGAGGAGACGCGCCTTTACTATTTTTGATCTGTATATATAATTTCAGTATATTTATAATATAAAATATCAAATTTGCAAAAAAACAGCTCCACATCATGAAACCAGCACAGACCTTTTCCACGAGTTTCTTCAAGAAGCAAAAAGAAGAAAATTATGAATTGTGAACTGTTGAAGTATCAGAACGACTTTAAACACAGTGATGTTAGAAAGTTTTCACTTCATCATTTCCATCAAGCGAGTGATGATATAAAGAATGATGTCCACAAATTACTAGAAACATTACAAGAGAAACTTAACAAAAATGCTCTTGATTTAATTGAAGAGTCAACTTGAAATCAATGTAAGAGCCCTTTATGGTATGACCTAAGATATGCTTGTATAACCGCATCCAAAGCATATTAGGTTAGTTGCTGCCAAACACCAGATGGATCATTAGTAGCTGCGATCATGGGAGCTAAAACTTTTTTTTGAGTAAAGGTTTTTAGGGCAGGAAGCTAGAGGACAGATGTCTATGCCAGTAGCGCCTCGAAGTGGCAACGCAGCGATACGACACACGGCCAAGTGAAACACTTTCATTGTAATAAAATAAGTTGATGGTCCAAGTTACAAGCGGAAGAGGGTTTATTATGTTTATCGAGCTTAAAGGCAGAGTACGGGAGTTCTACATTTAGAAATCTGGAATTTTCTCTAATCTAGTATCAAATACATATTTAACATGTTGTTATTAATTCACTTTCTTGTTTGTTTGTCGTTCCGGGTGGAATCTTGCAACGGATTTTTTAAATAATTCCTGTTATCCGATCATGCTGAAATTTTTATATTTTTAATATACAATTGATAAGCCAAATATGTAATTGATCGTAGATAGGACTGACTAACTGGTGAAGGTCGCGGGAAGCCGCTGGATGCGGGCAGCGCAGGACCAGTCGTTGTCGAAATCCTTGGGGGGGTTTTGTTCAGCAGTGGATGTCTTTCGGCTGATTTGATAATGATGATGAAGCTAAATACATAATCTTTTTCTTTTTTTCTGATATAAAAAAAAATTGCCTATCGTTTGTCTAGCTAAGCCTCGAAAATGACTCGATCGATTACGATGAAACTTTCTTGAATTGCTGTACACAGGCCAGGGAAGGTTTATAAGTAAAAACTCCGCGAGCCGCTTGCGGTTCGCGTACCGCGCAACGTAGATGGCGAGCTTTTTGCGGATGGGCTATCCCGTACCATCGACGGGCGGCTTGCCCACCGCGTACCATCGTCGCCCATCGATGTCCACGCGGGCAGAGCCGCAGGCATCAACTAGTCGATACATAAAAAAACTGGGCATCTGCAGTTTTACTTTAACACACAAATCACCTCCGTAATGGAGGCTCCATAAAAACAAAATTTGGTTACTCGCATAACGACTGATTTCTTTAACGCATATTCACTTAAACGCATATTAACTTATACACATATTGACTTATACGCATATTGACATACACGTATATTGACATACACGCCTACTGACTTATACGCATATTAACTTATACACATATTGACTTATACGCATATTGACATACACGCTTACTGACTTATACTCATATTGACTTCAAGATATAAGTATTTAACTATAGTTAAACAAAAATACGTAAACAAGTACAGATGATAGTCACTTAAATAAAAGTGTCAAATTTTGAGAAATGGCTTGATAAGTTTTTTATATCCTAAGGTGTTATCCGTCGGTGTGAGCTGTTAATTCGTGCTAAATAAATAAAACATCTCTAATGACTTGGACAGCACGGTATCAATCATCACTTCGACGCACGCGCCGGTTGCGTAAGGCGAAAGAAAGAAATGCACTTCACGGTACGCTGACCGCACGCAGTCTTATTCTGTGATTTAGAAATATATATGTTATTTGTTTATTGTCCACTACTAACCCACAGTAATGATTTTTCATGTTTCCTCCACCTAAAGGTTGTCTGGAAGAGATCGCTTGTTAGCAATAAGACCGCCTATATGTACAAATTCTTCAATCATTGTATCATTTTTCCCCTCTCTTTCTCTTATCGTGTGGCACAAATAACCTTATAATCCAAGGGATAGACGGCGGTTGCCTGGTGTTACACTTAGCATCACCCGCAATCACGTGTAGGGCTTTTAGATTTACACCTACGGACGTGTGCAACGCGACCTTCATACACATCTGGAATCAGATGTGCAGGCTTCCTCGCGATGTTTTTCTTCACCGTTATTCCTATTAGTTTTCCCATTCCATTCCATTATTAGTTTTCAATCAATCAATTATTTAATCAATTGCACAGCAGTACTGCATATTATACTTTCTCCCGAAAATGTACAGTCAACAGCATGTTCAAACTACTCAATCTGGAAGTAGGTTTCTCTAACAGCGTAAAACGGATTGATTAATAAAGAAAATAACAAATAAACATTGCCGTTGTATGGGGGCTGTCATTGCCGTTTTTTTCCAGAACACGCACTTGATAGTACCTACATTAATAAATAAAAGTAGATACTACTTGCAAAAACTTCATCAAAAACGTTTTTTAACCGACTTCAAAAAAAGGAGGAGGTTTCTCAATTCGACCGTATATATAAGTATATTATAAGGAAACCAGGATCTAATGCTGTCATCCCAGAAAAAACGAGGGGAACCTTAGTTTCCTGTTTGAAGTCGGTTTTTTTGTTCAATGTAACGTTGTAGTAAACGCAATGAAAAGAGCGCACGCGGCGCGGAGTGGCGCGGTGCCGGTGTTGTTATTGCTACGGCAATTGCCGTATTCTACGGCAATCGGGGCCAAAATCAAACTGACTACGGCAGTCTAGAGCAGAAGTTTTCATACAAATACGGCAATTTCAAATGTTGTAATTCTTTTGTGAGTGTAGTAATTATATCGAAACACGGCAATTTTTGCGATTTTTCACCGATTTACGGCAATTTCGCTGACCTAATACGGCAACTGAAAAAAATACAAGAATAACACGCGGTGCCGACACTGGGCCAGAACCACAGATTACTAAAATATAGTTACTTCAGAACCACGGCAGCGAGCAGACGTGTGGCGCGTTTTGACATTGGAAATCATAAACAAGACCAATTCCTTTATTCTAGACCTAAGGTATTGTGGAGGAACATTACATTCAAAATTATAAATAACTAGCTTTTTCCCGCGGCTTAACCCGCGTGGACATCGTTTTAATGACTGTCTTTAAGGGTGATTAGTAAATTATGTCGTTTTCCACCTACTCAACCATCTCTGTGCAAAAAATCACAACAATCGAGTATTTTTTCAGTTCCTGAGGGAACTGCATCAGATTATGCTTTTTTTTTCGGGATAAAAAGTAGCCTATGTCCTTCCCCGTGATACAGGCTACCTGCATGCTAAATTTCATAAAGATTGGTCAAGGTGTTGAAGTGTGAAAAGGAAACAAACAAACAAACACATTTTCACATTTATAATATTAGTAAGTGTTATGTACATTTAAATTTTTAAGATTTTTGCATTTTTTTTCGGCAACTCAGCCAAAATTTATTTACAATCCTTCGAGAATTTATCATCACACCAAATAATTTTTAAGTAGGTGTGCCTACGTACAAAATAAGTCGTTTTTATTATTGTAGTGTGCGTGCGTGCCTACCGATGCGATGTACCATTGTATGAAGATAACCTACTAATTCTTATTTTTACTATGTTAGTACTGTGTGGTTACACAAACTACATAGTTTCACAAACTATTGAAGATTTGTATTCTCATAACGAAATAGGTACAGAAAGCGTCACGTCTGTCAGCTGTTTCTCATATTGCGGCAATATGTAAGCAATTTACATACAAGTTGTATGTTATACAGAATGAAGAAAAAAAAAAAGAAAAACGTAACCAAATGTAGAAAAAAAAAGACGTGTGGCACTCGGGGACTGCCGCGGTAAAACTATTGCATAGCATTTTTTATCAACTTATGCAATTATAATTATTTATTTATATTTTATTTATGCAGTATTTACAAGTACCATATAGTCCTTGGGGCGCGGTATGTTTATTTAATAAATTAACACTAAGAAAGTTGATCATCATCGTCATCGTCTACGTCATCGTCATCATCATCATGATGGATAGATAGATGGCAGTGTAAGTTTTTAGAACTCAATTTATATATTTTTTGGGGTGTTAGGTTTTATTTTCGTTACGAAATTTCTTGATTCGGTCCCCTCAAAGCCCGCGATAAAAGCTATACAATAGCTTAAAAAGAAGCGCACACATAGGGTTCTGTACCATCATACTAGATGGCGCTAGTTTTTTTTATGTTTAAAAAACACGTTGTTGTTGTTATAGAGACCTCCTTATTTTTTCACTTTTTCATTTTTTTTTAGTATTTGTTGTTATAGCGGCATTATGAATACAGACGCATAGCGTAGGCTTAGTAATGGGGTCCCTTTACCTTGTATGGAACCCTAAAAATTTGTTGAGATGGAACGTTCAATTAAACCCACATCGGTGCCTTGGGGCAAGTTGTTCACTAAGATTCTGAGTACCTACCAACCCGCACTGGGCCCGCGTGGTCGACTAAGGCCCGATCGCCCTAATTCAGGGTAGGTTCGAGCCACACGGTGGGAACGTATGTGAGCTGATATGATGATGATGATGATGATGATTAGTAGGAGCCTCAACTAACAGGCCCGTTTTTTTATCTCACTTGATGGTACGAGCAAGTGACAATGATACTGAAGATGGAAGTGGGGTTACCAAGATTCCCCAACGCAATGGGGAACTAGATATCTTATCTTAAAGCCGAAACACATATTATATGCGTTAACATTAATGTTTGGCGGCAAGACTTAGATAAGATGGTGTTAGCTAGCCAAGCGGGCTTAGGAAATGCCCTTCCACCAACGAAATCGAGTCTGACAAAGTTAGAATCGAACCCGCGACCTCCTGATGTGAAGCTAATGGATTTAACCATTACGCCACGGTGGCCCAACATGAATTTTGTCACTCCCTGTATGTTGCTACGATTATGTAAATGAAGGCTGTATCGCGACCATCTGCTCCTAAGACTGATTCTAATTGAATGGGAAACGTGGCCTTACTTTCTGAAAAGATGGGTTTAGGAGATTACGCTAAAATACGACCGTGTGCCTTAGAGGTTGCCCTGGGACTGCGCGTATGGTGAGGTGTGTGGAGTTGAATAATAACTAAGCTTTTCTTTAAAATGTTAAGTAAGTTTTGTATCTAAGTCTTGCCGCCAAACATCAGTGATACAACATTGATGTGTTCGGTCTTGAAGATAAGATAGCCAGATCCCCATTGCTTTGGGGAATCTTGGTAAGCCCGCTTCCATCTCCGGCTCATCGTCACTTACCATCAGGTGAGATGATGCCAAGGGCTTTCCAATTAAGATTAAAAAAATAAAAAGTATGCATATGTCGCAGCCAACTGTTTAAATTAGCCATTCAATTAACTGCCTAGCCGGTTCATTAAATAGAGGCATTCAACGAACTGGCGTAAGTAAACAAAGTTAATACTCGATTTCACTACCCTTCTATAAAGGATGAAACTCTCAAACTTCTGGAGATATAAACGCACACAGATATATTTAATTTTTTTGTTTTTTTTGGACTCGATTAGTGTAAGGCAATCGATTCCCATCAACATTATAACTTAATTTTTTTTGGCATCATTTCATTCGTTTCATGCGAGTAAAGCGTCGGTGGTGTAACGGCTAGGGCTACTACCTCCTGTCCGGGAGGTCGTGGTTCGAATCCTGCCACGTACCAATGTGTTTTCGAATTTCGATTTCATATGTACGTTTATCCGACTCTCTTATGGTGAAGGAAAACATCGTGAGGAGACCTGCACACGCCTGCTCAGAAACTCGAAGGTAGTGTGTGAAATCGACCAACCCGCACTGGGCCCACGTGGTCCGATATCCCTAATTCAGGGTAGGCTCGAGCCCCTCGGTGGGGACGTAATATTATGAGCTGATGATGATGATGATGCGAGTAAATAGTGTGTATAGAGAAAAAGTTGTAGAACATTTCAAGTGCTTTCATTTATTGTCAATTTCTTACCCACAGAGATATTAGCAAAAACACGAAAGTTCTATGTGCTCCGGCTCACCTCCTAGACGCCAGGACTTACAATATGTTCAAATCACTCCCTAAGCACCCTGAACAAGTTTCTGAAGAAATATTATAGGTCCCTGCTCACCAACTCTACACCTCGGAACAAAAAATAATTATCTCAAGAAATGTATTTTTATTAATCAAAAATTAAAAAAGTTTATGTTTCATTTTGACTAAATCAGAAAGTTAAATTTTTTATAATGGAAAAAAATGAGTGTGGCCCGCAAAAACGTTTGAATTGTGCAATTTAATCTACAAGGTTTAAAATTCCCAGAATAAGGCGCCGGATATTTTTTGTAAGGAAGTGATCGTACGCCACAAGAAATATCTAACTCAAAGTGTTCATATTTTAACGTCATATTCCGTAGTTCATATAATAATAATCACTTCGTAAAAGTGAACGTAGGATTTCACTTTATCCTTTGAATATTGTATCAACTTTTGGAGGGTGAGTGATTTGCGTGAATATTGTATGAGATGATAAACCGAATATTTAGCTATATTTCTCTCGATTTTATTTTTAACCGACTTTAGAATAAGGATGAGATTCTTTGTCCAACTTGATGTGTTTTTTATGTTTGTGTTTTGTATGATATTGACAATTCTTTTGTATTCATAGGTTATGCCTTATTTTTAGTAAAATTAGGTTTTTTTAAAGTTACATTTTTTTTTTTGGTTTTTTCTTTCCGGCTTACAAAAAGCGCGGAAAAGGCAAAGGTTACTAAGACCATACAGCCAGGTCTGACGTATTTAAGCTTCCTTAGCTTTTGGATTTGTAATGCTAGTGCCGGTGCATTACAAATCTTCTCTGAAGTTCTTGACAGCATTTGCAGCAGCTACATTCTGAGGTGGAACACCCAGTTGCTGTAAGGCGTCATTAAAACTGCACCTAGAGCAAGTTGGGTTCTCACGTCCTCCTTCGTTTTATTTTCTTGTTCTTCACATTGCTCACGCGCACTAGACGATTTCCTCCAAAATGCACCACTTTTTAAACAATATCCTAGCAGAAAACAATGAAAAAACAACAAAATAAAACTACGAATGCGTCTACCACAAATCTCGCCAAAAAACCTCCTTAAAGTTACAATAACAAAAAACTACAGTAAAATTAAAGTCTGTTTTTTAAGTGTTGTCAGTTATGTTTTTTTTTTGCTCAAACTGAAAGAAATTTCATCTTTTTTTTATTAATTTTTTATTTACAATTGGTAAACCCTTGACAACATCTCACCTGGTGGTAAGTGACGATGTTGCCGAAAATTGCAGCGGGCTTACCAAGATTCCCCAACGCAATGGGGAACTGGCTATCTTATCTTCATGCCGGAACACACCAATGATATCAACATTGCCTATTGTATAGGCTTTCTTCTATATTGTCAATTTCTTTGTTGTATTGTATGTGATGCAATAAAGAATATTGTATTGTATTGATATTTGGCGGCAAGACTTAGATAAGATGGTGGTAGCTAGCCATACCACCAACCAAACCGAGTCTTACAATTGACCCCGCCGGGAATCGAACCCGCGACCTCCTGTGTAAAGCCAGTGAACTTTGCCTCCGAGCTACGGAGGCGGTTAAAGTTATCTGAAGTTAATGTAATGCTGAATGCACATATCTGACTAGTTCATCTCAATTTTAAATTTACAGCTTCAGGAAACTTAAACCGAGCCATAATGATAAGAACGAACCCTTCATAAGGTTCCGTAGCAAGAAACGGGACCCTGTACTAAGCCTTCGCTGTCCGTCTTATGTCCAACCTTTAGAAAGCTGTTATTTTGAAGTGAAGGTCGCGGCAAACCGCTGGATGCGTGCAGCGCAGGCCCGGTCGTCGTGGAAATCCTTGGAGGAAGCCCTTGTCTATCAGTGTCTTTCGGCTGATATTATGATGATGTTTTTTTTTATTCACAATTGGTAAGCCTTGGTATCATCTCACCTGATGGTAAGTGACGATGATGCCGAAGATGGAAGCGGGCTTACCAAGATTTCCCAACGCAATGGAGAACTGGCTATCTTATCTTCGAGCCATAACACATGAATGTTGTTAACACTGATGTTTGGCCGAAAGACTTAGATAAGATGGTGGTAGCTAGCCAGGCGAGCTTAGAAAATGCCCTATCACCAACCAAACCGAGTCTTTCAGTTTGACCCCACCGGGAATCGAACCCGCGACCTCCTGGTGTGAAGCGAATGGAATAACCATTACGCCACGGAGGCGGTTATGATGATCTTTTGAAGTAGCCGACTGTTTACAGAATATTATGTTTTATAATGGCCTATGCCCGGCAGTGGACTGATATGATATGAATAGCGGATTGAGTAACAATACTAAACATTGTAATAACTTTAAACTAAAAATTTAATAAAACAGGACATCATAAAAAATTACTTACTCCTCTTTTTCAGGAATTCGGGTAAACTGTATCCTATGTCACTCACGGGATTTAGACAAACCAAACGATGCCTCGCCATCTAAAATCCATTAAGCCGTTTAGAAGATATCGTGGAATAAAGATACATACATCATTAGACCTGAAAAGAATACATTCCTTTTTTGTGGGCAGTCGTGTAAAAATAAAGGTGCCTGCTTTCATCTTTGGCATCTCCATCACTTAACATCAGGTGAGATGATGCCAGGGGCTGATCAATTGTGGATCAAATAAGGTCTAATCAAATTACAATCCAATAAAACATTTATCCTACAAATATTATAAACGCAAAAGTTTGTATGGATGTTTTTTACTCTTTCACGCAAAAACTACTGAACATATCTGGATGAAATTTAGTAGATAGACAGATTAGGACCTGGATTAACATAAAGGCTACTGTTATCCATGCGGCTCGCGCACTCCGCACTCTCGGAGACAGTAGTAGACACTATGTTCACGCGAGCGAAGCAGCTGACAAAAGCCAGTATAATATGAAACAAACAACAAAAAACAAAGTAAGATAAAACCCATTTTTAACCGACTTCAAAAAAAGGAGGAGGTTTCTCAATTCGACAGTATATATATTTTTTTATGTGTGTTCGCGGATAACTTTGTCGTTTATGAACCGATTTTGCTGATTCTTTTTTTATTGGAAAGGAGATATCCCAAGGGTGGTACCATGATAAGGAAACCTGGATCTGATAATGGCATCCCAGAGAAATCGAGGAAAACCTTAGTTTCTTGTTTGAAGTCGGTTTTATTTGTCCAAAATTATCAAAATCATAGAGAACCTAGCCAATTATCCAACTACTCAATAGGGAGGGTAATGTTTCTCGGGTGTATGTATGTATCGTATGTATATATCAGTATGTCTGTTTATGTAGTCTTGGCGGCTTGATAGATTTCGGAGAGCGGTAGGTGTCGTTAGATTCGTCAAGATCCCCTGAATGACATAGTAGATAACAAATGCTTACCCGAATGCACAAAAAAAGGGCAGTAATGTTTATAAGCAGTTAGTGAATTAATAATGAGGGAACATACGTTATTGTTTTGCAAACTAAGTTTAATCGTTAACCAGAGGTTAACAGTTCCAAACAAAACATCGACGGGTTAGCGCGCCATTTAACCGCGTTTTAACAGCAGTTTAACTGTTAGTTCTACCTCGGTTTAGTGCCCTAAACACCTCACTTAAATATTAAATACGAGCTTGATAACACTACAATAGCAAAGTATATATATTAGCACTAACATACAGTATGGACACTCCCTGCCGCTCTCTACATTCCAGATTGAAACAGATTGGTTATAGTTTGGTTCTCGAACGTATAGTATTTGTTTGCTCCGTCATTTTATACTAGGAGGTAACGACAAATTTGGTAACGATAACGGAAATGAATAAACTTAGGTTGAGAGAATAAATGGCAACCCTGTGATATTAAATATGTCGGTCCGCCTTCGCAAAGTGGTTGCGTTATGTACTTATAGTGCCTGAAAAACTATTTATCGTGACCAAAAAAAAACGACAAGGGAAATGGCTGAGTAAGATATGAAATGAAAGTACTAGTTGTACTCATGACAATTAAGCAAAAACTGACCAAATATTTGGTTGTGTTATGGAGAAATAGATAAGCATGAAATCAGTGTTTTGTAAGTCACCGTTCGTCTTCTTTTATCGTATCGACGACAAGTTGCCTTTATCGTAGGTATAATAAATTTAATCGTTTTGACGACAAGTTACCTTTATCGTAGGTATAACTAATTTTATCGTATCGATGACAAGTTACATTTATCGTAGTTATAATTAAGTTTATCGTATCGACGACAAGTTACATATATCGTAGGTATAATTAAGTTTATCGTATCGACGACAAGTTACCTTTATCGTAGGTATAATAAATTTTACCTACTTACTTTTTTATCTACAATTCATTTCACCTGATGGAAAGCGACGATGATGCCGAAGATGGAAGCGGGCTTACGAAGACTCCCCAACGCAATGGGGATCTGGCTATCTTATCTTCAAGCCAATGCTGTTGACACTGATGTTTGGTGGCAAGTCTGAGATAAGATGGTGGTAGCTAGCCAGGCGGGCTATGACAATACTTTAATTTTTGGCGTCAATTCAGTTTTTTTTAAGTTACAAAATAAATCGTAGTCCCCAAGGAGAACACAACTTCTCCCACGATCGACTTCCATTATTCAGCTTGTGTGGAAGGTCCTTAAATTAGCAACTTTATTTAAAAAAAGTTCCCTCTTTTATAAATGATGAGAAGAATTACGGAATAATGTAAAAGGAACGAGCTATGTGCTCTGCCCACTGCCACTTCAGCCGATGGATGCGGGCAGCGCAGGTCCTGAATTTCCTTGGGGGAGGCCTTTGTCCAGCAGTGGACGTTTTTCGGCTGATATAATGATGGATGATGATGTTAAAGGAAATTAAAATATAGATGGATTTAAAATTTACTTTTCAGAAGAAATCATTTCGTCCGATTGATTCTTGCGATGAAGTTTAAGTTAGTATACACAAAATAAAGAAATGCTAGGATATCGTAAAATATTGTTTATTGAGAAGTTTCGTGAAAATGTCGATCAAACACTTAGCTATTGTCATTCAATAGAAGTCCAATAAATTATTCAAAAATAAAGTCTTTTAAATTAAGGAGAAGGTCACTGTCGTATCGTATCGGGAGGAAGAATGTTGGCCGAGGACAGAAAATATTGGAGATCGCTCCACCGACAAGAGCATTGGCTCTTAAATTTGAAGAAGAAGAAGAAATTCTTTTAAAAAATCTAATGACACCTCCCACTTCTAAATTTTTCCAGCCGTTTGGCGGATACGATAAAAAAATCCAAGAGGCCCACGTCGTGATGTCCTGCTCTGCCAGCATCCAGTTCCTTCCTGCGACTTTTAAGAGGTTGTTGCTTCACCGAGTGAGAGGCACGCCTACGCTACGTGTTCAGGTGCGCGGTTGCCCCTCGAGAACTTCACTGTCCCAACGGGCATCTGTTCTATAAACTATAATATGGCCCGCCCATTGCCACTTAAGTTTAGCGATTCTGAGAGCTATGTCAGTTACATTGGTCCTCCCACGATAATTAAATCAAAATCGTGTATTGTTACCTAGGTCGAAGATTGTTACACTAGCACCATGCACTTTTCTATCCTCTATACCATTGTTTTTCCTGACACACCTTTGATACTGTCAAAACCTCATTCAAAAAACGCATTGTCTGTTAAAATTCAATTAATCCCTCCTCTAAATAAATTATTGCACACAAATGAAACACATTACTGCCACGTTTGCGTGTTAAATAATTCAGATCTAGTTAAACTAACCCCCTATCCTATTCCATCCCACCGATGTTGAACCAATATCATTTAGAACATTTTGATTGAACTGCGCAGTGCGAATTTCAAAGCCCAAAATTGAGAATTTAATTTAATAGGGCACCAACCGCCTCCGTAGCGTAATGGTTAGTAATAGACCACACCAGGCGGTCGCGGGTTCGATTCCCGGCGGGGTCAACTTTGTAAGACTCGGTTTTGTTGGTGGTAGGGCATTTTTATAGCCCGCCTTGCTAGCTACCACCATCTTATCTATAATTCTTGCCGCCAAACATCAGTGTTAACAGCATTGATGTGTTCCGGCTTGAAGACAAGATATCCAGATGGGATGTGTTTCGAGTTCCCACAAGAAGTCCGCGAAAGCTCTAGCAATAGTGCTTTCATTTTGCTAGAGTGTGTATGTTAGGTTAGTTTATAGACTATATATATGATGTGAAGAAACAGTGATCTTGAAGCCTGAAAAATTACTGAAGACGTAAAATCCACAAGTACTATTCAAAAATTATTACACTGAAGACAAGGCGGTATGGCCAATGAGCTTTAGCCTGTCCTGAAAACAAAGAAAAAAAAACTTAAAACAAATTACAAATTCCCGTTAGTTTTTTTTAAGTTCCAGGAAATTTAATGAATAATGTGGCGGACTTTAGAAATATAAGTTAAACAAAAGCACAAATAGCGGATATTATCTTTAACAGAACTTTAACTTTGGTCTGTTTTATTACAACATAAATGGGTTAGATTTGTTGAAATTTTAGTTTAATTTGACTGCTGGACTCGTAATATTCGTTGAGTAAATTCGAACTAGCTGGATCTTTGTTTAATTTAGGGTGGAGCAACATATCTGTACTGTTAGGTTTATCCTTCGTATTTTGTGCCAGAATGAAATTCAAGGAGTTTTTAGAAGGGTTTGATTTTCATGACTTCATTCGGTTTGGTTGGTGAAAGGCCATTTTCTAAGTCCACCTGGCTATCTACCATCATCATCTAAGTCTTGCCGCCAATAATCAATGTTAACAGCATTGATTATTGGCGGCAAGCCATTTTTCTATTGCGTTGAGGAATAATCCTGCTTCCATCTTCAGCATCATCGTTACCATCAGGTGAGATGATGCCAAGGGATTAGGTACAGAAATTAATAAAATTGGAATAGGACCCGTTAAGGTGGATCGTTTTGGTTTGGCGATAACCTGAAAAATATGATATTTTGTGATAATTCCTCATAATAGTCATAATATTAAAAATAAGGAATTTCACATTTGACAAATGCATTAAAATTGGTAGAAAACAATGTAAGACTGTAGCCAAATAGGTTGAATTTGTTAAAAAATTAAACATGGAGTCATAATTCACAAAAAAAACTTTTAAAAATTTGAATTTTGTGCCACAACCAAAACGGACCACCTTAACTAGGGGTTCTTCTATCATACCAAAAAAAAATTCGAGGGAGACCTACGGTACTCGCATATGATGTGTAACATGTGACAAAATACTTTAGGTTAGTTAGATTTGATGACGATATTGTACCTGGGTGGCGGATCTGACAGTAACGAAAAAAACCGACCAAGTGCGAGTCGGACTCTCGTAAAGTAGAATTCCGCGCTTTCGCGACTTCCTGTTACACATTTCCGTCCCATGTTACACATTTCCGTCCCATTTCACGAAATCACTCCCACAAATTGCAGGAAAGCGAGAGCAAAGATGTTACACATCAAAAATTTACGAAGAAACCCACAGTCAATTCTATAAAAAAAATTGAACCCTCCATACAAAAATGCACAAAATTGGTCATTTACAGTTGATCGATTTGCAGGAAAAGTTAATAATATTTTTTAAGATTTCAGAAAAGTCGTAGAACAAAAGTTGTTCAGTATGATGAGTAGGAGCTCCTGTCAACGGGACCTACACCAATTTTGTTACACCCTGTACAGTGATAGCAACCGGTACAACGACTAAGGCGGTAATATTACAGATTTTCGTTATTTTTGACGTCAGTTACTCCTAAACGATTGAAAACCCAAGGTTGAAAAAAAAACCCTTATTGTTGATGATGTTCCTTAAAGTCAAAAGCTATTAGAAAAACGATTGAGCAGTTTTGGCTCGATAGAAAAAATCACAAAGATAGGTCTACACCGTTACTTTCAAGTCTAGTCATGACTAATATTTTGAAGTTAAAATTTTAAAAAATATATTTGTTACGATAATACTAAGTGAGTAATGTTATAATTTTTTATACTCGTATACTTTTATTGTAGTTTTAGATTGAAAAAGTGAACAAGTGTGGTTATTTTCTTTACTCTTTACATGTTAGTTATTGCACCGCACTTTAACTCATTCTATCGCTGTTTCCCTACCCAAAGGTTGCCTGGAAGAAATTGCTACCTAGTTATAAGGCCGCCAATTGAATAGGCTTTCTTCTATATTGTTTATTTATTTTTTTATGTTGTAATGCAATAAAGAATATTGCATTTTTTTTTATTATCATTTATTTTTCAGACAACAGAGATCCAGAACTTGTTAATAAGACTTAGCCTATGTTGTTATTAATATTTTTTATTATAATAATACTATGTCAATAATTAATAGTCAACAAACAGAGAGTAAACTGTCTTGTAAATAAAAAGACAGAGACAGCTGTTCCAATCAATACCTTGCCTCACTAACAACCAAACCCATCCAGTTAATAAATAACTATCTTTCAGGTCAGTTAGTTAAACTGTGTGATGACGCAACCACGCAAGTTGCAGAGACGCTGCCAGTGTAGCCTTACCCTTACCGCCCGATATTGTGCAAACTGACCCAGATAGAGAAAGCTTTTGCTGGTCATTCGTCCTCATTAACTGACTAAACTGACTAGATAGTTTGTGTAGTTATGACTAATATTTTGAAGTAAATTTGTAAAAATATTTGTTATGATAATAGAAAGTGAGTAATGTTATTATTTTTTATACTTTCATTGTAGTTTAAACCATTAAAAAGTGAAAAAGTGCGGTTATTTTCTTTACTGTTTACACGTAAAGAAAAAGACAGAGACAACTGTTCCAATCAATACCTCGCCTAACTAACAGTTAATAAACCTATCCAGCTAATTACTATTTTTCAGGTCAGTCAGTTAACCTGTGTGATGGATGACGCAACCACGCCAGTTGCAGATACTCTGCCAGTGTAGCCTTACCCTTACCGCCCGATATTGTGCAAACGGACCTAGATAGAAAGCTTTTGCTGGTCTTTCGTCCTCATACGCTGACTAAACTGACTAGATCACTAAGCGAAAGTCGCTCTAATATGGTTGAGGGGAGCGATGGCTGACTCTTGCGTTATACTCGTGAACAGGTGCTGTCCGTGTGAACTGGCCTACTCTAGTCAAAGACATTTATGCGAGGCGTTGATTGGAACAGTTGCACTGTCTTTTTCTTTACGTGTAAATAGAAAATAACCACACTTTAACTTTTTTTAATGGTTTTTCGTTTTAATTTAAATCTACAATGAAAGTATAAAAAATAATAACATTTTTCAATTTGTATTATGATAACAATTTTTTTTGTATATTTAAAAAAAAAATTTACTTCAAAATATTAGTCATAACTAGAGTTGAAAGTAACGGTGTAGACCTATCTTTGGGATTTTTTTATATCGAGCCAAAACTACTCAATCGTGTTTCTAATAGCTTTTGACTTTAAGGAACATCATCAACAATAAAGGCTTTTTTTTCAACCTTGGGTTTTCTATCGTTTAGGAGTAATTAACGTCAAAAATAACGAAAACCTGTAATATTACCGCCTAAATGACATTCAATGATTTTAATGTATAACTTCTCGCGATAAATTGTTTCATGTTCTAGTTTGTTTTATATTAACGATTGTATTTTGACGTTACTAACTAACGATTGTTTATTTTTCATGACATGTACAATTGTGTATTTTAATTTTATGAATATCAGAAAGAGTGTTATTTGGACCTATTTTGAATAAATATATTGAAATCTTGAAAGGGACACCGTGTGCTTGTATCAGATTAGTGTAGGTATAGATCGTACGTAATTTGTATAAATCTTTGTTGTTATTCTGATGTAAGAACTATTGAATCGATATGTAAACCTGATTATTATAACTGGTTTTTGAGCACTGTTTATTTTTAGGTTTTTATAAAAAAAAAATAGGTAACATAGCTAAATATTTAAAATCAAGGGTGTTTTTCTTTTACTTGAATTGTTTTATCTTGGTAAGCCCGCTCCCATCTTCGGCACCATCGTCACTTACAATCAGGTGAGATGATGCCAAGGGCTTACCAATTGCGAATAAAAAAAAAATAAAATTAAGTTCTTACTAGCTGTGCCCGCGTCTTCGTCCGCGTGGAGGTTTTGAATTTTTCCGGATAAAAAGTACCCTTTACGTTAAGGAACCACCATACAAAATTTCATCAAAATCGGTCTTGTAGTTTTTACGTGATGTGTGAACAGACAGACAAAATTTCCAAAAGTTGTTGTTTTGGCTTCTGTATCGTTAGTAATGTCCACCACATTATTATTTTTCCAAAAATATTTCATGTACAGACACGGCCCCTGTAGAGCCCATCCGCTAGTAATCTATAATATAAAAATGAATCGCAAAATGTGTTGGTAAGCGCATACCTCGAGAACGGCTGGACCGATTTCGCTAATTCTTTTTTTTGTCGAGTTCGTTATTGTCAGGAGAAGGTTCGTATGTAGGGTAGGGTAGGGTAGGGTAGGGAAGGGTAGTGTAGTGTAGGGTGGGGTAGGGTAGTGTAGGGTAGGGTAGGGTAGTGTAGAGTAGGTAGGGTAGTGTAAGGTAGGGTAGGGTAGTGTAGGGTAGGGTAGTGTAGGGTAGTGTAGTGTAGGGTAGTGTAGTGTAGTGTAGGGTAGTGTAGGGTAGTGTAGTGTAGTATATGTAGGGTAGGGTAGGGTAGTGTAGGGTAGGGTAGTGTATGGTAGTGTAGGGTAGGGTAGTGTAGTGTAGGGTAGAGTAGTGTAGTTTAGGGTAGGAAAGTATAGGGTAGGGTAGTGTAGGGTAGGGTAAGTGTAGGGTAGGGTTGCGTAGTGTAGTGTAGGGTAGTGTAGTGTAGTGTATGTAGGGTAGAGTAGTGTAGGGTAGGGTAGTGTAGGGTAGGGTAGTGTAGTGTAGGGTAGGGTAGTGTAGTGTAGTGTAGTGTAGGGTAGGGTAGGGTAGGGCAGTGTAATGTAATGTAAGGCGGTACATAGTTCGCCGGGACAGCTAGTAATATATATAAGTGGGGCGCTCCTTACTGGTTGGAAATCCATAGAATAGATGATGGTTAAGATTTAGAGATCCAGTGTGATTTGTAGGTTGCACGTCTTTATTATTTTTGATTATTTTCAGACTCATGTGATCCAAAACGCTCAACGTTAAAAAAATCAATCGCAACAACCAAGTAACATTTTGCTTCACTTTATGGTTTTCGTTAATTTGCTTAAAAATTACTAAACAGATTTTCATAAAATTTATATGGGACCAACTTGCCAGCATAACCTATCAAATCTATTAATATAATAAAACTGTAACGGGGCCGTGTCTGTACATGAAACATTTTTGGAAAATAATAACTGTGGTGGACATTACTAACGATACAGAGGCCAAAACAACAACTTTTGGAATTTTTGTCTGTCTGTCTGTCTGTCTGTCTGTCTGTATGTTCGCGCATCACGCAAAAACTACCGGGCCGATTTTGATGAAATTTTGTATGTTGGTTCCTTATAGCCCGGGTTAACATATAGGATACTTTTTATCCCAGAAAATTCAAGAGTTCCCGTGGGAAAATCTAAAGTATTCTATAATATAATAAAACTGTAACGGGGCCGTGTCTGTACATGAAACATTTTTGGAAAATAATAACTGTGGTGGACATTACTAACGATACAGAGGCCAAAACAACAACTTTTGGAATTTTTGTCTGTCTGTCTGTCTGTCTGTCTGTCTGTATGTTCGCGCATCACGCAAAAACTACCGGGCCGATTTTGATGAAATTTTGTATGTTGGTTCCTTATAGCCCGGGTTAACATATAGGATACTTTTTATCCCAGAAAATTCAAGAGTTCCCGTGGGAAAATCTAAAGTATTCATTTATAGAATGGCTCACCACGCATATGTGCCTTGACCTATTACAATCAAATTTCACACGCTGATACTTGATCGCGAACTAAAACTGGGACATTGTGAATCCCAAAAAAAATATGGTTTCCTGCAGGAATGCAAAAAATTGTATCTTTAGAATGGCTCAACGTAACAATATGAAAAACATACATTGGGATGGGGTGTTTTGACCATCATTGTTTATTCGGGTATTCTTTATCCCGGAAAACTAAAGAGGTCCCGTGAGAAATTATCTATCGATACTTACAATAATATCAATAGAGTACTTTTTTCCACATATTAGCTACAAATAATGCACATTTTAATCATAGCAGCCGAATGTCAATAGATGGCACTGCAGGTATAATAAAACGCGCTTAAGTTGTATTAAAAATTTAAAATATTATTTCATACTTTTGAGTGGATTTCTTTTATGTATTTTTCAGCATAAGCTACTTTTAAACAACTCTTACTCTGGAACTATGGCACGTAGCGATGTGTTTCATAGACGAACAGATAGGTATTTTTTACAGATTCCAATCGTGTAAAAAAATAATAAATCACATAAATCGAGTTTAGCATCTTATAACAGGAGGCGCAGATATGGGAACTCTTCTGACGGCGACTATATGAGTGTGGCAGTTGCTCTCCGCCTGCAATATCAATATCTGTGAACCTCATCAATGTATTTGCGGGTCCACGGTGGAGGCTATTGGCCATCACTCACTGAGTTGCGGTCGTTGTTTGTGAAGATTCCCACGTCACCAATTCCTTAATGACCTCACTCGGAGAGCACTGGTCTCGGCCAGATGGAATATTCCATCTTTGATGCAGCCGCCGGGCTTTAGTAGATCTGATGGCAAAAGGCTGGAGGGTTTTAACAGGTGCTATGGCAGAGAGGAACGTCCTCACACGTACGGTACTGCTGCTCAATTTGCGGCGAGAAAGAAGCATAATAAGTACTCGGTCTTGGAGGCAAATTACTGCTTTGTGCCGCTGGTCTGTGAGACAACCGGCTGCTGAACCCTCAGAGGCCTTTGCCTTCACAAAGGAGATTGGCCGTCGCCTTCGAGAGAGGAGATGTGACGTGAGGCCCTACCTGCTGCTAAGGTTGTCTATTGCCATCCAGCGCGGCAACGAGAAGTGCGTCATGGGCTCCTTTGGAGCTGATACGACTCGAGGATTTGACCCATATTAATATTTTTAGGAAATTTTATTACTAGATTGATATAATGATTTGAATTAGTTTTTTGATAATATAGGTATATGTGTTATTTCATCATATCAGTTTATATACGTCCCCACCAAGGGGCTCGACCTGCCCTGAGTTAGGGCGATCAGAGCTTAGACGATCACGCGGACCCATTGCGGGTTGATTGACTTTACAAATAAGCTTCGAGTTTCTTCGCAGGCGTGTGCAGGTTTCCTCACGATGTTTTTCTCACCGTAAGAGCGTCGGATAAACGTTCATACCAGTATTAAATCGATATTCGTATAGATATTGGTAAGTGGCAGGATTCGAACTTGCGCACGTCGGGGGCGTCGCAACGGAGCAACGGATTAAAGTTATTTTTTGTACAGAAATTGTTGAGGGGGTGGGAAGTGGCAAAGACTGCTAATCCGAATAGCCCGATACAGTTCCTGAGGTACCTGGAGAAAACTCATGTCCACGCTTGCGAGCTGATTGCTCGCGCACCACTCACTTTTTTGAGGAAAAAGAGTCATAAAAGCTATGTCCACGCGGGCGAAGCTGCGGGCAAAAGCTAGTAAAAAATAATCATAAAAATCGGTTCACAATCTGCAAAGACATAGTGTAACAACATTCAGTCGAATTGAGAACATGCTCTTTTTTGAAGTCTGTTGAGAATAATACTTACCGCAATCACAACTAACAGTTAGTCAGGAATGTCAATGTCGTAAATATAGTAAGTATTAGCTTTTTCCCGCGGCTTCGCCAGCGTGTTCATAGTTTTTATGACTACCTTTGAGGGTGAGTAAAAATGAATTTTCTCCAGATCCCTATCTCAGATCGGGCTATTGTGAATTATTATTAGCAATCTATGACACTCCTCAACCATCTGTGCAAAAAATCACAAAAATCCATTGTCCCGTTGCGATTTTAAAAAAAATTGCCAAAAAAAGAGTTTTTTTTCAGTTTTTTCATGAACTGCATCGGACTATGCTATTTTCACGGGATAAAAAGTAGCATATGTCCTTTCCCGTAACACAGGCTACCTGCATGCCAAATTTCATCAAGATTGGTCAAGGTGTTGAAGCGTGAAAAGGAAATAAACAAACAAACACATTTTCACATTTATAATATTAGTAAGGATAAGGATGTATGTAACTAAATATAACAACCTGCGTCTTTGTTTTAATTGTATCTACATGTACAGTAAGACACGGAGATAGGTGGTGAAGTGCATGATTATAGTTTGTTTGCTGAATTATCTGCACCTTTGAAGGTTTTCATCAAAAGAGCCGCCCTCAGTTCAATCGCGCCGCTCGCAGCTCCGCCGACGTTGTCGGCAGGGAGGCCCCTTTGACGGAGTGTTTGACGCGAGCCGGCAGAGGCGAGCGGCATTTATCAAAGGTGCATTTAATTTTACAAAAATGACAGCTGTAAAAAAACAAAGTCATGGTCGTAACAATTATTAGAATAAACAGATTCTGGACCACCGAGAATTACTCGTAGTCTTAGATTAAATAAATATAATTAAAAATATTTTTAAGCTATTGCATAGATTTTATCTCGGGCTTTGAGCGCGGCGACCGAATCAAGAAATTCCGTAACGAAAAAACCTAACACCCCGCGTTCTAAAAAAACTTACAGTGCCATCTATTAGCGATTTGCTGTACTAAAAGGACTTAGTCAATTTTACTGGTGTAACTTTCTTAGTGTTAATTTATGACATAAACATCCCGCGCCCCAAGGACTAGCCGCAAGTGGCCGCTATTTTGAACTTTTTAGTTATTGGACCGATTGCTTCCTAAATCGATATCTGAGGGTCCCTGAGGTCCCTTATCACGAATCCGCTGCCCGAATTGAAAAAAAGGTGGCCGCCATTTTGAACTTTTTAGTTATTGGACCGATTGCTTCCTAAATCGATATCTGAGGGTCCCTGAGGTCCCTTATCACGAATCCGCTGCCCGAATTGAAAAAAAGGTGGCCGCCATTTTGAACTTTTTAGTTATTGGACCGATTGCTTCCTAAATCGATATCTGAGGGTCCCTGAGGTCCCTTATCACGAATCCGCTGCCCGAATTGAAAAAAAGGTGGCCGCCATTTTGAACTTTTTAGTTATTGGACCGATTGCTTCCAAAATCGATATCTGAGGTCCCTTATCACGAATCCGTTGCCCGAATTGAAAATAGTGGCCGCCATTTTGAACTTTTTAGTTACTGGACTAATTGCTTCCAAAATCGATATCTGGGTCCTGGTCCCTGAGGCCCCTTATCACGAATCCGCTGACCGAATTGAAAAAAGTGGCCAGCATTTTGAACTTTTTAGTTACTGGACCGATTGCTTCCATCGATATCTGGGGGTCTATATATATCTTTTATCACGATATCACGGTTTGTACTGACCTGACTATACGTTTTACAATGCCCCGAGCTGCACATAACGTGACAGCCCAATAATGACAGCTACGTTCGAACAAGAAAATCCACCAAAGAGAAGCTGCAAAGAGACTGCACTCTTTTTTTTTAAATTAAAAGTTTGAGTGCGTTTGACTGCAACTCACCTGATGGTAAGTGATGATGCAGTCAAGGATGGTACACGCAAACTGAAATAATGCCTATTCACTCTTGCCTTAAAGATCCCCAAACTATAGGACTCGGAAAACACTGACGCAGGCAAGTAGTTGCACTCCTACTCTGTACGCATATAATAAATGAAGAAGCGTAACGCTTCGTATAAAAAGCTGGAACATTAACAACAAAGGGTGCAACCCCCTCCCCGCGTCTCATTAACCGACGGTGAAATGGAGCCGGGGGAATGAGGTTGTGAAGTTCTTACGCGCACTCTCTGAAATGAATTCGATAGAATACCGATAGATAGGCGACTTTGCGGCGATGCTCAAGGCTTTGGAGCTTGTCATTGACTAGCTCGTCGTCACCAATGAGTCTCCGTGCGCGTCGGTCGATAGCGTCCAAGGTATCCGAAGTATCAAGGTATTTCGGAAGGCTCAGCAAGGAGACGACAAATGCAAAAACTTTTTTTGTTTGTAAACACGTTGTTTGTTTAATATTGAACCTCTATGTACAGAGTAGTAGGCGGTAGTCATTCATTATGCAACCACTGGTTTTTCTGAGCGAGTCATTATGCAAAATGCACTGATTAGACAAGATAGTTAGGTATATGTGATTGTAGATAAATTATTGAGGGTTTTGTACCAATAATACCTGTCCACACAACCTATGACAATTATACCCAATCACATAACAAACAAAAGGCATCAACACGAGCGACATAATTTCTGTTATTCAGTTCAAACGCCTTAGCGCAAGTACAATTAGCACTGGGCCAGTTTTTTAGGGTTCCGTAGTACAACAAGGAACCCTTATAATTTCGTCATGTTTGTCTGTCCGTCTGTCCGCGGCTTAGCTTCTAGACTATTAGTAGTTAAAAGCTGAAATTTGGCAAAGATATATATAATAATAACGCGGTAAGAACTATAAAAAAAATTAAAAACTTTTTAAGGGTACCTCCCCTACAAGTAGAGTGGGGATGTTTTTACGAGCTACCTGCGAACCACATTCGCGTAATCCGACGCCCCAGACATGTACTCACTAACCCCGACGACCCGACCACGGTAGCCTCACCGCCCTCACCCCGCCCCCCAACCCACAGAGAAACACTGCACCGACATTCTGCCCTCGCCGGCGAGGGCTACATCCTCCCACTTCTGGCGCTTACCAGCGCTACCGGCACTTACCAGGCCGCTTCTCTCCGATCCTCCCCCGTCCAAGCAACGACCTTAGCCGAGGTCCGTGCCCACCTAGGCGCCCTTAGGCAGTTACATCTTTTTGCTTTGCATTAGGTTGAGTGTCCTCCGCACTCGCCTCCTCTGTCCGGTGAAGTTGTAAAGGCCCCCACGCCACGGCCAACAACAAGCTTGTCCCTTCGAAAAAAAAATCCGAGTGAAAAGGCCCTGATGTTGTCTTTGACGCCAGCATCAGAGACGATAGACCAATGCATTGTGAAAAGTGAGCACAGATCCTCGCAGCGCACTATTTGCCTCCTAATGTAATGAGTTTTTATGCCAGCAACTGAAAAATACCGATTTCCTTCAAGCCGCTCTTTACATGATGACTTTTTAACCGCCTCCGTGGCGTAATGGTAACGACTATTAGCTTCACATAAGGAGGTCGCGGGTTCAATTCTCAGCGGAGTCTAACTTTGTATGACTCGGTTTGGTTGGTAGAAGCGCATTTTTCTAAGCCCGTCTGGCTAGCTACCACCATCTTATCTAAGCCTTGCTGCCAAGCATCAATGTACGTTTGACTATATCTCACCGGATGGTAAGTGACGTGTAGTCATTGATATGTTCCGGCTTGTAGATAAGATAGCCAGTTCCCCATTGCGTTGGAGAATCTTGGTAAGCCCGTTTCCATCTTCGGCATCATCGTCACTTACCATCAGGTGAGATGATGTCAAGGGCTTACCAATTGCGGATTAAAAAAAATAAGCGTCTTAGTCCGGTGACCGGCCACAATCTCCTGGAACAGTAATTTTACAAGCTTTTAAATTTAACTTGCAATGTTTGTGTGTTAGTTTCTTTAGGTATGATTTAGCTGAAATTCGGCATTAAGCCGTATTTCCGGAGACAATAATTATATCCTTTTAGTATTTTGAAGGTGATATTGATAATGAAGTTTGGAGGTGGAATCAAGGTAACATTATCGACTTTTGTTTTTAATAGAATCGTAGGAAATATCCTTTAAATAGCCTTTTTTACCTGACTGCGCCCAAAGGGGGGGTTCGATTCGCAGGCATGTGCAGGTTTCCTCACGACGTTTTTCCTTCACCGTAGAGCGTCGAATAAACGTACATATGAAATCGAAATTCGAAATCACATTGATACGTGGCAGGATTCGAACCACGACCTCCCGGACAGGAGGCGGCGGTCCTAGCAGTTACGGCACCGACGCTCTATCTTGGACTTAATCATTACGTAAAGGCTATTAAAAAGTTTCGCGAGAAACTATAAACAGCGTGGATGTAATTTTTTTTTCTTTTTCAGGGTGCAACACAAGGCTGTAACTACTAAGTCATTAGTGTAAGTTTATTTTTTTTATTATACTATTATTAACTAACCGTCATCGCGATTCTGCAAACTATGTATTTAAAAACTATTTTAAACTATTGTTAACACTCCAAAGGCAACCTGTTTTGCGATAACGATAATATAATAGGGTCTTCCTGATTTTTAGGGTTCCTTACCCAAAGGGTAATTGATTTGGCATATAAATATACCTTTACCATATCTTTTCAATTTTTGAGAATTAATTCAGGGAGTCATTAGATGACTAAAAAAAAAAATAAAAAAAATCTCAAATTTGTAGGTTTCCTGGAATTATATGTTCAATGTAGCGAACACTGCCAAAGGAACTACATAGATTGTAAAAGTAAGGATATAAGTAATAAAACATGTGAAATAAGGAAAAAACAATTTTATTTTCTTAATCAGAGACAATTCATTATTACAACTTTTTAATAGCATTTCTTCATATTCAGTGTTTTCCGGGTCTTTTCTTACTTCCTCCACACTAGTTTTGTTGCTATTCTCATCTGTGCTTAATGGCATTTTTTCATCTTCACAGTTTTCAGGCATATTTGTTGCAAACTCTATACCAGTTTTCTTGCTATATTTATCTGTGATTAATAGCATTTCCTTATCTTTAAAGTGTTTGGGCTCTTTTGCTACATCCCTAACACCAGTTTTCTTCCTATTCCCATACGTGCGTAATGGCGTTCTTTTTTGATAGTTAACTTTTATAATTTCAGGAATATCATTATCTTCATTCTGGGACTCATCTTCATCATATGGACTATCTATATTTAAGTTGAGAAGAGAAGAAGATAATGAGGGTACAGGTGATGAGGTGTTAGAGTGGGAAGCATGCAGTTCTAGCTAATTATCTGAGTTTTCACTTGTTTCTGAAATAGCATTTGGTCTAGGTACAAGTGCTAGGATTTTATCACCGCGCCCAGGTATTTTGCGCTATAAGAAAGCAAAATAAAAAGAAAAGTTAGCAAAAAACTGAAAACCACACCAAATATTGCAAAAAGCAAATGATAGGGTTAGTCATTGGGACAATTGGCAATGTTCGCCACACCGAACATACTGGCCAATATACTTTTTACTGTGCATTTGGCAATGTTCGCCGTGACGAACAATTCCTTTAGTTGCAAAAAACTAATAAATGTATTACTTTTGTTGAAAATAGTGTACCGTTATTAGTTTCTTTATATCATTAACAATAAAAAAATAAATAGTTGACTGTCTAAAATGCATTATAAACACATAAAAATAAATAATTACCTTGTGCAAAACACACCGTTGTCGTCTCGGCGCCATCTTTTCGACACAACTGACAGTTCAGTTTTGCCACAAGCAAAACTGCCGTACATTTTGTATAAATAATACTATTATATTTGCCGAAAATTATGCACATAGCTCTAAAAACACTATCACCAGAATTTTACAAATTACGTGTTCGTCACTCCGAACATAGCCAAATTAAGGGTTAAAAGGGGAAGTTATTACTAAGACTTCGCTGTCCGTCCGTCCGTCCGTCTGTCTATTCGTCTGTCACAAGGCTTTATTTCATGAACCGTGACAGCTAGACAGTTGAAATTTTCACAAGATGATTTATTTTTGTTGCCGCTATAACAGCAAATACAAAAAAAAAGTGAAAAAATAAGTGGGCTCTCCATACAAAAAACGTGAAGAAACTAGCGTCATCTAGTATAATAGTACGGAACCCTTTGTACTAGCGCCATTTAGTATGATGGTACGGAACCCTTTGTACTAGCGCCATTTAGTATGATGGTACGGAACCCTTTGTACTAGCGCCATTTAGTATGATGGTAGGAACCCTATGTGTGCGGTTCTGACTCGCACTAAGCAGGTTTTGTTTTTATCTCTAAAGTTGCATGTAACACATCAATTCAGTTATCCATCATCATCATCATCATCACAATATCAGTCGAAAGACGTCCACTGCTGGACAAAGGCCTCTCCCAAGAATTTCCACATCGACCGGTCCTGCTCTACCCGCAGCCAGCAGCTTTCCGCGACCTTCACCAGGTCGTCATTCCACCGTATGAGACCTGCGTCTACGTCTTCCCGTGCGCGGTCGCTACTCGCGAACTTTATTGTCCCACCGACCATCTGTTACGAGCTATATGCCCTGCCTACTGCCACTTAAGTTTGGCAATTCTTTCGATATAACTTTGTTCGGAGTTATCTGCGTGATCAAATCTGAAACGAGGAGAACCGCAGGAGAACCAAAGTAACCGACATAACTCATAAAGTCGCTAAATCGAAGTGGCAGTGGGCAGGGCACATAGCTCGTAGAACAGATGGCCATTTGGCAGTAAAGTTCTCGAGTGGCGACCGCGCACCGGAAAACGTAGCGTAGGCAGGCCTCCCACGCGGTGGACCGACGACCTGGTGAAGATCGCGGGAAGCCGATGGATGCGGGCAACGCAGGACAGGTCTTCGTGGAAATCCTTGGGAGAGGCCTTTGTCTAGCAGTGGACGTTTTTCGGCTGTTATGATGATGATTGATGATACAGATACCAATTATCAATGATTGATCCACGGCCACCTCGCCTGGCGGAGATATATCCCTTTGCTCACGTCAAATAGGAATCCGCCTCTGATGTCGTAATGATTATTCCATCCGCTTCACACCAGGAGGTCGCGGGTTCGATTCCCGGTGGGGTCAAATTGTAAGACTCGGTTTGGTTGGTGATAGGGCAGTTTCTAAGCCAGCCTGGCTAGCTACCACCATCTTATCTAAGTTTTGCCGCCAAAAATCAGTGTTATCAACATTGATGTGTTCCGGCTTGAAGATAAGATAGCCAGTTCTCCATTGCGTTGGGAAATCTTGGTAAGCCCGATTCCATCTTCGGCTTCATCGTCACTTACCATCAGGTGAGACAATGCCAAGGGCTTACCAATTGAGAATAAAAAAAAAAACCTATAAAGGTTTTTGATGTACTATTATCATATTTTTTTTGTAACCTTCCTTTCTTTATCAATTAAATATAAAAAAAGGGGAAGGCAGTGGAAACTAGACTTCGGCTCAGATCATCGTTTAATCCCAGACGCAAACGTGTGTGT
The DNA here is from genome assembly GCA_947284805.1 of Coleophora flavipennella. Lineage (NCBI taxonomy): Eukaryota > Metazoa > Arthropoda > Insecta > Lepidoptera > Coleophoridae > Coleophora > Coleophora flavipennella. Next base: position 9,064,390 of record OX369293.1, on the reverse strand, counting down.
CTTTTTTTTACAATTCGTAAGCCCTTGGCATCTTCTCACCTGATGGTAAGTGACGATAAGGCCGAAAATGGAAGCGGGCTTACCAAGATTTCCAAACGCAATGGGGACCTGGCTATCTTATCTTCAAGTCGGAACACATTAATGCTGTTAACACTGATGTTTGGCGGCAAAACTTAGATAAGAAGGTGGTAGCTGGCCAGGCGGCTATGAAATAGTATATTTAAAAAAATCCACCGTTTCTAAACCACTATAAATTACCATCCAACTTTAACCCACACCTGACAATTATGACATAATACCTGCGACGAGGCACAATGTCAAGTCGTAAGGTCACTATGACATGTCTAAATTACCTTGTCAAACAATGGCTCGCTATTTTCTCCGTGTTTGGCAGCATGCTTGGAAGATTCCCAAGGCTGTGACGCATATGCAATCGTAAATATTTGCAAAGACATGACCATACAAGATGTAAAATTAAAACTGGCCAAGTGCGAGTGGGACTCGCAAACGAAGGATTCCGTACCATCGTACAAAATAGAAACCAGCCAAACTCGTACGGTACTTCGTTACGAAGTAGGGTACCGTAGTCTTTACAAAAAATAAATTTTAGAAAAATATTTTAGAAAACAAATTGTTTGGAAGAAATTGCCTTGAGTGGTAATTGTACCGCTATAGTACCTACATAAGTTTCTGTGTTTATATTGTGTTTGTTTTTTTTTAGTTAAGGTTTTTATTTTTTTATAATGTGTTATTTTTTTACCAAGTGTATGCAATAAAGAGTATTAATCTCATTTAATCTTATTTGCAGTTGGTAATAGAACATTTTGTACGAAAAAAAAATCTTGTTCTAGTAAACCCGCAATACTTTTGAAAGACCTATTTAACAATACCCTATACGATAGGGAACGTCCACAAAAAAACAAACAAAAACACAATTTACATGTAGGACAGGTACCCTAAAATTTTTTTCAAGATCATATTATATCATTTTATCGGTGTGATTAATATGTTTACCCGAGCCGAATAACAGTTTTCTAGTACTAATAGTCACTGAGCTAAGCCGCGGACAGACGGACAGACAGACATGGCAAAACTACAAGGGTTCCTTGTTGACTTCGGAACCCTAAAACACGTTTCTTGTATGAATTCTTCATAATTTTTATTATTTGTTGTCATAGCGGCAATGTAAATACACACTTACTGTATTCCTATTAAGGTTCATGAAATACAGCCGGCTGACAGACAGGCGGACAGCGGAGGCTTAGTAGAAGGGTCCTGTTGGCACCCTCTGGGTACTGAACCACAGATTACTAAATAGTTACTTCGTAACAGATACATCACTCCCATACAAAAGCTTAAATACCTACGCTATATTAGCCTACAAAATCCTTCATTTGTCTTTTGACTGTGACACCCATCCACTGCACAATAATTGCGTGGTTTCGGCATTTCGATAGTCAGAGCGGTAAATGTGAGTTCCGAGCACTCAGGCGGGCGTGCGTCAACCTACTGTCCGTTGTATCGTCTCCGATACGCTTAGCGGTAGGCATATAACGCGTGGCCTTGAGCAAGTGACGGACGCCTGACTGAACCCTAAAAATACTCCCGGAAACTTAAACAAGAGGGGTTTCTGCGCTACACCAGCAATATCTCGTGGTCTTGAATCTGTCAGCAAAGCCATCGAATCTAAAACATTTGATACGTAAGTATAGCTGTTTGCTAAATTTTAGGCCCCTAATTTAATATGTACCCTCCTTTGATTTCGTTATTGTTGGTTAATATCGTGTCATCATTACAGCTCATATACGTCCCCACCGAGGGGCTCGAGCCTACCCTGAATCAGGGCGATTAGGCCTTAGTCGACCACGCGGGCCCAGTGCGGGTTGGTCGACTTCACACACTACCTTCGAGTTTCTTCGCAGGCGTGTGCAGGTTTCCTCACGATGTTTTCCTTCACCGTTAAAGCAATCGGTAAGTATGTACGTAAGTTTTTTTTTTGAAAAACTCATTGGTACATTGGCCGTCCAGATTTGAACCCGGTACCTCTGGTTAGATGGACCGAGTCGTTACCGGTTGAGCCACCGACGCTTCTTGGCCACCGACGCTTCTTAATATATTAATATCGTGTATTTAAGTATATTGGAATAAGATTGAGAGGCCATGTATGAAGCATAGTGAGTGTGCAGATGTGTGAGGAATTAATGTTTAATGACTTAACTTTCTATTTTAATATGATGTTTTAGGTCTTACTTATTTAAGTTTAATATATAATAATGATAAATGTGACGAAATGTGATAAATGTGACGAAATGGATTTATTCTGTAATGTTATGTTTATATTATGAATAAATAAATAAATATTAATATTATTTCGTACTTTTGAGTGAATTTCATTTGAAGTCGATTTTTAGTTTTGTTAAACTTTTTTTTTTTTATGAATAAAAACGATATTTATGAATCTTTTTTAGGGTTCCATACACAAAGGGTAAAAACGGGACCCTATACTAAGACTTCACTGTCCGTCCGTCTGTCACCAGACTGTATTTCATGAACCGTGATAGCTAGACTGTTGAAATTTTCACAGATGATGTATTTCTACTGCCGCTATAACAACAAATACTAAAAATTTGAAAAAAGTGAAAAAAATAAGGGGGGTCTCCATACAAAACACGTGTTTTTTTTTAAACATGAAACTAGCGCCAACTAGTATGATGGTACGGAACCCTTTGTGTGCGGTTCTGACTCGTACTTGGCCGGTTTTTTATTTAATGAGTACGCTGCCAGGTTGGTCCCTTACAAATTGTATCAAAATCGGTTAAGTATACTTCTTTTAAAAAATAACAAAAACCAAAAGTAATACAATGTTTCACTAAGTTTTTGCGATTGAAGTAGGTTTTTTACACGTTTAACGTTTCCAATAGGGATGACGAATGCTAGTCATCTGATTTACTTTTTATCAACTGTCAAAAACGACATTTTGTTCTAAAAATGTTTGACATACCTAGGCGTGACGTCATAGTTTTGCAGCGTCATTTATGTACTCTTTGTGATTCTAGTGAATTAAAAATCAAAGACTTTATGGAAAACAAAACGTGTAAGGTTTTCCAAAGTTTAAGTAGGAGGGCAATTAGTGAGAGTTCATAATTTATTTCTGATGCTGTCGTCATCCCTACTATCATCGTTCACGTGTTCGCTCTGTAAGGGAAATATGGAGAACTTGATTGTAATACCGAACAATTTCTGACCAAGAATGACGTTTTTAAAGTAACACAGATGGCTTCATGAAGAAAAAAAAGGAAAAAACCGACCAAGTGCGAGTCAGAACCGCACACATAGGGTTCCGTACCATTATACTAGATGGCGCTAGTTTCTTCACGTTTAAAAAAAACACGTTTTTTTGTATGGAAACTTTCACTTTTTCTAATTTTTAAACGGCTTCAAAAATATGTATATATTTTATGCGTGTTCGCGGATAACTTCGTCGTTTATGAACCGATTTTGATGATTATTTTTTTGTTGGAAAGAAGATATAGATTAGAAAAATAGGATCTAATGATGGTATATCAGAGAAATCGAGGGGAACCTTAGTTTCCTGTTTTAAGACGGTTTTTTTTTGGTAAAAATTATTAGTATTTGTTGTTATAGCGGCATCAGAAATACATTATTTGTGAAAATTTCAACTGTCTAGCTATCACGGTTCATGAAATACAGCTTAGTGACAGATGGACAGACGGACGGATAGCAAAGTCTTAGTAATAGGGTCCCGTTTTTACCCTTTGGGTACGGAACCCTAAAAAAAAACCTGATACTTTGTATTAAGTTTCACATTTTGAATGACTGATGAGCATTAATCTTTTTCTGACGTATGAATTCTGAGATAAAAGAGTTACTTAAAATTTCCCTCCCCTAGAAGCTGTCGCTTAGGTTTCGATACAAAATAGGCATGATAGCTACTCTATTCACGCACTATTTTTGATGTGTAACATCTTTGCTCTCGCTTTCCTGCAATTTGTGGGAGTGATTTCGTGAAATGGGACGGAAATGTGTAACATGGGACGGAAATATGTAACAGTAAGTCGCGAAAGCGCGCGCTATTCGATCTGACGAATGAGCTTTGCTCTCGCTTTCCTGCAATTTGTGGGAGTGATTTCGTGAAATGGGACGGAAATGTGTAACAGTGATTTGTTACACATCATATGGGAGTACTGTAGGTCTCGTTTTTTTTTTAAAAAGCTTATATTTTACTAGCAATGTTTGTATGTACCTATGTATTTATGTTTGTTTGTATAGTTCAAACCTTGCAATCTATTTTAAAGCGACTTCCGGGGGTCTGATTGAGCTAAAATTTGGAATGATGACCATCGTAACATACTATCAGGTGCGATGATGCCAAGGGCAAAGTATATATATTAGTACTAACATACAGTATGGACACTTCCTGCCGCTCACTAGATTGCGACCTCACCCCCTCGTCACCCAGATTGTAACAGATTGGTTACAGTTTTGGATAGGATTTCTCCACCATTTTGTTTGTTCCGTCATTCCTTTTTTGAAAGTACCTATGTATTTATTTATTGTTTGTTTGTATAGTTCAAACCTTGCAATCTATTTTAAAGCGACTTCCGGGGGTCTGATTGAGCTAAAATTTGGAATGATGACCATCGTAACATACTATCAGGTGCGATGATGCCAAGGGCAAAGTATATATATTAGTAATAACATACAGTATGGACACTTCCTGCCACTCACTAGATTGCGACCTCACCCCCTCGTCACCCAGATTGTAACAGATTGGTTACAGTTTTGGATAGGATTTCTCCACCATTTTGTTTGTTCCGTCATTCCTTTTTTGAAAGTACCTATGTATTTATTTATTGTTTGTTTGTATAGTTCAAACCTTGCAATCTATTTTAAAGCGACTTCCGGGGGTCTGATTGAGCTAAAATTTGGAATGATGACCATCGTAACATACTATCAGGTGCGATGATGCCAAGGGCAAAGTATATATATTAGTACTAACATACAGTATGGACACTTCCTGCCGCTCACTAGATTGCGACCTCACCCCCTCGTCACCCAGATTGTAACAGATTGGTTACAGTTTTGGATAGGATTTCGCCACCATTTTGTTTGTTCCGTCATTCCTTTTTTGAAATGTCATTTCTGGTCTGTTGTATGAAGTGTCCAAGGTGTGCCAAGGGCTTACCAATTATGAATAAAAAAAAAGTTGACATTCCCGGTGACAACAGATCCTTTTGATATTTAAAAGTTGATCTGATGATGAAATTAGAAGGTGGAATCATGGTCCCAGAGTGTGCTTATCTTTTTTGAATTTACAACCGTGTTTCTATATTCATATGAGCATTTGGCTTTTTAAGCATAAAAACTCTTTTCCAACTGTTTTCAAATAAACGCTTGTTACCTAAAATCTTTTTGATTTTCAAGAATTGTTTTCTTCATGAATGGCTTGCAGTCAAATATCATATTGTTGAGATTAGTTAATAAGCGTCAAAAATTAACCTCCAAATTCTTCCGTTCACATTGAAGAGCATCCATCGTTATCAAGTATCGGATGTCTGTCGTAGGTGTCGTGGGTTCGATCGTGGTTCAAGGTAAACTCGTGTGCGATACGGCATTGGCATTCAATGCGTTTGATGGGTATTAATAGTATTTCCTCATCACGAGGGAGTTGTGAGGTAATTGTGTTGAATTCAAGTGGATAAAAAATGCGGATTCAAGTGCAACCTTCTGTGGGTTAGATGATTATTTAATTGAGTAGGTATTGATTTAATATTTGGTGTATGAAAAGATATTATCATACGCCAATGAATAAGCAATGTTCGTATATTTGTATTTTTAAAAGAAAAGATAGACAATACAATTTATATCATTGCCACTCTAAAAAGCTAATTTTATTCACTGAAATGGAGAAATGGAGCGTGCTATGCTCGGAGTTTCTCTGCGTGATCGAATCAGAAACGAGGCTTTAAATCCGTCCTTTATTCACTAGTTGCATAAAATACTATTTATTAATTAGAACAGGATTGACACGTGGCCACTCATTTCATATATGAACCTCAACACTGGACTTCCTTAGAGCGGGGACTTGGAATCAGGCTCTCAGAAAATTATTGTCTATGGAAATTAAAAAGATACTATTTACCAAAAATTATACTTTATTCTGTTTTTGCGTTGATTTCGTTTAAGGTTTGAATAAAAATCATTTGCGATTGAATTTTTATTTTAACATACTTAAGCACTTAGATTAATGATAGGTCTTCCTTCGCTGCCGAGCGGTAGCAAAGACCTATCATTAATCTAAGCTTAAGCATTTTATTGATAATTATAAATTCTATATTAATTATTTATTTAATCAAAACTAATTGATTACATAATCATTTACATCTAAATTAGTTTTGAAAACTACATAATTAAATGAGAATATCTGTATCAGCTAATATGGGATCGGACTGCTAGTCATTTGAGTTACTTTTTGTGATCTGTCAAAAACTAAATTTTGTTCTAAAAATGTTTGAAATACCCACAAGTGACATCATAGATTTGAAGCGTCATTGACGAAATTATTTTGTGAATTTGATCAATTAAAAATTGAAGACGTGGTGGAGAAACAAAACAAGTAAGGTTTTTTGAAATTTCAAGAGGAGAGGAATTTAGGAAATCATATTTCAGATATAAGAAAATAGCATTAAATAACTGGGTTTCAACAATTATAGTATTTTCGCGTACAATCCTAGCATTACGATACTATATACTACGCATCATGAAAATATGGTACAAATAGTGTAATTATACTACAAAATTCAACATACCATCCGTAGTCGTTTGTTTTTCTTCATAACAGTACGTAGGTAATTGGGTATGCTAAATTTTTTATAAGCCATGAAAATAAAAAAACCATTTCGAGATATTTTTATTTAAAGCCATATTTTTTCATTTTCCACTCGAAAAAGTAAAAGATTGCGTAAAAAAATCGGAAAAGGACAATAACCTTCATTTGACCCCTATGACGTCACGAGTTTACAATAAAACCTTATTTCACCACTGAACGGAACGTGCACTCTTACTTGTCATATCAATTACGGACCTTGCATTTGAGGACGAGCTTTCGTCGAGCACTGAAAAAGGCACTATTTATTTATCATCCACCAAAAACTACGTTTGAAACAATCAAATATTATTAGAACGTCATTCAAATTAAATACTTAAATGGGTAAGATATTCATTAGAGGTCCAATTTTTATTGTGGTTCTAAAAAACATTTAAACTCTGAAGGCCTTGTCCATACATAGATTATGATGTTTGATGACAAGTAAATTTTGACTTTGACGTTTCGTTATTGGCTTTGTGATAGTTTCGTTTCGGAAAAGGCAAAGGTTACTAAGACCATACAGCCAGGTCTGACGTATTTAGGCTTCCTTAGCTGTTGGATTTGTAATGCTAGTGCCGGTGCAATGAAAAAACAACAAAATAAAACTACGAATGCGTCTACCACAAATCCCGCCAAAAAACCTTTGGGAATGATTGACTAGGAAAATAGGGCTGTTCGTTTCATAGTAATGTGAACCGATGACGTCATCAAGGTTTCAAAATTTAAAAAAATATTTAAAAATATCTAGAGGCTTAAAAAATGAAACATTCAAATTAGTTTTTCAAAATGGTCTAAACCATCAGAAAAAAAATTAAAAAAAATACATTTTTTTTAGCATACCCAATTACGTTTTCAAATACGGTTATAACGTTTTAGAATAAAAAAAATAGGTCTAATTAATCGGTCTAGCTAATTTGGGGTAAATACTTTTTGTGTTATTTTCAGTCGCTCTTAATTTTTAGACGCAGGCAATTAATAATCACAAGTTAAGAAAACTTGGTACTGTATATTGTGTTGTGATATAAAATATGTGTTGGTAATGTACTTCATAAGTGGCTTTCTCGAACCAAAAAATTTGAGAGTTGAAAAATGATTGTCACAGCGTTAAAAGCGTAATTTACCGCTTTTTGGTAAGAGAAAAATATAGTTAAGTAATTGCAGCTCGATTGGACAGTTAACTTACTTTTTTACCCATAATAGGTATCTAAGGTAAGAGCGTCGGTGGCGTAACGGCTAGGGACGCCGCCTCTTGTCCGGGAGGTCGTGGTTCGAATCCTGCCACGTACCAATGTGATTTCGAATTAAGTTTTCATATGTACCTTTATCCGACGCTCTTACGGTGAAGGAAAACATCGTGAGGAAACCTGCACACGCCTGCGGAGAAAATCGCAGGTTGTGTGTGAAGTCGACAAACCCGCACTGGGCCCGCGTGGTCGACGGAGCGCGATTCCAACTCTCACTTAGCCGGTTTTTAAGTAACGGCACTTACATAACAACATACATACCTACTATTTAAATTGATTTTGTAAAATGTTTCTAATGGCTTCTATTCTATGTATACTTGTAAAAAAAAATATGAACGAACCGTTAACTGGAGGTTCTACTCATCATACTGAACAACTTTCCCCAAAAAAACCGGCAATTCGCCAAAAAAAAATACGACCCTCCATACAAAAATGCACAAAATTGGTCAATCCGCTGATCGTTTTGTATGAAGAGTTCAAAACTGTTTTTTTGCGTTTGCAGTAAACTTGTAGAACAAAAGTTGTTCAGTTTTTTGAGTAGAAGCCCCAGTTAAGGAGACCTACACAAGAACACACCTACACCAATTTTGTTACAGCCTGTACAGAGGCCTATTAAAACTACTTACTTAATTATAATGTTAAGGCCTTAAGATGGGTCAAATGACAATATTCAATTTTAATTATTGAAAGACTGTGTAAAGCTATAGACTTAAAGTAATAAAAAATCGATTTAATTGAATACAAATTTAAAAATATAACCATTTTTGATGTAAAAAAAATATCCTGTAGACCCTGTTTTTGGTATTAATTGCAAAATTTATTGAAAACAAATAGTTTATGTTGAATGAAACCAACACACAAAAATTGGTGACTTTAAGACATTTCGTTTTAATTGAACTCCTTTTTTTTAAACTTATTTGAATGTGATGAAAGTAATAAAAACATGTAAAAATCGAGAATTAAGCGTTCGTTTTCAACGTAACAGCCGCGTTGAAGCCCGCATTGATTTGAACTTAAAATGAATAGACTTACGTTCGATATTATTTAAACACTTATCAACCTGTGCTCGGATTGAATGATCTTAGCGCCTTAAACAGAAATCACTTTGTTTACCTACAAGTACTCACACAAATATTACAACTTTTTTTTTCTGAGCTCTTAGAAAATGGCCAGTAACTATATCGTCGTCCATTTAGTCGTTAATTTATAATAGCCAAGCTATTAGTTTTGACGGCCGATATTAGAGATGATATACGGACTAAGGAGTGACGTCACAGAAGTTTGTTTTATTTAGGTAGTAGCACAGGGCCGGCTTTGGGTAAACAATAAGGCAAGAGGTGCGGATAACGTCCACATAGTAAGAACAAAAGTTGAAACAATTAAATTGAAAATAAATAGGTAACACTAGGTCTGGCCCGCTGCAGTACGCAGAGCCGGATTCCATTTCAGCACAGTTTTTGTTTATCTTTACTTCATCACATCAGCTCATATACGTCCCCCTCGAACCCACCCTGAATCAGAGCGATCAGGCCTTAGTCAACCACGCGGCCCAGTGCGGGTTGGTCGACTTCACACAGATCCTTCGAGTTTCTTCGCAGGCATGTGCAGGTTTCCTCACGATGTTTTCCTACACCGTTAAAGCAATCGGTAAGTATATATGTACGTAAGTTTTGAAAAACTCATTAGTCCATTGGCCGCCCAGATTTGTACCCGGTACCTCTGGTTAGAAGGACCGAGTCGTTACCGGTTGAGCCACCGACGCTAATAACCCATACCTACGCTCTTTGCTTACGTTGATGTATTAAATATTGATGTAACATAATAATTTAATATTCTGTATGTGTCTGGAATAAAGCCTTCTCTTATATTATCTTATTTAAATTGGCGGAATATGAATAAGTAAAATTTATTTTTAAATTAAATTTATTAATGATAATTATTGTGATGTAAAAAAAGGCCAAGTGCGAGTCGGTTTCCGTACCACCACACCTCTCCACACAAGAATAACAATGGAAACTATTCATTTCAAACATAAGAATTGATAACGCAAAATACGTTAAAAAACCGACTTCCATCGCAACAACTTAGTACATTTTTGCATTATTGTTTGTGGTTTTTGTTAATTTTCTAATAAAGTTCCACACCGATTTTGATAAAATTTATATGGGACCACACGGAAAGTACTAGCTTTTAAATAAATAAAAAAGAATCATCAAAATCGGTTCACCTAGTCAAAAGTTCTGAGGTAACAAACATAACAAAAAAAACATACAGTCGAATTGAGAACCTCCTCCTTTTTGGAAGTCGGTTAAAAAGACATGGACGCCAGCGAGAGAAAAATGAATTTTATTTATAATTATATTAATTATAGTTCGACTCCTTATGAGCACGGCTCCTGCTTGACCGGTTTTTGTTACGAGTATTTACCCGACTGGCTCAGAAGGAGGGCTATTGTTGTTTTACTTTAGGATAAGTACTTTACACTAAGTTTTACGTATTATCGTTTTTACGATAGAGCAAAAATTTATACCAGATCGGTCAGTAGATTAGCCATTTTTGTATGATAAATCCATTTCTTTTTTTTTTAAATTTCTACGTCGTAGGTATGGGTTTCTTGGTGAAAGTGGTTTTTGTGTAGAAAGTTCATAGATTTTCTATACAAAATGATGTATTTGCAAAAATAAACTTTGTTTTTTAAAAGTGCATATTATTAAAAAAAGACTACGGTACCAAAGTATATATATATATATATATATATATATATTTCATTACAGCTCATATACGTCCCCACCGAGGGGCTCGAGCCTACCCTGAATCAGGGCGATTAGGCCTTAGTCGACCACGCGGGCCCAGTGCGGGTTGGTCGACTTCACATACAACCTTAGAATTTCTTCGCAGGCGTGTGCAGGTTTCCTCACGATGTTTTTCCTTCACCGTTAAAGCAATCGGTAAGTATGTACGTAAGTTTTTTGAAAAACTCATTGGTACATTGGCCGTCCAGATTTGAACCCGGTACCTCTGGTTAGATGGACCGAGTCGTTACCGGTTGAGCCACCGACGCTTTTATATTTTATATATATATATATTACTACTAACGTACAGTATGGACATTCCCTGCCGCTCTCGAGATTGAGACCTCACCCCCTCGTCACCCAGATTGATACAGATTGGTTACAGTTTGGTTGTCGAACGTATAGGATTTCGCCGCCATTTTGTTTGTTCCTTTATTCCTTTTCTGAAATGTCATTTCTGGATCGTTGTATGAAGTGTCCAGGGTGTGACGGTACCCTACTTTGCGCGTAGTCCGACACTTGGCCATTTTTTAATGTAAAATTTAAGTGCTTTGGACTACAACTCACCTAATGGAAAGTGACTATGCAGTCGAGGATTGTACTATAATAAATAATGCTTATCCAATCTCGTCTTGAATATCTCCAAATTCTAAGAGTCGGGAAGAAGTTAGGGGCGGGCTGAATTCCGCAACCATCACACGACCACTGCGCCCATTTTGCGTGATTGGCCGGCATCACTGCCAGCCCAGCTCCTCCAAGAAGCCAAGTAGCCCCCGTAGGTTGCCGACGACTTCCTGGAGTGACCTCGGGTACCTAGGTGCACGACCCTGTACTGCGCCAACCCCCCGCCATCCAGCAGGCTGTGGGCAGCAGTCTCCTCAGCCTCCATACACGCTCTGCATAGGGGGCTGTCGGTGATACCTACAGCGAATAGGTGTTCATTAAAATGACCATGTCCAATAATAGCGGCTGTTACCTTGCGAACATGAGTTCTCCCAACTCTCAGAAGCCTCCTGGATATACCAGGGTTAGCTGCCGGAAGGGCCGACCTCGCTTGCCTACAGGTTTCCAAACAGGACCAGTACAAATGAGAATCGGGAACAGACTGACGCTGGAAAAGGAGATCCACTCCATTGGTACACCAATGCGCTTGATAAATAACTAAGAGTAGCGCTTTGTAGAGAAAGATGGAATATTAACAACAGAAGCATGGACACTATTCCCGCGTCTGTTTGTCCGAAGGTGTTATGAAGCCGGGGGAATAAGTTCGGGTAGTTATTCCAATTTCAATTCCAAAATATTAATTATAAATAGGTGTTTACACACACTTTTAAATAGTTAAAATAAAACTAAATGTCGATCATACTTGACTTACTTGACTGACTCGGTGGCTCAGTGGTTAGTACCCTTGACTACTGATCCGAGGGTTGTGGGTTCGATCCCCACCCAGGGCAAGCATTTGTGTGATGAGCAGATTTGTTTGCTCTGTGTCTGGGTGTTAAATATATCTATATATGTATGTATTTAAACGTATATAAGTATGTATATCAGTCTCTGGTAACCCATAACACAGGGAATCCTACTTTGGGACCAGATGACCATGTGTGATTTGTCCCAGAATATTTATTTATTTTATTTATCATAAATATTGTCATGATTCAGATTTCTCTATTGTTTTAAATATTCTCTAGAGCGCAGGAATTATTTGACGTAAGTCTTGAAATTACTGTTTGGAAAACTAGTTACATTTTCTGGAATTTTATTGTAAAATCTTATACACGGCCCCACAAATGACTTTTTTACCTTGTACTCAGTCTCGAATAGGCTACATCCATTTGATTTACATTTCTTAAATTGAAATTATGACTGTCACTGTTTTTAGGATAAGAATGCATATTGTTACGAACGTACGGACAGCGACAAATCAAGCTATACAAAACCAGTATAAGCTGGCCGCGTGAGTCGAGCGACGCCTTTGCATTTTAACATATGCGAGGCCCGCGTGTACTTGTTTTGTATAGCTTGATGTGGCGCCGTCTTTACATGATGTTTTCATGTATAAGTTGACTATCAACAGTTAAAATATTGATTTCTTAAAACTTATTCTGTAACGACTCACAGGATCGCATCTGATAGATAGCGCGGATAGCTCTATTCTCGACGAAATTAATTCGGTAGATCATCGATAAGCAGGCAACTTTGCGGCGATGCTCAAGGCTTTGGAGCTGATTTGAAACTAACTCCTCGTCGCCAATCAGTCTCCTTGCGCGCCGTTCGATGGCATTCAATTCTCGTTTGTTGATAATGATCGAATATTACCATTTAGGAATGAACCGCCTTATTTATTAATGTCAACTCGTTTTGGACATACTGTTCGTACTACATCTAAACAATAAAAATATTTTATCTACATATTTATTTCAAATGAGATATATTCTAAGTTTGTACCGAATTATATGCAATCTTGTTCACAAATAAAAACACTACGAGATTGTGACTTTTAGTGACCGACAGACGGACAGAAAGATCTTATAAGCGTTCTCTTAGGGATTATGAAACCCTAACTTGATATTACAGCGATCCCATCCCGCCCAACGGCGCAGAGCCGCCCTTTAAAATTCCACTCACTCCGGCTCTGTCCGTGCACATTGTTCGGACATCCGGTACCCGGAAGGGACGCCGTAATTATATTCGCTTGTTTACTAAAACCCTACCTGCCGTTTGGAATTTCAGTCGGCTTTATGAGAACGAAACAAAAGGAGCGAAAATGTAGTTTGAAATGTATATGGGTACTAATTTGTTTTATTTTCGTGGAGCATAACTTCTTTTGTTCTATGACTATGCTGAAATCGCAAAAAAAAATAATGTTACTCGTCATACAAAGCGATCAGCCACGCACTTAACGCACTCAAATTTTTATTAAAAAAAGAATTTGCTGATGACTATGGGTTCCTTGGGGAAACTTGTTCAATACGATGAGTAGAACCCACAGTTAACGGGACCTACGCCATTTTTTTACACCTGTATATGTTATTGTGGCATAATATGTATGTGATATAAAAAAAAATCTAGAATAATAATATTCTAATATTCTAGAAAAACAATATAAACTTATTGTCTATTACAAAAAATGGAATGATTCAGATTACAGTCTCAGGTAATAATGGTATTTGTAATAGAATCAACATATATCTTTTTCATTTACATTATCTATTATTTTATTAATATCCTCTAGAGCACAAGCATGTTTTGACGTGAGTCTTGAATTTGTTCTCTGACAAACTAGTTACATTTTCTGGAATTTTATTGTAGAATCTTATACACTGCCCCACAAATGACTTTTTAACCTTACTCAGTCTCGAATAGACTATATCTATTTTATTTTACATTTCTTTAATTTAAATTATGCCTGTCACTGTTTTTAGGAAAAAAAAAGCAACTCTACGAACGTAAATGATGTTTTCTTATAATATGAATTGACTAGCAACAGTTTAAATATTGATTTCCTATTTCCTGTTGTTTATAACGGTTTGTACTAAATACTTGAAATTACCCATACAAGTGGATCTAAGTAGAGTATCTCAAAAAAAAATATTTTGGACGTCGTGCGATAAATATATCTAACTAGCTGTTTCCCGCGGTTTCACCCGCGTGGACAACGTTTCTACGACTTTTCGAGGGTGCGCAGTGCGCGAGCCGCAAGCGGCTCGCGAGCGTGGTAAAAAGTAGCCTATATCTGAATCCAGGTCCTAATCTGTCTACCTACCAAATTTCAGCCAAATCCGTTCAGTAGTTTTTGCGGGAAAGCGTAACAGACAGACAGAGTTACTTTCACATTTATAATATTAGTAGGGATAGTAGGGATGAAGCACCTATAATGACTCCAAAATCCTACATTATGCTTGGCCCGACACAATTTTGCCGATGTTTGTTTTTCGGCGTATTTTATTATTACCGTACACATTATTTTGTGATTAAATGTAATAAATATACGGCATTAAAATGGAATTTTCGTGTTGGTAGAGGTATCTCAATAATAATCTGAGTATAAAAGTTCTACGGCACCATACACACACCTATTAGTTGAGTGACAGCAAGAAACCGGTACCGAATATAACGATTTTCGAAAAAACTAAAAGCTTTTTGGTACAAGCTTTTATTTTCATCATCATCATCATCATCATATCAGCCACAAATCGTCCACTGCTGAACAAAGGCCTCCCCCAAGGACTTCCACGACGACCGGTCCTGCGCTGCCCGCATCCATCGGCTTCCCGCGACCTTCACCAGGTCATCGGTCCACCGCGTGGGAGGCCTGCCTACGCTACGTTTTCCGGTGCGCGGTCGCCACTCGAGAACTTTACTGCCCCATCGGCCATCTGTTCTTAGCTTTTATTTTAAAGAGTTTTTATTCTCAAAAATCCAAATGCTCAAATGTATATAAAAAATACACAGTTATAAATCCAAAGAGGTGAGCACCGTGTGTTGTAGTTTCTACGATTCTATTGAAAAAAAAGATGATTCTAGGACCTTGATTCCACCTCCAAATTTCATCATCAGATCAACTTCAAAATACCAAAAAGTATCTATTGTCCTTCATTTCAAATTTCAGCTTAATCGAACTCCTGGAAGTCGCTCTGAAATCGATCGCAAGATTTTAACTAAACAAATATATGTATATGGTCTAACAAAAATTAGCTGAAACTACTTTAACTGGTGCTTCTACCCATGAAAGTTGAAACTGAACAACTTTCCCCATAAAACCCATAGTCAAATCGAAAAAAAAATATTTCTCTCTCCTATACTAACTCGATCAGCTGATCAACCTACTTAGTATGGGAAGTTCAACAATTTTGTTGAGATTTGACTATGGGTTTCACGGGGAAAGTTGTTCAGTTTCATGGGTGGGAAGCACCAGTAAAAATAGTTTCAGCTAATTTTGTTAGACATTATATACATACGAGTACATAAAGTTCACTGGCTTTACACAGGAGGTAGCGGGTTCGATTCCCGGCGGGGTCAATTGTAAGATTCGATTTGGTTGGTGGTAGGTCATTTTCTAAGCATGCCTGGCTAGCTACCACCATCCTATCTAAGTCTTGCCGCTAAACATCAATGTTGATATCATTGATGTGTTCCGGCATGAAGATAAGATAGCCAGTTCCCCATTACGTTGGGGAATCTTGGTGATCCCGCTTCCATCTTCGGCAACATCGTCACTTACCATCAAGTGAGATGTTGTAAAAAAATGCTTTTAAAAAAACACAATAATCACGATAAAAAACTATGACGTCACGTCTTGCTATCTCAATAATTGAAAACGCTAAACACGTTAAAAACCGACTTCCATCGCAAAAACTTAGTACCTACATTTTTTGCATTATTATTTTTGAATTTTGTTAATTTTCTAATAAAGTACTACACCGATTTTAAATAAATTTATATGGGACCACACGGGAAGCTCTAGCTTTCAAATAATAAAAGAATCATAAAAATCGGTTCACCCAGTCAAAAGTTCTGAGGTAACACACATAAAAAAAACACACAGTCGAATAGAGATACTCCTCCTTTTTGGAAGTCGGTTGAAAATTTTAAAATAATATGTCGTCTTGACAAAAGATAAAATTAAAAAGTAGTTTATTCAAATAAATAACAAGGGTCAACTACCCTACTGTTTCCGTGCGCTTTATTAGCTAAGCAAGGGGCCGGAAGAAGATATTCAGTAACTGCCAAAATGGTATTTAATTCAGTGTCAAAAGCTCTTCTTGTAAGAGCTCTATTTGTATTGGGCTTATCTGAAATCCCTTCAGGGGATTTGGTCAGGGGTCCTTAGTGGTGACCAACAAGGTTGAAAGGCCTTATTAATCGTCTCTTAGGCTATAATGACATTTTTAGTTTTTTTTTACACGGAATTATACATGTATGACGGATGTCGGATGACGGATGACGGATGTCGAAGCGTCGGTGGCTCAACCGGTAACGACTCGGTCCATCTAACCAGAGGTACCGGGTTCAAATCTGGACGGCCAATGTACCAATGAGTTTTTTTTTTTTTTTCATAAAACTTACGTACATACTTACCGATTGCTTTAACGGTGAAGGAAAAACATCGTGAGGAAACCTGCACACGCCTGCGAAGAAACTCGAAGGTTGTGTGTGAAGTCGACCAACCCGCACTGGGCCCGCGTGGTCGACTAAGGCCTAATCGCCCTGATTCAGGGTAGGCTCGAGCCCCTCGGTGGGGACGTATATGAGCTGTAATGATGATGATGATGATGACGGATGTAAATTAAAAACTATTAACTTTATACTGTAAAAAGTAAATGACACAAAAAGTAAACACTAAATGACTAAATTCGTTTGAATCCCGTGAGTGAAATAGAATATTTTTTTACCCGACTGGCCAAAAAAGAGGTTAAGTTTTTATGTCAGTATGTAAGTTTTTAGTGAGTTTTTATGCGGGTTTTTCCATTTTTAATTAGTTCATTTAGTTATTAATTAGGGTTTCGAAGTCAACAACGAACCCTTGTAGTTTCGCCATATCTGTCCGTCTGTCCGTCTTTCCGCGGCTTAGCTCGGAGACTTTTAGTACTAGAAAGCTGTAATTTGGCATGGCTATACACATTATTTACGCCGACAAAGTAGTACAATAAAATTTTGTTAAGAAAATATTTTAGGGTTATGTCCCCTACATATAAAGCCGGGGTGATTTTTTTTAGTTTCGTGTGGAGTATCGTTCAATAGTTCAATCAAAACAACTGATGGTTTGCTGAAATCATTATTCGATTGAAGGATCGGTTTACAAAATATTAAGCTTTAAAGTGCAAATTTTTGTTAAGAGTCGAATGTCGTAGTACTCCTTTATTTTCACAATTTATTGCACACAGAAATAGGGACAAACAAACATTAAACTAGATAAGAACATACAAAAGGTACAGATTATTCTATTAGAAATTTCTTCCAGCAGACCTCCTTGGTTAGTGGTAGGGCATTTTCTAAGCCCGCCTGGCTAGCTACCACCATCTTATCTAAGTCTTGCCGCCAAACATCAGTGTTATCAACATTGATGTGTTCCGGCTTGAAGATAAGATAGCCAATTCTCCATTGCATTGGAGAATCTTGGTAAGCCCGCTTCCATTTCGGCATCATCGTCACTTACCATTCCGTGAGATGATGCCAAGGGCTTACCAATTGCTGATTTTGATACAATTATTAGGGAACACCGTGGAGGCATAACATATCAATTAAAAAATATAGTCATTATTAAACTCTGTTTACAATTGGCGAAGAAATCGCGTGACATACATAAAAAAAAACATGCAGTTAAACTGAGAACCTCTCTTTCTTTGAAGTCGGTCGAAAATACACGAACAAAGTTCCTAAGGTATCACGAAAAAATATTTTTTTAATCCACAATTGATAAGCCCTGATGGTCATCGTCACAGCTGATGGTAAGTGACCATGATGCCGAAGATGGAAGCGGACTTACTACTTCTGGCTATCTTATCTTCAAGCCGGAACACATCAATGCTGTTGACACTGATGTTTGGCGGCAAGACTTAGATAAGATGGTGGTAGCTAGCCAGGCGGGCTGTGAAAATGCCCTACCACCAACCAAACCGAGTCTTACAAAGTTGACCCCGCCGGGAATCGAAAACGCGACCTCCTGGTGTGAAGCTAATGGACTAACCATTACGCCACGGAGGCGGTTAAAACTGAGGTACAAAGTCTTGATACTGCAGCTTGTCTTTCTTGTCTACGAGACAGGCCTGGCCTAAGTGTGGGGGTCACATTTCATCTGTAAGTTTTTTTTTAAATTTTTGTAACACGAAAGTTCAAATTGTGGCTATTCACTCTCGTCTTGAAGATTCCTAAATTATACGAATCGGGGAATTCCACTCCTTGGCCGTTCGCATAATGAACGAAGAAGCTAAACGCTTCGCGCGTAAAGGTGGAACATTAACGACAAAGGGATGGAATCGCCCTCCGCGCCTGGTCGTCCGATGATGAAATGGAGAGGGGGGAATGAGTTCGTAAAGATCCAGGGCACACTCTCCAAAATGAATCTTGTATTAGGTACGCTAAGATCATGAAAATATTTGTTTTTGTCCTTAACTCTTTGTTTGTTTGTTTGTTAAACTTTTTATTGTATAACAACATATATAATTATTGATGCATAATAGCAGTAGCATGCACAAAGGCGGGCTAATCCCAAATAGGGATCTTTTCCAGCCAACCCTTAATTACTAAAAGGATCACTATAATCACTATAAGCAAAGAAACAAAAAAATTAATACAGATTTTAAAAGAAGTGAAAACAATAATTTTAAGTTATACACAGACGTTATATTACAATAAAAAAGGATACATATAATAAATATACCTACATACTTATTAAATAAAATATAATAAATCCTTACTAATATTATAAATGTGAAAATGTGTTTGTTTGTTTGTTACATTTTCACGCTTCAACGCCTTGACCAATCTTAATTAAATTTAGCATGCAGGTAGCGCGAGTCACGAGGAAGGACATAGGCTACTTTTTATCCCGTGAAAATAGCATAGGCCAATGCAGTTCCTAAGGGAACTGAAAAAATACTCTTTTTTTGGTATATTTCTTTAACATCGCAAGGGAAAAATGGATTGTGTGATTTTTTGCACAGAGATGGTTGAGGAAAGTGGGAAATGACATGATTTACTAATAAGCATATTCTGACATAGTTCCCGAGCGATCTGGAGAAAATTCATATCCACGCACCGCGCACCCTCGAAGACAGTTATAAAAACGATTTCCACGGGGGCGGAGCCGCGGGCAAAGGCTATATATAAATAAATATATACATAATATAGTACTTTAAATACTCTTTGTTACGTTTGTTGTGTAATTAATTACAAATGACGATTACGCACAGCAATGCGGTCGACCTTGATGGCACTGCCATTGAATACAGATGCCGTAGAATAGGGCCATTCTCCAGTACATGCGTGTACAGTGAAGACACTACTTTGGTTGGTGGTAGGGCATTTTGACGTGAATACGTCTTTAAAATTACCTCCATAGGGATGCAATCCAAAAAAACGAATGATAACAAAATCGGGGGATACAGTTTAGTGTTGTAGCTACATATCTATCATCTCCATCCAAATTTCGTTTACACCACTTGATAGCTAAAGAATCAAAGAATTTATTACGCTAAGTAAGGACTGTAACACATCGCGCGCGGGGGAGGGGGCAGCCCCGCCATTTTGAAGGTCATTTTGCTGCGTATCGAGATTTCCATTTAGTATAACTTTTGACTCGGTGAAGCTACGACGTTCATTCAAGTTTCAATCGTCAACTCTCGTCAAAATCTATCGATTATATTATATTATCTATGATTATGACATACATAAATAATAATATTTTATATAGAAACTACATATTACCCGTTACGAGACGTATTCACGTTAAAACCAACGGCCGTGTGCCCCGACACAGCCCCACCCGTTTTTTATAGCCCGCCTGGCTAGCTACAATCATCTTATCTAAGTCTTGCCGCCAAACATCAGTGTTAAACAACATTGATGGGTTCCTGCTTGAAAATGGAATCTTGGTAAGCCCACTTCCATCTTCGACATCATCGTCACTTACCATCAGGTGAGATAATGCCAAGGGCTTACCAATTGTGAATAAAAAAAAGGTACTAGTTTTAATTTAAAAAGGATTTTAATTGTTTCGTTTTCTTCATGGGGTGCGTAAAAAAACTGGTCCGCAATCTTTGGGAGTACGCCATATTGGATTTAGAATGACATCACTTAGCTAACCATGCAGTGTTTTTCAAACTTAGCGTGTATGCAAAATTTTAGCTCAACTGGAAACCGTGAAGTAATTAAACTTCCAAGATTAGTCTATATTAGACATATACATTTCAAGTTACATACATAATTTCAATAAGTTAATGCCTTTTTTGAGAAAATAATGATAAATTGCAATACTTGCAAAAATATGGTGTGATTTTTTCGTACAGTGGCAAAACAAAAAATGAAATAGAAAAAAGGCAGGTTCAAAAATGACATTGCCCTATAAGCGCTAGAGCACTGGACAGACGGAAACACGCACACACATTTTTTTTAAATTTTAATCAATTTTGGTACTCTTCCTTATCAAAATCAAAAGTTAGATTTTTTCGTTATTGTTTTTTGTTAAAAAAAAGCGTACCAACGAGACCATACTTAGCCTCCGCTGTCCGTCCGTCTGTCTGTCTGTCAGCGAGCTGCATTTAATGAACCGCAACGTAATAGGTAGATAGTTGAAATTTTCAGTGTGTATACTTCTATTGCCGCTTTTTAGCTGTATTTTTTTTATATTTGTTGTTAACAAAAAATAAAAAAAAATGGTTTTTGTATAGGGACAACAGAATAGATTTTTTCTTCTTGTACGACGATGGAGTCCAACTCGCACTTAATAGTTTTTATTAGATTTTCAAAATAAATTGGGTTTTATAATTTTACATACTTTATAAACATGTGTAAACATCCATAGTTTTATTTCCAAACCGGTTTTGCATTAGATGTTTTAAAGTTCAGCTCAAGAGCGTATTGACAAAATCGTAACCCCATACAAACTTAAAATTACTACTTCTTGAAAATGGATGAGCCGATTCGAATGAAACTTTGTACACGTACGCAAGTCACGAAATCCTAGTTTGTATATAAATTAGATTGTCGAAATACATTTTTTTAAAAGATTAACAAACTTTAAGATTATTATAAAAACCTTAAATCACTATTATTTAGTGACAACACTATTTTTTTGAAAATTTAATCTATTCACAAACTAGGATTTCGTGACTTGCTTATGTGTATAAAGTTGCATTAGAATCGGCCTATCCATTTTAAAGAAGTAGTTATTTTAAGTTTGTATAGGAAACAATTTTTAACCAGGTGAGATGTTGTCAAGGGTTTACCAATGTAAATAAATAAATAATAAATAAAATTAAAAAAAAAGCGTCGGTGGCTCAACCGGTAACGACTCGGTTCTTCTAACCAGAGGTACCGGGTTCAAATCTGGACGGCCAATGTACCAATGAGTTTTTCAAATACTTACGTACATATACTTACCGATTGCTTTAACGGTGAAGGAAAATATCGTGAGGAAACCTGCATACGCCTGCGAAGAAACTCGAAGGTTGTGTGTGAAGTCGACCAACCCGCACTGGGCCCGCGTGGTCGACTAAGGCCTAATCGCCCTAATTCAGGGTAGGCTCGAGCCCCTCGGTATATGAGCTGATGTGAATGAAAAAAAAATTAAAAAAAAGGAGGAGGTTTCTCAATTCGATCGTATTTTTTTTTATGTGTGTTCGCGGATAACTTCGTCTTTTATGAACTGATATTGATGATTCATTTTTTTGTTGGAAAGGAGATAACCCAAAGGTGGTATGATATGTGTGATAAAAAAATCAGGATCTGATGACGGCATCCAAGAGAAATCCGAGAGGAACCTTCGAAAATCGTAGTGGCTACTAGTGCGTTTGAATTGAAGTCGGTTTTTTTTTATTAAAATTTTGTAAATACGCTCTAAGCAAAATATGTACGACTAGTGGATGCCCGCAGCTTAGCCCGCGCAGATCCCGATTTTTGCGGTTCCCGTGGGAATTTCCCAAAATCCTTTCTTAGCGGATGCCTACGTCATACATAACATCTACCTGCATGCCAAATTTCAGACCGATCCGTCCAGTGGTTTGGGCTGTGCGTTGATAGATCACTATGTCAGTCAGTCAGTCAGTCAGTCACCTTTGAGTTATATGTATATATTTAGAAGATGGTGTCACATAAGGCGTCAATGTGCAAAAACTACCTTGTATGTCTGTCAAGGTGATCGTGACAATAAAACTCGTCTTCGCTTATATTGTTATGAATAAAGTTTATTATAAACTGCAACTGCAACTGCAATTGCCTCGTGTCCAAATAAAACGTGTTATTTAATGCCAGTGAGATATATCTATGGTTAGGTACGTCAATAGGGATGACGAATGCTAGTCATCCGAGTTACTTTTTATACAATACAATACAATATTCTTTATTGCATCACAACATAAAAAAGAAATTAACAGTATAGAATAAAGCCTATACAATGGGCGGCCTTATCGGTAGGTAGCAATTTCTTCCAGGCAACCTTTGGGTAGGGTAACAGCTATATAATAAGTTAAGTTAATAATTAAAAACAGAAAAATTTGCAAATAAACAGTTAAGTAAAATACTTAAATATTATAATAATCTTATATATATAAAAGAAAGTCGTGTTAGTTACACCATTTATAACTCAAGAACGGCTGGACCAATTTTTATGATTTTTATGTTTTTGCTTTTGTCTTCGTCCGAAATAGGATAATAAGTATTAAAAATATGATATTCATCAATAAAAAAAATATCAGTCAAAAATTAATTGGTTTAAGGGTAGGGTAGTGTAGTTAGAGTAGGGTAGTGTAGGGTAGGGTAGTGTAGGGTAGGGTAGGGTAGGGTAGGGTAGGGTAGGGTAGGGTAGGGTAGGGTAGTGTATTGTAGTGTAAGGAGGAGCAAAGTTCGCCGGGACAGCTAGTAATATATAAAATGATAAAAATATATACAAAAATAAACAAAAACATAAATTATTATAACAGCTCATATACGTCCCCACCGAGGGGCTCGAGCCTACCCTGAATCAGGGCGATTAGGCCTTAGTCGACCACGCGGGCCCAGTGCGGGTTGGTCGACTTCACACACAACCTTCGAGTTTCTTCGCAGGCGTGTGCAGGTTTCCTCACGATGTTTTCCTTCACCGTTAAAGCAATCGGTAAGTCGTATGTACGTAAGTATTTGAAAAACTCATTGGTACATTGGCCGTCCAGATTTGAACCCGGTACCTCTGGTTAGATGGACCGAGTCGTTACCGGTTGAGCCACCGACGCTTTTTTTTGTTTTTTAAACAAAAACATAAATAAAATTAATATTTTATCTATCTATGGTAAAGAAAGGAAAATGAGATAGTAAGGAAGATGGAAAAAAAAGGATTTGAAAGCAGAGAACAGTGATATTATTAAGTTAAGTAATGAGCTTTCACAAGCCTTTTAAAAGATCTTTTTTATCATCTGTCAAAAACGACATTTTGTTCTAAAACTGTTTTAGACGTCATAGTTTTGCAGCGTCATTTACGTACTCATTTTGTAATTTTGATAAATTAAAAATCGAAAACTTGATGGAAAAAAAAACCAATAATGTTCAAAAGTTTAAGTAGGAGGGCAATTTAGTAATCAAGAGTCTTTATTCCTATTTTTTAGTTCTTGTTTTTATGTCATTTTGTTTTTTTTGCTTAAGATTTTTTTTTTGATCTTCATTCTCGAGAAGACCCTTCTTGGCTTAATAATTTTAATGTGTTTAGGATTTTACTCAATTTGAGTTTAACCTAGGAAGTTCCGGAAGTGGGTGAGGTTCTGGTCCAGAATTCCTACTACTAACGGGCGTTGCTCCATAATGCAACCGAATATTTGATCAGTTTTTGCATAATTGTCATGAGTACAACTAGTATTCTAATTTTATATCTTACTCAGCCATTTCCCTTGTCGTTTTTTTGATCACGATAACTATAAATAAATATAAATAAATAAATATTCTGGGACAAATCACACATGGTCATCTGGCCCCAAAGTAGGATTCCCTGTGTTATGGGTTACCAGAGACTGATATACATACTTATATACGTTTAAATACATACATATATAGATATATTTTAACACCCAGACACAGAGCAAACAAATCTGCTCATCACACAAATGCTTGCCCTGGGTGGGGATCGAACCCACAACCCTCGGATCAGTAGTCAAGGGCACTAACCACTGAGCCACCGAGTCAGTCAAACTAGTTTTTCAGGCTCTATAAGTACATAACGCAACCACTTTGCGCAGACAGACCGACATATTTAACATCAGACGGTCGCCATTTATCCTCTCAAGCTAAGTTTATCCATTTCCGTTAGCGTTACCAAATTTGTCATAACCTCCTAGTCTATTGGTATATTAAGTCAATACTCGTTTTTGCAGTGCGTCTGCTATGTTTGCTGAGACTCGAACAGACGGCTTATATGCTACTAGCTGTTTCCCGCGGCTTCACCCGCGTGGACCACGTTTCTATGACTTTTCGAGGGTGCGCAGTGCGCGAGCCGCAAGCGGCTCGCGAGCGTGGTAAAAAGTAGCCTATGTCTTAATCCAGGTCCTAATCTGTCTACCTACCAAATTTCAGCCAAATCCGTTCAGTAGTTTTTGCGGGAAAGCGTAACAGACAGACAGAGTTACTTTCGCATTTATAATATTAGTAGGGATAATACGTGAAAAAAATAGCATCGCTACTGTCAAGAGTGAGAAACAGCAACAGCGGCGTCCTGAAAGTGTTTTCCGATAAGTATGATTGTCCCAATGTTAAGCATTGGGACAATATACTTATCATTATATGATAATTTTGTTTTTAGGAACGGTGCGTTACTAGTTGAAGAAAGCAAAGGGAGATATCTCCGCCAGGGGAGGTGGTATGCCTGGGGTCCGGCCGTAAACCAATCGTTGATGATTGGTATCTGTATATATACTCAGCGCTCAAGAAATTCTAATAGCGCGTTCTAGATATAGTATTTTCTTTGTTCTCTTTTCGCTTGTGTTAAGGTTCAGTGGCGGTTTACTGCAGTTGCCGCCACATGTTTTTATTTTTCTCTGCGTGATTTGTATTTTATTTTAATATTATAATTACTAACATAGTTTATTATATTTTTTCTGTACTAACAAAAGTGGACTAAACTTGTCTGAAGGAATAAAGATTTACTATATTATTTATTATAATACTACTGGAGCAAGGTCTTTTATGTAACTCAGAAATTTCTATTCAAAGTTGACTTATCAGCTAAGAGATGACTTCGGGAGGGCCGACAGAAGTGAAAACTTTTTACAGTTTTATAAGTTTTTACCCTGCGAGTGTTCTTAGTAAGGTGCCGGTTACGTTACATGGTTACAGTGTCGCGAGTTCAATGTTTTTTCCCATCTCAAAAATGCCCAACGCGCCTCAAGACGTTTTCACTAAAAAAACCGATCATTCGGACTGAAACTGTATTGTTAGAGGGCTTTGCGTCGTTTGCGAGTATATTAATTTACACTTTGCCTATTAACCCACATTTTACTAAAAAAAGGGGGCAAAATTTTGTATTTGAAACGTATATGCTACTAAAAATATAATAGCAATAAAAAATATCTAATGAAAATTTTTCTTTGTTTGGAAAAAATGATCATTTAAAACAACAGTAGACAAAAGAGGGTTACGATATTTTAAGGTTCTCTTTTGTGCACTGTTTCTACATTTTAAGTGAAAACTAAGATAATGAATTACTTTCTAAGTTTTCGTTGAGAAACAGTTGTGTTTTCTCTTTTGGGAGAGTTTAAAAATATTTAACCGCCTCCATAGCCCAGCGGCAAAGTTCACTGGCTTTACACAGGAGGTCGCGGGTTCGATTCCCGGCGGGGTCAATTGTAAGACTCGGTTTGGTTGGTGGTAGGGCATTTTCTAAAGCCCGCCTGGCTAGCTACCACCATCTTATCTAAGTCTTGCCGCCAAATATTAATGTTGATATCATTGGTGTGTTCCGGCATGAAGATAAGATAGCCAGTTCCCCATTGCGTTGGGGAATCTTGGTAAGTCCGCTTCCATCTTCGGCAACATCTTCACTTACCACCAGGTGAGATGATGCCAAGGGTTTACCAATTGTGAATAAAAAAAAAAAAATTTAATTAGACGAAGTACAAACTAATTTACAGACAAAAGACATGAAATCCTCAAACTATTACTGTCAAAAGACGTGGAAATCTTTAGCTTTTTAGGGTTCCGTTCCTAAAGGGTAAAAACGGGATCATATTAGTAAGACTTCACTGTCCGTTCGTATATCCGTCTGTCACCAGGCTGTATTTCATGAACCTGGATAGCTAGACAGTTGAAATTTTCACAGATAATGTATTTCTGTTGCCGCTATAACAAAGAATACTAAAAAGTTAAATTTTTTTTTTTTTGAAACGTGAAGAAACTAGCGCTATCTAGTATGATGGTACGGAAACCTTTGTGTGCGGTTTTGACTCCCACTTGGCCGGTTTTATTCTTTGTTTTGCTCACTGGCACCATCTATTTCCGTATGTTTTTTTAAGTATATAAGTATATACAAAAAGAAACAAAAGAAGAAAAAAAGGTCTAAAGAAAGAAGTCCTTGTTCGGAGTCTGGAAGGGGCGGCACCCAGTTCGGAAAGTACGTTACTACAGGAACAAGTTTTTTGTAACGCAGGAGAATATGATTTCTAATTATAGATTATTACGTTTATTTAATCAATCACGATTTGCCATTAGTTATTATTCATGTTCTAAGACAGTGTTTATTTGATCGAATTATTAAAGCTTTTGAAATGACCTCGTAAGTGCATGTGCCGACATGAATTCTTTCCTCAGATTCGATTTCTCATTATTAAGAAGTACAATTTGCGATTGTATCTTGAATACCTACTTGCTTTGTTACCCAACTGCGTAAGATACGTTTTTCAAGTGTATTCAAGTGTATGTTTGTATTTTTATTTATCAAAGTAAAACTTCTTTACGCACGCTTGACTTCGGGAGTGAGCTTGTGAATGCGTTACGCGAACGTTAATTTCTAGCGTTACTAAAAGCACAGAATGACAATATCAATACTGTGCTAAAGTGTGATCCGGCGATGCGAACGGCACGCTTAACTTGGGGAGTAAGCTGGTGAATGCGTTACGCGAACGGTGATTAAGTTTTAAATGTGGTCTAAAGCACACTCGTTTTTTTTTTATTATTCTGGTACAAATCACACATGGTCATCTGGCCCCAAAGTAGGATTCCCTGTGTTATGGGTTACCAGAGACTGATATACATACTTATATACGTTTAAAAT
The DNA here is from genome assembly GCA_947284805.1 of Coleophora flavipennella. NCBI lineage: Eukaryota > Metazoa > Arthropoda > Insecta > Lepidoptera > Coleophoridae > Coleophora > Coleophora flavipennella. The sequence goes on along the minus strand of OX369293.1, from coordinate 9,036,517 downwards.
ACATACATATATAGATTTAATTTAACACCCAGACACAGAGCAAACAAATCTGCTCATCACACAAATGCTTGCCCTGGGTGGGGATCGAACCCACGACTCTCGGATCAATAATCAAGGGCACTAACCACTGAGCCACAGAGTCAGTCAACGGATTAATGGATTTTGGAGAGCGAAGTGTCGTAGATTCGTCTCGATCCCGTGAGTGACATAGGATACATTTTACCCGAATGGCCAAAAGAGAGGGGTTAAGTTTTATGCAGTCAGTTTTTTCATTTTTTTACTCTCCTCTTGAAGATTCCTAAATTATACGAATCGGGTAATACATAATTCGACTCCTTGGCCGTTCGCATGATGAAGGAAGAAGCAAAACTCTAACTGCATAAATGTGGAACATTAACGACAAAGGGGTGGAATCGCCCTCCGCGCCTGGTTGTCCAATGATAAAATGGAGAGGGGGGAATGAGGTCGTGAAGCTCCAGGGCACACTCTCCGTAATGAATCCCGTAGAACACCGATAGACAGGCGACTTTGCGGCGATGCTCGAGGCTTTGGATACAAGTTCCTCGTCGCCAATGAGTCTCCTAGCGCGTCGTAGCTGGTAACGAGCCGATCCGTCCCATAAGTGAGAGCAGTACTCCATACATGACCGAACTTGAGCTTGGTATAATATTAAAAGCTGCTCTGGTGTGAAGTAAAGTCTCACCTTCGAGAGGATACCAAGCTTTTTGGCAGCCGTTTTTGCCTTGGATTCAATGTATCTCCCAAATTCAGATCAGATGTTAAATCTACGCCAAGGGTGGGGCATTTTGGGGCAATGTCCTACCTTGAAATCACAATGCCCTACCTTAAAAATACCAAAAACTACGATAAATTATTATAATTAAATTGTTTGTTCATAATTATTGTTTGAGTTTGCGTGTACCATCCTCGACTGCATCATCACTTACCATCAGGTGAGTTGCAGTCAAACGCACTCAAATGTTTAATAAAAAAAAATAGTTTATGATAAAACAAAATTGTAGCGATAGGTATCTAAACTTTTCCGAACATACCACTATTTGTGACATTTATTTCATGTTATAATAATTCTTTGTTCTCTGTATAGATGGCATTTGAAGCGCCATAACATAAAGCGAGATGGGTCTATTTAATTATAATATATGTGATGCCCTACCTAGCTACAGCCCTGTAGATTCAGTCACCTTAATGCAACATTATTGTGTATACTATGCATTAGAGGAAGGTCTTATTCGATACTGTTCGCATTAAGAACCCATTTAAGGACAAAACAAGGATCACTCACTGTATAAGGCTTCGGTTAACGTATCATTGTCTGCCTTCAATGCAAATGATGGATCAATAATGCTTATGAGGATACCTTAATTGTTTAGTGTGCAATTCATTGTTTCTCATACTTTCAGATTCTGTTTAAATCTATACATATTATAATAAAACTGTAACGGACCGTGTCTGTACAAGAAATATTTTTAGAAATTATTAACTGTGGTGGAGATTACTAACGATATAGAGGCCAAAACAACAACTTGTGGATTTTGTCTGTCTGTCTGTCTGTATGTTCGCGCATCACGCAAAAACTACCAGGCCGATTTTGATGAAATTTTGTATGGTGGTTCCTAATAGCCCGGGATAACATATAGTATACTTTTTATCCCGAAAAATTCAAGAGTTTCCGTGGGAAAAATCAAAACCTCCACGCTGACGAAGTCGCGGGCACAGCTAGATAATAAATATATCTAGAAGTAATTAAGTAACATGCCTCTATTTATAGTCAGTATTTTGAAAAAGTTGTGCTTGTGATCACGTCATAATCTAAGTAGTAATAAAATGCTTCTACATTCGGCAACATCGTCACTTAATTATCAGGTGAGAAAAAAAACGTTAGGTATCAGGAGAATTTAAAAAAACCGGCTAAGTGCGACTCAGATCCGCACACATAGGGTTCCATTCCATCATACTAGTTGGCGCTAGTTTCAACATACTAGGTGGCGCTAGTTTCTTCATGTTTAAAAAAGTACCTGTTTAAAATTTTACTTTTTCTAGAAAATTTCAGCTGTCTAGCCATCACGGTTCATGAAATACAGCTTGGTGACAGACGGACAAACAGACAGACAGACAGACGGACAGCGGAGTTTTAGTAATAGGGTCCCGTTATTATCCTTTATTAAAAAAGAAAAATTATTATAATTAAATTGTTTGTTCATAGTTTATGATAAAACAAAATTGTAGCGATAGGTATCTAAACTTTATTTTTTAGGCAGCGCAGGACCGGTCGTCGTGGAAATCCTTGGGGGAGGCCTATGTCCAGCAGTGGGCGATTTGTGGCTGATTTGATGAAAAAAGAAAATGGTTTATTACCTACGAGACGTCCATAAATCGATGAGTTACTGGCAACTGGCAAATATAAAATTTTCATCATATTAGCTCGTGTACGTCCCCACCGAGCCTACCCTGAATTAGGTCGATCGAGCCTTAGTAGATCACGCGGGCCCAGTGGGAGTTGGTCGACTTCATACACAACCTTCGAGTTTCTCCGCAGTCGTGTGCAGGTTTCCTCACTATTTTTTCCTTCACCTTAAAAGCGTCGGATAAACGTCCACATGAAAACGAAATTCGAAAACACATTGGTACCTTAGTGGCAGGATTCGAGCCCCGACCTCCCGGAGAGGAGGCAGTGGCCCTAGCCGTTACGCTACCAACGCTCTTGCAAATATACTCTTTTAAAAATACAATAATTACAAAGTATTTGTAACCTTGACTCGCTTTACACAAGAACTATACTTGCACGACAATTATTTACAATGTTGTGCTCGCGTGACAACTAAACATTGACACGACACACTAAAGTTCCTTTTTAACACAATATTTGAATGAAAACGGAGGTCAAACTGTTCTTTGCGTGTCAAACGAAACAGTTTAACCAAAATTAACATTTTAGGAATGATTTTATTTTTCTATACTTAAAAGCATGTTCACAAAATCATGTCCGGTACAAACTTAAAAGTACTACCACATATGAGATACTAGTTACTTACCACCTTCTTGAAAACGGATAAGCCGATTCTAATAAAACTTTATACACATAAGCAAGTCATGACATTCTAATTTGTGAGTGGACTAGGCCATCATATCAGCCGAAAATCATCCACACAAAGGCCTCCCGCAAGGATTTCCACGACGACCGGTCCTTCGCTGCCCGCATGCAGCGGCTTCCCGAAACCTTCACCAGGTCTTCGGTCCACCGTGTGGGAGGCCTTCCTATGCTAAGTCTTCCGATGCGCGGTCTTCACTCGAGAACTTTACTACCCCAACGGCCAGTATCCTTATTTAATAATATTATAAATGAGAAAATGTGTTTATTTGTTTGTTACCTTTTCATGCTTCAACGCCTTGACCAATCTTTATGGAATTTGGCATGCAGGTAGCCTGTGTTACGGGGAAGGACATAAGCTACTTTTTATTCCAGGAAAATAGCATAATCTGATGCAAAAATACTCGATTGTTGTGATTTTTTGCACAGAGATGGTTGATTAGATGGGAAACGACATAATTTACTAATCACCCTTAAAGACATTCATAAAAACGATGTCAACGCGGGCGGAGCCGCGGAAAAAAGCTAGTAGATTAATAAATTAAATTAAATGAACATTAAACATTTTTATTTTTATTTTTTTTATTTAATTTAATGAAATATTAACAAAATATGTCTAGGGTCCAAGAAGTCCTGTATCAGGGCTATCCCAAGTCGAAAATACTCTAGTCAGATTTGAGCAAGTAATTTAATATAGAGCCTAAGCATGTCAAATGTCACTTCGCTTTCCTAAAAGGCTCCGGCTTTTAGTCCTGAGAGCGGGATATGTCACTGTCACCCGTCACATAACCCTATCAATATAAATTCCCGCCATTGTTCCGCCGATCCCCATACCTGCTGTGCTCTCCTGATATTCCATTCATGCCTCTTATCCCATTCTTTTTACCCACCAGAGATGTTTTAAGGACTATACGTAATGAGGACGAATGGGAAAAAATCCCATTTCTCCCCAGTGGAAATTAAGCCAGTGGTGTCACTGTCACCCGTCACTTAAGCCTATCAATATAAATTCCCGCCATTGTTCCACCAGTCCCCATACCTGCTGTGCTCTCCTGATATTCCATTCATGCCTTTTATCCCATTCTTCTTACCCACCAGAGATGTTTTAAGGACGATACGTAATGAGGACGAATGGGAAAAATCACATTTGTCCCCAGTGAAAATTAAGCCAGTGCTGACAACTGGGAATATTCGATCTGTGATGATAGTTAGATTAGATTTCGTTTCATTTAACTAATAAGAATCTATCTATATTATTTGTTTTTTTTTACATTTACAGTTGGTAAGCCCTTGACATTATCTCACCTGATGTTAAATGACGATGATACCAAAGATGGAAGCGGTCTTACCAAGACAACGCAATGGGGAACTGAGCGTTGGTGGCGTAATGATTAGGGCCGCTACCTTCCGTCTGGGAGGTCGTTGTTCGAGTCCTGCCTCGTACCAATGTGTTTTCGAATTTCGATTTTATATGTACGTTTATCCGAAGCTCTTGCGGTGAAGGAGAAACATCGGGAGTAAACCTGCACACGCCTGCGAAGAAAATCAAAGGTTGTGTGAGATGTGAAGTTGACCAACCCGCACTAGGCTCGCGTGGTCGACTGAGGCCCGATAGATCGCACTAATTCAGGGTAGTCTCGAGCCCCTCGGTGGGGACGTTTATGTGCTGATATGATTAATAGGGAACTGGCTATGTTATCATCAAGGTGGAACACCGCGAACACGAGCCGCTTGCGGCTTGCGCCTCACTCACCCTCAAAGACAGTCATAAAAAAGATGTCCACGCGGGCAAAGCCGCGTCAAAAAGCTAGTTGTTTTTATTAATAAGTATAGTATTATGTTTTCTTTCTAATAAATTGAGTCAGATCCCCCTGCTGGCCTGCCTAATTTTTTTTTATTTGTTATATATTTTTTCCAAGTCAGAAAAGTGATAAATAAAATCAAAATTTCAGGAGTTGCTAGGTGAAAACAGCGTATACAGGAAGATTTTTTTAATTTGCAAACTTTTTCTTTATATTTTACATTTCATTTTTCTTGTACATGTTCCTAAAATTTTTTAGTTTCATAAGCGGCATCACCACTTACCGCTTTTCAAGCGACTTCCAAAAAGGAGGAGGTTCTCAATTCGTCTGTATGTTTTTTTTTATGTTTGTTACCTCAGAACTTTTGACTGGGTGAACCGATTTTTATGATTCTTTTTTTATTTGAAAGCTAGTGCTTCCCGTGTGGTCCCATATAAATTTTATCAAAATCGGTGTAGTACTTTAATAGAAAATTAACAAAAACCAAAAATAATAATGCAAAAATGTACTATTTTGTTGCGATGGATGTCGGTTTTTTAACGTGTTTAGCTTTTTTTTTCAAGAAATTAATAATCACCAATACAGACATATTATACGGTTAAGTACGTTGCAGAAATCCAAATGAAAGCTAAGCAGGTATTCAGTTTTATTTTTTAAAACTTACTAATCTGGACCCTAAAACTCCTGAGTCCGCCCCTGAGCCTCTCACAAAAACATAGCCATTCACAAGACCGCGTCATCCTTTTGTTTTCCGTATCGATTCCACTGTTTTATTTTACTCCCTCGTCTATTTCCGGGGGGAATTTTAAATTTGGAACGTTCCATTACTTTCGTTAGAATTTTTATGCCAGTCCTTGCGTTCGACGTGATTGTCTGACGCGTTATTTATGAAGCAACGTTTTAACCCTTTGCTGTGAAAATACAATTTGGCGCTCAATTTCGTGATACGCGAATGGTGAATATTCTGTATCGTGTCTGCAGGGGCAAACCTTCGTGATAAATTATTTATTATCACGTATGAGCGCATCGCGATTGAAAAATAACTGGCTTATCATTGTAAAAAATAAAAAAGTAAAAAGCGATGTGAAGCAATTACATAATAATTGTTGTGAAATGACGCAATATAAAAAATGCACAGATTCCCTGCATAGCACGAACTACTAGGACATTGAAAATGAAATTCAGGCATAAAAATCCTAATCCTAAATCTTAATTGGACAAACAATAAGTAATTTATCTATCACACTATCCACCAGCAATTTGTTTTTTTTACTTATCTCCCCATACCCCGTACTCATTAATTAAAAATTTAAATATTTTACAAAATCCAAAAATTTTAAAATAATTTCGAAAAAAGTTCAAAATATTCCAAAATCCTCCATTCACCACATACAACAATATAAACTCTCATAAGTACCCAACTTCCATACCACAGTACTATAATAACCATGATGCGCTACAACTCACTCGCCGAGGTTTTTTTTTAAGGGCTCACCTACAGCCCGTAATTTTTTTTTAAATTCAAAATTTTGATCTCATTCGACAGCCAACTAAATACCCTAGGACCGTTTTTATCATTTTTTTAAATTTCCACTTAGTTCTCGAGACATCCGGCCCAAAGTCAAAAATTCAAAAATTTTCGACCAAAAAATCCGGTTATACGACCATAACTTTTTGGATTTCATTTTTTTTTAATTCCTTCACCATCTGATAGATCTCGTCAATCAGCGTTCTTTGAGACCTTATTTATCTATAAACTACCAATAGCTTTCATACAATCGCCGTGTCGCACTAAACTCCCAAATAGGACCTAGTATCCAGCGATCTAAAAGTCATTTTCAATGACAAAAACCTGCCAAGTGCGAGTCGGACCACCGCTCCGAGGGTTCTTTACCACCACACTTCTCCACACAACTATGACAATGATACTTATTCAATTTACAAACAAAATGTTATCAACTCAACCAACAAAAATATGCTTTTTTTGTCATTCAGTTTGGACTCCTAAGCGCGAGTACGGCTCACACTTGGCAATTTTTTATTATTTTTTGTTGTACTCCAGTATTAGTTCTGTAATCACACCAAGTTTCGCGCTTGTATGTACTAGGTACTGTTTTTGTGATAGAGATAAATGAAATTTTTTTTTTATAACTGTTTAAAACCGGCAAACTGCGACTTAGACTCGCAAAAAGTAGGGTTTCGAAGCCTTTCAAAAAAAAAAATATTTTAAAAAATAGAATTGTTTTTACAGTTCGTAATAGAACATTTTGTATGGAAAATCTATGAACTTTTTTACAAATACAACTGCACGTCTTAAGTTGGTCGACTATTACTCCTTAACTATGAAAGTCTACTTAGCCGTGATAGTTTTCCTAAAAAAGCGCTTTGCTGGTGAGGGGGGATGGGGAGCGGGGAGTAACCACTTGACTGCGTCAAAATCATTATTTAAAAACCTAATATTTTGCAAACTAATCATTAATAAAAAAATATTCGTGGCAAAACCTCAATAGTTTTTAAAAAAGTGTTTCACAATGTGGTATATGAATATTAAAAATCACCTTCCCTTATCCATGTAGGGGAAAGTAACCTAAAAAATATTTTTTTACTGATTTTACTCCGTATGTTATGCAGATTTATATAATCATCACAAATTTCAGCTTTAAAGCTAGTAAAAAGTAAGTTTCATAAGTAAAACGGATATGACATAACAACACAGGTAGACAAACAGACAGACGGACATGACGAATTTATAAAGGTTCCTAGTTTGACTACGGAACACTACACTTAGATTCATTCAAAGACTTTCATATATTCTCTTTCTAATATAATTATTCCAACCAGCAACGCGCTTTGTGGTGGTGTAGAAAGAAAGGAGATTCTCTACGAAATTCCAAATTTAAAAGACCCGCCATCGTGCAGCGACAGGATTCACGACGTATTTTTTCGATAGTTGTTGGCGCGGCACCAAAAAGGTTTTAACTATCATTTTAAAATAGGGGTGACGACAACATCAGAAATAAATTATGAACTCTTGATCACTAAATTGTCCTCTTACTTAAACTTCGAAAAACCTAACTCGTTTTGTTTTTTATCAATTTTTCGATTTTTAATTCACCAAAATCACAAAATGAGTACGTAAATGACGCTGCAAAACTATGACGTCACGCCTAAGTATTTCAAACATTTTTAGAACAAAATGTCGTTTTTGACAGATGATAAAAAGTAAATCATTCACATCCACATTCGTCATACATATTGTATTTTGGCCTGTTTTATTTAAAGAACATTTTAAAGAAAAAGATCGGTTTAAAGATGAATTCAAATCAAACCACCGTCGACCTAAACCAAAACTACAACCGCCTAACAAAAAGTCGAAAATTCTATTTTGTCAAACAAAGACACGGTTAACAGCTCGAATGTCGGTTACGTTCGACAAGGGCCGGTTTTGCCGCCAAAAACAGTGGTTACACGGCTACACAAGTTAGGGTTCAGTCGGACTCAGATTGTCCGCAAATCGTCATGTAAGTAGATGCAAAATGACCGAATTGCGTGTAGTCATATTTGAGCTGCATCTAATTTGTTGTAGAATTTTTATTTCAAGATACATATTTATGCAAATTTTAAGCCATATATTTTTCTAATCGGACGTGCGTTTAAAACATCGAAGGACTAAGATATCTTTAATTGATAACAATGTCGATCATCGTAAAACTTTTTTTTTACGCTGTGAATTTGAAGTTGGTACAAATACAATTTATACCTACCTAACATTTCCCTAGTATATATGACTAGCTGTTTTCCGCGGCTTCACCCGCGTGGATAACGTTTCTATGACTTTTCGAGGGTGCGCAGTGCGCGAGTCGCTTAGTAGTGTTAATCCAAGTCCTAATATGTCTACCTACTAAATTTCAGTCAGATCCGTTCAGTAGTTTTTGCGTGAAAGAGTAACAAACATACATCCATGCATTCTTACAAACTTTCGCGTTTATAATATTAGAAGGAAGGATACTTACCTGCTATAAATAGAAGAAGACAGCTTGAACTTAGACGTATGATTAAGAAGATGGAACTGAACAACTTTCCACAAGAAACCTTGGACTTGACATACAAAGTGGATATACAGGGTGTAAAAAAATTGGTTAACTAGGGGTTCTACTCATCATACTAAACAACTTTCCCGAAGGAACTCATAGTCAATTCTCAAAAAAAAAATTAGACCCTCCATACTAAAATGTACAAAATTGGTCGATCAGCCGATCAACTTGTATAAAGAGAATTTTTTTTTTTTGCAATTTCAGCAAAGTTGTAGAACAAAAGTTGTTTATTATGATGAGTAGATGCCCCAGAACTTTTTACCTCAAATTTTTACGAGTTTTAATTTTTTTTTAAAAGAAAAAAAAGGGCGTTTTATAGAAGGTAATAAAAAACCGGCCAAGTGCGAGTCATAACCGCTCTCATAGGTTTCCGAACTTGGAACGTTAGGCTTTACTTACTCCACACACAAGGGCCAAATCCAATTTGGTGGAGAAAGTAGGTGTAATAGTGAATCCCACTATCACAGCCAGAAGTTTTCAAGTCTCCTATAAGGCGTCTGTACCGGCTGACGTGCTTGACATTTTGCAAATCGGTCATTTTGCTCTTGAGCTCAGTTCTGGCGTGTTCCAGACGTGTACTGTACCCTTGTCATTTAGCGTGGTGAACAAATAAAGTTGTAATTTGCAGTTTGCAAACAATGTTGGGATTTTAATTATTTATACACTGTTGTTGTTGACAAGCCCGGCTTCTATGGGAGACGGTTTAGGGATTTCACGCACTACACGGTTACGACCACGATCAGTTTTGGTCGTAAACTTGGTCGCGAAGCTCCGTCCATGCATAGTTTGACATACATAGACCAGTTGGTCCGACCCTTATAGTATAGTTGAGCTTGGCCGCTGCAGCCAGTGGTCGTCGCCGTCCAGTGCGCCACACCCCCTTGCTGTCTTGGTTTCTTACCTGAAAAGCACCTATATACAGAGTGGTTTTTTTTCTCGAATAGTGGCAAATGTCATATGAAACTGAACAACTTTCCCAAAGAAACCTTTTCAATCGGGGCCAAATAATTCATAATTCTGAACACTTTAAAAACAGCCGCAACAATCAACGCATCAACAACTAAGTACAATTCCGTACATTCCTTTTTTAGAAATTACACCAAAAAAAACCGGCCAAGTACGAGTCAGAACCGCACACATAGGGTTCCGTAGCATCATACTAGATAGCGCTACTTCAAAGGGTTCCGTACCATCATACTAGATGGCGTTAGCTTCTTTATGTTTAAAAATAAACGTTTTTTGTATGGACACCCTCCTTATTTTTTCACTTTTTCAAATTTTTTGTATTTTTTTGTAATAGCGGCAACAGAAATACATCATCTGTGAAAATTTCAACTGTCTAGCTATCACGGTTTATGAAATACAGCCTGGTGACAGGCGGACAGCGAAGTCTAACTAATGGGGTCCCGTTTTTACCACTTGGGTACGTAACCCTAAAAAGTGCCGCTTAATAGATTGACTTCCCACGTATTTACAACTTCTTTGAACGGATGCCTGTTGCGAACTGGCTTACGGATAAAAGTAGTTGCCGATCACGCGCCGAGGCGTGATGGGCACCCACCCCCGATCTCGCGTCACGCCTTTCGGCGGAATGGGCACTCAAACTGTTAAAAGAAACGTGATTTTTTGGTAACGTGGAGAAACTAGCGACATCTAGTAGGTTCTGGTAGTATCTCCTATATATTAGAATTATGAAAAAAAATTGGTACTGAACCTTAAGAGCGCGAGTTCAAACTCGTACTTGGCCGGTTTAGGTATCAAGCAAAGCTGCAAGATTTTCAACAACTACACAACAAGTTGGATAAGAACTAAACTTATAAGAGGATAGAACTCAAAAGTATTTGCCACAAGCAAGTTTTCTGGGGCTTATTCCACTGCGCTCTTCAAGGCTTTAAGATGTCTCAATCCGAGCAGGTTGATACGTGTTAAAATATCGAACGTAAGTCTCTTCATTTAAGGTTTAAATAAATGTGGGCTTCAGCGCGGCTGTTACGTTAAAACCGAACGCCCAACGATTTTTACATGTTTTTATTACTTTTCTGTACTTTCAAATAAGTTTAAAAAAATGTGTTCATTTAAAATGAAAGGTCTTATAGTCAATTGCGATTAAAATTGTATTCAATTAAATATTTTTTTTATTACTTTAAGTATATTATATTATATATTTTCCATAGTGATAGCTATACACAGTCTTTCAATAATTTGAATTGAAATTCGTTATTTGACCTATCTTAAGGCCTTAAGAAGGATTTAAATGCTTTTTGAATATTTTCATCCTTTACAGTACCTTGACAAATATTTTTAATTTCTTAGCAAATGGTCTCACAAGCGATATTATGAGACGGCTCTATGTACGCGCGCTACAATCAAGCGACACAACATGCGGTTCAATTAGCGAGGTGGGATGGCGTAATAATTTGAGCCCAAAAAATAAGGAAATATAATAAAAATAAAAAAAATAACACCCGACTACGGAAAAGTATAAAAACAAGAGTTTCCCACTTCAAATCATAGCCTATATTTTTCCCTTCATCTGGGGTAATAGCCATAGTCGCAAGCCTTACCGTAATCAATTTTTTTATCATGAGTACCTATCAATGTGGCTTGCTACCACGGCTAATAAACCCCAAATGAAAGGAAAATTAACGGCTATGATTTCAGGCGGAAAACTCTTACTTTCATACTTTTCCGAAGTCGGTTTTTACTTTTTTTTTTACTTTTATTTTAACTTTTTTACGTCATGACATGTATTTTCTATTATGGTTTTGACATTCCTAATTATTCTTACATATTATACATTTTATCCTTTTTAAGGAATTTTGTTAAATTTGTTTTTTGACATGTAATTTACGAATCATGATTAAATGGATTTTCAATTACTACTTTCGATCAGTTGGTTTATCTGTATTTTAGTTAGTTTTGTATGGAAAGTTTATTTTTCAAATTGAGAATTTACGTGTTCCTTTGGTAAAGTTACTCAATATGATAAGTTGAAACCTAAGTTGACGAGATTTAATTTTGTTGTAACCTTTTTAATGTAAACGTTTAATATCAGTCTCGGGTTCCTATAGTACAAGGTATCCTAGCTTGTGGCCAGCTAAACCTTTAGAATTTTTTAAACTTGACATTTATTTATTTTTATTGATAGGTGTTATTTATTCATTATGAATTATGATCCTTTCCAACTAATAGGAGCCTACGTAACTGGTGAACTTTGAACGAACTTTAAGAGCGCAGCGGAGTAACCCTTTTCCAGATCGGCAGTCGAAAAAAGCGTTTCTCGCAGGCGCGAGTTTGCACCACAAAAACTTGGAAGATGTATCTCTTGCTTTTTACTTTAATTCGTGGGGAGTGAACGACGGGAAGGAAACAACGCCACTTGCAGCCGCTTTATAAGAGGCCTGCTCCCTGCCTTTATATTATGGTTTGTGATTACAAGAAACAGTTCTTAAATTATTTCAGCTCATATGTCCCCACCGAGGGGCTCGAGTCTACCCAGAGTTAGGGCGATCGAGCTTTAGTCGACCACGCGGGCCCAGTGCGGGTTGGTCGACTTCACACACAACCTGCGAGTTACTCCGCAGGCGAGTGCAGGTTTTATCACGATGTTTTCCTTCACAAGAAACAGTTGTTAAATAATGAAACAGAAACAGACAAAGCACAAGAATTGTGAAACAGCAGGTGATGCTGAAATTAGACGTAGTGAAACACTCTGCTTTTTATCAGGCTCCTAACTTATTGAATACTAGTTGTACCCGCGACTTCGTTCATGTGGAGGTTTTGAATTTTCCCACGGGAAAATAATAATATAAATTTTCCGGTATAAAAAGAATCCTGTATGTTAACCCGGGCTATAAGGAACCACCATACAAAATTTTATCTAAATCGGCCTGGTAGTTTTTGCGTGATGCGCGAACATACAGACAGACAGACAAAAATTCGATGTTTTGACCTCTATATCGTTAGTAATGTCCACCACAGCTATTATTTTCCAAAACTATTTCATGTACAGACACGGCTCCGTTACAGTTTTATTATAATATGTATAGACTAGCTGTCTCGGCGAACTTCGTATCGCCTCACAAACTCTACTCTACACTAAACCACACCTGGACACTTCATACAACCGCCTAGAAATGACATTTCAAAAAAGGAATGACGGAACAAACAAAATGGCGGCAAAATCCTATACAATCTGTATCAATCGCAATGTAGAGAGCAGCAGGGAGTGTCCATACAGTACGTTAGTACTAATAGGAGATTAGTAACATACCGATCGCAGCGCCACCCACCGGGTCCAATTGTGTTTTCAAACCATCCATCACTGAAATATACACACAAAATTTCATCTACATCGTTCCAACCATTCGGGACGTTTCCAATATGATCAGTGACATAGCCGCACCAGCGCCACCTACCGGGTCCAATTGTATTTTAAAACTATCCAAGAACCCACTGAAATATACACCAAAAATTTTATCCAAATCCGTCCAGCCGTTTAGGAGGACTTAGGTGACAAATACACGTACAGAAGAATTATATAATATTGATACTATCCATAGCACTGAAATCAACTGCAAGCTATGTACTATTTAAAAGCAAGTTTAAGAAATTTTTGACACGTAAATTTTATTATACGGTTAATGATTATATTATTATTATTCTAGACTAGCTTTTGCCCGAGGCTCCGCCCGCGTGGACATCGTTTTTATGACGCAAGCGGTTCTCGAGCGTGGACATGAATTTTCTCCAGACCCCTCGGGAACTATGTCAAGATATGCTTATTAGTCAATCATGTTATTTTCCACCCCCTCAACCATCTCTGTGCAAAAAATCACACAAAAAGAGTATATTTTCAGTTCCCTCAGGAACTGCATCGGGCTATGCTATTTTCACGGGATAAAAAGAAGCTTTAGCTTTAGCTTCCTTCCTCGTGACACAGGCTACTTGCATGCCAAATTTTATTAAGATTGGTCAAGGCGTTGAAGCGTGAAAAGGTACTAACAAACACATTTTCACATTTATAATATTAGTAAGGATAAACACAATGCAGATTAAAATTAGAAATTAAAGTAACGAGGAGATCCGCAGGAGAAACAAAGTAACCAACATAGCTCGCTAAACTAAAGTGGCAGTGGGCAGGGCACATAGCTAGTAGAACAGATGGCCGTTGGGGCAGTAAAGTTGTTGAAAGTGGCGACCGCACATCGGAAAACGTAGCATAGGCAGGCCTCCGACGCGGTAGGCTGGTGAAGATCGCGGGAAGCCGATGGATGCGGGCAGCGCAGGACCGGTCGTCGTGGAAAGCAGTTTTGTCCAGCAGTGGACGTTTTTCGGCTGATATGATTATGATGATGACTTCAAACACAGTTTGTAAATTGTTTGTGAATTAAAGAACTATGAACTATGTGAACTATTTGTAGTGTGAATATTAGGGTTTTTTTATTTTTTTTAATTAAAAATTTGAGTTGCGTATTCAAAGGGTCAACATCGCGACCATGTTACTAAACCTTTCTACCTTTAAAAGGCTGTATCTGTTGAACCATAATAGGTAACCGGCAGATTTTTTTACAGACTATTCGTTTTTCGGGGGATTAACTTACAAAAATAATAAAATTAAATAAAGTAAAAAAATAAGGTGAGGCCTTACACAAGAAACGGATTTTTAAAAGCTTTTTGTTTTTGCTCTGTCGTTTAAAAATGTGGTACATACAAGCGTGTAACTGGATAGGATTATAAAGTAAAACTAAACTTAAACTAAAAGTAATTAAAAAATGGCCAAGTGTGAGTCGTACTCACGCTAAGGAATCCGTAATGAGTAAAAAAAGTTCAATCTTTTTTTTAATTTGAACAAAATCTTTTTTGCCAGTACCCATTAAAAAATCTTAACTTCTCTATAATTTTGCCAGCGGCTTCGCTCGCTTGAACATAGTTTTATGACTGTCTTCGAGGGTGCGCAGTGCGCGAGCCGCAAGTGGCTCGCGAGTGTGGAAAAATGTAGCCTATATGTTAATCCAGGTCATGTGCTGTCTACCTACCAAATTTCAGCCATACATGTTAAGTAGTTAGTTAGTTTTCGCGTGAACATAGTTTTTATGTCTGTCGTGCTGTCGAGCGTAGGAACTGAGTCAACTTTAGATCCCTTGGGAACTATGTCGGGCTATGCTAATTGGTAGTCAATTCGATAATCAGTATTAATTAGCACGTCAATCCTTCGCTTCATTGCGAAGTGACAGAAATTACAAAAAAAGAGAGAGTTAACAGCTATCCCACGGGAACCACTTAAGAAATCTGGATTAAAAGTAGCCTATATGTTAATATCCTATATGTGTGCCAAGTTTCATCCCGATCCGTCCAGTGGTTGAAGCGTTAAAGAGTAACAAACATCCATCCATACATACAAACTTTCGCGTTTATAGTATTAGTAGGATGTTTTCCTTCAAATGCCTTAAAATCAATAGTTCGAGCCAAAATTTTATTGTACGCACAGGGACAGCGTGAGAACAGGGGCCCTAAAGCCACAGGCCCCCGGGAACCATTTACAAAGATTTATCGAGATTTCGCGGACGCCTCCAATTTTTCTCCGAAGAAACTTCAGTGTTATTGAACCTTTTATGCGGTGAATTGGAACCCCATTGTGGGATTAAAAGCTCTTATTGAAGTATTGTCACTTTTATTCTTACAATGAAAAGGTTAAGTCAGGGCCGGATGAAGTGGGGCGATAAATTGTGAGGGCGCTAATTTGTGATTTTTACAATCAGGAACATTCATTGTAAGGTTTAATGGATCAATAAGGCAGGTATTGAAAGAAGTGAACAGTAGAAAGCAAAGCTACAAATAGGTTTTAAATGCATTTAAACCGCCTCCGTAGCTCAGAGGAAAAGTTCACTGGCTTTACACAGGAGGTCGCGGGTTCGATTCCCGGCGGGGTCAATTGTAAGACTCGGTTTGGTTGGTGGTAGGGCATTTTCTAAGCCCGTCTGGCTAGCTACCACCATCTTATCTAAGTCTTGCCGCCAAATATCAATGTTAACAACATTGATGTGTTCCGGTTTGAAAATAAGATAGCCAGTTCCCCATTGCGTTGGGAAATATTGGTAAGCCCGCTTCCATCTTCGGCAACATCGTCACTTACCACCAGGTGAGATGTTGTCAAGGGTTTACCAATTGTGAATTAAAAAAAAAAGCTTAAATGACTCAGTTTCCATTTTTTTTACGTTTTTGTACGTTTTGCTTTTGTATTTTACTAATTCTATAATTAAGATCTATGTTATACTAACAAAACTATGGACTATGTTGTCTTTAATAAATGTCTAATAAAAAAACAAAAAAATATATATTAAATACTCTTTTTGGCTGGTCCGGTAAAAATGTATATTTTGTCACTCATGGGATAAATACGAATCTAACGACACATCCTACTAATGTTTTAGACGTGAAAGTTTGTACGTATGGATGAATGGATGTTTGTTACTCTAACACGCAAAAACTACTGAACGTATCTGCCTGAATTTTGGTAGGTAGACAGATTAGGACCTGAATTAATATATAGGCTTTTTTTTTTACTTGTAATAAATCGCCATTCTCCAAAAGCGTGTAATAGCTAGGGAAAGTTGTTTTCCTTGGTTAATACCCTTTATAAAGGAAATGATGAATAGGGGATCGGACTGCTAGTTATTTGAGTTACTTTTTATGATCTGTCAAAAACGAAATTTTGTTCTAAAAATGTTTGAAATACCCACAAGTGACGTCATAGATTTTTAGCGTCATTGACGAACTTATTTTGTGAATTGGATCAATTAAAAATTGAAGACGTGATGAATTAACAAAACAAGTAAGGTTTTTGAAACTTCAAGAGGAGAGCAATTTAGGAAATCATATTTCAGAATTTATTTTTGATGCAGTCCGATCCCCTATTAGCGTGACAATGCCCATGATAGTAAGGTACTGCATGTTTTTTTTTGGTCTTGTTAAGCATAGAGATTGTTACAAGGAGATAACACCGTATTATATTAAAAAAAGGCTTACTTTAGCCAATAGCTTACTTTATTTAGGTATTTTATACTTTAGAAGAATATTTTTCGAATTAATTTATACTTGCTTTTAATGATTTAATTTTTAAATTAAATTATGACTATACTTTAAATGTTAAACCATGAACTATTGCATACCCGAAATGGGTAAATAAACTGATGATACTAAATAATTGTAACAACTATATTACTTAGTTTTGACGATCAATATTATCTTACCTTATCTTATCTTAATACATATTAGCACACTAGCGCCGCCAATAGAAATAAATAATCAGTCTTGTAAAGCATAGAGATTATTACAATAAGCTAAAACCGCATGATATTTCCAGATCCCTATCCTAGATCGGGCTATTGTAATTAGCAATCTATGACACTCCTCAACCATCTGTGCATATAATCACAACAATCCATTGTTCCGTTGCGATGTTGAAGAAATGGACCAGAAATGAAAATTTTTTTCACTTCCTTCAGGAACTGCATCAGACTATGCTATTTTCACGGGATAAAAAGTAGCCTATGTCCCATTTATAAAGGACTAGCTTTTTCCCGCGGCTTCGCCCGCGTGGACGTCGTTTTTATGAGAAATATGTCAGGATATGCTTATTAGTAAATCGTGTCGTTTCCCACCCCCTCAACCATCTCGGTGCAAAAAATCACACAATCCATTGTTCCGTTGCGATGTTAAAGAAATTAACCAAAAAAGAGTACATTTTCAGTTCCCTCAGGAATTGCATCGGGCTATGCTATTTTCACGGGATAAAAAGTAGCCTATGTCCTTCCTTGTGACACAAACTACCTGCATGCCAATTTTCATTAAGATTGGTCAAGGCGTTAAAGTGTGAAAAGGTAACAAACTAACAAACAAACACATTTTCACATTTATAATATTAGTAAGGATAAGGATACAAAATTCAGCGTGATTTTGATAACATTACCTACATGCCACGCTCAATAAACACATGGTATGCGTAACATGCATTTACCGGATCGTGGACATAGGCACGGTCTCTTGGGCCCGCCCGAGGGTTCGAAGGCTCCGGGTTCAATTTATTTCTATTACCATCTGACCGGAGAAAAGGTGTGGGACACATTGAGATTTTTCTTTTTACAAATTGTAGGAGTAAAACTGTTGTGCCTGAAAGGATTCGCACGTAAAACTAAAATATTGCAATTCACACACTTAGTCACATTACGGCAAGCGCCGTCTATACCTTGGATAACACGATTAATTGTGCCACACTATAAGAGAGAGAGATAATCATATTCCTACCTACCTTACAGCATAGTAAGTGAGACTTGTGAGCAGGTTTACAAAATTAAATTTTATGTATATCATAAATACAATATAATATTACTACAACACGGCTGACCGCATCGTGCACGCAATCGCAGCAGACCTGGGCCACGCTGAAGATCAGCGCTGTGTTGCAGCATAAGCCGCACGCAGTATATGCTGAGCGCGGTCCGTGATTCTTGCACCACACACACATACACACACGCACACACACACCCGCACACGCACACAAACACATACATACACACATATCATACTTTGATAGTTTTTTCTCTACTTGTAATATTAGGTACTGTTATTTTGTTATTGTTATCCTCTCATTTTTTTAATTGTTTATTTAATTTATTCCCAATATTATGTATGTGTGTTTGGTGACAAGGAATCAATAAATGTCTTATGTCTTATGTCTTATATTATTACTAGCTGTTCTTTATTATTGATTTATTCATCGAAAAAAATGAGTACAATGGTAAACATTAGACCAACAAATCTGAATGATCAGTTTCCCGCGGCTTCACCCATGTGGACAACGTTTCTTCAAGCAAACTTCCATAAATTCTTACAAACTTTCGCGTTAATAATATTAGTATTATAAGTAGGATTCTGAACTGGCTTTTTTTTATTTTAAATCTACAATTGATATGCCCTTGGCATCATCTCACCTGATGTTCAAAGTGACGATGATGACGAAGATAGAAGCTTATCAATATTCCCCAACGCAATGGAGACCTGGCTATCTTATATTCAAGCCGGAACACATCAGTGCTGTTAACATTGATAACAGGTGGCAAGACTTAAATAATATGGTAGTAGCTAGCCAGGTGAGCTTATAAAGAATGTCGTACCACCAACCAGACTATTATTACAAAATAAGACTCCGCCTAGAATCGAACGCGTGACCTCCTGGTGTGAAACGAATGGATTAACAATTACGCCACTATAGAATTTGGTAGTTACTATTTAGGTATTTTTATCACACTTTTATTAGATTCACCTATATATTGTATGTATGTTTGTAACCGACTCCTTTGCATTTGATTTTGAGTCACTTTAAAGTTTAAACGGACAGATTTAATTCATACTTTGTACATTTATCAAGAATCAGTGACAATACAATAATTTCTTAAGTTTATCTCATTATCCTAAACTAAAAATTGATTTATAAAAAATACAAAAAAAATACTAAAAAACACGCTTTTAAAGCACATCATACTAAAAAAGTGAAAAATAATTCTGAATATAAGCTGAAAACAATAGTGAAAGAAAAATACTAGTATTATTGTTAAAAAAGCGCTTTTGGCTTATTTTTCATATATCGAGCAACCCACGCTTTTTTCACAATGATAGTAGTATTTTTCGTTTATTACTGTTTTCAGCTTATTTTAAGAATTATTTTTCACTTTTTTAGTTTGATGTGCTTTAAAAGCGTCTTTTTTATTTTTTTTAAACTATATTTATTTTTTATTAAACTTGGCTCACTCCTTTTCACATTTATAATTTGTTGGGATCTATCTATTCACACCCTGAAACATTTCTTCTTGATATATCGCACATACGAATGGAATATGCTAGCGAATATGCGGGGTCAAGACTATTTTTTAACACGCTTTTATTAGCTTCACTTGTAACTATGTAAGAAAATCTTGGAATCTTAATTTGACCCACTTCCCGGTCTTCGATTACGATGAAATTTTGCACACGCTCTGAGTTCTGATGACAATACAATATGACTAGCTAAGAAACGTCAGTACAAATCCAATATAGCGGCCTCCCCAAGATGGCGGACTGGCTGTTGGAAATCCACCCCCATGATATGGGTATCAAATGAAAGGGTTTGCTGTCAGGAATACGAAAAAATAGTCACGTGACTTAAATCCAACATGGCGGACATCCAAGATGGCGCATTGGCTATTTTGTAATTTTTAGTGCGTGCTAAAAGCGTGTTTTTTAGTTTTTTAAAGTAATTTGTATCGAACTTGGCTCTTTTTCACATTAATGTTTTGTTGGGTTCTTTCTATTCACATACTGAAACATTTCCTCTCTATATATCGCCATCCGAATGGGATATCGTAGTGAATCCGCGGGGGTCAAGAGTACATCGATTGAATTTTTTGTAGGATTGAATTTCGGACAGACACATTATGTGGGGAGAGTAGAACGTAGATCGGAGTCATTTGTACGAAACTTGTAACTTTAAAAAAAGGAAGAGGTTCTCAATTCGACTGTATGTTTTAGGGTTCCGTACCCCAAGGGTAAAAACGGGACCCTATTACTAAGACACCGCTGTCCGTCCGTCTGTCTGTCTGTCTGTCTGTCTGTTAATCGTAGAAAAACCATAAATATCGTTTAGAAAAACAACCTTATAAACTAAGATTGGTGACAAAAACAGCATCATCCATCATAGTACACAAAAAAAACAGCAACATCCTTTTCGACCAATCAGGTGACGCTATTCATCTGCCATTTTCTTAGCAGTTCTAGCAAAACTAGAAACATCCACATAAGAACGGTGCAAAAACAGCAATGTCCGCAAATGAAACGCAAAAGCAGCATTATCCATATTTAATTTAGCTATTTTTGGGTTAATACTAATTTATCATCACATTTGGATTGATAAGCGTCAATGGCTCAACCAGTAACGACTCGGTCCTCCTAACCAAAAGTGCCGGGTTCAAATCCGGACGGCCAATGTACCAATGAGTTTTTCGGAACTTACGTACATATACTCGCCTATTGCTTTAACGGTGAAGGAAAACATCGTGAGGAAACCTGCACACACCTGCGAGGAAACTCGAAGATTGTGTCTAAAGTCGACCAACCCGCACTGGGCCCTCGTGGTCGACTAAGGCCCGATCGCTCTAACTCAGGGTAGGCTCCAGCCTCTCGGTGGGGACGTATATGAGCTGATATGATGATGATGATGATTTGGTTTGATATAATAAGTTATTAACATTATTTTCCGTCAAAGTCTTTTAACTAATTTTATTGAGAAGTTATTATAAGCGATATAAAAAAAAAACGATTACAGCGTTTTGTCACAGTATTACATAAAAAGGATACAATAAAGGCCGCTATATTGTAATACTGTGGTTTTGTTCAGAACGTGATGTTGCTGCCTTTGCTTTTATATGACTCATTTATCAAAGTTGCAGGGTTGCACCTTTGATAAATTCCACTCGCCGCTGAGTTAATTCAGCGAACGATGTATAAAGTATGCTGTCCCGGCGAACTTCGTACCGCCTCACACATAACATTACACTATCGCTACCGCTACAGCTACCACTATCACTATACTACCACTACACTACACTACTTTTTGTAGATATTGCAGGAATTTCTAGGTCATTTTTTACACCTCGGGTTACATTATTTGAGTTTTAGAAGGGATCCCTAATTTTTTGAAAATGTAATATTGCCTATAGAAAACGCGGATAGTGTAGCTTCCCAACGGTAAAAGAATTTTTCAAATCGGTCCAGTAGTTTCGGAGCCTATTCAAACCAAACAATCAAATATTATTTAATAAGGTCTAACAAAATTAGCTGAAACTATTTTAACTGGTGCTTCTACCCATGAAACTGAACAACTTTCCCCATGAAACCCATAGTCAAATCTCAAAAAAAATGAACTTCCCATACTAAGGTGGGTGATCAGTTAGTATGGGATAGCCAAATTTTTTTTGGGATTGACTATGGGTTCAATGGGGAAAGTTTTTCATTTTCATGGGTAGAAGCACCAGTTAAAATAGTTTCAGCTAATTTTGTTACACCTCATATAGATATAAATGAGAAGCTCTTTGTGTAACCATACTTTTTTTGCAAGTTTTATTTGATATCTTGGTTACTATAGCTGGATCGGTTTGAATGTCAGTGGAATTTATTTGAACTGTTTCTGTGCCTTGCAAGCAGTGACGTAATTTTTTTTAATTACAATTAGGAACTACGTTGTAATTTCTTTACTCTTATGTGCTGTCTGTGTCAGTTACTGTCACTAGATGGCAGTTAGCAGTGTCAGATGTCTTTAGACTGTCTTTAGATGTCTTTAGACCATGTTATGTTAGGCTGATTCAAGCTTCAATGTATTTGTTGAAAATAGGTGCAAATTTCACTCTTTCTGATAGTCATAAAATAATAATAACATAATTTCATTTGTGAAAAATCAAGAAATAAACAATCATTAGTTAATAATGTCAAAATTCAATCCTTGAAATAAAAAATCTTTAAGGAAAGAATGCAGTAACGCCGTTGCCTCCGACACGCTCAGACTGGGATTGACTATATTATTCGAACTTATATAGAACCGGTTCAGCGACTCAGCTGTGGCTAGCGTTCGCTTCTCCAAGTTGTCACCAGCTGATTTACTTATCAGTATATCGAGAGCGCTGCTTTTGTTCTCATGTTTGCACGTTTCGGACGCAATCACGCGCCACACACTTCGGCAAACATTGTCACTGTTTAAAATGGTGTTATTTATAAACTCGCTACGCGCTCGACGAAGTTCGGTTGAGTAGTTATTTTCTAGTTGGGTTAACAAATCGATACCGCAAAACTGATCGCCGACTGACTGCGACAGGCTTCTTTTAACATTCTTAATTGACCTACGTAATCTAGTAGCAAGTTCACTGATCCATGTTTTGGTTTGATTTTTTATACTGCACTTTTTTATTAATACTTTGCCTTAATACTTTGGTCTGCAACCCGTCTAGAAGAAGAAAAACTCGGTAACAAACCCGATATGGGGTCTTCGTTTTTTTTTATTCACAATTGGTAAGCCCTAGCATCATCTCACCTGATGGTGTTGAGTGGTAAGCGACGATGATTCCCAAGACGGCAAAGGGCTCACCAAGATTCCCCAACGCAATGGGGAACTAGCTATCTTCTCTTTAAGCTAGATCGGCGGCGAGACTTAGATAAGATGGTGGTAGCCAGCCAGACGGGCTTAGAAAATGCCCTTCCACCACCAAACCAAATTTTACAAAGTAAGACTCTGCCGGCAATCAAACCCGCGTCCTCCTGATGTGAATCTAATGGACTTAACCATTACATCACGAAGGTGGTTGAGGTGGTTAGCCTCAAGTCTGATAATACAGCGGTCTCCTTAAGCAGACCTGGTTCCTCACCTATTGATTCGGCGTTGTTCCGAGTTCAGCCAGCTAGGCCGAGAAGACCTGCCCTGGGCAGCCCTGCGTGAATTATAAATAAATAAATAAATAAATATTCTGGGACAAATCACACATGGTCATCTGGCCCCAAAGTAGGATTCCCTGTGTTATGGGTTACCAGAGACTGATATACATACTTATATACGTTTAAATACATACATATATACAGAGATTTGTTACCATAGATGGGTTATGCACTAACAAACAACATTTGAAAATCGAAGCCATTTACACACACAACATTACAAGCAGTTCGCTTCCGTTGCACCGATTGCTACTAAGAAAAGAGATGCCAATTGGCATCTTTTTTTTGCTTCACTTTTTGGATGCACGTAACCTATCTACCTCCCCTTATATATAGCATATCTCTGCATATATAGATATAATTTAACACCCAGACACAGAGCAAATAAATCTGCTCGGAAACACAAATGCTTGCCCTGGGTGGGGATCGAACCCACGACTCTCGGATCAGTAGTCAAGGGCACTAACCACTGAGCCACAGAGTCAGTCAACTTAAAAACAACAAGAATTAAATGTCAATTTATTGTAACAAGGATGAGATCAACCCTGATCTTGAAAAAGGATCTTAAACGAAATTGAAAAATCGCCCTTAAGGGCCTCGAGCTCCCGCGATTTATTAATTAAAAACCGGCCGAGTGCGAGTCAGAACTGTATACTAGATGGCGCTAGTTTCTTCACGTTTAAAAAAAAATTATGGAGTTATTTTTTATTTATTACTTTTTGTAATTTTTAGTATGTGTTGTAATAGCGGCAAGAGAAATACATCATCTGTGAAAATTTAAATTGTCTAGCTATCACCGTTTATGAAATATACAGCCTGGTGACAGACGGACGAACAGCGAAGTCTGAGGGATAGGGTCCCGTTTTTAACCGACGTCAAAATAATTGAAAACGCTAAACACGTTAAAAAACCGACTTCCATCGCAAGAACTTAGTAAATTTTTGCATTATTATTTTTGGTTTTTGTTAATTTTTTAATAAAGTACTACTTACACTGATTTTGATAAAATTTATATGGGACCACACGGGAAGCACTAGCTTTCCAAATAAAAAAAGAATCATCAAAATCGATTTACCCAGTCAAAAGTTCACACATAACACACAGTAGTTAGTTTGCGTGTGCCATCCTCGACTGCATCACCACTTACCATCAGGTGAGTTGCAGTCAAACGCACTCAAATTTTTAATAAAAAAAATAAAAAAAAAAACAAACAAAAAAAAATACCAGTCGAATTGAGAATCTCCTCCTTATTGGAAGTCGGTTGAAAAGGGCCAGCGCATCGCCAAATTCGAAACTAGTGCATTGCATTTGTAATCTGAACGCGCCTGAAAATAATCGGTAATAATCGCGGACAAACATACATACATACGGGTCAAACTGAGATCCTCCTTTTTTGTAGTCGGTTTAAATACTAAAACCTTCTCCTAAGTGTAACAAACACATTTCTGAAAATCGCATCAAAATCGGTTCAGCCAAACGCAAGATAATCGCGGACAAACATACATACAAACAGGTCAAACTGAGAACCTCCTTTTTGAAGTCGGCTAAAAAGGAGGAGGTTTCTCAATTCGATCGTAATTTTTTTTATGTGTGTTCGCGGATAACTTCGTCGTTTATGAACCGATTATAATGACTCTTTTTTTGTTGGAAATAAGATATCCCAAGGGTGGTACCGTGATAAGGAAACCAGGATCTGATGATGGCATCCCAGAGAATTTCCTGTTTGAAGTCGGTTATTTTTTGTTCAAAATTATTACCCTTTGGGTACTGTACCCTAAAAACAGCAAAACTGCACTCCGCTAAATGCTTTTTACCCAACTGCGCCAGATGGAGGGTAATGTTTTTAGAGTGTGTACCTATGTATGTATGTATGTTTATTTCTTCGGCAGGCCGTGCAGCTTAAACTGCTTAATCGGTTTTGAAGTGCGAGGTGTCGTTCGATTTGTTGTGATCCCGCGAGTGACATAGGTACATACATTTTTATCCGGCTAGAAAAAAAAGAGGTTATTTATTTCTTTGGCGCGCTTTGTAGCGTAAACGGCTTGATGGGTTTTGGAGTGCTAGGTGTCATAGATTCGTCTGTATTCCCTGAGACATAAGATACACTTTTACGCGAATGGCCAGAAATAGGGTTAAGTTTTTACGCAGTCGGGTTTTTAACTTTTAATTATTATTATTATTATATTTATTCTTTTTATTCACCTTAATGGGATTTTTTCAGTAGTGTGGGCCTATCCGGCAACACACTACCCTACTATGTTAGGTTTAAGTGACGTCGAACTATTGCTGTTGTGCGGAGTATGACAGCCTTTTGCATTTTATTCCGCAGAGTCGCCGGAAGGTCCAGTTTGACTAGACCCTCCGACAGAGTCTTCGGAACAACGCCTGTGCTGGAGAGAATAAGTGGCACTATGAACACCTCCCGCTGCTGCCAGACTTGCCGGATCTCCTCGGCAAGCTGCTCGTATTTCGTCAACTTCTCCTCCGTGTACCCCTTGATGTTATGTGTGTTGGGTACACCGATGTCCAGCAGCCACGTCATGCCTTTTGTTCTCTCCACCAGTAGGATATCTGTATACCTATATCGGATACCTATATATTATTATTATATTTATTCTTTTTATTCACCTTAATGGGATTTTTTCAGTAGTGTGGGCCTATCCGGCAACACACTACCCTACTATGTTAGGTTTAAGTGACGTCGAACTATTGCTGTTGTACGGAGTATGACAGCCTTTTGCATTTATTATTATTATTTATTCTTTTTATTCACCTTAATGGGATTTTTTCAGTAGTGTGGGCCTATCCGGCAACACACTACCCTACTATGTTAGGTTTAAGTGACGTCGAACTATTGCTGTTGTACGGAGTATGACAGCCTTTTGCATTTTATTCCGCAGAGTCGCCGGAAGGTCCAGTTTGACTACTTTTTCTTATTATTTATTATTATATTTATTCTTTTTATTCACCTTAATGGGATTTTTTCAGTAGTGTGGGCCTATCCGGCAACACACTACCCTACTATGTTAGGTTTAAGTGACGTCGAACTATTGCTGTTGTGCGGAGTATGACAGCCTTTTGCATTTTATTCCGCAGAGTCGCCGGAAGGTCCAGTTTGACTAGACCCTCCGACAGAGTCTTCGGAATAACGCCTGTGCTGGAGAGAATAAGTGGCACTATGAACACCTCCCGCTGCTGCCAGACTTGCCGGATCTCCTCGGCAAGCTGCTCGTATTTCGTCAACTTCTCCTCCGTGTACCCCTTGATGTTATGTGTGTTGGGTACACCGATGTCCAGCAGCCACGTCATGCCTTTTGTTCTCTCCACCAGTAGGATATCTGGTCTGTTGTGAGGCATAGGCCTGTCGGTCAAAACGGACCTGTCCCAATACAGCTGGTGGGTGCCGTTGTCGAGTACCGATTTCGGTTGGTATTGCCAGTAGGGCACCTCAGTCTCAGTGAGCAGGCCGTGTTTAAGCGCCAAGGCTTGATGAACAACCTTGGCCACATCGTTGTGGCGCTCAGTGTACTCCCTGCTGGCGAGGGCCTGGCATGCACCCGTTATGTGCTGTATTGTTTCAGTTACCTTATGACACCGTCGACACTTATCATCCTCCACTTTCGCCTTTATAATGTACTTTAAGTAGTTCCTAGTAGGAACTACCTGGTCTTGGATCGCCAGCATAAACCCC
Organism: Coleophora flavipennella; assembly: GCA_947284805.1. Lineage (NCBI taxonomy): Eukaryota > Metazoa > Arthropoda > Insecta > Lepidoptera > Coleophoridae > Coleophora > Coleophora flavipennella. The sequence continues at coordinate 9,009,307 of OX369293.1, read as the reverse complement.
TCTGTCTCGGCAAATATTTCTCCACGACTGAGCCAGCTGTTGGAAGCTTCTCGGTCCACATGCGGTTGACTCAGTTCGTGGGCAAAGCGGCCGTGGAGAGGTTTTGAAGTCCACTGATCTACTTTGCCTCTAATGTATACGGCATCCGTATCGACAGGCGTGGTGTTTGAGAAATGGAGGAGGTCAAGTGGCGTCAGTTTGTTGTCTGCGCTAACAACCGCTTGGTGTAGGGGGGATGTATCTTGAGCGCAAAAATAATTTTGTAGACCCCTGATTTGTTTGGTACACAGCCTACCTATATCCACCATGCCTCTACCACCGGATGTTCTCGGTAAGGTAACCCGCTCAATCGCTGAATTCGGATGGTGATTCCTAAACTTGGTCAGCATAACACGGGTTGCTCTTTCGACGCTCTCAATTTCAGTCTGCGGCCACTTGACTACTCCGAAGGTGTAAGTCAAGACTGGTACAGCAAAGGTGTTAATAGCTTTAAATAGATTTTTCCCATTTAGACCGGTTTTGAGTATGGCACCGAGCCGCCGATAGTATTCTTTGGTCACTCGAGTTCTGATATCTTTATGATCAGCTCGAAGTGACTGAAGCAGGCCAAGATATTTGTAGGTGTCACCCTCAACCATTGCGTCAATCTCCCCTTCAGAATGAAGGTTGTATCCCTCTGACGGTATGATCTTTCCTCTCTCGACGCTAAGGGTCTTGCACTTCTCAAGCCCAAATGACATTTTGATGTCATTAGAGAACTGTTCAGTGCATTGGAGCAGTCCTCGGAGCTCTCGGGCATTGGCCGCGTAGATCTTAATATCGTCCATATACAGGAGGTGGGAAAGCTTGAATTGGGTTGAGCCTTTTATAAGGAATCCATATCCTGTCTCTTTCAAGAGCGAGGACAGTGGGTTAAGAGCTAGGCAAAACCAAAGAGGACTTATTATTATTTATTTTTTCTTTCTATTTTAATCTCCTTTTCAGGGTTTTTCTTTTTAATCGGCCTAAGAGGCAAGATTAAAAGGGTGGGCTTATTAAAGGTTTAGATGTCTCCGCACTATGGACGTCGTATTATTTATTATTATTATTATTTTTTCTTTCTATTTTAATCTCCTTTTCAGGGTTTTTCTTTTTAATCGGCCTAAGAGGCAAGATTAAAAGGGTGGGCTTATTAAAGGTTTAGATGTCTCCGCACTATGGACGTCGTGCGGAGTATAACTGATTTTAAAAGATTGTCCCGGACTGCCACCGGCAAACCTAGTTTGATTAGTTTGATTTATTATTATTATATTTATTCTTTTTATTCACCTTAATGGGATTTTTTCAGTAGTGTGGGCCTATCCGGCAACACACTACCCTACTATGTTAGGTTTAAGTGACGTCGAACTATTGCTGTTGTACGGAGTATGACTATGATTATTATTATTATTATATTTATTCTTTTTATTCACCTTAATGGGATTTTTTCAGTAGTGTGGGCCTATCCGGCAACACACTACCCTACTATGTTAGGTTTAAGTGACGTCGAACTATTGCTGTTGTACGGAGTATGACAGCCTTTTGCATTTTATTCCGCAGAGTCGCCGGAAGGTCCAGTTTGACTAGACCCTCCGACAGAGTCTTCGGAATAACGCCTGTGCTGGAGAGAATAAGTGGCACTATGAACACCTCATTATTATTATTATTATTATTATTATTATTATTATTATTATTATATCAGCTCATATACGTCCCCACCGAGGGGCTCGAGCCTACCCTGAATCAGGGCGATTAGGCCTTAGTCGACCACGCGGGCCCAGTGCGGGTTGGTCGACTTCACACACAACCTTCGAGTTTCTTCGCAGGCGTATGCAGGTTTCCTCACGATGTTTTCCTTCACCGTTTAAGCAATCGGTAAGTATATGTACATAAGTATTTGAAAAACTCATTGGTACATTGGCCGTCCAGATTTGAACCCGGTACCTCTGGTTAGATGGACCGAGTCGTTACCGGTTGAGCCACCGACGCTTTTTAACTTTTAATTAATTCCTAATTTATTATAAGGGCACTGCTTGCAATTTGAAATAGATAACGTTTGATCGACATCCATTGTACTGTTTGCGCAAGAATTTTAACAGTGCGAAATTCAAATGATTGAAATATATATATTTTTTTAATTCTCAATTGGTAAGCCCTTGGCATCATCTCACCTGATGGTAAGTGACGATGATGCCGAAAATAGAAGCGGGCTTACCAAGATTCCCCAACGCAATGGGGATCTGGCTATCTTATCTTCAGGCCGGAACACATCAATATTGTTAACACTGATGTTTGGCAGCAAGACTTAGATAAGATGGTGGTAGCTATCCAGGCAGGCTTAGAAAATGCATTACATTTTTTGTATTGCTTATATCACAGATGAGATACTAGTTACTTCTTATATACTAAACAAGTTACACTACAAAATAATATAAATAAAACAAAAATAATACTACTAGATAAGGGATAAAACAAAAATTAAATAAAGGTTAAAACAACAATACAAAAAGGCTATAAATCAGTGTAGTTTTTGGCTTTAAAAAAGGCCAAACTTAAATACCTCAAAGGCCAAGCGCTTGCCAATAGTTGATTTAAAAAAAAAAACACTCAAATTAATAATAGGTCATCTTTCATAAAAGTGTGTGTTTAGATGTGTAACAAAACTGGCATAGGTTTTGTTAACTGAACAACTTTTGCTCTACAAGTTGGCTGAAATCGCAAAAAAATTGAACGCTTCATACCAAACGATCCGCTGATTGACCAATTTTCTGCATTTTTGAATATGGGTTCCTTGGGGAAAGTTGTTCAGTATGATGAGTAGAAGCCCCAGTTAACGATTCTTACACCTTTTTTTTACACCTGCATATTTGTGTTTGTGTGCATGCGTATGTGTGTATGGAGTGTGCGCGGACTAGTGTGACAAGATTTGTATTTTCAATCTAACCTACTTTTTCTGATAAAGAGATAAAAAGAAAACTAATCCTAAAAAAACCGGCCAAGTGCGAGTCTGAACCGCACACATAGGGTTCCTATCATCATACTAGATGGCGCTAGTTTCTTCAGTCTCGTACTATCATACTAGATGGCGCTAGTTTCGTCACGTTTAAAAGTTTTTTGTATGGAGACTTTTACTGTTTCAAATTTTTGGTATTTGTTATTATAGCGGCAACAGAAATACATCATCTGTGAAACAACTTTTAGCTATCACGGTTCATGAAATACAGCCTGGTGGTAGACGGACAGACGGACGAACAGCGAAGTCTTAGTAATAGGGTCCCGTTTTACCCTTTGGGCACGGGACCCTAAAAACAAAGAACGAGAGAAAGTAGCTCCCGTCACGCAACACGTTTACATTGTGTTTCTAAAAGCCACTCTTTCATACTCCTTTTAAATACGAACTTTGAAGGTAAATGACGTATGAAGCAAATTTCGTAATATCGCGTTAAAATTGCGTTGGGTTAGGTCAATAATTGAAAACGCTGACCACGTTGCATTATTATTTTTGATTTTTGTTAATCTTCTAATAAAGTTCTACACCGCTTTTCGATAAAATTTATATGGGACCACCACACGTGAAGCACCAGCTTTCAAATAAAAAAAGAATCATCAAAATCAGTTCACGCAGGCGAAAGATCTGAGGCAACGTAAAAAAAAGCAGTTAAATTGAGAATCTTCTTCTTTTTGGAACTTCCATCGCAACAACTAAGTACAGTTTTGCATTATTATTTTTAGTTTTTGTTATTCTTTTTAATAAAGTACTACAACGATTTTGATAAAATTATATATGGTACTACATGGGAAGCACCAGCTTTCAAATAAAAAAAGAATCATCAAAATCGGTTAAACCAGTCGAAAGATCTGAGCAACATCTATATAATCTATAATATAATAAAACTGTAACGGGGCCGTGTCTGTACATGAAATATTTTTGGAAAATAATAACTGTGGTGGACATTAATAACGATACAGAGGCCAAAACAACAACTTTTGGAATTTTTGTCTGTCTGTCTGTCTGTCTGTCTGTATGTTCGCGCATCACGCAAAAACTACCGGGCCGATTTTGATGAAATTTTGTATGTTGGTTCCTTATAGCCCGGGTTAACATATAGGATACTTTTTATCCCAGAAAATTCAAGAGTTCCCGTGGGAAAATCAAAAGTATTCATTTATAGAATGGCTCACCACGCAAATGTGGCTTGACCTATTACAATCAAATTTTACACGTTGATACCCTTATCGCAAACTAAAACTGGGACATTGTGAATCCCAAAAAAATTATGGTTTCCTGCAGGAATGCAAAAAATTGTATCTTTAGAATGGCTCAACGTAACAATATGAAAAAAAATTACATTGGGATGGGGTGTTTTGACCATCATTGTACAGTCGGGTATTCTTTATCCCGGAAAACTAAAGAGGTCCCGTGAGAAATTATCTATCAATACTTACAATAATAACAATAGAGTACTTTTTTCCACATATTAGCTACAAATACCGCACATTTTAATCATAGCAGCAGAATGTCAATAGATGGCACTGCAGGGATAATAAAACGCGCTTAAGTTGTATTAAAACATTATTTCATACTTTTGAGTGGATTTCTTAGTATTTTTCAGCATAAGCTACTTTAAACAACTCTAACTTTGGAACTATGGCACGTAGCGATGTGATTCATAGACGAACTGATAGGTATTTTTTACAGATTCCAAATGTGTAAAAAAATTAAAAACACATAAATCGAGTTTAGCATCTTATAACAGGAGGCACAGATATGGGAACTCTTCTGACGGCGACTATTTGAGTGTGGCAGTGGCTCTCCGCCTGCAATATCAATATCTGTGAACCTCATCAATGTATTTGCGGGTCCACGGTGGAGGCAATTGGCTATCACTCACAGAGTTGCGGTCGTTGTTTGTGAAGATTCCCACGTCACCAATTCCTTAATGACCTCACTCGGAGGGCACTGGTCTGGGCCAGATGAAATATTCCATCTTTGATGCAGCCGCCGGGCTTTTGTCGATCTGATGGCAAAAGGCCGGAGGGTTTTAACAGGTGCTATGGCAGAGAGGAACGTCCTCACCCGTACGATACTGCTGCTCAATTTGCGGCGAGAAAGAAGCATAATAAGTACTCGGTCTTGGAGGCAACTTACTGCTTTGTGCCGCTGGTCTATGAGAAAACCGGCTGCTGAACCCTCGGAGGGCTTTGCCTTCACAAAGGAGATTGGCCGTCGCCTTCGAGAGAGGAGATGTGACGCCCGCTCCGGGTCCTACCTGCTGCTAAGGTTGTCTATTGCCATCCAGCGCGGCAGCGAGAAGTGCGTCATGGGCTCCTTTGGAGTTGATACGACTCGAGGATTTGACCCATATGAATAAATTTTAGGAAATTTTATTACCAGAGGTATATGTGTTATTTCATCATATCAGTTTATATACGTCCCCACCAAAGGGCTCGACCTGCCCTGAGTTAGGGCCATCAGGCATTAGACGATCACGCGGGCCCATTGCGGGTTGATTGACTTCACACATAAGCTTCGAGGTTCTTCGCAGGCGTGTGCAGGTTTCCTCACGATGTTTTTCTCACCGTAAGAGCGTCGGATAAACGTTCATACCAGTATTAAATCGATATTCGTATAGATATTGGTAAGTGTCAGGATTCGAACCACGGCCTTCCGGACACGGTTAGTGGCCCTAACCGTTCTGCCACCGACGCTCTATATGTTATTTAAGATTAAGAAATCCTTACTTAATATTATAAATGTGAAAATGTGTTTGTTTGTTTGTTACCTATTCACACTTCAACACCTCTACCAATCTTGACGAAATTTGGCATGCAGGTAGCCTGTATCACTGGGAATGAAATAGTCTACTTTTTATCTCTTGAAATTATCATAGCCCGATGCAGTTCCTGAGGAAACTAAAACAATACTCTTTGTTCGTTGAGTTATTTAAAATCGTAACGAAAAAATGGGTTGGTGTGATTTTTAGCACAGAGATGAGGTGGAAAATGATATAATTTACTAATAAGTATATCCTGACATAGTTCCCGAGGAATCTGGGGACAACGGTTTTCTACGCTCGCGCACGTCGGTGGCGTCGCAACGGAGCAACGGATTAAAGTGATTTTTTGTATAGAATGGCAAAGACTGCTAATCCAAATAGCCCGATACAGTTCCTGAGGTACCTGGAGAAAACTCATGTCCACGCTTGCGAGCTGATTGCTCGCGCACCACTCACCCTTAAAAAGAGTCATAAAAGCTATGTCCACGCGGGCGAAGCTGCGGGCAAAAGCTAGTAATATATAAAAAAGCAGTTGAATTGAGAATCTTCTTTTTCTGTGGTAACAAAATTGAAAAAAATACAGTCTAATTGAAAAGCTACTCCTTTTTGGAAGTCGGTTGAAAAAAAGGAAAACTAATACGTCGACTCGGTGTTTTTCCGAAAAAAAACCAAATTTATTGACCGAATTGAATTAGTCAATCCTACAATGGATTTTCTTGAAACAATGGATTTTGCTATGTTCCGGCGACACTTGCAACTCGCTGTAGTGTGGCCGCCTGGATTAGGCGCTTTTAGCCGACCTAAGGGGTGGTGGTAACTTATCAACTTCACTGGGAGGGATAAGTGAAAAATGTTGTACCCAAAAAGAAAGTAGAAGATTAAAAGGAGGCCGACCTTACACTAACGCCGCCATATTCTTTTCTTAGATTAAAAAAAAACAAAAATACTAAATCCGGCCAGAGTGCGAGTCGGCCTCGCGCACTGAGTGTTCCGTAGCAAAACATCTTCATAATTCAACTATATAGAAGGTACCACTAGATCCTACTAGATGTCGGCTAGTTTGGGAGCTTGATAGGAGCCCCTTTCATTTTTATTTATTTTTTATTCGTTGTTGTAGCGGCAGTAGAAATACACACTACCTGAAAATTTTGACTGTCTACCTAATATACTAGTAAGTATAGTATAGTAGAGATATACTAGTACTTCTCCGGCCGATCCAGCCGCGTAGGAGAAAGTCTGGACAGATGCGATAAGCGCCGGGACGTGAGCGTGCCTACAGCTCCACCACACCGGATATGTGGGAGCCAGCTTCTCTGGCGTCCCAAACGGGGATGGAACCGCCAGCAGCGTAAGCCGCGGGAGGTGAGCGTGCCTACAGCTCCGGGACCTACCTGGGCAGCAGGTAGAGGTTCTCTTCCACGAGGCACTCGCCGAGCAGAGTACCGGGACAAGCGTTTTGGCGGCAAGACCTACCGTAATTGGTCCTTGTCTTCGCTTTATGATGTTAGCAGGAATAGCGGCCCTCACTGTTGTGCCTTAGGGTAGTTAAGTGGAGATGCTATATCATAAACGTGGTAGTTCTAGCGTATCTAGTAGATATACGAGAGGGAATGTCTAACTAATTACGGTTTATGAAAACAGCTCGGTGAAAGACAGACAGACAGATAGCAGAGGCTTAGCAATATTTATCTACACTCATGTCGTAAATCCTTCATTTACTTATCAGAAACGCTAAGCAAATGATATACCTTCCGATGGAGCCGTGACTAAGGATCCATACAAATTTCATTTCGTTATCGCAAAGTTGTAACAAAATGAAGTTTTTTTTTTTTAATTTTTACGCAGATGCTTGCTATTTGAGCACACTAGCGTGTTTCGGAACGCAACCTTGGCGGCGCGCATGCGCGGTGCGATATTACTGCAAATTTATTTTCGCGCCATTAACGTTTGTATTTTTCCTTATGCAGTTTGTATAATATGTAATTCGTTATTCGTTGTAATAAGTAAGTCGTTATTACAAGTTTTTTTTTACTAAAAACCCAGTAAAATGTCTGAAACTGATAGTGATATAGACGAAAATTTGACACCCCCGGATATTCTTGAAACAGCAACTAAAATAACCTTTAATAATTGTACCATACAACATGTCAATAATTATTACAATAAACAATGATTACTTTATTTTGTCTTTAATTTAAATTTGTTGTATGAGTGTAGATAAACTATTGTATGCAACTGTACATATTTAGTATTTAACACTCGTGTATACTTTTATGAAACTCGCTGCGCTCGTTTCATAAACCACACTCGTGTTAAATACCCCTCATTATGCAACAGTTGCATAAATAGCTATTTTGTTATTGTTATTAGACATTTATTGCAGACTATATAGTTTTGTTAGTAACATAGATCTTAATTTTAGAGTTAGTAAAATACAAAAGGTACAAAAACAGATTTCAATAAAGCACTCTGCTGGACTCGTGCATCCGGACCCAGCGACCCAGTATTGGAGAGTCCCACCGGTCTACAAATATGCTAAGGATTCTATTGGAGCTGACACGAACGCGGACCAGCTGTGACGCCCAGCGCTTTATTATTATAGCCTGAAAGCCTTCGGTTTCCGCTTCAGCGAGCACTCCAGATGCACAGCAGAACCGCGGCAGCCCCAACAGCACCCTGAATGCATTATTATACTGGACACGCAAGTCGTTGTATGCCCTTTGCGTAAACCGTACCCAAAGGCTGCAAGTGTAAAAACATTGGCAAAAAGCTTTAAAAAGCGTTACTTTGACTTGTTTAGTGCACCTAGCGAACCTGTGGGCCAATATATTAACATCTGACAGCCAACGACTATTGGTCACCATTTGGGTGAATGGAACTCTAAAAAGAACTGTAGTAATAGATGACAATTTAGCTATAACAGTGAAGCAACTGACAGTTGTTGTGACATTGACGTATGTGAAAGAGACACCTATATTTGTCGTTTCCTGCACACTCATCACGCCTCTCCCACGCCTACGCCGTTTGTCCGTCTGTTCGACCTTTAAAGGGTTGTAACTTTTAATGCTGAAGAGTACAGTCATCCACTAGGCTTGGCGTTTGTGAACTATGAGAAAGCCTTTGATTCAGTCGAAACCTGGGCTGTGCTACAGTCTCTCCAGCGGTGCCAAATTGACCATCGATACATCGAGGTGTTGAAGTGTCTGTATGAAAGCCCCACCATGTCGGTTCGCCTCTAGGACCAGAACTCGAAACCTATCCAGTTGCAGCGAGGGGTGAGACAGGGAGACGTTATATCTCCGAAACTGTTCACCGCCGCCCTGGAAGACGTTTTCAAGCTTTTGAGCTGGGGTGGAATCGGCATCAACATAACCCACCTCTAATTCTTGGGGAAGGCCTTTTTCCAGCAGTGGACGTTTTTCAGCTGATATGATGAAGATGATGATGAACTTTTAAAACGTAGCTGGTTGAAATTTTAACAGAAAATGTATTATTAAAGCGGATTTCCTAAAAAAATATAAAAATAACAATTTTTTTTTTTAAAAAGTGGTACCCATACAAGAACAGTGTTTTACTATCCCTATCGTAAAAAATGCTACAAACGTCAAACTCTGTGTGATTAGGTATAAAATAGTGCAATCTCTACAGTAAAAAGAAAAAATACGGTTAATTGTGAATAGGACTCGCTCTAAGAATTCAGAACTGAATAAAAAAACACTTTGATTGAAATGAATAAGTAGATACTCCGATTCGATTATCGTAGTCGAATCCGACTGGCACTTTTATTTTATTTTTTTATTCTCTATTGGTAAGGTAAGTTCAAATATCTAGATTACAAATCATCATCATAGCCGAGAAACGTCCAACGCTGGACCAAGTACTCCCCCGAGGATTGTTACAAATATTACCTACCATTTTAATATCACATAGATAAATCTTTAACATTTTCAAATGGATAATATTATGAAAATACCGTATAAAAAGTAATCAGTCCTAAAAATATTAACCACACTAATTACGATACCTAAAACACCTAAAATACAATAAAGTAAAACACCTAAAATACAATAAAGTAAAACACCTAAAATACAATAAAGTAAAACACCTAAAATACAATAAAGTAAAACACCTAAAATACAATAAAGTAAAACACCTAAAATACAATAAAGTAAAACACCTAAAATACAATAAAGTAAAACACCTAAAATACAATAAAGTAAAACACCTAAAATACAATAAAGTAAAACACCTAAAATACAATAAAGTAAAACACCTAAAATACAATAAAGTAAAACACCTAAAATACAATAAAGTAAAACACCTAAAATACAATAAAGTAAAACACCTAAAATAGGAAACAAATGTTAATTATAACTTGACTGGTTTTTAGGTTTCTGTACCCAAAGGGTAAAAAAACGGGACGCTATTACTAAGACTTCGCTGTTCGTCCGTCTGTCTGTCTGTTTGTCTGTCACCAGGCTGAATTTCATGAACCCTGATAGCTAAACAGTTGAAAATTTTTATTTGGTCGGTCTCCATACAAAAAACGTGTTTTTTTTAACGTGAAGAAACTAACGCCATCTAGTGTGTTGGTATGGAACCCTTTGTGTGCGGTTCTAACTCGCACTTGGCCGGGTTTTTTAAAGTGTTTGTCTGTGTAGCATTTCCATGAAGCGATACTGATAGGACACCAAAAGTTGGTAAAATTAAAAATAAAGTAGCGAAAGAAAATTAAAATTAAAATTTTGATTGTTCCAGGTCTCGCATGTGATCTAAAAATCTAGCAACTCCTACCGGAGGGTGACAACCCTAACACCAAAGGTATGTAATCAATCCCTCTTTAAAGTTTAATTGAATTCCTTTCAATTCGTTAAATTGAAAGGAATCAATGATGAACAATCCGATTCTGTTTAATTAAACTTCAAACCATAATATGACATTTTCAACCGACTTTTAAAAAGGAGGAGGTTCTCAATTCGACTGTATTTTTTTATATTTGTTACCTCAGAACTTTTGACTGGGTTAACCGATTTTGATGTTTTTTTCTTTATTTGAAAGCTAGTGCTTTCCGTGTGGTCTCTTAAAAAAATTATAAAAATCGGCGTAGTACTTTATTAGAAAATTAACAAAAACCAAAAATAATCATGCAAACTGTACTAAGTTGTTGCGATGGAAGACGGTTTTTTAACGTGTTCAGCGTTTTCAATTATTAATGAGTTCATTTCAATCTGTAATGATAAATTTAATATGCTGGCGGAGCATTGGAGCATAGAGATTTGTCTATAAAGGAGATAACAAACAGAAGCGAAGCTTCCCACGAATTTATTTGATACATTCCTAAAATAAGTGCTACATATCAACAAAAAATGCGCATTCCACCCATAAATTCATCACAGACCGCGACCTATATGAAATATAAATTTCCAGGCGGAAAAAATAATATATAAAGTATCAGAGAATCTATTGGTGAAATCTATTTATTCACCCTGAGACCGCCACCACAATATTTCACTGTGATATCCACACAACTTCTGAATTATTTATAACGTCGCGATAGAAATAAATTTCGTTATCTGAGGCTGGGGTTACGGCGATTCCCGTTTGGCCTACAGATAGTATCATTGGTGCCTAATGCGGACCTTTTCCATACATGTTGAGTTTATTCGATAAAAAAATCTAATTCCCAAATTTTCCATAACAGTGACCTTTAGTAAAATTATATAATCTGGAAATTTGGCGACGAGGTAAAATATTGGACATATACAAAGGAAATATTCGAAAAAACCAGTAAAGTGGGAGTCAGAACCGCGCACAAAGCGTTCATACTAGATGGCGCTAGTTTCTTCACGTTTCAAAAAAAAACGCGGTTTTTGTATAGATAATTCACTTTTTTTATTTTTATAGCGGCAACATAGATAAATCATCTGTGAAAAATTCAACTGTGTATCTATCACGGTTCATGAAATACAGCCTGGTGACAGACGGACAGACATACCGACGGACGGACAGCGGAGTCTTAGTAATAGGGTCCCGATTTTACCGTTTGGGTACGGAACTCTAAAAACGGCCAAGTGTGAGTCGCACTTGCGCACCAAGGGTTCCGTATCAACACTTCTCATCATTATTCTTAATATATTATATAAATCTCGTGTCACAATGTTTGTCCTCAATGGACTCCTAAACCACTTAACCGATTATAATAAAATTCGCACACCATGTGCAGTTCGATCCAACTTGAGAGATAGGATAGGGTAGGGTAGGGTAGTGTAGGGTAGGGTAGGGTAGGGTAGTGTAGTGTAGGGTAGTGTAGAGTAGTGTAGGGTAGGGTAGTGTAGGGTAGTGTAGTGTAGTGTATGTAGGGTAGGGTAGGGTAGTGTAGGGTAGGGTAGTGTAGTGTAGGGTAGTGTAGGGTAGGGCAGGGCAGTGTAATGTAATGTAAGGCGGTACGAAGTTCGCCGGGACAGCTAGTATATATATATATATAGACCACTTTCAGGTAACTTTTTAGCTTGAAATTTGGCATTGAGATAATTTATTAGACGTAAAAAAAGAAAAAAAAAACAGGCTAAGTGCGAGTCAGACTTGTGAAATTAGGGTTCCTCACTACTACCATTCATAAAAACTATAGACCACTTCCAGGCAACTTAGAAACTTGTTAGGCATTTATGTAGGTTATTGCACGTTCACAAAGAAAAAGAAAAAAAGTGAGAGTAGGACCTGCGAAATCAGGGTTCCGTACTAACACTACTCATTAGACTACTTTCAGGTGACTTATAAACTTGAAATTTGAGATTGAAATAGATTATTGGGCGTATTAAGTAGAAAATAGAATTACTGGCCAAGTGCTCGGTTTTCTATCGAATTTATTTATTCTTATAATTTAGGAATCTTCAAGACGAGAGTGAATTAGCACTATTTGAGCTTGCGTGTTACATCCTCGGCTGCATCGGCACTTACCATCAGGTGAGGTGCAGCTAAACGTACACAATTTTTTAATAAAAAAAGAGTGCTCGCAAGAACTACACGACCAGATCCATTCCACCTTCAATCAACGAGACGCTGGGAGAGGTTCCACTAGTTACACTCTTTTATTGATGATATTCTCCCTATACGCGCGAAACGTTACGCTTCCTCATTGATTATGCGGACAGCGATGAAGTGGAAATCCTTATCTGAGTCTGTGTTTCCAAACTCTTACAATTTGGGGATCTTCAAAGCGAGAGTGAATAGGCATTATATAAGTTTTCGTGCATCATCGTCCTCGACTACATCGTCACTTTCTACCAGGTGATATGTAGTCAAACGTACCAATTTTTTTTATTAATAAAAAGATATGAACTGTGACTGTACTACGTAGACTACGTATATATTACATATTTTAATTCAAAATGTTCCAACCACAGTCTTTAAGTCTTTTGGATATTTAACATCCGTATAGTTACAATTTAACAATATAAGTTGATTTCTAATCAATTTCATTTTGTTATTAGTACATACGTCACCGTTGCTGTAATAATTAATAGTACATGGGCGACCGAGCTTTGCTCGGGGCATAATACCCAGAGCCGTTAAAAACATTTAAAAATACGCTACCTATGATCACATTGCACGGAATATTTCGCTTCGCGCCCGACACCAGTGCGAAAATCTCGGAAAATAACGTTTTCCCAGAGTTGAGACCTTGGGTATCGCCCCCAAAAATCCCCGTATACTAATTTTCAAGCAAATCGTTGGAGCCGTTTCCGAGATTCAAATTACATATACAGGGTGACGGGTAAGTAGTGCAAATACTTTTAAGAGGATAAACAACATCTAATTTAGAACAAAAAAAGTCATATTAACTGGGGGTCGGAAATCAACGGTTTTCGAGTTAAAGCCCATTTAATTTTTCAATTTTGTAATTAAAACGCATTTGTTCAAATGTTTAAAAAAACTAAAATATAGTTGACTTGAAAAGTTCGATAAAAAAAGTAAAAAAAATACAATTATGATATAACAAAAGACAATGATTCCTGTCAAAAGTGTGCCTCAAATCCCATACAAATGTTCAAGATTTTTTTTTTTATTCCAAGATTTATGATGTTTTTCGCATTAACAGAAATCTATGACCCTCTACCATCATCGACTAACTTTGATTCACAAGCTCATCCAAAAATTCGAACTTGATTTTTTTCAGACAAAATTGTTGGAAAAATTAGTATGGAACTTGAGACACCCTTTTAACAACAATCATTGTTTTTTTTAGCAATTCATTTGTATTTTTTTTAACTTTTTTTTATTTTAATGGAAATATGATAAAATAAGGAAGTTTTTATCGTATTTTGCAAGTCAACTATATTTTAGTTTTTTTTTGGAAAATCACAAAACATTTAAACAAATGCGTTTTACATACAAAATTGAAAAATTAAATGGGCTTTAACTCGAAAACCGTTGATTTCCGACCCCTAGTTAATATGACTTTTTTTGTTCTAAATTAGATTTAGTTTATCCCCTTAAAAGGATTTGCACTACTTACCAGTCACCCTGTATACATATATACAAGAATTGCTCGTTTAAAGGTATTAGATTCACGCTGCTGTTAATCTGACACAACTAGTTACCTACTCACCCATTTGTTTTTTTTTTATTATTACTTAAAAATATTTTAACGAAAAGTCCACAGTGTAGTAGTCCTTGGGGGAACGTATGGGGAGGTCACACATAAGTACCTAATCTTCATTATTTAATTAAATACAAAAAGCATAAATTATTAAAATACTAGCTGTTTCCCGCGGCTTCACCCGCGTGGACATCGTTTCTTTGACTTCGAGGGTGCGCAGTGTACGAGCCGCAAGAGGCTCGCGAGCGTAAAAAAAAACCTATGTGTTAGTCCAGGTCATTATCTGTCTACCTACCAAATTTCAGCCAGTTCCGTTCAGTAGTTTTTGCGTGAAGAAGTAACAAACATACTCACTCACACACTTACAAACTTTCGCCTGTATAAAATTAGTCCGATGTGATTACTGATTATGTAAGGTAATTCACCCCAATTTTTTCCCACTGCCTTTTTATGTCACCCACCCTGTAAAACCGTACACAATAATAAGATTAAATATTATGCATAACTGATACGATACTGTTTATTTCGGGTTTTATCTATTTTTTAAAAGAACCCTCCCCTCCCTTCATAATCAACTATCCTTATTGTGCGTGCAACGGCGTAATTGGAGGGTGGCGTCGACGTCGCACTATTAACTTCCTCAATACCACAATACTATGCAATTGTGAACCTAGTACAATTCACGGCGTATAAGTTGAACACAAAAGGCGTCCCTTTTTGCGCTCGATCCCCGCGTCCCGCACTTCGGTTGAGACCTGAATATAACTGTGTACTGTCACTAACAGTGCCATCTTTCCTACATTTTCAGTAAATTTACAAGTTTTCTTTAGCAAGCATCAACTTTTCAATAATTATAGTATCGTTTAATTGATTCGTATAATTTTGTATCATCATCATATCATATACGTCTCCATCGAAGGGCTCGAGCCTACCCTGAATTAGGGCGATCGGGCCTTAGTCGACCAAATATTACTACACTAATTTTGTATAGATGCAACGAATTGACGTAGAATTTTCCATATAAAACAGCGACATCTATAAATTTACCTTGAAACTACCAAGTAACCCTATTTTTCTTTTGTATCTCTTCTACTATTGACTAAGCACAATATTGTAATTACCAAATGTGAAGATTGAGGTCGCATAAGATGCCTTCGAATACAGGAATCACAGCAACAACAGCGTTTCTTTTGTTCACCCGAAAACCACAGGCCGGCCGGCACACGTACTGGTCAACTTAGATGCCGCGATCTATATCAATAAGTAGTATGTCTGGGAAAACTTCTAAAAATTGACTTAAGTACCCTCTTTCCCATACAATAAATTGGTATGTACCTACACTTATTTTTTGTCTTATTTTGCCAAATTTGGTTGATACTTAAGAATGCTTGTGTAGAATAAAACCAAATCGTATAACATTCTGGAGTGCTGCATACAAACACACGCTTTGCCGCAATTAGTAGTCTGCAAAAACAGATAAAAGCAAAAAGGGAGCAGAGAAAAGGTTAATTAACGTATATATTTCAGGTAGAAAGTCGTACGTTAGCGTAATTTTGTTAAGGGCATCTCAGGAAGGAAATATAATTACGATAGTTTTCTACGTAATTATGGTAGTTAAATAAAGTCTGAAAACCTGTGAAAAGTAAATAAACAATGATAGGCCGCCTATAAATTGTAAAGGCTTTCTTCTATATTGTTCATTTCTTTTTATGTTGTGATGCATTAAAGAACATTGTACTGTATTGTATTGTATTGTGTTTTTATTATTATTTTTTTTATTGTGGTAAGCCCTTGAAATCATCTGCACCTGAGGATGGTAAGTGACGATGATGCCGAGGATAGAAGCGGGCTTACCAAGATTTTTCAAACGAAATAAGGAACTGCCTATCTTATCTTCAAGCCGGAACACATCAACGCTGTTAACATTGATGTTTGGCGGCCAGACTTAGATAAGTAAGATGGTGATCCAGGCGAGCTTATAAATTACCCTACCACTAACAAAGTCTTTCAAAGTGAGATGCGTATGGACTAACCATTTCGCCACAGACGCGGTTTTTTTAAAATCTACAATTGGTAAGCCCTTGACATAATCTCATTTGTTGGTAAGTGACGATGATGCAGAGAATGGAAACGGGCTAACCAAGATTCCTCAGCGCAAACTGGCTATCTTGTCTTTAAGCCGGAACACATCAGTACTGTTAATGTTGATGCTTGGCGACAACCTTAGATAAGAGGGCTAAGAAAATGCCCTTCTACTAACCAAAGCGAGTCATACAAAGTTTTCGTGGGGAATCGAACCCGCGACCTTCTGATGTGAAGCTAATGGACTTAACTACTACGCCACGGAGGCGGTTAGACTTATACATGTTCTTAATAATAATATGTTCATGAGAATAGAGAACCAGTCGCTGTAGCAGAAACTGACTTGAAGCAGATGATGATGATGATGATGATGATCTTTATAAAAATTCAAACACCACCAAGTTTTTCACATCACAATGTGAAGTAAAACACGTTCCACGAAAACGGAGAATCATTTGCATTTTATTCGAAAATCACAGAATTTCGTCTCGTGGCCTAAAACTTTATACTGAACGACTTCAGGGCGAGCGATTCTAGAATCACTTATCGAGTGTCATCAAAATTTTATCAGCAGTTTTAGAGGTCTGTTTCCCGCTGAAATGAAACAAAGGACTCAATTAACTTATACCGAGAGCTTATTCTTGGTTCGCTTTTTCAAAAGAACTTATTTCTTCTACATACCTAACAGCAAAAGACGTGTGTGGTGCGCGCGTAAAACTTTTTTAATTTTTCTTTTCCACCGTGAATGCGGGGCAATCAAAAACAATAAACAACCGAGTATTTCAATTTGCGCTTTTCGCTTGCACTGAAGTTATAACTTTTCGTTTATTCACTTTCTTATTTATTAAACTCTTGAGTATTAATTAAATAACTAGAAAAATACTCATGTATGTTATTTTAGAGTTCTAGTTTATAGTTTTATTTAATAATCTTTAGTAGGTTTATTGGTGGGTTTTGATTCCAACTATTTTATATCCATTTTTTACGGGGTTTTGGTCGATTTAATGCAAATTTATACTTCCTTATCGTTCCTTTCCCTCTAATATGGTTGATGGGAGCGATGGCTGACTCTCGCGTTATAATCGTGACCGGTTGCTGCCGTGTGAACTGGCCTAATCTTGTCAAAGGCATTAATGACATTCAATGATTTTAATGTATAACTTTGCGTGTCATATTGTTTTCATATTCTAATGACATAATCTGGTTTATTTCAAGAATTGAATTTTGACGTTATTTAACTAATGATATTTTATTGCTTGATTTTTCACAACTCACATTATGTTTTTATTATTTTATGACTATAAGAAAGAGTGTGATTTGCACCTATTTTGAATAAATTCTGTGAATCTTGAATCTTAAACTGATAGGGCATATTTATTTATTTATTTAACAGTTTGCTGTGCACAAATAAAAAACATAGCAGACAGATATAAAACAAATGATACAATATATTAACTTTCTTTTTATTAAAAATTTGGTTGCGTTTGACTATATCTCACCTGATGGTAAGTGACGATTTAGTCGAGGATGGTACACGCAAACTCAAATAATGCCTATTCACTCTCGCCTTGAAGATCCCCAAATTGCAGGTGTCGGGAAATACAGACGCAGGCAAGGAGCTCCACTTCATCGCTGGCCGCATAATAAATGAGGAAGCGTAACGCTTCGTGCGTATAGGCTGAATATCAACAACAAAGGGGTGAAATTTCTAATGAGAGTTTTTTAAATACTTTAATAGCGCTGTCATATAATGATACAAGTATAATGATACAAAAATTTTGGCTTAACATCTTTATAGCAGGTTTGGAAACTAGACGACCCATTTACTATTACGTATAAGGTGGAAATGGATTTAACTAGACTGAGTGACTTTATAGTTAGACACTTTCAGATGACACAAGATTAATCAATGTCAATGTTTAAAGAACAGGTGTATACTTCACCAAAGACTTGTAGCTTGTACAAAAACTCAATTACACTCTCCGATGGCCAGAATGTTCCGTGGTTAACCAGTCCGCCGCGCAATCATGGCGTCACTAGCAATTATACTCTCGTAGCGCTCCCGTAGCGCTCTCGTAGCGCTCTCGTAGCGCTCGGCTCTCGTAGCACCGACCATTGTATTAAATTCTTAAGCTGAACGTTAGTTGTGGTGGTCGACTCGAGGAATTTTAGTTATACTTCATTTTAAACATGTGGTTATATTTAACATTTCAAAAGCTAGGTTAACTTGTTTTTTAAGCGACTTCAAAAAGGTGGGAAGTTTTCAATTGAATCACGCTTTTATTAGCTTCACTTCAATTGTATGTTTGTAACTTTGTATGTGTATGTCCTTTGCACTAGATTTTGGACCCACTTCAAACAGATGGATTAAATTCAAACTCTGTACATTTATCAAGAATCTGTGACAATACAATAATTTCATAATTTTATTTTACTATCCATATCAGGATCGCCAGGATTAAATGCAAATCAAACTAAAAAATGAAAACTAAATATAGTAAAAAAATATGAAAAACAAGCTTTTAAAGAACATTAATCTAAAAAGTGAAAAATAATAAATAATATAAACTAAAAACAATAATGAACGAAAAATACTAGTATTATTGTGAAAAAAGCGTGGGGCGCTTTGTGCCATAATTTTTCGTATAACGAGCAACCCACCCTTTTTTACAATAGAACTAGTATTTTTCGTTCATTCTTGTTTTCAGCTTACATAAAGAATTATTTTTCCCTTTTTAGTTTGATGTGCTTTGAAAGTATGTTTTTTTTTTTAAACTATGTTTTTTTTGTTTACGTACCTATGTAACGCAATTTCTTCTCCGATTTTTGATTTTTTAAAAATTTTATAAAAATTGGTTTAGTCCTTTAAGAGCACCGTACCAGTTAACGGGGCCCTGTTACTAGCCTACACATTCCGTCTGTCCGTCTGTCTGTCCGGCCTTTAAATGCTGTATGTAGTAAATAGCCAGCTGAAATTGTCGCAGAGTATGTGTTATTTATGATAATTTTAACTTTGTAGCTTTAAATTTTAATGTTTGCTGGCCAAATTTAATAATTCTAGGTCAGCTTAAAGTACCTTATAAGTTTCGATTTATTCGCGAGTATCAAAACATGTTACGTACCGTATCTTTTTATTGCTTTGACTTACAAGCTTGAATTTTTTCACAGTTTCAAAGGTACCGTATAATATATAACTAAGTATTTGATATTAATTTCAATTTGATTCCCCCTTCCGAGAAAAATGGTCTTGACAGACAGACAGACGAACAACGAGGTGATCATATGACGGTTCCTTTTCTCCTTCAGAGGCACGGAACCCAAAAAATAAAACACCTGAAGTTTTCAAAGAAATAATTAAGTTTTTAGCGTTTTTGCTAAAATACTCCACCAAGTTCTATTAATGGTGATTCTTGTGTTAAATGTAGAACAGATGGCCGTTGGGGCTGTAAAGTTCTCGAGTCGAAGTAGGCCTCCTACTCAGTAAATCGATGATCTGGTCGCAAGAAGCCGCTGCACTGGATAAAGGCAAAGCAGGACCGGTCAATGTGGAAATCCTTGGGTCACTTTGTTCTTCGGCTGATATTATGATGATATAATAGTGTTTAAGAGTAGACATACTCAAACTGGCTGTGAAAATCACAATCCTTACTAATATTTTAAATGTGAAAATGTGTTTGTTACAAAGGTAACAACACGCTTTAACACCTAGACCAATCTTGATGAAATTTGGTATGCAGGTAGCCTGTGTCTCAAAGAAGATAGAGGCTACTTTTTATCCCGTGAAAATAGCATAGTCTGATGCAGTTCCTGGGGGAACTGAAAAAAATACTCTTGTTTTGGCTAATTTCTTTAAAATCGCAACGGAACAAGGATTTTTATGATCTTTTGCACAGATGGTTGAGAAGTGTCATAGATTTTTTATCACAATAGCCCGATCTGGGATAGGGATCTGGAGAAAACTTATTTCCACCCTCAAGGGCAGTCAAGAAACGGTGTACACGCGGGCGAAGCCGCGGGAAAAAGCTAGTATGGTTATAATTCTCCTTGATATGAATTCACTATCCATCAGGTGAGAAGTAATTAAACGTATCACACGACGGATAGGAGTAGGAGATATAATGTTAATATAAGGGCGTGGGTTAAAACTCCATAGTAGACATGTAGTTAATATTATTTAATTATGAAAATAAGACCTAGAAAGAAATATAAAAATAGTCAAAACATAATACACTTAAATTTAAAATACAAATCATAAAGAAACATAAATTTATCTTACCTTTAATGGGTTTTTTGGAAAGTAACAAGATACGATTTATTAAATTTATTATATTATGAGCCGATGATAATATTTTTTTGGTTTTTAAATGATATTTTCAAATGTATGATAGTGCATGCGTGAAGAAGAAAAAAAAAGGAATGAAAAGAAGATCGGATGAAAGAAGAACGAAACGCACTCAAATCTTTAATTTCAAAAGAAATCCCATAAATGATATGTTTCTTTGACAGATGAAGGGAGCGCCACGGTGGATAGCGCTTCTGGCGCTCATCGTTACCACGCTGGCGGAATCCACTGATGGTAAGCTTACACACTTTACTCTTCTATTTTCTTGGTGCGTTATAATACCTAGACCAATCTTGATGAAATTTGGTATGCAGGTAGCCTGTGTCACGGGGAAATACATAGGCTACTTTTTATCCTGTGAAAATAGCATAGTCCGATGCAGTTCCTGAGCGAACTGAAAATAATACTAAATACTATTTTTGATTCATAATTGAATATTAAGGCTTATACCGCCGCCAACGACCAACTTTGTGACCACTTTTTACTTCAACTGAGGATTTTTTAATCGAAAAAAAAACCGGTTTTTTTTTAATTTACAGGATATTTGAAGTGACTTTGATTTCTTTGAATTCTATTTAAATACACAGAACTAAAAAAAAAACCTAATGCACCCTGTATTTTCTAGGTGTAACCATAGAACTGCTGCAATTTTAATCGAAACATTGTCATAATTTATGACAAAACAACATAAAATGATTTTGCTTTTTAGATATTCTTCTTACTTTATTTATAATGAATTAAAAACCACAATTTTGACACGGTTGACGTAACAGCCACGTTGCAGTACGAGCTGACAAGAACTTTATTTGCAACTTATTTCGTTCGATTTTTGAAACATCGTGAATCGAGTTGCTAATTTTAGTGACGGAGGAGCCTTAATTACACGGGGCTACACGGATGATGAAAATAACATTTGTGAATGTGGCGCATCATACACCTGCATATCGAGCACCTGCTGGCAGCTACTCAAAGCACTGTTCGCGTCGCAGAGTACTGGTCTGACAAAACATAAAATAACATAATACCATCAACACGATAGAAGATGAGGAATAAGAATCAATCAAAGCTATTATAATATACAATATCTGTGTTTGTAGTTAGTCAGATATTAGTAAAAATATTCGTAGAATTTTAAATGTTTTTAACATATTTTTTAATGAAATCTAACAAACCATAAACACAGATGTTAATTTTAAAAACGTGTTTCTGTAAACACATAAATTCTGCTATTTCAAATTTACTTTGCAGGGAGCGCGCTAGAGATACGTTTCTCTTTATTAAAAAAAAAGTTGACGCTATACAAAGCATGAACCGGAAGCACCAGAAGGCAGTCATTATCTCCACGCATGGTGCCAGGTAGCTCACTAGCATGAAGCCGCTTTGTCGCAGAATCGTGTTTTGTGGAGCTCTAGAATGGTGTGCCGTGGCCGTTGTATATATGCTTAGTAGCGAAGAAATGTTAATAGCGCGTTCTACATGTTGATACATAGTTTGTACTCTAGTCGTTTGTGTTAAGGTTTACTTTAGTTGAATTCAGTTTTTCCTTTCATACAATTTAAGGCGAGGTATTGATTGGAACAGTTGTCTCTGTCTCTTAATTTACGTGTAAAGAATAAAGAAAATAATTTCACTTTTTCAACGGTTTTTCGTTTCAATCAATAACTACACTAAAAGTATAAAAAACAATAACACTACCTACTTACTCACTTTGTATTATCATAACAAAAAATTTTGTATATTTTTTTTTAATTTATACTTCTAAAATATTAGTCATAACTATAGTTGAAAGCAACGGTGTAGACCTATTTTTGGATTTTTTTTATATAGCCAAAACTGCTCAATCGTGTTTCTAATATTTATTTATATTATATATTTATTGAAATTACAGGCTGAAATCTACAGAAATCAAACTTTAGAAAATACATATGCTAATAAATTTTAAGTTCTTAAAATTAACATAATTATTCAAATCTATCTATCCGCGTGCAATCGACTACATCAGATGTGTTGTTTGTTAGTGTTAGTGTGTGTGTGGGAGTGTGTGATGGTGTGTATGCATGTGTGAATGTTTGTTTAATTTAATTATTTTGATTTAATAACGTCAAAAACTGATTTCCTAAATTGGTTGCGCTTTTCGTAAAATATGTCAATACTTGAGAAATACATATTGTATTCTGAAAGACATCTAACCATGATCGATTGGTCAGCATGCTTTGTTCTTGAGAATGGAATATTAAATATCGGACGACTTCGGAGGCGTTGTGGAACTGCACGAAGATGAATTCGCTGTAGTAGTTCAGGACAGTTAATCTCACCAGATTTTATCTGTTGCAGTAATTTTACATCCGCTATTAAGCGCCTGTCTTCTAGAGGTAATAAATTATGGAGTTTAGCTTTGTTATGAAGGTCAGAACGCTGTATCAAACCACGGCTCACCAGCAATTTCAAAAATTTTCTTTGAATTTACTCTAACTTATCTCGGTGAACTTGGTATTGAGGAGACCACACCTGTGAAGCAAATTCTAAGATGCTTCTGACATAGGCGCAATATAAAGCCTTTAGTGGAGCAATCTGAGTGAAAGGTTTCGTTATTCTTATTATAAAGCCCAGCATCTTGTACGACTTTTGTACAATGTAATTATAATGATCCAAATAAGTTAACTTATCGTCAAGTATGACTCCTAAATCCCTAATCGAGGTTACTCTTTCAAGTGACGTGTCCTTCAGAGCATAGTCAAAATTCACCACGACTTTTTTCCGTGATATAATATTATGCTTTGGCATTTTGATACAGTAAGATCTAACATATTGGTATCACAATATGAACTCAATCTGTCCAGATCTTCCTGCAACTTATTACAATCATGAATGTCAGTCACGGGTAAAAATACCTTCTTGTCATCTGCATACATCAAGTAAAGTGAATTCCGAAAACAAGCTCCTATATCAAAAACATAAATATTAAAAAATAATGGGCCCAAATGTGATCCTTGAGGAACACCCGAAGGGATGTCTTTAAACTGAGAGCAGTATGGACTGAGCCTAACTACCTGGCTGCGATTATCTAAATAAGACTTCATCCATCGGAAGAGATCTTCGTGTATACCTACGGCTTGTAACTTACTCAATAGGACGCTGTGATCCAACCTATCAAAACATTTTGCATAGTCTGTGTATACTGCATGTAACTGACTCGCTTTATCAAGTGACTCAGCAATCACAGAAGTAAAAGTAGCTAAATTTGTGACAACAGACCTCCCCCGCATAAAACCATGTTGAAACTCAGGTATAATATGTTTTATTATTGGATAAATTTGGTTGTGAATGATTAATTCGAAAATTTAAGTAATAATAGGTAAAATGGACACAGGTCAGTACTTGTCATAGCTTTTGACTTTAAGGAACATCATCAACAATAAGGGTATTTTTTTCAACCTTTGGTTTTCTATCGTTTAGGAGTAATTGCCATTGCAATTGCAAATTGACTCAAACCGGAGGATGGGCAGCAGCGTCTTTCGGTGACTTGCAGTCAATCTGAAACAACACTGCGATCGCCAACCCACCTGCCAAGCGTGGCGACACCCCCCAATGATCGACACAAGTCGTCGTGGAAATCCTTAGAGGAGGCCTATGTCCAGCAGGGGACGTCCTTCGGCTGATATGATGAGGAGTAATTGACGTCAAAAATAACGAAAATCTGTAATATTACCGCCTTATGTAGAGGCGACGTCGGTGCCATCTTTCGAAAAGAAAAACCATTTTCACATTGTGATTATTTTTTAATTTGTGGGTACAATAAAGAGTATTTATCTTATCTTAACTTATCTTATTTGCCGTGGCGGGTAGTGCAGGTGTCGCATAAACGTACATCGGATAAACGTACATATGAGATCGAAATTCGAAAACACATTGGTACGTGGCAGGACTCGAACCACGACTTCCCGGATAGGACGTAGCGGCCCTTGCCGTTGCGCTACCGACGCTCTATAATCGTTTAACCTGAATGCCCGAAATTCGTGTGTGTCGTCAAAAAAGGCGAACGTTAAGCCATGGGGCCTCTTTGTTGGTCAAAAAGCAATTAACTGGGAACTAAGTGCAGTCAATGTTCCGTCGAATTTTCACCCGGCCCTGTATACTGCGTACTTAACCACAGAGTAAATTACACATAAGGTTCACTCTATACTATAAACTACTGATAATATGTACCTACTAAAGTCAGATCGCGGAAAGCGGGCAGCGCAGGACCGGTCGTCGTGGAAATCCTTGAGGGAGGCCATTGTCCAGCAGTGGACGTTTTTCGGCAGATATGATGAAAGTACCGCAGTTATTTAGGAATATAGATGCCTATTAATACATTATACGTATATATGTATGGCGTGTAAAATATTTAGTATAAAATATTTTTAATTTTTTTTTAATAGCACGGTTAATTGTGCCACACGATAAGAGAGAAGATACGGCTTTCATTTAAAAGCATGTTCAATTGTTTTTAAGGTTCCGTAACCCTTTTAACCACCTCCTTGGCGTAGTGGTTATATCTATTAGCTTCATATCAGGAGGTTGCGGGTTCGATCCCAATGGAGTCTAACTTTGTAAGACTCGATTTCGTTGTTGGAAGGGCATTTTCTAAGCCCGCCTAGCTAGCTACCACCATCTTATCTACTCGAGAACATTACTACCCCAACGGCCATTTGTTCTACGAGCTATGTGCCCCGCCCACTGCCACTGAAGTTTAACATTTCTGAAAGCTATGTCTATGTCTATGTCTAGCTATTATTTTGGTTCTCCTACGGATCTCCTCGTTTCTGATTCGATCACTCAGAGAAAGTCCCAGCATAGCATGATCCATAAGTAATAATGCCTATGTATCTGAAATAACTAAATTACTAATTGCTTAGTCTATGTTCTCCAGCGCACAGCTGTTGGTTTCTGATAAAGGCTTTATTCGGTGACTGCCCTGCCTGTCCAGGAAAGACATCTGTTTGCAGAACTGAACAGTACACAGGAAAGGGTGAAATTTTAGTGACAACCGAAGAGCTAATCTCCAAAATGGCTTGGTACGGCGACGCATTAGAAACTTTAGTCGCATGGATCTCGATTTTTCTCAGCAATTACAAAAAATATGAAAGTGATATTTTTTTACCTGTTTTTTACCTTTGTAAGTTGCAGAAACACGGTTCGTTAACTTTTATAACAGAAAAAAGTATATCAAAGACACCGCTTTTAAAATAGAGATTTGTATTCTACAGGCAAGCCAGACCGATTTAACCCTCTAAATTTTCTCAGTCGATTAGTCTAAACACACACACTTCAATATGCCACTTGAATTTTTAAAAAATAATTTTAGTTTTAATTGAAACCGGAAAAAGTGCAAAAGTGTGGTTATTTTCTTTACTCTTTACACGCTAGAGAGACTTTGTGACAGGGACCTGAGGGAAAACGCGCTAATAAACTTACCACTCCACCGCAACCAACATGCGTACAGTCAAGGTAAATCCACAGAGTCAGCCCTTCACGCTGTTGTCAGCATGATTGAGGCGGCGCTTCAAGGCAAGGCCATGTGCCTAGGCACCTTCATCGACATCGAAGGTGCATTTGATAAAACAAACTTCTCCAGCATAGAGATGGCGCTCCGTAAGCACGGCGTGAACCCGACCTTGACAAAGTGGATCGGGAACATGCTTAGTCAGCGGGTCGTCAAGCTGGACAGAGGTAAGGCACGTACAGCCATAGTCGCGAAAGGATGCCCCCAAGGAGGTGTACTATCACCGCTACTGTGGAACCTGGTGGTAAACGACCTGATTACCACGCTTAATACACATCACTACTTCACGGTAGGCTATGCAGACGATCTGACCATCCTTATATCAGGAAATTTCACAAACATAGTCTGCGATGTCACTCGCTCCGCGCTACGCATCGTGGAACGCTGGTGCACCGAGTTCGAACTGTCAGTGAACCCCAAGAAAACAGAACTAGTATTGTTCACCAACAAGCGGAACCTGGGTAACTACAATTTACCCAAGCTATTCAACACAGATCTCCAACTCTCACCAGAAGTTAAGTACCTAGGGGTCATACTTGACAGCAAGTTGAATTGGAGCAGTCATCTAAACTGCAAGTTAAATAAAGCTACGATAACTCTGTGGCAGTGCCGTAGAATGGTGGGTAAGAAATGGGGCCTTACCCCAAAAATCATGCTATGGCTCTATACAGCGGTTATTCGCCCTATGGTAAGCTACGGCGCGGTGGTATGGTGGCCACGCACCAAACTTTCGACTGTCGTAAGTAAACTTCAATGTTTCCAAAGGACAGCATGCATGGCGGTCTCCGGCTGCATGCGAACAACACCAACAGCAGCCCTGGAGACGATGCTGAACGTGCCGCCCCTGCAGCTGTTCATCCAGCAAGAGGCAGCCAGCGCTGCGGTACGATTAAAGGTGCTGAACCTCTGGACCAAGGAAGGGATTCCTCACGTCGAACTTCTGGACAATATTGTCTCGGAAGAACCGCTGTTCGCAGCTGTCAACGATAGAATCCCGAAACAGTTCGTCTTTGACAAGAAATACAAAATTCAGCTCTACGAGGACCCCTGGGAAGGCCAGAACCTATTGGACCTTCGGATCTTTACCGATGGGTCCAAAACTGGAGCTGGGACCGGCTGCGGGGTCTTCTCAGAAGACCTAAACATAAAAATATCCAAACCACTTGGTGCGTACAACACAGTCTTTCAGGCGGAGTGTATGGGCATCATTCTGGCTGCTAATGCAATCACTGCTAGAAGGGTACAGGGCTACTCCATTCGTATCCTTTCAGACAGTCGAGCGGTTTTACTGGCCCTCCAAAGTAATGTCATCACTTCGGGGCTAATACACGAGTGTCACCAAAGACTAACAGAGGTATGTTACCACAGCAATGTAACTCTACAGTGGATCAAGGGACACAGTAACTCGCGTGGAAACGACGCAGCCGACGAACTGGCCAGGAGAGGGTCGGAACTTGTAGCTGTGGGACCGGAACCTATTTTACCCCTCCCCTCGGGCTGGTTCAGATCCACCTTACGGCTGCGTACAAGGTCAGAACATAACCGATATTGGACAGGACTGGAAGCATGTCGCCAGGCCAGACAGGCGCTACCGTCGCCAAACGCTGGCCTGACTAGGAAGCTCCTGAAACTCGGGAGACTCCAGCTCCGTAAGGTAACAGCGACCATTACCGGTCACGGTTACTTTAACAAACATCTTTTTACCCTGGGGATTACAGACAGCCCGCTGTGCCGCGCGTGCATGGCGGCCGAGGAAACAGCCGCCCACATCCTCCTGGATTGCAGAGAGGTGGCGGCGTACAGGGCCGCGCATCTCGGCGACCAGAGGACACTCCCGGAAGTCGTCGGCAACCTTCGGGGGCTACTGGGCTTCCTGGAGGAGCTGGGCTGGCAGTGATGCCGGCCAACCACGCAAAATGGGCGCTCAGGCGCCTGGTTGCGGAAATCAGCCCGTCCTTACAATTACAATTACAATTACTCTTTACACATAAAGGAAAAGACACAGACAACAGATCCAATTAATGCGTTGCTCAGTTGGTATAGGGATGACGACAGCATCAGAAACACTAAATTGCCCTCCTACTTGAACTTCGGAAAACCTTACTCGTTTTGTTTTCCATCAAGTCTTCGATTTTTAATTCACCAAACTCACAAAAACCAAAGCACATAAATGACGCTGCTAAACTATGACGTCACACCTATTTCAAACATTTTTAGAACAAAATGTCGTGTTTGACAGATGATAAAAAGTAACTCAGATGACTAGCATTCGTCATCCCTGCCTGGTTGGCAGGAATTGCGAGATAGACTATGTTCATCTTTGGTTCCTATTAGGACAAAGGCGGAAACTTTGTAACATCGCACGTTTATGAAATAAATTGTACAGCCTCGCTGTGCATACTTTCTTGGAAAGCCTTCACCATCTAACCTAACGTAGTGGGACATAGGGTAACAGCCGGATAATTGCCACACTTTTTGTACTAACTCTATTTCTTTCAGTACAAAAAGCAAAATACTTTATTTGTAAAGCTGACCGGTACTTTGGTTTTTATCTACAAATTTATGAAAAATAAAAACATTATCTTTAGTATTCAATATTCAATATTTTAATATTCAATATTGAATACTAAAGATAATATTTTTACTTTAGTTTACTTTAGTATTATTAGAGTATTAACGATTATTGCGGACCTCTATATTTTGGGACATCAATCCATGTAAAAAACGTTTGGGATAGATGCCCCGCCAAGAAACAGGACATCTACCACGCAAAAACTTTGATCGCATTTTGCCTTCCCATGCAATTGCACAGAGCCATGAGACACGGACAACTTAGTGTTAGTTGGAGCATCTTTCGATAGATTAATAAAATAGCATGTGATTCATCCGCGAAATTAAAGTAATTACAATCGGGGCAAGTATACCCCTGTGCAAACTATCCTGGTGTTACCCTACACAAATCAATAACAAACATTAACGCTTATCAAATTAATTTCAAAGCATATAGTCTTATCATTATGCATAAAAAACTTACAAAAAAAGGGGTTTTTTTGGAAGATACGTTACGATACTAATTTTCATCATCATATCAGCCGAAAAACGTCCACTGCTGGACAAAGGCCTCCCCCAAGGATTTTCACAACGACCAGTCCACGCTACCCGCATCCAGCGGCTTCCAGCGATTTTCACCAGGTCGTCGTTACTATTACGTTTTTTTTCTGGAATAATGAACTACTCAGTGTAATAGGCCTTAATAAGTCCTAATTAACTCACAAACTTTTAATAAAATCGTTAGAGCCACTCTTGATAATAAATAACCTAGTACCTGATGGACTTGTGTGGATAGTACCTTATTTAATTTTTTTGTGGAATTAACTTCATAGTTTAGGAAAACGTGCAAATATCAGGTAACGAACCAATTTTACTGAATGAGGATTTAGTATCTTAATAAAAATTTTTAATCATTTGCATACAAAATAAGAGAAATCACGCTAACCCTTCGCATACAAGGTGGCGTCTTTTAGACCCCAACGGTTTCAAAATATAAAAAAAATTACGTAACGGCGAGGACTGTAATTCTGAGTAGCTGGGTTTGCAGCGTTGCCACGTCGACCGGTTGGGTTAATTCAGTGCTGCGCGGGTGCTTGACTGTGATAGACATGTCTAGAGTCAGTGAGACGCATATTTGTTTTGTAAGGATTGTCTTGAAAATTAAAAAAAGTGTGTGTGTCAGCTCCGACGCACGACTGGAGTTTACTACTTAAGTACGATTGTCAAAACAGGCACAAAACAGGGCTTGACTTTGGTTTTACGTTTACTCTGCACAGTTTTTATAACTGATGATTCCAATTTCCGGCCTGTTTTCATAGCTGATGTGTCAGGTGTTTTAGCTCCCATGATCGCAGCTACTAATGATCCATCTGGTGTTTGGCAGCGACTAACCTCATATGCTTTGGATGCGGTTATACGAGCATATCTTAGGTCATAACATAAAGGGCTCTTACATTGGTTTCGAGTTGACTTCAATTAAATCAAGAGCATTTTTGTTAAGTTTCTCTTGTAATGTTTCTAGTAATTTGTTGACATCATTCTTTATATCATCACTCACTTAAATAATGAAATGATGGAGTGAAAACTGTCGGACATCACTGTGTTTAAAGTCGTTCTGATACTTCAACAGTTCACAAATCATAATTTTCTTCTTTTTTGCTACTTGAAGAAACCCGTGGAAAAGGTCTGTGCTGGTTTCATGACGTAGAGCTGTTTTTTTTGCAAATTTGATCTACAGTGACGTATTTCATAGTAGTCCCTACTCTCAAGAGGATGGGTTTTTTCCAGTAACATTCAACCTCGGTGCAGGAAGGTTCTTCACTGCGACGATGGGTCCACATTAAAAATGCCACTGCATGCTTACAACCACCAGTTGAAGCTACACAGTCCAAGCACTGGCAACTATCGATTTTACCTTTAGTCTCGTCTATCACCATAGTGACTTTGTATTAACTAGCCCTCACTTTGTGCTCAGGGCAGATCTTGCAATTGAGTGTGCAAAGTCCTGATCCACGACGTAGTTGCACGTACCCAATAGCATCGTCACCATAAGATTCTTGTGCAGCTCTGAAAATGCAAACTAACTACTTACTGTAAACAAGATTTATTCTTTATAACAAAACTAGTTCTGAAAGAAAAACTATTATTTCGCCTTCGCAGGATTAAGGTTACTTACGTAGGTAGTGTTATATTATTTTATAGTACTTACATTGCTGTTTTTACATCTCTCAGCTCTGCAAAATAAAAATCGGGGTTATTTTTGAAGAACGTTCCAACCATGATTGCGTCCACTTTGGGCAAGTTTCTGCTATCTGCTTTCACAAAATTGACATCCATGATGTAGAGGAATACCAAATTATACGATGTAGATTGTAAAATATTACAAATTTTCAAGATAATATTTTAAAATCTTATTTTAACAGATCAAAAATCGTAAGACTGCAACAATGACAGATTTGATTACTGTGTTGTGACGTCATCTTACATTTAGCCAATCCGACTGGAAGGGACAGGTGCGCACAATAGGTTGAGCGCGAAAAACGTAACGCGATCACTAGATTTTCATCATGTCAGCTCATATACTTCCCCACCGAGGGGCTCGAGCCTACCCTGAATTAGGGCGATCAGGCCTTAGTCGACCACGCGAGCCCAGTGCGGGTTGGTTGACTTCACAGACAACCTTCGAGTTTCTTCGCAGGTGTGTCGTGCAGGTTTCCTCACGATGTTTTCCTTCACAGTTAAAGCAATCGGATAGTATATGTACGTAAGTTTCGAAAAACTCATTGGTACATTGGCCGTCCGGATTTGAACCCGGCACCTCTGGTTAGGACGACCGAGTCGTTACCGATTGAGCCACCGACGCTTTTTTACTCTCACTAGATTTTACTCCTCATATTTTTTTCATACCGGGCGCCGTAAATGAAAATCGATTCTTAAGGATTAAACTCCAAAAAATATACCTGGAAGTTCCCAACACTAGTTACTATTTTGAGACTTAATAATATTTTTCTGTTTTTTCTTACATCATTTAAGTTTAAACAAGGTTTTAAGACTGATTTGTCTATGCTTAGTTTTAAAGTTTGAATGAGCCTCACAAGCCTTATATTTTAATGCATAATTAAACCAAACCATTGATTGCAAGTGAAAATTGGCTTTTCATTGTCGTTTTAACTATCCTCTTAATTGATAAAAACGCATTTTTGAATGTATTTTTTAAAGTATATTTACACAGGAGTCAGTTGTGTTCTGGTCATTTAGACCCCACCTTGTATGGCACGTAAGTTTTTGTCACCTTGTATGCGAAGGGTTAAAAAAGCACAGAGTAGAGGTACCTCTATGGAGGAGAGCCACATTGTGGTTCCACAGATGCGCCGTACAATATGACTGCAGATGCAGAACGTACAATATGGCCGCCACTGATGAGAGGTTAAAATCGTTAAACCCTACAAAAAATCAAGTAAGGAAAAAATTAAGGGAAGGGCGTTGAAATTAATATTATCTCATCACATCAGCTCATATAGAGGGGCTCGAGCGTACCCTGAATTAGGGCGATCGGGCCTTCGTCGACCACGCGGGCCAAGTGCGGTTGGTCAACTTCACACACAACCTTCGAGTTTCTTCGCAGATGTGTGCAGGTTTCCTTACGATGTTTTCCTTCACCGTAAGAGCGTCGGAAAAACGTACATATGAGATCGCAATTCGAAAACACGTTGGTACGTGGCAGGACTCGAACCACGACCTCCCGGATAGGAGGTAGCGGCCCTTGTCGTTGCGCAACCGACGTTTTCAATATTCATCTAAATTTAAATTAATATTTTTCTAACCCAAATTGTATCCGAATCCGTCCAGCATTGAAGGCGCTAGAGCACCGGATTTTCCATAACTTTTTCGGAAAAAACATATTACTCTTTATTCTAAGCAATCTACGGAGTCCCCGAGCACACCCCGGACACTCCATACAACGGTCGTAGAAATAACATTTCTAAAAACAAATGACGGAGCAAACAAAATCACGGCGAAATCCCATACGTTCGAGAAACAAACTGTCACCAATCTGTATCAATCAGGGTGACGAGGGGTTGAGGGCGGAATCTAGAGAGCGGCAGTGAGTGTCCATACTGTATGTTAGTACTAATATATGAGTATATACTTTGCCTCGAGGATCAGCAGAATGTTTTGATCTTCAATACAATACAATATTCTTTATTGCATTACAACATAAAAAAAATTGGTTGTCTGTAAAGTCGGTTTACGGACGATAGTTTAACGTGACAACGTCATAACGTAACGGGACAATGAGTCACCTTTTTCGTGCGTGCAGGCAGCGTCCATCGATTTACAAGTATTAGACGTTGTCACGTCTAAAAATTAACAATAAAGAAGAAAGCCTATATAGACTTCGACACAATGGTTGCCAGGGATCTAACCTAATGACTGTACTTCATAGTTTCCTTACTGTTCTTAATTTTAAAAATCGTGGCTGTTTGGTCAACCTTTATGTATGAAAATGCTCTATATGAAAACTTAGGTGGCCCTTATTTTAAACCGACTTTAAAAAAAAGAAGGTTTTTTTTTATATGTGTGTTCGTGGATAACTCCGTCGTTTATGAACAGATTTTGATGATTCCTCTTTTGTTGGAATTAAGATATCCCAAGGGTGGTACCATGATAAGGAAACCAGGATCTGATTTTGGCATCCTAGAGAAATCGAGGGGAACCTTCGAAAATCTTAGTGGCGACTAGTGCGTTTGAAGTCTTTTTTAACCGACTTCAAAAAAGGAGGTTTTTTATGTGTGTTCGCGGATAACTTCGTCGTTTATGAACCGATTTTGATGATTCTTTTTTTATTGGAAAGGAGATATCTCAAGGGTGGTACCATGATAAGGAAACCATGATCTGATGATGGCACCCTAGAAAAAATCTAGGGGAACCTTTGAAAATCGTAGTGGTGACTAATGCGTTTGAAGTCTTTTTTTTTGTGTACTAATGTTTTGCGTAGTACACTATAGTCAATCTAAATATATAAAACTCAAAGGTGACTGACTGACATAGTGATCTATCAACGCACAGCTCAAACCACTGGACGGATCAGGCTGAAATTTGGCATGCAGGTAGATGTTATGACGTAGGCATCCGCTAAGAAATGATTTTGGCAATTTCCCACGGGAACCGCAAAAATCGGAATCTGCGCGGGCGAAGCTGCGGGCATCCACTAGTGTATTCATATAAAAGTAACTGTACAATCACAAGGGTATGAAGTATATAGCATGTAGTTACTAGTTTAGGGAAAAGCTCTCAAAGGGAACTTTGCAGCTAAGAGTGAATTATTACTAATTTAACAATTCCTCCTCGGGAGTGGCATTGTGTCTTTGTGAAGCTTTTAAAATACCCCTATAAGACTTCTTCGAAATCTCTGTTTTTACTTTGATATTCTCCAGGTACATAGTACACGACGGGGTTTTTTATTTATTATTAATTGGTAAGCCCTTGGCATCATCTCACCTGGTGGTAAGTGACGATGTTGCCGAAGATGGAAGCGGGGTACTAGTTTACTTCTAATTTCAATTTTAAAGGAAGAAGTTTAAAAAGAAGCTTCATGTTATAGGCTGTTTATACCACACTAATACTGTAAACGCGACAGTACCCTGCCTACCCTGAATTAGGGCGATCGGACCTTAGTCGACCACGCGGGCCCATTGCGGGTTGGTCGATTTCACACACAACCTGCAAGTTTCTCCGCAAGCGTGTGCAGGTTTCCTCACTATGTTTTTCCTTCACCGTAAGAGCGTCGGATAAACGTACATCATCATCATCATCATCTTCCGAGCCTTATTAATCCCAACTATTTGGGGTCGGCTTTAGATGTTTTTTGTCACCAATCCGGCCTCATACTGGTCAACTCCTGCGTCACTCCACACTCCTCCATATTTTTCTTCACTCCATCCACCCATCGTTTCTTCGGTCTTCCTCTGCTCCTGTATCCTTCCACCCTCATATCCATCACTCTACGTGTCACATGCTCCTTTTCTCTTCTGCAAACGTGGCCAAACCAAGTCTGTCGGTGGCTTTGAGTCTTCTCTCGGATAAACGTACATATGAAATCTAAATTCGAAAACTCATTAGTATATTGACTGACTCGGTGGCTCAGTGGTTTGTACTCATGACTACTGATCCGAGGGTTGTGGGTTCGATCCCCACCCAGGGCAAACATTTGTGTGATGAGCAGATTTGTTTGCTCTGTGTCTGGGTGTTAAATATCTATATATGTATGTATTTAAACGTATATAAGTATGTATATCAGTCTCTGGTTCCCATAACACAGGGAATCCTACTTTGGGGCCAGATGACCATGTGTGATTAGTCCCAGAATATTTATATTTATTTATTTTATTTATTACGTAATAAATATGAATAACAAGTAATAATATTTGAGAAATCGAAAGATTTGTTCATGTCAAAAAATATAACTACAACCGGTTATTTCTTATCTATGTTTTGTGTGATAGTTTTAGTTAATAAATAAATAGCATTGATAGTAGCATTTTAGGGTTCCTCACACACATAGGGTGACCAACGAGACCCTATTACTAAGCCTCCGCTGTCTGTGCTTCTGTCCGTCCGTCAGCGGGCTGTATTTTATGGACCCGTAATAGGTAGACAGTTGAAATTTTTACAGAATGTGTATTTCTGTTGCCGCTATAACAAGAAATACGAAAAAATAGGTTGACTCTCCATACAAAAAACTCGTTATTTAGCTCTATCGTACAAACGGTAATATATACATGACTGAAACTTGGTGTGATTATAGTACTAATACTGAAGTACAACAAAAAATAATGAAAATTGGCCAAGCGTGAGTCGTACTCGCGCTAAGGAATCCGAACATCCACACAACGCGACAGTACTCCAAGCATTGTTATTGATGTGTAACATCTTTGCTCTCGCTTTCCTGCAATTTGTGGGAGTGATTTCGTGAAATGGGACGGAAATGTGTAACATGGGACGGAAATGTGTAACAGGAAGTCGCGAAAGCGCGGAATTCTACTTTACGAGAGTCCGACTCGCACTTGGTCGGTTTTTTTCGTTACTGTCAGATCCGCCACCCAGGTACAATATCGTCATCAAATCCAACTAACCTAAAGTATTTTGTCACATGTTACACATCATATGCGAGTACTGTAGGTCTTGCTCGAATTTTTTATTATTATATCAGCTCATATACGTCCCCACCGAGGGGCTCGAGCCTACCCTGAATCAGGGCGATTAGGCCTTAGTCGACCACACGGGCCCAATGCATAGCACGCTCCATTTTCCTTTGGGTGACCTTGAGCCTTCTTATGAGGTCCATAGTAAGCGACCATGTCTTAATTTGGTAAGTCATCACAGGCAACACACACTAGTCAAAGACCTTACTCTTGAAACACTGTGGTATTTGGAAGGTGAAGATTCAGTATATACTATGATCTACGAAACCGCGCCTAGCCACCCGTAACAGGAACCGTGGATCCGATACATAGATATTGAATATTTGAAATTGAGTTTCAGAAGTTGGAGACTCAGGAAATGTGTTCAGGCGATTTTGAATTTCATATCATATGGAGTTCGATCTCCAAAAGTAAGTTCAAGTACCTACCTACCTACTAAGTTTTTTAAGTGACTACTTCTTTAGGCGCGTTGAGCATTTTTTGAGATGGGAAAAAACCATTGAACTCGCGACACTGTAATGTAATGTAACGTAACCGACACCTTACCAGGAACACTCGCAGGATCAAAACTTATAAGACTGAAAAAATTTTCACTTCTGTCGGCACTACTGGAGTGGTTAGGTTTTTTGGTCAAATAGGTAATTAAGGAAAATTCGCCAAGTGGGCGGCACAAACGTTTCTTAAATTGATGCTTAATAGCTTAACATCAAGCATCGTTTGTAAAGGCCATAAGATGGGTCAAATCAATGACTTCTATATTCCTGGCGTAAGGACCCGGCCAACGCGCGCGACTAATGCTCCCAGCGAATTGGAGCGAAAATCAAAAGTTTCGCACACTCGCGACTCGGTCGTCTGCGGGAAATTGTACAGTGCGGTGGAAGATATTCCGTATAAAAATCATGAAAGAAAGGCTAAAAAGAAACATGGGATATCGTTTCATCGTTAAATAACCATACATTGTATTTTTTCTAGTAAACAAATTAAATAAACGCATTTTTAAAGCGACAATTCTACCAAGGTCCTTTTAGCGTGGCACTGACGTCAACTCTCGCCCATACTAGTTCGTACGATTTATGTTAGATGGCGCTACTTTTTCCATGTATGTAGAAAATCTGAGTAAAATATGGAGACGGGCGCATCCTTTTGTCCAAACCTGTGGGTCAAATGACAATATTCAAATCAAATTATTGAAAGACTGTGAAAAGATATCACCATGAAAAAAATATATATATAATTAAAAAAATATACTGTAGACCCTTCTTTGGCATTAATTGCAAAATTTCTCGAAAACAAAGAGTTAATATTGAATGAAACCAACACAAAAAAATCGGTAATTTTAAGACCTTACATTTTAATTGAACTCTTTTATTAAACTCAGTTGAAAGTGATGAAAAGTAATAAAAACATGTAAAAATCGATAATTGGGCGTTCGGTTTCAACTTAACAGCCGCGTTGAAGCCTGCATTGATTTGAACTAAAAATGAATAGACTTACGTTCGATATTATTAAAACACATATCAACCTTCTCGGATTGAGTGATCTTAGCGCCTCCAACTTACAACAAAAAAAGTTTATTAATGTCACCTCTAGAATACATCTTGATGTAGAAGTTAAAAAGCATAATTTCGGCCTCATGAACGTATATTTTTTTTAATCTACAATTATCGGTAAGCCCTTGGCATCATCTCATCTGATAGTAAGTGACGATGATGCCGAAGATGTAAGCGGGCTTACCAAAGTTCCCCAACGTAATGGAGAACTGGCTATCGTATCTTCAAGCCGGAACACATTAATGTTTGTACGAGCGACTACCCGCAGTTTACGATCAAAGATGAAAACAATGACGACTACGCTCCAATAAAGAACTTCTTGTTGGATAATGAATTTTATTCAGTAAATGAAAAGATCAACAAATTTAAATAACACAGGTCTACAAATTTTTTTCCTTTTGATTTGGTGCCGCTAATTGTAGGTTATAATTGGATTAGTTAGCCCACAAAATGTCGCACGAAGCTGTCAAAATCTTAAAGCTACGTTCAGGTTTGTATCGAACGGTAATAACCTAAAAAATGTATTTTATCATACTTCATGTCATTATAATCAATTAATTTCTTTTTTTAATTAATAATATCGATATGTCGTCGTCAAGAAGGTGTTTTGTAAATAATCCAAATACATTTTGTTAAATTTGTGGTGAATATGTGGTGAAAAAGTTTAGAAAACCTATAACAGATTCAGTGAAGAAGACATATGTTGATTATTTATTTACTCCTGCGAAATCTCAAAAACTACACGTAGCATTAAAAAAGTAAGTATCGACTTTTTTTATTGTACCGAATGTACTTGAAATCAATCATTGTAGACCTGTGTAATTATTGAAATGACATACAGATTTTATAGCATACTTAAATATTATAAGTTGACATTTAGTTTATTTTTTTAATACATATTCACCACAAATGTAACAAAATGTACATGGATTTTTTACACAACACCTTCTTGACGACGACATATCGATATTATTAATTAAAAAAAGATATTAATTGATTACAATGACACGAAGTATGATAAAATACATTTTTTAGGTTATTACCGTTCGATACAAACCTGAACGTAGCTTCAAGGTTTTGACAGCTTCGCGCGACATTTTGTGGGCTAACTAATTCAATTATAACCTAGAATTAACGGCACCAAAACAAAACAAAAATTTTGTAGACCTGTGTAATAATAGATAAGATGAAATGAATCATGGTCAAATAAAGGCTTTTTATTATATATATTTCTTTATTTTGACTATCACATTATCCTTTGTCATTTTTAAAGCACTGTATCATTTTTAATAAATCTAATCTAATCTAACCAGATCGAGTTTTACAAAGTGAGACTCCGCCGGGAATCGAACCCGCGACAAAGCATTTAACGTACCTACAAAATAGACCTCGCAGTACCCTCCATTATGCCCAACTTTCTTAATCAAGACAATCTGCACAAAGGACCTTTATAATGTTATTCGATCAAGTAAGTCACACTATTGTGGCATTGTAACAAACGTACAACCGCAAATCAATTGGGTACGGACAGTCGCGCAAGTTCGGGTGGCGATAGTCTTTTGTTTGGTTTGTGTTTTTTTTTATTCACAATTGGTAAGCCCTTGGCGTCATCTCATCTTTTTTTTAAATTAAAAATTTGAGTGCGTTCGGCTGCACCTCACCTGATGGTAAGTGCCGATGCAGCTGAGGATGTGACACGCAAGCTTAAATAGTGCCTATTCACTCTCGTCTTGAAGATTCCTAAATTATACGAATTACCTGATGGTAAGTGACGATGATGCCGATGGTGGAAGCTGGCTTACTAAGATTCCCCAACTCAATGGAGAACTGGCTATCTTATCTTCAAGCCGGAACACATCAATGCTGTTAACACTGATGTTTGGCGGCAAGACTTAGATAAGATGGTGGTAGCTAGTCAGGCGACCATTACGCCAGGGAGTGTATGTGAAATCGTGAAGGCGATCGCCCTACCTAACTAGCGACGTCATCGTTAAAAAATAATAACTTACTGAGAACATAAACGAAAATGTATCATCACATCAGCTCATATACGTCCCCACCAAGGGGCTCGAGCCTACCCTGAATTAGGGTGATCGGGCCTTAGTCGACCACGCGGGCCCAGTGCAGGTTGGTCGACTTCACACACAACTTTCGAGTTTCTACGCAGGCGTGTGCAGGTTTTCTCACGATGTTTTTCCTTCACCGTAAGAGCGTCAGATAAACGTACATATGAAATCGAAATTCGACTTGATACTTGGCAGGATCGAACCACGACCTTCCGGACAGGAGGCAGCGGCCCTTGCCATTACGCAATCGACGCTCGAAAATGTATATTGTAAAAGATTCTAAAATTACATTAAATTTATGTTTATAATCTATTAGATTTTCCCGCGGCTTCGCCCGCGTGGATATCGTGCCAGCCATGGTTTTCTTGATTTTTATGAAGTTTTATTTTAATTGATAAGTTTGAGTTTTACCCCTTTTTTGTCTCCTATATTACATTCTAGCTTTTATGTTAATTTACCCCCACGTTTTTTTTTTTTGGAAAATATTCATATTTGTTCAAAACCAAATATGAATTTCTAATCTCAAGTCTAAAAGTAAAGTTTAATGCTTTGAACTTAAAAAATGACAGACTTCCATACAAACTTTTAACCTTTTTTCACCCTTGAGTATAATTTTTTAAAATACTTTCTTACCTCGTCTAAATCTTAAGAACCACCCATAAGTTACTTATAATAAGAGCTAGAAGCGGCGACTTTAAATACAGAATTGACATTTTCTAAATAAACTTCAGTAATTTTATTTTTCTAATTCATCGTATAAAATTTTATCGTTTAAGTTCGTACTGCGTCGGTGGCTCAACCGGTAACGACTCGCTCCTCCTAATCAGATTGGAGTTTTAACCCACGTACGTACAGTGTCAGGCCGTCACTCTGTAGTTCCACGCCTGTGTAGTTTATACAACAATTTAAGTGATGTTCTTGATGTGCACTTTGACTCGCTGTATCAATTTCGCAAAAAAATATACAAGGTTTCATAGGTTCGCACTTTTCTTCTTTCCTATTTTTATTTTGTTTACTCTTTGTTAAATTTTTAACTTAATCGCAGTGAACAATACAATACGTTCATTAATTTTTGTAAAGTACACGTTTTAAGCATGCTGTGTTTATCTGTAAGAGGCTGTGCAATTAGATAATAATCATACACTGTATTTTTAGCATGTAAAGTTGTAACAGTTGTTGATAAACCAATAAAATAAATAAAAAAAATTCGAGCGAGACCTACAGTAATCGCATATGATGTGTAACATGTGACAAAATACTTTATAAAAGGACGGCAAAGATACGGCAGACTAGGCTGTATGGTCATAGATACCTTTGCCTTTTCCGCGCTTTTAAAGCCTGAAAAAAGGACGGCAAAGATACGGCAGACTAGGCTGTATGGTCATAGATACCTTTGCCTTTTCCGCGCTTTTAAAGCCTGAAAAAAGGACGGCAAAGATACGGCAGACTAGGCTGTATGGTCATAGATACCTTTGCCTTTTCCGCGCTTTTAAAGCCTGAAAAAACGCGACTCCCTGGGACACATTTCCGTCCCATGGGACACTTTTCCGTCCCATTTCACGAAATCACTCCCACAAATTGCAGGAAAGCGAGAGCAAAGATGTTACACATCAATAAAATAAATAAAATAAAAATACCTAAATATCCCTACTCCTAACCGTCGTGCCACAATACTTACATGTTTCTAGGTCTTTCGATGGACAAAACATGACTTCTGCGGCGCACCGTACAAGCAGCCAAGCCATATCGTGCCGTTAGCGAATGGAATCCGGGAACAATACATCATTCCAATCTGCCGATACCGAACCTCTTTTAGTTTGGCGAAACGTCGACAAATAAAGTTAATGGATCCACCCCACATGTAGCACACACTGGTACGCAGGATGTGATGTATACAGAAAAAAAGGCAGATTAACCCTGAAGTGGTCGCGCGGGTTTTAAGCTATTGTATAGCTTTTATCGCGGGCTTTGAGGGGACCGAAACAAGAAATTTCGTAACGAAAATAAAACCTGACACCCCAAAAAAAAAAGTATATTGAGTTCTAAAAAACTTACAGTGCCATCTATCTATCCATAATGATGATTATGGCCATGGCGATGGCGATTGATGATGGCGATTGATGATGGCGGACGATGATGATGAACTTTCTTAGTGTTAATTTATTACATAAATATCCCGCGCCCGCGCCCCATGTACTATATGGTTCTGGTAAATACTGCATAAATAAAAAATAAATAAATAATTATAATTGCATAAGTTGATAAAAAATGATATAATACCTTTACCGCAGCAGTCCCCGAGTGCCACACGTCTTTTTTTTTATTAAAATTTTGAGTCCGTTTGACTATATCTCACCTGATGGTAAGTGACGATGTAGTCGAGGATGGTACACGCGAACACAAATAACGCCTATTCAGCCTTGAAGATCCCCAAATTATAGGAGTCGGGAAACACATACGCATAATAAATGAGGAAGCGTAACGCTTCGTGCGAATAGGT
The DNA here is from genome assembly GCA_947284805.1 of Coleophora flavipennella. NCBI lineage: Eukaryota > Metazoa > Arthropoda > Insecta > Lepidoptera > Coleophoridae > Coleophora > Coleophora flavipennella. Next base: position 8,967,073 of record OX369293.1, on the reverse strand, counting down.
TTTCATGAGATCAAGATTATTTTAGATTTGAAGCAGGTACAAGCTCACAGAACAGATGGCAGTTGGGGGAAGTAAAGTTCTCGAGTGGCGACCACGCACTGAAAGACCTTCCATTTGGTGGACCGATGACCTGGTGAAAGACTAGTCGTTGTGGCCTGTGTTAATGAGAGAATAATTTGGACGGGCATTTGCCAGTAACTTGACGATTAACTGCGAAGAATATAATGATGTTCTATTTTTCTGTGAGTCAAGTACAAGTTCACCCTCCTTAGTGCGTCTCCCGCACCCTGAAAACTAAACCACTGTATTACAATATAATATAGTATTGTCACAGCACTACAATATAGCGGCTTACAGTAGCGCAACGAATGTACTTACGCAGAGCAACGGAAGGGTACTTGAAGGGTAGCGGGCGGCGGGACGAGTTTGCCAGGCTGACTACAGGCTAGTATAGGCTAGTAACTACGCCGGTGGCGCATCGTGCGACATCAAAGGCGTTGCGCTACTGTAAGCCATATCGTAATACTGTGACTAAACTCTCCGTGTGTGCAGTTTATAAGTTGACAGCGACCTTACGACTAAACTTCCGAAACTTGAAGCTAAACTCGCCTGTTGGCACGCAATTTGTTACTTATCGATCTAATTATTAGGTTTGAAAGTTGTAAGTTAGGTTGCGAGTTAAGGCTTATACCGCCGCCAACGACCAACTTTGTAACCACTTTGCCTGATGCACCCTTTTTTATAGTTGTAACCATAGAACTGCTGTAATTTTTGTCGAAATATTACGATAATTTATGAATATCTAAACAAAACAATGTAAAATGATTTTGATTTCTTACTTTTGGAAAATTCTTCTTATTTTATTTATAATGAATTAAAAACCACAATTTTCGCACGATTCGCCCGCAGTGATTGACGTAACAGCCACGTTGCAGTACAAGCTGACAAGAACTTTATTTCCAAGCTATTTCGTTCGATGTTTGAAATATTGTGAATAGAGTTGCTAATTTTAGGGGCGCAGAATCCTTAACTCGCTACTAACCTAAGTGTAAATCAGCCTTATGGCACAGTATTACAATATAGCGGTTTACAGTAGTGCAACGAATGTACTTACGCAGAGCAACCGAAGGGTACTAACATGGCAGCGAGCGGCTGGGCACAGCCTGGCAAACTCCGCAAGTTCGCCAGGCTGACTACAGGCTAGTACTGCTAGTACCTACGCCGGTGGCGGCATCGTGCGACATCAAAGGCGTTGCGCTACTGGAAGCCATATCGTCGAAATACTGTGCTTATGTGCAGAGAAACAAGCGGCTAAAACATTTCATACCTACATGTAGTTCGATAAACTCCCTTCCCGTGTGTATCACAATAGTGGAAAGAGCATAGGAAATAACTGCGGACGGGCTTGTCTCTCATTCCTTATCTGTGGCTGTGAGGGGCCAGGGGGAGGGGGATACTCAAATATCGAAAGCGAGCTGGTTCTATGTCTCATTGAAATGTAGCTGACTATTGTTCGTGTTTTGGCTGTAATAAAATCGTTTCGCTTCGGCAATTAGACGCTGGATTTTAGGGGTGCCTCCAGTGACTTAGAATGTAACAGCTAAAAATGTGAATAATTAAAATTAACATCTTTGATAGGACGATACGTGAAAACTCTGGGAGGTAGTTTAATATGTTTGGTTGAAAACGTACTGATCATCGGTGGCGTAATGGCAAGGGCCGCTACCTCCTGTCCAGGAGGTTGTGGTTCGAATCCTGCCACGTACCAATGTGTTTTTGAATTTAGATTTCATATATCCTACTAATATTATAAACGCGAAAGTTTGTAAGAATGTATGTTGCTATTTGTTACTCTTTCACGCAAAAACTACTGAACGGATCTGGCTGAAATTTGGTAGATAGACAGATTAGGATCTAGATTAACACATAGGCTACTTTTTGCCACGCTCGCGAGTCACTTGCGGTTCGCGCACTGTGCACCCTCGAAAAGTCATAGAAACGTTGTCCACGCGGGTGAAGCCGCGGGAAAGAGCTAGTACGTTTATACGACGCTCTTACGGTGAAGGAAAACATTGTGAGGCAACCTGCACACGTGAAGCTAGTTATGGTTTGTGTGTGAAGCCAACCAACCCGCACTGGGCCCACATGGTTGACTAAGGCCCGATCGCCCTAATTCAGGTTAGGCTTGAGCCCCTAGGTGGGGACCTGTATGAGCTGATATGATGATAATGATTGAAAACGTAACATTTGTCATTACGTGTTATATTTGTCACAGAAACATCTGGAACGCTGGCATCGGTACACACAATATCTTAAGCTTTTCAGTGTCTAAAGAAAAGTGAGCGGGTTCGGTAACCACTTGTTCTAACCCCGTACGTCCACTGTATAACAAAAGTGAGCGGGTTCGGTAACCACTTGTTTTAACCCCGTACGTACACTGTATAAGAAAAGTGAGTGGGTTTGGTTACCACTTGTTCTGAACCCCGTACGTACACTGTATAAGAAAAGTGAGCGGGTTCGGTAACCACTTGTTCTAACCCCGTACGTACACTGTATAAGAAAAGTGAGTGGGTTCGGTAACCATTTGTTCTAACCCCGAACGTACACTGTATAATAAAAGTGAGCGGGTTCGGTAAACACTTGTTCTAACTCCGTACGTACACTGTATAAGAAAAGTGAGTGGGTTCGGTTACCACTTGTTCTGAACCCCGTACGTACACTGTATAAGAAAAGTGAGCGGGTTCGGTAACCACTTGTTCTAACCCCGTACGTACACTGTATAAGAAAAGTGAGCGGGTTCGGTAACCATTTGTTCTAACCCCGTACGTACACTGTATAATAAAAGTGAGCGGGTTCGGTAACCACTTGTTCTAACCCCGTACGTACACTGTATAAGAAAAGTGAGTGGGTTCGGTAACCATTTGTTCTAACCCCGAACGTACACTGTATAATAAAAGTGAGCGGGTTCGGTAACCACTTGTTCTAACCCCGTACGTACACTGTATAAGAAAAGTGAGTGGGTTCGGTTACCACTTGTTCTGAACCCCGTACGTACACTGTATAAGAAAAGTGAGTGGGTTCGGTAACCATTTGTTCTAACCCCGTACGTACACTGTATAAGAAAAGTGAGCGGGTTCGGTAACCATTTGTTCTAACCCCGTACGTACACTGTATAAGAAAAGTGAGCGGGTTCGGTAACCATTTGTTCTAACCCCGTACGTACACTGTATAATAAAAGTGAGCGGGTTCGGTAACCACTTGTTCTAACCCCGTACGTACACTGTATAAGAAAAGTGAGTGGGTTCGGTAACCATTTGTTCTAACCCCGAACGTACACTGTATAATAAAAGTGAGCGGGTTCGGTAACCACTTGTTCTAACCCCGTACGTACACTGTATAAGAAAAGTGAGTGGGTTCGGTTACCACTTGTTCTGAACCCCGTACGTACACTGTATAAGAAAAGTGAGTGGGTTCGGTAACCATTTGTTCTAACCCCGTACGTACACTGTATAAGAAAAGTGAGCGGGTTCGGTAACCACTTGTTCTAACCCCGTACGTACACTGTATAAGAAAAGTGAGTGGGTTTGGTTACCACTTGTTCTGAACCCCGTACGTACACTGTATAAGAAAAGTGAGTGGGTTCGGTAACCATTTGTTCTAACCCCGTACGTACACTGTATAATAAAAGTGAGCGGGTTCGGTAACCACTTGTTCTAACCCCGTACGTACACTGTATAAGAAAAGTGAGTGGGTTCGGTAACCATTTGTTCTAACCCCGAACGTACACTGTATAATAAAAGTGAGCGGGTTCGGTAACCACTTGTTCTAACCCCGTACGTACACTGTATAAGAAAAGTGAGTGGGTTCGGTTACCACTTGTTCTGAACCCCGTACGTACACTGTATAAGAAAAGTGAGTGGGTTCGGTAACCATTTGTTCTAACCCCGTACGTACACTGTATAATAAAAGTGAGCGGGTTCGGTAACCACTTGTTTTAACCCCGTACGTACACTGTATAAGAAAAGTGAGTGGGTTCGGTAACCATTTGTTCTAACCCCGAACGTACACTGTATAATAAAAGTGAGCGGGTTCGGTAACCACTTGTTCTAACCCCGTACGTACACTGTATAAGAAAAGTCAGTGGGTTCGGTTACCACTTGTTCTGAACCCCGTACGTACACTGTATAAGAAAAGTGAGTGGGTTCGGTAACCATTTGTTCTAACCCCGTACGTACACTGTATAAAAAAAGTGAGCGGGTTCGGTAACCACTTGTTCTAACCCCGTACGTACACTGTATAAGAAAAGTGAGTGGGTTCGGTAACCATTTGTTCTAACCCCGAACGTACACTGTATAATAAAAGTGAGCGGGTTCGGTAACCACTTGTTCTAACCCCGTACGTACACTGTATAAGAAAAGTGAGTGGGTTCGGTTACCACTTGTTCTGAACCCCGTACGTACACTGTATAAGAAAAGTGAGTGGGTTCGGTAACCATTTGTTCTAACCCCGTACGTACACTGTATAAAAAAAGTGAGCGGGTTCGGTAACTACTTGTTCTAACCCCGTACGTACACTGTATAAGAAAAGTGAGCGGGTTCGGTAACCACTTGTTCTAACCCCGTACGTACACTGTATAAGAAAAGTGAGCGGGTTCGGTAACCACTTGTTCTAACCCCGTTCGTACACTGTATAAGCTGAGTCAACTTTTGTGTCGTAAAAGTCGGGCCTCGTTTTATCATGTTTAAAAATCATTAAAAAAAATAGTTTTTGACTTTATATCACAGCCAGATCCCCATTGCGTTGGGGAATCTTAGTAAGCCCGCTTCCATCCAATTGTGAATAAAAAATAAAATATCCTTTAGAAGGCGCCATATTCCATTTAAGCCTATTACCAGTGGACGATTAAATCACTTCCTACGATAGGTAGGTACCTTATTTGTCAAAATCGGTTCAGTGCTTTAGGAAATACGAGGGAACAGATAAACCTGCATTTTTACCCGCATACAAACTGGTCAAAATCATAACCCTGCTTTTGTTTCACCGTAGTTGGCCAAAAAACATAAAAATGGATGCATAACTCGACACACACACACACACTCCACACCATACTCTGATAGGTATTTTATTTAACTGTAGTTTTTCTTTTTCAAACTTTTTATTTTTTCAAGAAGGTCAATAACAATTTCAAATAAAGATCTTCCCGGCAACAACACCTTCCGGTCGCCTAAATTGATTTTTAAATAAAAAAATAATCTAACGTTCCCTCTGACCCAATACTGGGAAACTTTAGACTTTTTTAATAAAGCGTTTAATGAAAACTGAAGTCTCTCTAATTTGCATGTTGTCGTTAGAGCTTCGTGTCTCGTAGACATGGCAAAGTAATTAATTAATAAAATTGACTGCTGGTTTTGAAGGTACTTAGTCCAGTCATGTTCTCTTTTTTACAACTTTACTTATTAAACATTTTATACGTGCTTAGTGGTATATAAGAGATATTGAACCTATTGCTATTACGATTTAATATAAATTATACAGCCACACTATGTATACTTTCGGTTATGTATTTATGACATTTAGCTATTATTTTATTCATATTATTTTGATTCAATATTTGTTACCAATAATTTAATTATGATCATTATGATTTAAGAGCTTATCAATTGTAAATAAAATAAAAAAGATTTTTTCGACCGCCAATTAGATAGATTCGATCATTGAAACAAAATTTTAAATTCCCTTATTAATATAGTTTGAACTCAAAATAGAATGTATACTCGTAGATCTGTCGTAAACGTAAAGTCATCCATCAAACAAGAAATACTCAATAGGAGAAGATTTATCGCTAAAAAAATTCGAGCGAGACCTACAGTACTCGCATATGATGTGTAACATGTGACAAAATACTTTATAAAAGGACGGCAAAGATACGGCAGACTTGGCTGTATGGTCATAGAGACCTTTGCCTTTTCCGCGCTTTTAAAGCCTGAAAAAAGGACGGCAAAGATACGGCAGACTAGGCTGTATGGTCATAGATACCTTTGCCTTTTCCGCGCTTTTAAAGCCTGAAAAAACGCGACTCCCTGGGACACATTTCCGTCCCATGGGACACTTTTCCGTCCCATTTCACGAAATCACTACCACAAATTGCAGGAAAGCGTGAGCAAAGATGTTACACATCAATAATTAATCAATATTTGCAAAATGAGCAAAGTTGCTTCTAGCGCTTTGCCAGCCACTGGAGCGGTACGCTCACTTCGCTCGTTCGACTCGCGCGTTGTCTTTCAAGTCTAACTTAACCATATAAAATAACCTATACGTAACCTCACCACAAACCTAACTAATCTATATTATAATAGCCGAAAAACGTCCACTGCTGGACAAAGACCTACCCCAAGGATTTCCACGACGACCGGTCCTGCGCTGCCCGCATCCAGTGGCTTCCCGCGATCTTCACCTTCATTGACCTTTATCTTGACCCAAATTGTATTTGATAACAGATCTATCAATTTGATGATAGATCTACGAGTATCAATTTCAGAACGAAAATATTGAATAGAGATGACTCTATTTAATTGAGGACAAAATATATAACTTACTACACTTTCTCCCAAAGGCTTCACCGACAGTCGATATCATACAGGCATACACAATTATAAATTTGATGACAGATCTATCAATTAGAAAACAAAATATTGAATAGAGACGAATCTATTTAATTGAGGACAAACAATATAATTCTAATCGACCATATTCGACTAATGCAACTATTGAAGTTGTAAGAGGTTACGGAGAGCTTTCAGGTTTTTTTCTGTTTATGATTTCCAAAAACAATTTTCTCCAAAAGTATTTTATTATTGAAAGACCATGTCTATATGTTCCGAGATCTACCTAACCCCTTGGTTAATAAGTTGGGATGAGCAGCGCTACAATACAAGCCGAGTCGTCTATTTGATAAGCCGCTTAGCCGGGAAATTGGATGGATGATCCAATGAGCCGTGATCAGAATGAACCAGTTGTACAGCTTCTTTTATTGCATTGCATTTACCTCATGGCTTCTTTTCAGAGCTACGGTAGAGGAATATAAATCACTAATTTAACACATCAAATCAAAATTATATTTCAGTCATAATATGAATTTTAAAAAAAATCAATAAATTTTCCACTTTTATTTCTGTTCAGAAACAATGGTGTTTTCTTAGTCTTCAAGATCAACGGGAGATATCTGCGCCAGGAGACCGACTGTTGGTTGAACCATTGATGATTAGAATTTTTATATGTCACCGTAAAATTGTAAAAACCGTTTAATTATAATCTAACGGGATCTATCTCGCAAGATTTTGAACTGTCGAAAGATTTTGAACCGTAACAAACTGATTACAATTTCATTAGTGCCATTTTAATCTCACTAGTGACATTACAATACCACAAAGTGAATAACATTAAATAGGTTAGGTTCGGTCAGGTTTGATTGATTAAACATTTAAAGAGCCCCGCAAAGCAATGGGTGGCAGAATGTTTCGCAGAAGAAGAAATAATCAGTATTATTCGAATGGGCCGTGAAATTGTAAGCCGATTGTCAATTTACCGTCATATTATAATCTAACTGAATTTAGTGTAGTGAAATTGTAATATCGCGGTTTTGAAAATATCCCGGCGACATATACCTACTCACAATTAGTAGCGAAGAAATATCATTAGTGCGTTCTAGATAACTTTCATATTTTTGTTTTCTCGTCGCTTGTGTTAAGGTTTATTGGCGGTTTTGTAATAACCAAATAAATTTGTTGGAGTAAAAGTAGTCATATAAATATTTGTAAAGTTGGCTAAAATTACTTTAAGAACCCATAACGTCGGCACTTCTGGGGCACAAGTCTCTTCCGAAACTGGGGGAGGTTAGGTCATACTCCACGCACCGGCAAGACCTGGTTAGTAAAGGTTATAGGACTAGGATGTTTTTAACCCACTACGCAAAAAGAGGGATGTTTTGAGTTTAACGTGTATCTGTGTATCAGTCTGTGATATCGAAGCACCCAAAAGGTACTAAGGTTATAGAAACGATCGTCAGTGTTTTTACCTATGATTCAATCCGTTTGATCTTTTCTAGTTTTTGAAGGTATCTGAGCAACTTTTACAGGTGTAATCGAATTTAACATTGATATCATGTTACTTCAATGATATTGCCAGAACATGGTTACCTTGACCTGATGCTGCAGCATACCTGGAATCTGCATGAAACCCAACCCCTGACCTACTTAAAGTAGAGGTATTGTGTTTGGGCTCATTGGAATGGTCTCAATGAATAGGTTATTTATAGATGTTGATCAGAGTCTGATGATGGAGCAGGAAAGATAATTTTTTGGGTTTTTTAATTTAGAGTTATTCAAGCTGCCTTTATGGCATCTGGTAACCGGCACCAACAGTTTAACGATGCTTGCGAAGCACGGAAATGGACGAGAAAAATGCCACTAATAATCAAACCCATCCATGTCATGAACTTGCTTCAGCTCAGTTTACCTGCGTGATCAGCACAACCTCACAAGTCACACCAAGCTACGACCACTTCAATAAATTAAGGCTGAAATATATATTTTAAATTAATAACTTCATGCCAATCTCTAAAAAGAAACATTTTTTTTACATCGATCAGCCGGCTAATAGAAACGGCTGAAATGCGTCTGAAGCCCATCTCTATTAATATTATCGAGTAATCTTCGCTCTTAAGCGTCTGCGCTAATTTACGGGCAGATTAAAGCTTTAAATCTCCTTTTAAGGTATTAACAAGATATTTGATGATGATGTGAATATTGTTGGGTGCTTGCGCATGTGCGCAATATTAACATCACACAACAAAGTCTTATAGTGTTGATATTTGTAAGAGTTTTTCTTCTCGTTCTGTAATTTGAGTCTCAGATCAAGAACCAATCTTGATCAGAGCTGCCAGAAATCAGAACTTCTCGTATAGATATGTCATCATCATCATATCAGCCGAAGGACGTCCAGTGCTGGACATAGGCCTCCCCCAAGGATCTCCACGACGACCGGTTCTGCGCTGCCCGCATCCAGCGGCTTCCCGCGACCTTCACCATGTCATCGGTCCACCGAGTGGGGGCCTGCCTACACTACGTTTTTCGGTGCGTGGTCGCCACTCGAGAACTTTACTGCCCCAACGGCCATCTGTTCTACGAGCAATGTGATAGATATGTGTTATGTTAGTTTCTCTCAAATGGCTCTAACGATTTAGATTATTTAGATTATTTATACATATATGATGATGATGATGATGATGTTGGGTTGTCTTATGCCTATTCTCATTCCTTTCAACACTGCTAATACTAATAGAAGCGTATTAATTGTTGTCCTTTAATTAAAATAAAACTGAAAATTCATAGCCGATAACAAAGTTGAGCTAAACCGTTCCGTTAATGATACTTCTCATTAAAATTTTCTAATTAGACAAATAAACTTGTAAACAACCAACCAATTACAAATAATTACAAAGCATTTCGACGCCGAAATACAATTCCAAAAATAAACTGCTCCATTATAGTCTAGGAGAAGCATTACAATTTCGCGTTCCAATAAATGGGCCGTTGAAATTTTAAATTTCGATTTCTTGAAATATTCAGTCGGTGGAAGCTGGGAACGAGCTGTGATAATGAATTTGCGCTCGGCTTCGCTTCGCACTAGGGTTCACAAGTGCTCCGACAACATGAAATCCTGAGCATATGAGCTTCGTAGTAAGTTCTAGACCGAGAGTAGTACGCTCTGCTCAGTTTGACAAGTATTCAATTTGACAACACGGTATTCAACGCGTAATTCCTTTCTTATTGTAATTTGGTAAACTCGATAGACGAAAATATCTGTAATGTGAAAAGTAAAGTAATAATTGCGAAATGCACTTCCTCACGATGGCCGTATTATATCTCACGGTTAACTAAACCACTTTACGCTTATTTAATAAGTTACATGTACTTACGTATTTTTGTAAATATTTTTTTACCATTCAATATTCGACCGAAAACTGAAAGAAAAACATGTTTTGTTCTGTAACTGAACCGTCTGCCTGTCTCCAATAACAAACAGTATGTCTAATCTATTGATGGTGCCCAAGATACAGGCTGTGCTTAGTTTGTGACCAATATGTACAGACACTGTGAAAATTTCTGTATAAAATATTTTTTTTGTATTTTGTTTTTTTATTGTATATTTTGTATTTGTATTACTTATACTAACATTGGAGTGTCTAGTCCGCGCTTCTCAGATCAATAATACTACAAACACAGAAATAGGCATCATATTATCTGTATTATATTTACATTTTTGTGACTACTAATCAACTGTTTTAGAATATAATATTTAAATTAAACATTAAAACTTGGTGGACCGATGGCCTGGTGAAAGTCATCGCAGAAATCCTTGGGGAAGACCTATGTCCTGCAGTGGACGTCCTTTGGCTGATATAATGATGATGATGAAACATTGAAAATGGCTTGCCTGTACATACATAGGGGCCAAGCCATTACTACTGGAACATAACATGGAAACTTTGTTCTCACAATTTAAAGATAAGATATTAAAATAAATGTTTATGAAAAATGGAACGACCATTTTTCATAAACCTTTATAAACCATAAGCCGATACGTTTGTAAAGAGAGCCCAAAAAAATTTACACTTATTAAAAAAGTGATAAAACAAAGATTTCGCTTTTAAAAATCGCCTTGTTTAAAGAGAAGAAAATTCCCTGTCTCCTGGTCTAACCTAAGCTCGTGTATTAAAGAGGCCCCACTCAAGTGACGCGATGAAGATTGTGGCGGCAAGTTTATGCGCGCCCAAGTTAAATAATGTTTGGTAAATTACACCCCCCTAGCTCCCGCACTATCCTGCCTGCCGTGTAACAGCTCCAAGTAAACATACTGAGTCAACGTTATTACGCGAATATGTCGACTGGATTAAAATTTCCAACAAAATGAACAGCAGCGCAACGTTTTTGAAGTTAAATGTGTTATTTTGATGAAGCCACATGTTTTAACACGCATTATATTAGCTTCACCTGTATGTATGTATGTTTGTAGGCAGTTTATGATTGTCATCGCTAACCAATATCCCCACTACTGGGGAAGAGGTCTTTTCTCGAAATAAATTATTTTGTGATTTTATACAGCGTTAGAAGATAAAATAAAAGTTAAAAAAACTGGCCAAGTGCGAATCGGACTAGCACTCCGAGGGTTCTGTACCACCATACCTCTCCACACAATTACATAGTATAATGATTAATGACAATGATACCTATTCACATTACAAGCAATTTACGTCAACGCGAGCGACAAAAATATGTTTTTTTTTGTCATTCAGTTCGGACTCCTTAGCGCGAGTACGACTCACACTTGGCCCATTTTTATTATTTGTTGTTTCATTAGTGTATTATTACTATAATAATACCAAGATAGATCTGTATCTATTAAACTTCTAAAGACCATTTAAAGACCCCGCTTATTTTTTCACTTCTTGAAATTTTTTGTATTAATTTTATTCTCTTATAGCGGCAATAAAAAAAATTATGTGAAAATTTGAACTGTCCACCTATTTCATGAAATACAGCCCGCTGACAGACGGACAGACGGACGGACAGACGGCGGAGGCTTAGTAGTAGGGTCCCGCTGTTCACCCGTTGTATGTACGGAAACCGAAAAACTAAAAAGTATGAAAACAATCGTTTCCTGTCTGAAATCATAGCCTTTATTTTCCCTTCATACCGATGGTCGGAAGCCATTGTGATAGGTACCTAGGTACTTATGCTATTTTTGATAACGACATGAGTACAAAGGCACCACCTTTGCCAAACAATGATACATACATACATACATACATATACAGGTGTAACAAAATAGGTGTAGGACCCGTTAACTAGGGTTTCTTTCTACTCATTACACTGAACGACTTTCTCAAAAGAACTCATAGTCAATTCTCAAAAATAATTTGGCACCATTTTTTTACATCTTCATACAAAAATGTACAAAATTGGTCAGACAGCTGATCGTTTTTTTTTAATTCACAATTGGTAAACCCTTGACAACATCTCACCTGGTGGTAAGTGACGATGTTGCCGAAGATCGAAGCGGGCTTACCAAGATTCCCCAACGCAATGGGGAACTGGCTATCTTATCTTCATGCCGGAACACACCAATGATATCAACATTGATATTTGGCGGAGACTTAGATAAGATGGTGGTAGCTAGCCAGGCAGGCTTAGAAAATGCCCTACCACCAACCAAACCGAGTCTTACAATTGACCCCGCCGGGAATCGAACCCGCGACCTCCTGTGTAAAGCCAGTGAACTTTGCCACTGAGCTACGGAGGCGGTAAAATTTTGTATGAAAAGTGTTTTTTTTTTGCGATTTCAGAGAAGTCTTAGAACATAAGTTGTTCAGTATGATGAGTAGAACCCCCAGTTAACGGGACCGACACCAATTTCGTTACACCCTGTATATACATTTTTCGTAGTCGGGTAAAAGGACACAAAAACACAGTTATTTTCTTTGTCCGAGACGAAACCGCAAAAATTATGAGTGTCGGACACAATAATAACACAAAAATTATAAGTGTACAAGGACACTTGAAAGGCAAAAGGCTTTTTCCTACTTCACGATGGCCCTTGAAACACACAATCCGCACAATGTAAGACAAAAGAAGTAAAAGAAAAAGAAAACACTTGGATAAAGGATCTAGGTCGAAATATAATATTTTGGAGGTAAGATGAGAAGGGCACGATGGGTGCGGGGTAGGTATACCTAAGCCCTTGGTGCCTTGGCATCATCCTTACTAATATGAATAGCTGTCCCGGCGAACTTCGTACCGCCTCACACTACACTTCACTACACTACACTGCACTACACTACACTACAGTACACTACACTACACTACCGCTACCGCTACCGCTACACTACCACTACACTATCACTACCACTACCATTACCACTACCACTTCACTACCACTACACTACCACTACCACTACCAGTACTAGTACCACTACCACTACCAATACAACATCATTACCATTACCAGTACCAATCACTACCACTACCATTACCACTATCACTACCACTACCAGTACTAGTACCACTACCACTACCACTACCACTCTACACTACCACTACCACTAACAGTACTAGTACCACTACCACCACCACTACCATTACCACTACCACTACCAGAATAAGTACCACTACCATTACCACTACCACTACCAGAATTAGTACCACTACCACTACACTACCACTACCACTACCAGTACTAGTACCACTACAACTACCACTACCAGTACCAATACTATTACCAGTACCAATCACTACCACTACCATTACCACTACCACTATCACTATCACTACCAGTACTAGTACCACTACCACTACCATTACCACTACCACTACCACTACCAATACCACTACCACTACCACTACCACTACCACTACCACTACCATTACCAGTACCAATCACTACCACTACCACTACCATTACCAGTACCAATCACTACCACTACCATTATCACTACCACTACCAGTACTAGTACTAGTACCACTACCACTACCACTACCATTACCACTACCACTACCACTTCCACTACCACTACCACTACACTACACTACTTTTTGTAGATATTGCAGGAATTTTTAGGTCATTTTTTACACCTTGGGTTACATTATTTGAGTTTTAGTAAGGATCCCTAATTTTTTGAAAATATAATACAGCCTATATAGCAACCGCGGATAGTTTAGCTTCCCAACGGTTAAAGAATTTTTCAAATCGGTCCAGTAGTTTCAGAGCCTATTCAAAACAAAAAACAAACAATCAAATCTTTCCTCTTTATAATATTATTAGTAGTATTAGTTATATTAGTAGGTATAGATAAACGCGAAAGTTTTTTTTGTATGAATGTATGGATGTCTGTTACTCTTTCACGCCACAACAGATAAACGGATCTGGATAGGTAGGTGTAACTGGATTAACATTATATAGGCTACTTTTTTCCACGCTCGCGTACTGCGCATCCTCGAACACAGTCCTAGAAACTATGTTCACGAGAGCGAAGCCAGTGGCAAAAGCTAAGTAGTCTATTATATTTTATTACTATAGTTTGTTCGAGGATTTAGCTGCAGCCCGCAGTACACCCGAACAGAGTTTTGGAAATGTATTAAAGGATAAAACAATTTTACAAAAAAAAAAAGGTAGGTATCATTTTATTTAGAATTTAACATTAATTTTAATCACTTTCACTGCTGGACGAAGTATATTCATAATGGTCGCCTACATTAATAATTTAAGACTGAACAAGATTCTCGCAACCCCGTGCGGGTGTAACGTCAGCGGCGGCGTCGCGATTGAAGTCAGAGCGGTCTTTTTGTCGGTACCGTTTGACGTGAACCAGCTCAAAGGCGCGGTTAATTGAACGCCCGTCCGTAAAATTAGCAACTCGATTCACTATGTTTCAAATATCGAACGAAATACCTAGCTTGGAAATAGAGTTCTTGTCAGCTCGTACTGCACAGCGTGGCTGCTACGTCAATTCGCTGCGGACGAATCGTGCAAAAAATGTGGTTTTTAATTCATTATAAAATAAAATAAGATGAATTTCCAAAAAGTAAGAAAACACTTTAATTTATTGTTTCAATTAGTTATTATAATGATTTGATTAAAATTTCAGCAGTTCTATGGTTACAACTAGAAAAAAAGGTTGCATTAGAAATTTTTTTTTTTAGTTCTGTGTATTTAAATAGAACTCGAGGAAATCAAAATCACTCTTCATATTCTGTAAATTACAAAACAATCAAAAAAAAGTTTTTTGGAGTTTACTCCTTAAGAATCGATTTGCATATAAGGCACCCGGTATGAAAAAAATATGAGGAGTAAAATCTAGTGATCGAAAACGTAGTTTGTTATATTTTCTTTGCGCGTTACGTTTTTACGCGCAACCTATTGTGCGCACCTCTGTCACGTGATACAAAACAGTCAGGCTGAATCTAAGATGACGTTCTGTCATTGTTGCAGTCTTAAGGCGTGTCTCCTGCGCCCGCTTTTTTGAAACATTACACAGAAAACATGAAACAAAAACATTTGTTTTCATACTCAAGCCGTCTCCTGCTACAGGGAAATGTTTCTGAAACAAAAAATGTGCGCGACACGGCAGTTGTAGAAAAATGAAACAAATCCTTCCCCTCTCCACCCGCGCGGGGAGTATAATTTGAAACGCTAACTATCGTTTCGAGCCGATCTCTTTTGTCGCGTTTCATAATTAAATTCTTTTTTGATGTCGTTGCTCTATGGTATTTGAATTTGAAAATAGTTGTTATTTTTTGACAAGAGAAAAACAAAGGTTGATCGTGATCCCGTCTACAGTCATGCGAATTTAAATTTTTTGGATAAATTGTTTTATAAGTTGTTGTTGAGGCCCACAATTTTATTCTGTGGTAAGTAATTTGTATAAGGAAACCGCTTTGCGTGTATTTTTGGTACTGCGGCGAACTACATTTATATATCTCCGTAGGGTTTCATCCACCCCCCTGCGAGGTTGACGTCCCGACGGTTTTCCTCATTAAGGATTAATCCTGAGATGGAGCTGTGCTGACCACCAGCCAGTCCTTTCACTGCCCGCCCAGCTGCTTGCCAAGGGAAGTGAATATTATTTTATCTTTTGTCCCGAGCGTCTCTCTAACTCTTTGACTTTTCTGCCTTCCTAGAAGATTTCCTGCATCCAGTTTCTAACCATTAATTATTTATTTTAAATTTTAAAGGTGTTTTGTATCTGATACGTGTTATGTTAGAAAAATAGGGTAATTCAGACCAAAGCGAAATTTAATTATTTTAGAGCTTAGTAATTTATTTAAGTACCAAAGGGGCGGTAACGATCGTTGCCTACCGGCATTCTATAAAATAACTTTTTATATACTAATAAAATTGTAACTTTAAATTTATTTCCGATATTTGCCCATAAATAAAGTAGGTCATTGTTTTAAATTTTCAACACGGTCAACCAATGTAATCACACCTTTTTTTTATACTCATATTGTTTATTGTTCCTTCCTTTTAAAATAATCATAAAATACATATATTCTAATTTACCCCATAACTTTTTTTTCTTAAAACTCCGTTTAGGCCCGAACCTCTAAATCTTACGTATCATATGTGGCAAACTCCGTAAGGGTTTTTATCCCCAGTTCCCATTATTTTTGTCACAAATTGTACTGTATCTGTGTATTGTTTTGCAAAACAGGTCGGAGGAGACGCGCCTTTACTATTTTTGATCTGTATATATAATTTCAGTATATTTATAATATAAAATATTTATGATTATGAATATACTGAAAATTTGTGATATTTTACAATCTCCATCGTATAATTTGGTATTCCACTCCATCATGGATGTCAATTTTGTAAAAGCAGATAGCAGAAACTTGCCCAAAGTGTACGCAATCAAGGATTGAAATGTTCTTCAAAAATAACCCCGATTTTTATTCTGCAGAGCTGAGAAATGTAAAAACAGCAATGTAAGTACTATAAAATAATATAACACTAACTACGTAAGTAACCTTAATCCTGCGAAGGCAAAATAATGGTCTTTCTTTCAATTGTAGTTTTTTAGGTTATAAAGAATAAATTTTGTTTACAGTAAGTAATTAGTTTGCATTTTCAGGGCTGCACGAGAATCTTATGGTGACGATGCTATTGGGTACGTGCAACTACATCGTGGATTCAATTGCAAGATCTGCCCAGAGCACAAATTGCGGGCTTGTTCATACAGAGTCACTATGGTGATAGACGAGACTAAAGGTGAAATCGTCAGTTGCCAGTACTTGGACTGTGCAGGTTCAACTGGTCGTTGTAAGCATGCAGTGACATTTTTAATGTGGACCCATCGTCGCAGTCTTCCTGCACCGAGGTTGAATGTTACTGGAAAAACCCATCCTCTCGAGAGTAGGGACTACTATAAAATACGTCACTGTAGATCAAATTTGCAAAAAACCAGCTCCACATCATGAAACAAGCACAGACCTTTTCCACAAGTTTCTTCAAGAAGCAAAAAAGAAGAAAATTATGAATTGTGAACTGTTGAAGTATCAGAACGACTTTAAACACAGTGATGTTAGAAATTTTTCACTTTATCATTTCCTTATTCAAGCGAGTGATGATATAAAGAATGATGTCCACAAATTACTAGAAACATTACAAGAGAAACTTAACAAAAATGCTCTTGATTTAATTGAAGAGTCAACTTGAAATCAATGTAAGAGCCCTTTATGGTATGACCTAAGATATGCTTGTATAACCGCATCCATAGCATATTAGGTTAGTTGCTGCCAAACACCAGATGGATCATTAGTAGCAGCGATCATGGGAGCTAAAACACCTGACACATCAGCTAAGAAAAGAGGCCGGAAGTTGGAATCATCCATCAGTTATAAAAACTGTGCAGAGTAAACTTAAAACCAAAGTCAAGCCCTGTTTTGTGCCTGTTTAGACAATCGTACTTAAGAAGTAAACTCCAGTCGTGCGTCGGAGCTGACACACACACTTTTTTTTTACTGGTGTAATTTTTTTAGTATCAATTTATTACATAAACATCTCGCACCCCAAAGACTATATGGTCCTTTAATCAGAAGGAGCACACAAAAACAGTAAATAATTTTGTTCTTAGTTAAAGGAAAAAGTAGTTATAAAGTTGGTCTTTGGCGGCAGTATAAACCTCAAGTCCACCACCGTTGCCTACCAACAGAACAAGAACAGACCTAGCCAGATACGACCTGCAGAAAATGAAAAGTGCCACGAAAAAAAATATTTATAGAGGCTACTTTATTCTCCAATAATACTGAATATAAAAACCCACAACCCTACAATTTTACGCGCCATCAAAATAATCTTGTGGCAACACATTGGCCCCTCTAAAACCCAAGATTATTATTCATGGCAACACCGCCTACATCGGCCACCACTTTGGTTTCTATTAAACCAGAATTCACTTTTATCTTAACCCTAGCGAGGATAACCATATATACAGGCCCGTAGCTAGGATAAGCCACGAAATGTCAAGGTATTTTTTTTAAAGCTTGCAATAATCCTTGTCATGTTGCTATTTTTTGCCAATATTCTATTCTAATTTTCATTAACTTAGGCACTTTATTATAGTATGTCAGCTGCCCAAACGGTGACCCAGCTTGAAGCCGCTCATAATCCTTCGAAAAATATTTCAAAACCCTTAGTTTCAAAGTTTGTTGTAATTCGGACCATTATAATGGTTTAGCAGCTAGAGAAAGCGTGACCGATGGACCGACTGATAAACGGACGTTTTTGGCATATTTTTTTTTATTTGTACTAGTGAGTGATAACGGTGCGAATCCTGCCACGTACCAATGTTACTTCTAATTTAGATTTCATATGTACGTTTATACGACGCTCTTACGGTGAAGGAAAACATCGTAAGGAAACCTGCACACGCCTGCGAGGAAACTCGCAGGTTGGGTGTGAAGTCGACCAACCCGCACTGGGCCCGCGAGGTTGACTAAGGCCCGATCGCCCTAATTCAAGATAGCCTCGAGCCCCTCGGTGGGGACGTATATGAGCTGATATGATGAGTGATAAACACATTTTGGGTAAAATTAGAAAGTCGTCTTTTTTTATGACGATATAATACTTTCGCTTGTCTAGAGCCCTAGATTAGACAGGACTCCCAGTTCACTCCGAGGCCTTACCTAACTACAGACCTGTTAACCCATAAATATTTACAACATCCCCACTTTCATCAAACAAAATTATACTTTACAAATTCTTGTTACAAAGTCAATTTTCCGTTCACACCCCACCAGAATGTCGGCACCTACAAGTACCTATGTTTAAAAGAGTAGAAAAATTTCAAAGTAAAATATTTCTTTGTATATTTGCACTAGTATAACATTTTTATAATATAAGCTGTTCCCGCGGCTTTGTGTCTGTGTATATGGAGGATTTAACAAAGTCTAAAGATCGTAGTACGAAGTTTCTAAATAACAACAAGAAAATTTGTATGGATTGGTTTCTGCGCGCGAGGTCCAGTTCAGGGCGAACTACTAGTTATTTCAAAGAATTAGCAAGACCAATTCCTTGTGTATTTCTTTAATTTATTTATTTATTTTTTGAAGACAGCGGGGAGCTGGAGTGTGGAGGCACGTCGATTTGTGAGGTATATAGGGGGTCGCCTAGTTCAGAGAGGCTTTGAATCCCGCTCCGGATCGTTCCTGGTGTAGAGGCTGTCCATAACCATGCAGCGCGGGAATGCAGCTAGTGTTGTGGGCACCTTTGCACCGGGTATGATGAGGGACGGGTTATCTTAGGTGTTTTATGTAAGTTATTTTAGGTTTTATAAATAAATAAATAAATATTCTGGGACAAATCACACATGGTCATCTGGCCCCAAAGTAGGATTCCCTGTGTTATGGGTTACCAGAGACTGATATACATACTTATATACGTTTAAATACATACATATATAGATATTTAACACCCAGACACAGAGCAAACAAATCTGCTCATCACACAAATGCTTGCCCTGGGTGGGGATCGAACCCACAACCCTCGGATCAGTAGTCAAGGGCACTAACCACTGAGCCACCGAGTCAGTCAATATTATAGGTGTGGTTTTAGGTATGTTAGGTGTAATTTAAGGTATTTTAGGTGTGATTTAATGTATTCTATTTTAGTTATTTTAAGTGTTTTATAGGTTATTTGATGTAGTGAGTATTATAAAGTCGACCACTTGGTGGACCGATGATCTGGTGAAGGTCGGGGGAAGCCGCTGGATGCAGGCAGCGCAGCACTGGTCGTCGTGGAAATTCTTGAAGGAGGCCCTATGTCCAGCAGTGGACGTCCTTCGGCTGATATGATGATGATGAGTATTATAATAAAAGTAAAAAAAAACTCAAAACATTACCAATTAAGAAAGCCCTCATATTCCAAAAGTAGGTCAAATAATCCAAGTAGGCATGAGGCAAGAATAGGGAAACCAAATCTCGCAAAGCTTTTATTAATACTTACTTCCCCACAATCTAACTTCACCGACAATTCTCTGGGAAACATTGATTGACGTTTTCTCTTCACCTTTGCTTCTGATGCCACAGTATACGCATGTTCAGTACCTTTAATAGGGATGACGACAGCATCAGAAATAAATTATGAACTCTTTATCACTATATTGCCCTCCTACTTAAACTTCGGAAAACCTTACTCGTTTTGTTTTCCATCAAGTCTTTGATTTTTAATTAACCAAAATCACAAAATGAGTACACATATGATGCTGCTAAACTATGACGTCAAGGTATTTCTAACATTTTTAGAACACAATGTCGTTTTTGACAGATGATAAAAAGTTACTCAGATGACAAGGATTCGTCATCCCTATTGAGCAATTCTTGTATGTTTTAGGTGTCATACCCTAAAAAAAACTAAATAATTTATTTAAAATAGGTGTTTACACACACTTTTAAATAGTCAAAAAAAACGTATTGTCTATTACAAATAATGTCATGATTCAGGTGACAGTCTCAGGTAATGGTATTTGTTATAGAATCAACATAATATACAGGGCGTCCCTTGAATATTGTAGATGGAACATATTACTGAAAGAAGACATTATTTTAATTTAAAAACAATTTAAACTGCATTCATAGATTCGCAAGGCTCTTTGACTGTATAGTCAATTAAACCTGACCGAACCTAATATCGCTCGCTACGCTCGTTCTTTTACAGTCTTTTAGATAAAACTAATTCTTGCCAACTCCCTTTTCGTTGTTTGGGATTTTAGTCCGCCATGTTCAAAAGACTAGCTTACAATCAGCCAACTAGTTGAACGTTCGGCCTAGTCATTCAATTGAACGTCGCCATTCAATCAACGGGCTAGCCTTTCAATCAAATGACAGATTTAAGATGATTAATTAGATGTATCTAAAACGATGTAGGGGCCGTTAACTGGGGCTTCCAACCGTTAAACTGAACAGGAACCAATATTAACTAGGCGCCAATGAGTATGTACGTTTATCCGGCGCTCTTACAGTGAAGGAAAACATCGTGAGAAAAGCTGCACACGCCTGCGAAGAAACTCGAAGGTTGTGTGTGAAGTCGACCAACCCGCACTGGGCCCACGTGGTCGACTAAGGCCCGATCGCTCTAATTTAGGGTAGGCTCGAGTCCCTCGGTGGGGACGTATATGAGCTGATAAGATTATCTACCTGTGTGTCTGTCTGTGGCATCGTAGTTCTTAAACGAAAAGACCGATGGCCAAAACATATTATTTTCTACTTTTCAGATGTTTTTATCGGGGTTTTTTTTATTTTTGGATCAGACTGCATCAAAAATTAAATCTTAAATATGATTCCCTAAATTGCTTTCCTCTTGAAGTTTCAAAAACCTTACTTGTTTTGTTTTTCCGTCACGTCTTCAATTTTTTATTCATCAAATTCACAAAATAAGTTCGTCAATGACGCTTTAAATCTATGACATCACTTGTGCGTATTTCAAACATCTTAAGAACAAAATTTCGTTTTTGACACATCATAAAAAGTAACTCAAATGACTAGCAGTCCGATCCCCTATTCATGAATAAAATAAGGGACAGTTCCTATACTTTGTATTTGCACTGCGCTAATAACATTCTATCCTTTTTCTTCCTGCTACGGGAAGTAACATAAGTACGAAAGGGCTATAATAATGTAAGTAAAGTCATTAGGAAGCTTATTTTAATTAAGGCTTGCTTAATAATTATTTATTGAAAACGGATAGGGCTCGAATTGGCGTTTTTTTAAGTAACTAAAACGATCAAGCGCTTCTTATGGCTACTTGCATCTACAAAGTGTCTTTTTGGATTTTGTACACCCAAAAGGTGACCAGCAGGACCCTATTACCAAAGTATATATATTAGTACTAACATACAGTATGGATACTCCCTGCTGCTCTCTAGATTGCGACCTCACCCTCTCGTCACCCAGATTGATACAGATGGGTTACAGTATAGGATATCGCCGCCATTTTATTTGTTCCGTCATTCCTGTTTTGAAATGTCATTTTTGGCCCGTTGTATGAAGTGTCCAGGGTGTGCTATTACTAAGCCTCCCCTGTCTGTCCGCCTGCCCGTGTGTCAGCTGGCTGTATATTTCATGAAACGTAATAGGTAGATTTTTTTTATTCCACCATTGGTAAGCCCTTGACATCATGTCACCTGATGTTAAGTGACGATGATGCCGTGGATGGAAACGGGCCTACAAACATTCCTCAACGCAATGGGGAACTGACTATTTTATCTTCAAGCCTGAACACATCAGTGTTGTGTAGCTCACATCAGTAATGATGGTCCACTAACCAAACGAGTCATACAAAGTTACACTTCGCCAGGAATCGAAAGCACATCCTCCTGGTGTGAAGCTAATAGACTTAACCATTACGCCACGGAGGTGGCTATAAGGCGGTTAATGGCGGTTAGGCGGAGGCATTTTACACGCTAAAAGTGTATCTTTTCAGTTTCCTCAGGAACTGCATCGGACTATGCTATTTTTACGGGATAAAAAGTTGCCTATAGTGACGCACCTCAAAGTAATAAAGTATGTATTCTTACTCTGAGTGACGCACGCTACCTGCATTCCAAATTTTATTTATTTATTTACACATAAAGTACACCAAAACAATTTCGTAAAGCTAATACATATATAGTTATTATAATGAAGTGTACAGTAGGCGGTCTTATTGCTAAAAGCAATCTCTTCCAGACAACCTTTTATCAATATTGGTTGAGGTGTTGAAGCGTGAGAAGGTAACAAACAAACAAACACATTTTCACATTTATGATATTAAGTACGGATGAATATTATGTAGGATGCGGGCAACGTCGAAGCACAAGTCGACCCTTATATTTTTTATGTATGATCTTTATCATGCATATCTTTTTACAGAGTAGGCAGATTTCGATATTTTTTTTATATACTTCAAAGTTGATCCCATTTAATTTTTGAAATAAAATTTCACCCCTAAGGGTAGAAAAATAGGAAATGATTGATTGTTCACCCACTAAATTTTTATCTGTGAGTCGGCTTCAAAGTTCAAACAAACGGAACGTTCGGCAATTTGCAGCAAAGGGACGCGTCGTATCACCGCCGCGCATTCCGCTGCCATTATTAACGCAGATACGCCTACCAGCTGTTATAACACCGATTTTTTTTTAATATTTTTTTATTTATTTTTTTCTAAGCTAGTAGAACGATTACAAATTCAAGATTCAAGATATTTATTCAAAATAGGTGCAAATTACACTCTTTCTGATAGTCATAAGATAGTGATTACATAATTGCATTTGTAAAAAATCAAGAAACAAACAATCATTAGTTATAACGTCAAAATCCAGTCCTTGATATAAAATAACAAATTAATTAAGTCATTAGAACATGAAAACAATACGACACGAGAAGTTATAAATTAAATCATGAATGCCGTTGACAAGTGTAGGCCAGTTCACACGGACAGCACCCAGTCACGAGTATAACGCGAGAGTCAGCCATGCAAATCACATGCAATTATAAAAAAAAATCCGTAGGAAGTGGGTTAATTCAGTTTATGTAACAACTAGGGGACTTCGCCCGCGCAGATCCCGATTTTTGCGGTTCCCGTGGGAATTTCCCAAAATCCTTTCTTAGCGGATGCCTACGTCATAACATCTACCTGCATGCCAAATTTCAGCCCGATCCGTCCAGTGGTTTGGGCTGTGCGTTGATAGATCACTATGTCAGTCAGTCAGTCAGTCACCTTTGAGTTATATATATTTAGATTAATTTGCTTGTTTTTTTTTGTTGGCGTCGACTTAAAATTAATAAGGTATTTACAGTAGTGTAGGAGCTCAGTTAGACTAAAAAGGTTCTTTTTATTTTTCGCTTTTCAGTTCCTTTCTTTTTTCGTCGGTTAATTTTTTTGTTACACCGTGTATAGCCGTCGACACGAAAAGAAAATGTGACACCAAGGTAACAACCCCTCTCATAAAACACCCAAGTAATACCAGTAAGTGTACAGTACTAGTCTTTACCAGACAGCTTTCCTACAAAGAACGGGATATCCTTTCACTCTCAGAACCTTGAGACTTTTACAGAATGAGATGACGCCTCGAGTGTGCGGGTAAATGGGGGCATAGTGTTGAGAAGGAAGCCGTTTGAATTAAATACCTTTTTTTTTAAAACAAATGGGATCTCTTTGTTTTGCGACTTTTAGATAATTTTTCATCCTCACTACTTTTGCTAATATCTCCAGTTATATATTCTATCGAGGCAATTACATTTTTTTATCGATTGAATTTCTTGAGACATATGTATTTTTTTTATTGATATCGACTTAATTAATTTCAAACTGTGAAAAAAACCGACCAAGTGCGTGTTGTGCGAGGGTTCCGTACCACCACACTTAACCACACAACTATGAGAATGCTACCTATATAACAAACAAAAAACATCAACGCGAGCGACAGAAATGTTATGCTTATTTTTCATTCAGTTCGGACTCCTTAACGCGAGTACGACACTTGACTTTTGTTAATACACGTACAATTGGCTGGTTTTTATTATTGGTTGTTTTATTTCAGGAGATGATTACCAATTGTGAATAAAAAAAATCATACCAAGTTTGACACTTGTATTATCGTTTTTATGATAGAGCTGAATAAACATTATCTCTAAAATACTTTTAAAATGATCATCATCATCATCGTATCAGCCAACAATCGTCCACTGCTGGACAAAGGCCTCGCCCAAGGATTTCTACGACGACCGGTCCTGTGCTGCCCGCATCCATCGGCTTCCCGCGATCTTCACCAGGTCGTCGGTCCACGTGGGTGGCGTTTAAAATAATAGTGAATAAAAAAAACTCATTTATTTGTCTGAGGACCCTAGTTTTTACTATTTCTAATTTTTATTATTTGTTGTTATGGCGACAATAAAAATATCTCTCTGTGAAAATTTCCCTGTAGCCACGTAGTCCGGCTGCTTTGTCCGACTAGTCGGACGACGTGGATTTATTTTTCCTGTTGGTTCGTCTATCGGACTATAAGGAATCGCAATTCCACTCCACCCGTCTAGTCGGACGACGTGGATTTATTTTTCCTGTTGGTTCGTCTATCGAACTATAAGGAATTGCAATTCCACTCCGCCCGACTAGTCGGACGACGTGGATTTATTTTTCCTGTTGGTTCGTCTATGGACTATAAGGAATCGCAATTCCACTCCGCCCGACTAGTCGGACGACGTGGATTTATTTTTCCAGTTGGTTCGTCTATCGGACTATAAGGAATCGCAATTCCACTCCGCCCGACTAGTCGGACGACGTGGATTTATTTTTCCTGTTGGTTCGTCTATCGGACTATAAGGAATCGCAATTCCACTCCGCCCGACTAGTCGGACGACGTGGATTATTGAACTATCAACCTATATAACGGTAGGTATAAGAAATATAGCTCGCTAACAGACAGACGGATGGAGGGGCGTATGGACAGCGGAACCTTAGAATTAGGGTCCCTGTAGCCACTCATTGGGTGAAAGGATCCCTAAAAACGAATTAAGAATACCTTTTTCTTGCCTGGTGTTGCTCTGAGCATCATCCGCAGTAACTTTAGGTTTTACAAGCACATTTTCGATTTTACAAGATTTTATTTAACTTGCAATGTATGTATGTATGTATGTTTGTTTGGGTGGAATCTTGCAAGTTAAATTTGACCCACTTCCCGGTTTCCGCTTGAGCTAAAATTTTGCATGCATATGTATATGCAATGCAATATTAAAAGCTTGTATGTACCTAGAAGTTTTTGAGTTTTTCGAAAATTATTGAAGTGATGGGTAATGGGTAAAAAATGTTAAACTCGCGTCAGGACACGTGACCTGATCGAAAATTCGTAAGACGGATGGAGTAGTGAAAACTTCTTTAGCGGCGTTGTGCACTTGTTTTGTAATGGGTAAAAAATGTTAAACTCGCGTCAGGACACGTGACCTAATCGAAAATTCGTAAGACGGATGGAGAGTAGACAGCCGGAAGTTATGAATGAAAGTTGATTTTCTGAGATATAAACTTTTTAATGTAATGTAAATTGTCATGTTTGTATACGATAGCGCAATAAATAAATATTGTATTCTACCACATAAATTATAGTACTTTTATGCGGATAATCAAAGCAATTCGTGCAAAATTATTCCCTAACCATTCCAAAATATCAAAAATGCACAACGTTAATATTCAAGTTTTCACTTCTGCCGGCACTCCCGGAGTGCAACCCGTCGTTTTTTTTATAAACGTGTGCTATGCGACCTTCATACCATCTGATATATGCTATGTATGCAGGTTTCCGCACTGTGTTTCCTTACACTGTTAATAAAGCAATCGGTAAAGTAAATTTTCGAAAGTTTCGAAGTAAAAAAAATAAATTTAAACATTTTTTGTATTTCTAATATAAAATTGGAATCTCGGATTTTTTATCCTATCCTACTAATATGTATTACAAAGGCGATAGTTTGTAAGAATGTATGGATGTATGTTTGTTACTTTTTCACGCAAAAACTAATGAACGGATCTGGATGAAATTTGGTAGGTAGACAGATTAGGACCTGTATTTACACATAGGCTACTATTTTCTACGCTTTGCGGCTCGCGCACTGCGCACCCTCGAAAAGTCATAGAAACGTTGTCCACGCGGATGAAGCCGCGGGAAACAGCTAGTTATAAATAATGTTTTACATTCTAAGTTTTAATTCCATAGAAAATTCGTTTTTACACACAAAAATAATATTTTTTAGTCTAAACTAAACGTTTATAAAAAAAATAACGATGCCTTGGAGACTACGAGAAACTTCTTGGTCGCCCAGGTACCATCCTAAGACAAAAAGTAGCAGTTTCGTAGCAGTTAACCTAAGAGTTACGAAAATACCATAGCTACGAAGTATACTTCGTAGCATTTCGTAGTCCTAACGACTGGATGCAACGGACGAAAACACACACATTTTAAGGGTGCTCAGTAGGCTCGAGTTTCCATACAAACGTAGTTCCGCTTTAATACAAAAACTACATACTGGATTGAATCCAAACTTTGCAAATATATTGAGCAGATACATATCGATGTATGTAATTAGTTTTCATCGTCGTAGTAAATTTAAACATTACTAAGCGAAGGCTGAAATAAGTTTTGTACTAGGTTATGTTCAAAGAAACTTTATTCTGATAAAAGACAATGTCACTTACATGAGAAGAAGGCTTAGTTAAAATGTATGTAGGTAGGTGGTTAGTTAGGTATAAAATTGGGCTCCGTCGTCTATGAGGTCGTATGTACTAAACGTTTGAAACTGTTTTCATTTTTTCCGTTTTAGATTAGTATATTGAAAACGTATTACAAACATCGATATGTATCTACTCAATACATTTTCAAAGATGGATTCAATAGGGCATTTAGTTTTTGTATTAAAGCGGAACTACGTTTGTATGGAAACTCGAGCATCCTGTGGATAAGGAGGTGTTACTATGTTCCGACGATCGGTCGGAAGTGGTCATAACTCAGTGCGCCGATCACGCATGTTAAGTGACCATAAGCACGGTCATGGCCTGGATGTGGCGTCTATTTCGACCGTTACTGTGCTTGGCAAGGCACGTTCAGCCGCTGGTGCCGGTTTATGAGGTCTTGTAAGCGACTTGAAAACTATTGACAGTGGCGTTCGCTCCTAGCCTAATTCCAATAATTCATTAATCTAAACTTGGCCCCGATGTGTAGACCTTCCCGACTTTAAGTAGATACCGCCTCTATGGCGTAATGGTTAAGACCATTAGCTTCTCTTCAGAAGGTCGCAGGTTCGAATCCCAGCGGAGTCTAATCTTTTATGACTTGGTTTGGTTGGTGGAAGAGAATTGTCTTCGCCTGCCTGGCTAGCTACCATCATCTTATCTAAGTCTTACCGCCAAACGTTAATGTTACCATTGCGTTGAGGAATCTTGGTAAGCTCGCCTTCTTCTTCGGCGTCATCGTCACATCCCATCAGGTCATATGATGGGCTTACCAATTGTGAATATTAAAAAAAACCCGTGTCCCATCAGTGGAGACATTGTGAGTTGTTAACGTATGTATGTAATATTAATACTCATATAATTATATACTTTGGTAATATTGCACACTAGGAGTATTTATGTAATGTTATTATGATAAAAACTTGAACATTTTTTTACACAATAAATCCTTAGTCTACAAGGAAAAAATGAAATTTTTAAGGAAAAATATATTATTAGCTGATTCAGCATATTAGTATGGGGAACAACAAATAAGCGAATCCTACATTCAACAGCTGGGGTACTTTCCTTTTTTTTTGCGGGAACGTAAGACCATATTCTACTCAGAGTCCGATTCCAGATTGACGTGTGAATCCTACAAAATAAAAACAATAACTAAAACTTCTTTAAAATGTTCTCAATGCTCTGAGCCCGTGTGTCTCACTTGATTTAAGGAAAGTGTTTTCCGGCGTGTTCGTGTAGTGTCGTGATCTGTATGACGTCTTAGGCGCGTTCACATTGAGCCAGTAACTGGTATCAGTTTCGTAGGCAGTCAGCTACACATAGACAGTACAAGACATTGGTGTCGATTGGGTGTAACACGATTTAAATTATTTGACAGGACTAAACTAAATTTACGCATTGTTAACTTGCGATAGTAGGTTCTTAATGGAACACTGAATTGAAAATTTTTATGATTTCTCTTTCAATATTCTACAATTAGTATAAATAAAACACAAAAACCTTAGTTGAAATAAGTAATTTTATCAATAAAATTGTCATTTGACATTCAGATACAATTTTTATCTTATTTATTTATTTAGGTACTATAGTTAGATACGAAAACTACCGTTTCGGTAGCATTTTAGAATCTGTTATCCTTATTTTTAGTAAGTATCACACTACCATCACTTATGAAATAAAGTAGTCTAAAAGTATAATAATTCGTTTATTGTCAGACTAAAAAAATCCAGAAGGTACAAAATTAAAAAGCGCATTTACATAAAACAATATAAAAAATATAAAAAGATCACATTCATTTTATAATAAATTCGGTAAAACAAAATGAATCAAGTTAAAAACAAATGAATGAAATTAAATAAAAAACCAAATCTGATTAAAAATTAACATTAAAATAAGTTGTCAAAAAGTTGTCAAATTATATTAAGTCAAAAATCAAAATGTTGCTAACAATTTTGAAATATTAGATAGGTAATGCCTGAAGATGATGACGAAACCGATTGCAGTATAAACAAATTTGTGTATCATCTAAATAATTTGTGAAAAAGTGCAAGAGAAATCATAAAAATGTTAAATTATCGAAAAGACATGGACAGAATGCTTAAATTTAGTTTAGTCAACCCTGTCGCTCTCCATGCTGTAGGCATGAATGTACCTACGCCACGGTCTTCGCTGTGCGGCCTCTTGCAGGAGGCAAATCGGTAGTCAGAAGAGATAATAGTTACGCGATGGAAAGGCAAATTGTAGGTGAATATAACTGTAGGTTATTGGCGCTGTGCGAACCTTAATTGCACTTTATTGTGTCGTAGCTAGAGTCGCCATTTATTTAAATGATTTTTTGGAGTGAAAGTTCTTTTAAGTTTGTAAATAGTCTTTATTCTCTGGTTTAGTCCTGTCAAACAATTTAAATCGTGTTGCACCAAATCGACACCAATGTTTTTCTTTTGTTCACGTTGTAAAGCTGCAACGGAACGACATAAATTTAACGTAAGTTTATTTTCATTATCGTTATGTACTTTGCACGCGATCCCCCTATGCGGGATATCCGCTAATGCCGTTTATAGCGGTAATACCCAATAAAATAAGATAGCCAGATCCACATTGCGTTGGGAAATCTTGGTAAACCTGCTTCCATCTTTGGCAACATCGTCATTTACCATCAGGTGAGATGATGTCAAGTACTTATCAATTGTGGATAAAAAAAGTATCTCAACGGGTATTTTTATGGCATTTCCACGGTCTTTTGCAAAAAGAGATACCGCGAGATACGTTGGGATACCGCTGTCCACGGTGGTTTTTATGTCAGCGCTGACCCAAAATCAGATATATTATTATAAACGCTTCATTATTGTAATCGGTGTACCTATTCACTATATCGCCCCTAACTCCGATAGCTGACAAGTGCATTGTAGATTGTAGGACGCAGACACAACTAACTCTAGCTACTGTCTCATCTAAACTTGCTTTTACTTTGTCATCTGCGCTGCACCTCGTTACTTGCACCTTTGTGTTGCTTTTTTATTTATTTTTTATGTATTCTACACGTCAGTGAGTTCGTGCAATTTAGTGAAAATCGAGTGAGATAAATCAGGGTGTATTTTGCTGCAAAAGTTATTACATACTTATTCTTACCTATGCCACTAATATATATACTGTGCCTATCCTGTAGGCTGCATTATTATTATTTATTTTTTTATTTCCTTGATGTAAGCGTCATTTTTATAGTAGAAGATGGCAAAAGACTGAAGCCCTACCAGTTAAAAACAAAAACAGTTAAAAACACAAATTACCTACGGATTATGTTATAAGTCTTTCCTCATAGAGGCGTATTTCAGTAAACTTCACATGTGTTTTTGAGAAAGATTTCTTAAATTTAATTTTACTCGAAGTGTATCTGTTTTAGATATATTTAATTTGCTATGTTAAGAACCAATCAAAACACTAAACACTAACACATCAAATGCTGAACATGTTTTTTAGTGTTTTAAACATGCCCACACTGGTAACACCAGGGGAGTTGTCATTGCTTTGTCATTCCTTGAGGGTTAAGATGGAATGCCTCGTATGCCGATAATCACCGATAGCCATCTTGCCCCACCTGCCCAAAAGCAGCAAGTTGCTGGATGGCAGCAAGTACAGATCGAGCAATGCATATTAATACAATCCTACCACTAGGCGACGCATTGTATAAACTTTGATCGCAGGGATCACAATTTTTCTCAGCAATTACAAAACATTTAAAAGTATATTTTGTAACCTGATTCTTCATTTTAATGACTTCATTTTTTCAATTGCATAAACACGATTCGTTGTCTTTTAAAACACAAGAAATATATCAAAGAAACCTCTTTTAATACAGAGATTTGCAATGCACAGGCAAACCAGACCTATTTAGTGCCTTTTACTCAATTTAGTTTTTCAAATTACAGTTTTTTCAAATGGCGCCTTAACGTTTTGTCATCTGATATTTCCCGCCGTTCTTAAACTGTTGGCCCAATTACGTGCTGATTTTTTTCGGCTAGTGTAGTGCGCCGGGGCACAGATTACAACCTGCCAGTATTCTTCAATACTTAAATGCACTTTAAAACGTACCAAAAAGCAAATTGAATGGATATGTATGCATGTAATATTTCTAGAGATTGTGAAAAAAATGAATAAATGTTTAATACTTACCTGCATAAGATACTTCATCATCATATAAGCTCATATACGTCCCCACCGAGGGGCTCGAACCTACCCTAAATTGGGGCGATCGATCGGGCCTTAGTCGACCACACGGGCCCAGTGCTTCTCCACAGGTATGAGCAGGATTCCTCACGATGTTTTCCGTCACCGTAAGAGCGTCGAATAAACGTACAATATGAAATTGAAATTCGAATCACATTCCCGGACTAGAAACAGCGGCCCTAGCCATTACACCACGGATGCTCATAAGATAACATGTACACTTAACAACGTACCAATAACCTACCAAAATTAACAATATATAAATGCACAGCCACACTATGCATACTTTCACGTGAAGCCTTCACTATCTGACGTAGTCGGGCATTCACAAATCAACATTAAACATAACACTTACTTAGTAGCAAAGAATACAATATTATGAAAAACCCTCAAATAATATCGGTTCACATGGGAGGTACCTTACTCGAGTTTATTCTGGAATAATTAAGTACCAAGTACAGTAGGCCTTATTAAGTCCTAGTTATTATTCACATAGTTTCATTTATATCGTTAGAACCCTTTTTTTGAAAAAGATACAAAAATCCTGTATGTGTATGGGAGGTACCTCATAACATTTTTTCTTGGAATAATAAATTACTATGTGCTGTTATAGAAACGTACAAAGCTTCATTAAAAACGTTTTTAAAATAAATTTTTGAGTAAATAAAAAATGAGAAGTGTTTTTTTTACTATAGTGGCAATCCTTACCGCCTCCGTAGCTCAGAGGCAAAGTTCACTGGCTTTAACCAGGAGGTCGCGGGTTCGATTCCCAGCGGGGTCAATTGTAAGACTCGGTTTGGTTGGTGGTAGGGCATTTTCTAAGCCCGCCTGGCTAGCTACCACCATCTTATCTAAGTCTTGCCGCAAAATATCAATGTTGATATCATTGGTGTGTTCCGGCTTGAAGATAAGATAGCCAGTTCCCCATTGCGTTGGGGAATCTTGGTAAGCCCGCTTTCATCTTCGGCAACCTCGTCACTTACCACCAGGTGAGAAGTTGTCAAGGGTTTACCAATTGTGAATAAAAAAAATAAAAAAAATCTTAAAAATCAAGACAGAGGAAATTTAAATTAAAATATGAAAATAATATTGAAAAATTTTACCGAAGTCGAACCAGTAGTTTGGAAACTAGAGCACTGAACGAACGTACAGACAAACAGTCGGACACACACACATTTTTATTTTTTTTGTTTTTTAGACTCTATTAGTGTAAGACATCGATCCCCATCAAAATCTCAACTGCGATTTTTTTGCCATCACAATACTTTCTTCACCTCTTCTTCGCTCGAAAGTAGAAAAAGCTAACCAAACCTCGTTCCGTTTTCCTTGATTACCTTACAGATTGATACCTTACCAAATAATATTCGAAATAAAACGACATTATTCAGAAATAAGTGGGAAATATTCAAGAATATTCGAGAATATACATGGAAGGGCGCTCAATTTGCGTTACTTACTTACAATTTGCGTAACATGACTTCTCGATTACCTTACAGATTGATACCTTCCCAAATAATATTTGAAATAAAACGACATTATTCAGAAATAAGTGGGAATATTCGAGAATATAAATGGAAGGGCGCTCAATTTGCGTTGATTTCTTTATCCACCGCTAGAGACGTGAGTTGGGTGCAGCATCCGAAACGAAGTGGCATGGTGTGGCTCCACTTGTAGCGGGGAGTAAACGGAGCTCTTAATTATATACCAGCTCTGCACTTACTTTCTCTAGAAAACATATATTCAACAGCATTTGAAAAATCGCCTTCGTAGCGTAATAGGTAGTCCATTAGCTTCACAACAGGA
The DNA here is from genome assembly GCA_947284805.1 of Coleophora flavipennella. Lineage (NCBI taxonomy): Eukaryota > Metazoa > Arthropoda > Insecta > Lepidoptera > Coleophoridae > Coleophora > Coleophora flavipennella. The sequence goes on along the minus strand of OX369293.1, from coordinate 8,933,740 downwards.
GGTCGCTGGTTCGATTCCCGGCGGGGTCAACTTTGTAAGATTTGGTTTGTTTGGTGGTAGGACATTTTTATAGCCCGCCTGGCTGGCTACCACCGTCGTACCTAAGCCTTGCCGCCATACATCAGTGTTAACAGCATTGATGTGTTCCAGCTTGAAGATAAGATAGCCAGTTCTCCATCGCGTTGAGGAATCTTGGTTAGCCCGCTTCCATCTTCGGCATCATCGTCACTTACCATCAGGTGAGATGATGCCAAGGGCTTCTCAATTGTGTATTAAAAAAACATAAAATGGAATTAGTAAAGTAGAGGCAAGAAACATTAGTAAAAATCAGATTGATTCATTAAAGCAATTTCGAACAAATTTCCAAACTTAACTGCTCTTTTTTGGCCCGCCGGGTAAAAATATATACTATGTCACACAAGGGATCAAGACAAATGTAACGACACGTTGCACTCCAGAATCTATTAACCCGTTTAGGATACAGAGCGTGCCAAAGAAATATACATACATACACTCGATAAACATAAACCTCCTTTTGGCGCAGTCTTGTAAAAAAGGAGGATCACCACCAGCACTACAAATTTATTCAATTCACTTTGTACACTAGCACATTGTTTTTTTTTATAATATACAATTTTGAATGTTTAAATATAAAAAAATGGTTGAGGTATTGTCTTTCAGTTTTGAATCATTCTTTTTTCACTTTCACTGTTACTTCACTTAATATAATATATTAAACATAGAAATAGTAAACAAGTTACAGAGGCCAGCCACATCAAGCTAAACACTCTTAGTGCGATTCTGATCCAAAAGTTCAAAGTGTATAGCTTGATGTGCTGGCTTCTGTACAAGTTGGAACGGTGAAGGTGAAAAAAGAATGATTCAAAACTGAAAGACAATACCTAAACCATTTTTTTTTTATTGAAACATTCAAAACTTTGTTAAAACATAATGTTATTGACAAAAAATATAATAGAAATTCAAAGGAGATGATAGTAAAATTCAAGAGTATAATTTTGTCACCATAGTATTTGCAAAGTTTTATCAGAATTGATATTACATTTTTTGTTCTTCGTTATAATTATGGTAGCTAAAATTAATCATGATGCCAACTGTGGATATAAAAATAAATATATATTATTCTCAATTACGGTCGAATTGAGAATTCGCCTTCTTTTTTGAAGTCGGATAAAAATGGCAACCCTTCGACAAATTATCATAAAACTCTAAATTCCAAAATTATACGTCAGTTCTACCATTTTATAGTACTAGGAAAAGTGAGCCGGGACCGATCGTTGAACAATTCCTTGGGGAGTTTGGGGGTCCCAGGACTTTTTGCTGATAATTATAAAGTCCGCTTACACTTGAACCGCGCACTATAATTCGTTTTTGACATTTATATTCTTATACAGTCTACGGAGGGGGTACAGATGACCTATTTACCGAAGGTGCTGCAGGGTCAGAATTGGTCTTTAATCCCCCAAAAGTCCTAAACTTCGACAGTTGGGGGTTGCGAGATCAACCGACCTCCGAGCCAACCGTACTCTGAATAATAATCAAGTAACGGATTTTAGTTTACATTCCTGTACTTTTGAATGGGAATATTGTCTTTGTTATCGAAAGCTTTTTATTCGCCTCCGTGGCATAATGGTTAGTCCATTTGCTTCACACCAGGAGGTCACGGGTTCGGTTCCCGGTGGGGTCAACTTGTAAGACTCGGTTTGGTTATCTAAGTCTTGCCGCCAAACATCAGTGTTAACGACATTGATGTGTTCCGGCTTGAAGATGAGATAGCCAGTTCTCCATTGTGTGGGAAATCTTGGTTAGCCCGCTTCCAAATTCAGCGTCATCGTCACTTACCATCAGGTGAGATGATGCCAAGGACTTACCAATTATGAATATGAAAAAAGCTTATAAATTTTATTACTTTTTTTTTCGTTTAGTAGAATTTTATTACAATCTGTCAGTCAGCCAGTTTCAATTAATTAAATGAATTCATAATAAGAACTCTGCAACGACGAGCAAAATAAAGAGACTGTATAGTCACAAGCATCTCTGAATGAAGTTTAAACTTTTTACACGAAATTTAAGAAAAATTTAACGAAAAGCTTTTCGTATTTTGCAAACCAGGCTTAAATAAAAACTTTTTGCTCGCACCTTAATGTTTCGTGAAAGGCGTTTTGTGTAGATTAATTTGCTAAGTGTTAAGAAAGGGATTATCTCAAGCTGAAAAAGACTTATTTTCAATAATAGCCTACTTCGTAAACTTTCTAAAATATTAGATAGAATATTTCAGTAGAAACAGCTATTGAAACTTTTTAGTCAACCTGAAACAACCAAAAAGTTTTTATATTGATCGGGAGCCATTGTTACAGGCCTTGCGTGACGACGACGGCAAAGTTAACAGAAACTTTTTATTAACGGCTTGTGACGGAAACTTGTAATTTCTGTAAAATACGCCTGCGGGAATCTAAATTGGCATTAATTTACCGAACTCTTCAATACCTTGATATTTTTCGTTTTGTATTTGAACTTCGTCCTAAATTATTGAAGTTATAGAAACCATTTCGAATTTTGTAATCTAACATTAAAACTTTTTCTTCAACTTGTTGTGAAATTATTCAAGTTTATGCAAAGAAGACTATCTATAATATAATAAAACTGTAACGGGGCCGTGTCTGTACATGAAATATTTTTGGATAATAATAACTGTGGTGGATATTACTAACGATACAGAGGTCAAAACAACAACTTTTGGAATTTTTGTCTGTCTGTCTGTATGTCTGTCTGTCTGTATGTTCGCGCATCACGCAAAAACTACCAGGCCGATTTTGATGAAATTTTGTATGGTGGTTCCTTATAGCCCGGGTTAACATATAGGATACTTTTTATCCCAGAAAATTCAAGAGTTCCCGTGGGAAAATCAAAAGTATTCATTTATAGAGTGGCTCACCACGCAAATGTGGCTTGACCTATTACAATCAAATTTTACACGTTGATACCCTTATCGCGAACTAAAACTGGGACATTGTGAATCCCAAAAAAATTAGGGTTCTTACAGGAATGCAAAAAATTGTATCTTTAGAATGACTCAACGTAACAATATGAAACCTTTACATAGGGATGTGGTGTTTTGACCATCATTGTATAGTCGGGTATTCTTTATCCCAGAAAACTAAAGAGGTCCCGTGGGAAATTATCTATCGATACATACAATAAGAACAAAAGAGTACTTTTTTCTATATATTAGCTACACATACCAAACATTATAATCATAGTAGCAGAATGTCAATAGATGGCACTGCAGGGATAATAAAACGCGCCTAAGTTGTATTAAAACATTAAAATATTATTTCATACTTTTGAGTGGATTTCTTTTATGTATTTTTCAGCATACGCTACTTTAAACTCTGGAACTACGGTACGTAGCGATGTGTTTCATAGACGAACAGAGAGGTATTTTTTTACAGATTCCAATCGTGTAAAAAAATAAAAACACATAAATCGAGTTTAACATCTTTTAACAGGAGGCACAGATATGGGAACTCTTCTGAGCGCGACTATTTGCGTGTTGCAGTTGCTCTCCGCCTGCAATATCAATATCTGTGAACCTCATCAATGTATTTGCGGGTCCTCGGTGGAGGCAATTGGCCATCACTCACTGAGTTACAGTCGTGTTTGTGAAGATTACCACGTCACCAATTCCTTAATGACCTCACTCGGAGGGCACTGGTCTCGGCCAGATGGAATATTCCATCTTTGATGCAGCCGCCGGCCGGGCTTTAGTCGATCTGATGGCAAAAGGTCGGAGGGTTTAAACAGGTGCTATGGCAGAGAGGAACGTGTCTGCTTTGGGAAGCCACTTTTTCTTCCTCACTCCTCACACCTACGGTACTGCTACTCAATTTGCGGTGAGAAAGAAGCATAATATGTACTCGGTCTTGGAGGCAAATTACTGCTTTGTGCCGCTGGTCTGTGAGACAACCGGCTGCTGAACCCTCAGAGGCCTTTGCCTTCACAAAGAAGATTGGTCTTCGCCTTCGAGAGAGGAGATGTGACGTGAGGTCCTACCTGCTGCTAAGGTTGTCTACTGCCATCCAGCGCGGCAACGAGAAGTGCGTCTTGGGCTCCTTTGGAGCTGATACGACTCGAGGATTTGACCCATATTAATATTGTTAGAAAATTTTATTACTAGATTGATACCTATAATGATTTGAATTAGTTTTTTGATAATATTTCATCATATCAGTTTATATACGTCTCCACCAAGGGGCTCGACCTGCCCTGAGTTAGGGCGATCTGGCCTTAGACGATCACGCGGGCCCATTGCGGGTTGATTGACTTTACACATAAGCTTCGAATTTCTTCGCAGGCGTGTGCAGGTTTTCTCACGATGTTTTTCTCACCGTAAGAGCGTCGGATAAACGTACATACCAGTATGAAATCGATATTCGTATAGATATTGGTAAGTGGCAGGATTCCAACCACGGCCTTCCGGACAGGAGGTAGTGGCCCTAACCGTTTTGCCACCGACGCTCTATATTTTATTTAAGATTTAGAAATCCTTACTTTATATTATAAATGTGAAAATGTGTTTGTTTGTTTGTTACCTATTCACACTTCAACACCTCTACCAATCTTAATGAAATTTGGCATGCAGGTAGCCTGTATCACTGGGAATGAAATAATCAACCTTTTTATCTGTGGAAATTATCATAGTCCGATGCAGTTCCTGAGGAAACTAAAACAATACTCTTTGTTCGTTTTATTTAAAATCGTAACGAAAAAATGGATTGGTGTGATTTTTCGCACAGAGATGAGGTTGAAAATGATATAATTTACTAATAAGTATATCCTGACATAGTTCCCGAGGGATTTGGGGACAACTGTTTTCTACGCTCGCGCACGTCGGTGGCGTTGCAACGGAGCAACGGATTAAAGTGATTTTTTGTATAGAATTTGTTGAGGGGATGGGAAGTGACAAAGACTGCTAATCCGAATAGCCCGATACAGTTCCTGAGGTACCTGGTGAAAACTCATGTCCACGCTTGCGAGCTGATTGAGGCTCAAAAAGAGTCATAAAAGCTATGTCCACGTGGGCGAAGCCGCGGGCAAAAGCTAGTTTAAAAATAAAAACGTTTGATAAAATGTAATGCTGGCAAACTTTGATTGATTGATTGATTGATTGATTGATTGTATACACTTTATTGCACAACATAAGAGAAAAAAAAAGATACAATGATTAAGGAAGTTGTACATATAGGCGGTAAAAAGCGAACTCTTCCAGACAACCTTGTTTTTTTTTAATATTGCATACTTTTTTAAAAAGCGTCGGTGGGCTCAACCGGTAACGACTCGGTCCATCTAACCAGAGGTACCGGGTTCAAATCTGGACGGCCAATGTACCAATGAGTTTTTCAAAAACTTACGTACATACTTACCGATTGCTTTAACGGTGAAGGAAAACATCGTGAGGAAACCTGCACACGCCTGCGAAGAAACTCGAAGGTTGTGTGTGAAGTCGACCAACCCGCACTGGGCCCGCGTGGTCGACTAAGGCCTAATCGCCCTGATTCAGGGTAGGCTCGAGCCCCTCGGTGGGGACGTATATGAGCTGATATAATAATACTTTTTTTTATCGCTAGTGATTGATAGTTTCGTACGAAGTAACTAGTATCTCATCTGTGGTATCGTATCACTTAGATTTTGAGTACTCAATGTTCCCTAGTTAGTTCCTCATGGCGTTCAACCTTGGCACCATCTACACTTGCTATCATTTATTAACCGCCTCCGTGGCGTAATGGTAAAGTCAATTCGCTTCTCAGGAGGTCTCGGGTTCGATTCCCGGCGGGGTCAACTTTGTTAGACTTGGTTTCGTTGGCGGTAGGCCATATTCACAGCCCGTCTGGCTAGCTACCACCATCTTATTTAAGTCTTGCCGCCAAACATCAGTGTTAACCGCATTTATGTGTTCTGGCTTGTAGATAAGAAAGCCAGGTCCCCATTCCTTTGGGGAATCTTGGTAAACCCGCTTCCATCTTCGGCATCATCTTTACTTACCATCAGGTGGGATGATGTCAAGGGCTTCTCAATTGTGGATTTAAAAAAATGAAGCTTATGAGGAGGAGCTTTTAATAGTCCTAAAAGTCCTAGACCTCATTCACTCATGACTAAATTTCCTCTTCCACAGACATTAAAACCGAATCAGTGGAGAGCATTAGCGTGTCAACGGGCAGCTCCCAAGATGAAGAAATTACAGAACCAACAGAAGCGTGGATGCGAGCCCCCGCCGGCGGCGTAGTCGTCAGAACTGGCGAAGACGCCCTCCTAACCTGTGTAGTCTTGGGCGCAAGAGGAAAGCCAGTTCTCTGGAGAAAGGCGAAGGATCTTCAGCTGCTGACTGCTGGAGATGTCAGAGTGACCAGGGATGACAGGGTGCACGTACTACATGAAGATACTGGAGGTAAATTTGATATTTGTGAGTTTAATTGTAATTTAAGTCTTGGCGTAGACACATCCCTGACATGTACGATGGAAGCTAGTTCTCTAAAGGCTGGTGTTCACCTGTTGACTGATGAAGGGGTCGGAGTAACGAGGAATGACTGGATGCATGACAAAAAAAGTTATATCCGCAGGAGAACCAAAGTAACCGACATAGCTCACAGAATCGCTAAACTTAAGTAGCAGTGGGCAGGGCACATAGCGCGTAGAACAGATGGCCGTTGGGGCAGTAAAGTTCTCTAGTGGCGACCGGGCATCGGAAAACGGACCGTAGGCTGGCCTTCCACTCGGTGGACCGACGACCTGGTAAAGATCGCGGGAAGCCGATGGATGCGGGCAGCGCAGGACTGGTCGTCATGGAAATCCTTTGGGGAGACCTTAGAAAAAAAGACGAGGTTTTCAATTCGAACATAATGTTTTTAGGATTCCGTACCTCAAAAGGAAAAAACGGAACCATTATAGGTTCACTTTGTTGTCCGTCCATCTGTCTGCCAAGACCGTTTATCTCCGGAACACGTCGAGGTATCGAGTTGAAATTAAAACCATATACTTCGGTCTATAGTCCCTTGAAGCTGTGAAAAAATCAAACTTCTAAGTTAACGTAAAAAAAAGATGCAGCCGTTTATGCTGCAAAAAATGTATATTTAGGCACTCTCAAGGGAATCAAAATTCATAGGGTATTTTCCGTTGACCTAGAACTATGAAATTTGGCAAGTAATACCGTCTTATACTACAAGTATAGGGAAAAATTGGAAAACTGTACATTTGTAATTAAATCATTGAAAAAATAGTCTTTATTTAAAGTACGTAATCAATTATGCAAGGAACGGCGGTCTAAATTTTGATTTGAGTTAACCATGTCTAGTAACTGGCCTACACTTGTCAAAAGCGTTCATGACATTCAATAATTTTGATGTACCTATAACTTCTCGTGTCATATTGTTTTCATGTTCTAATGACAATATTTTTTTTTTATATCACGGATTGTATTTTCACGTATTTAACTAATGATTGTTTATTTCTTGATTTTTTTACAAATGAAATTATGTAATCACTATTTTATGACTATCAGAAAGAGTGTAATTTACACCTATTTTGAATAAATATCTTGAATCTTGAATGTGGGGTATTGTATGAAAGGGCTTCATCGGCACAAGCTTAAACAGATATTTTTTTTATGTATAAGTTTTCAATTTAGGAGGATAAAAAAAATATTTTAGGTAGATACCTAATAATTTAGGTGTATGTATTACCTAACAGTTTGCTATTTTATGATTTATGTTATGTTCCTACTCATTTGTACGTTTTTTTTACCCGACTGTGCAAGAAGGAGGGTTATGTTTTTCGAGTGTATGTTTTATATGCATGTATGTTTATTTCTTTGGTACGCTCTGTAGCCTAAACGGCTTGATGGATTTTGGTGTGCGAGATGTCGTTAGATTTGTGTTAATCCCGTGAGTGACATAGGATACCTTTTTACCCAAATGGCCAAAAAATATATGTTAAGTTTTTATTATTATTCAATATATAAAATCTAAGCTACTCTGCTCACTTGGCACGAGGCGAAGTGGCAGGAGCACCTCAAGCACAGTCGGCTGGAGTTCAGTGCGACGGGGAGAGAAAGCGTCGAACTATCCCGACATTATCGAGGAGGACTGCTTTCTGCATTGCTGCAATTATTGATCTGCCTCAAAGATCCAGTCGCCTTAGGTGACGTTCAAGGTCGGCTGGAATTAGCCCATTCACGGATAGGACTACGGGGATGATTTCGGTGGATTCCACTCGCCACATATCAGTAACCTCGTGCGCCAGGTCCAGGTACTTGGTCCTTTTATCGGCATCAGCCTGCACGAGATTTTCATCATATGGAATAGTGATATCTTATTATGCTTTTCGAGCGTATGTATGTATGTATGTTTATTATTATTGTTCCTTTATTTCGGATAACGTGGATCCAGTCGGGTTTTAATTTTTAATTAATTCCTAATTATTTAAATTCGCGATGACAAAACATAAAAATTGTTGGCTTTTATACTTGTAAAACAAAAACTCTATCAACAGAGGAGCCACTCCAAGGTCCTGGCATCGCCAAAGGCGGCGACGTGTGGGCGCTGGTCATCAAAGGAGTCAGATCAACTGACGCTGGTCTCTACATGTGCGAGCTCAACACAGAACCTCCAGTCAGGAGCTTCCATAGACTAACTGGTGAGTTAGAAGATAATGATATAAAAATAAAATTTTCCTAATATATAGTGATGTTCATCAATCTTATCTTTAAGTAGGAACACATCAATGCTGTTAACACTGATGTTTGGCGGCAAGACTTAGATGAGATAGGTGGGAATCAAACCGAGACTTGCAAAGTTGACCCCGCTGGGAATTGAACCCGCGACCTCCTGGCAGAGTATTAGTACTTAACATACAGTATGGGCGCTCCCTGCTGCTCTCTAGATTGCGCCCTTACCCCCTCGTCATCCAGATTGTTACAGATTAGTAACAGTTTGGTTGTCGAACGTATAGGATTTCTATTTGGTTGCTCCGCCATTTGTTTTTAGAAATTTCATTTCACGACCGTTGTATGCAGTGTACGGGGTATGCTACAGGTGTATCAAATTTCATAGCTTATGTAACAAACAGTATGTATGTTTATATTAGATATATATGTTTGTTCACGAATTTTTCAAAAACCATAAATGGAAATGCAATTAATATTTAATGACGCTGCCATTTTGTTTGTTCCGTCATTCCTTTTTTAAAATATCATTTCTGGCCCGTTGTATGAAGTGTCCTGGGTGTGCTCCCGGTGTGAAGTGAATGGACTATAACCATTACGCCGCGGAAGCGGTCACAACCTACACAAGTTCGCGGCTTGAAAACTGTTGAACATAAAATTATTGTAACACCAGTATTCAAGCATATGTACATGTTTACAAGCTACAAACGTCCCCACTGCTAGGGCATAGTTCTCCTCTCAAACTCGGGAAGGTTAGGCCTGTAATGCAGTACACTGTTATTCGTTATTCCTTCATTCGACCTTTTTTTCATTCCATCTATTTGTTATTTTACGCATGCGCTGTCATTTATGTGACTTTTCATTCAAAAACCAAAATTCGATCAGCTTTTCATATATTACTAGCTGTCCCGGCGAACTACGTACCGCCTTACATTACATTACACTGCCCCACCCTACCCTACCCTACCCTACACTACACTACCCTACCCTACATACACTACACTACACTACCCTACACTACACTACCCTACACTACACTACCCTACCCTACACTACCCTACCCTACACTACCCTACACTACCCTACCCTACCCTACATACACTACACTACACTGCCCTACACTACACTACCCTACACTACACTACCCTACACTACACTACCCTACCCTAAAATAAAATAGATGTTGGCCGATTCTCAGACCTACTCAATATGCTCACAAAATTTCATGAGAATCGGTCAAGCCGTTTCGGAGGAGTACGGGAACGAACATTGTGACACGAGAATTTTATATATAAAGATAACCATCACAAATTGTTTCTACAACATTTATTTAGTTCATTATTTTTTATTCTATAAAAGACCCATTTCGGGTTTTTATTTCTTATTAAATTCTGTGAGCACGAACAATCATATTTTAACCCACGCCCTTACCATACCAACCTGATGTGCCACAGTGCCACTACACACACAGGGGCCAAGTTCGGGTTGGTGAAGATTGCAGTGGCAAACAAACCCCACCTTAAGTAGTTTTTCAAACTGCCTATTAGGCATCTGACACAGCTTCACGACAGAGACCTAGTCATAGTAACCGACACCAACTTTACCACCAAGTTAAACATGCATACTCAAACATATTTTTTGAAAATTAATGTATAATTCTGAAGTAATAATTACTCATATACGTCCCCACCGAGGGGCTCGAGCCTACCCTGAATTGACCTTTGTCGGGCATGAGATCGGGCCTTTGTCGCCTACGCGGGCCCAGTGCGGGTTGGTCGACTTCACACACAACCTGCGAGTTTCTCCGCAGGCGTGTGCAGGTTTCCTCACGATATTTTCCTCCACCGTAAGAGCGTCGGATAAACGTAGTACATATGAAATCAAAATTCGAAATTACATTGGTACGTGGGAGGATTCGAACCACGACTTCCCGGACAAGAGGCGGCGGCCCTAGCCGTTACGCCACCGACGGTCACCGATATTCAGAATTTTTTATGACTAATAACTGAACGTTTGAGTCATGTAACTTCGACATAGAATCTTATTCTCTATTAATTGTTATATTCTTTATGATTCACATAAACCATTTTCTCATAATCATTCAATTATCAAAATTAATTGATTTATTTTCTTTCAGTAATATCAAGAGGCCTAACCCCGCCAGAGAACCAGAATACCACGGACTCGTACTCCGCAAACATCCCCACCCTCTCCACCTTAGCCCTTGCCCACAACTACACTGATTGCTGCATCTTAGCTAATGTCAGCAAGGGTTGTCTGGGCTTTTGCAGCATCCAGACTATTCTCGAAGGTACCGGTCAGGACCCTGAGACGTGCCAACCTGACTTCCCTGCCATCGTCAAGTGAGTCTTCTGTTTTATTATGATGAACGAAAGTACCACTAATGCACTAATCATGTACTATCAAGCACTAATGTACTAATAATTATTAAGCTCATTAGAATTTTCATATTTAGTATCTATTTTTCTTCAGGAAAAAATCAGATACCTAAATCATCAATCAGACTAAACCACAATCATCATCATCTCAGCCGAAAAACTTTCACTGTTGGACAAAGGCCTCCCCCAAGGATTTCCACGACGACTAATCCTGCGCTACCCGCATCCAGCAAGGAGCGAGCTATGCCCGAAATTTCCCTACGCGATCGAATCAGAAATGAGGAGATCCGGAGGAGAACCAAAGTAACCGACATAGCTCACATAATCGCTAAACTGAAGTGGCATTGGGCAGGGCACATATCTCAGTAACGTTAGTGGCAACCACGCATCGGAAAACTTAGCGTAGAAAGGCCTTCCACGCGGTGGACGGACGAGCTGGTCAAGTTAGCGGGAAACCTCAATATTCATAAATAATTTTAAGTTACTAAGATACAGCATATTGAAACTCAAATTCAAATAACTATTTATTGTACGTCAAAATAAACAAAATACAAGTAGAAAACAAAATCAATAATTAAGAGACGTACAATTTGGGCGGTCGATATCACTGAGATGCAAATATGTGTTTTGATGCAAATAATTAAATACTAAAATTATCCATGAACGTTTGTCTGTATCTTTTCTCAAAAGATTTTTTTGTCATTAATAAAAAGATTTAACTGATGCCTGACATGTATATCGTTGTTTAATTTACCATTAATATAAATCAATATCTTGGAACGTCTTGAACTTGACATTTATCAGACAACTCCAGTTATATGTCTGATCACATTATGCGGCACACTCGCTCTTGTATTCAACTTCCTCGTGCTCTCTATTATAATTCTAATTTATTATAATGAATTCTACACATTCACGACCCACTTGTTGAACGCAGCCTTCTGCTATTATCTGCCCTTTTAGCTTAACAATAAAGCCTCATTGTCCATTATGATATCAATCATCTGAATGTCTGAGTTACTTTGTTCTTTCACGACTTGAAAACATATACGATAGTGTATTGTCGTAGTTGGTGATTTTTCATATTTTGTTCTTTCAGTTAGGTAATTTTTCAGATTACGTTTACTTGTTTGTTAATACTTCTGTAAGTAACTATTTAGTAATCTGTGCTTCTGTGCTGACTCAGGATTCGAGGCCACAGTAAAACTCCTGGGTTTTTGAAAACTGTTTTTTTTTCTTTTGTGTGAGTTTCTTCATGTATTTTTATCGTAGTGCGGTATTAATTAAATTTTGACACTATACATCCTAACCGATATCATCAACTGAGTTAAGGTTTTTTTTCTTTCGTGGTTTATCGAATTCTGCCTGGCCTATTTATACCCACATGTTGCCCTCTCTCTTGTGGTTTTTTTTTCTTACTTAAATATCTTTCGACATCCTGTATACCTAGTAGGTACCTTACACTCCTTTTAATTTCCCTTTCTCGATACAGTCTCATAACTCTTCTTTTTTGTCAGGTGCATGGCAGACGGTCGCAACCACGTGCCCTGCTGCGTGCAGGAGCGTGTTCCAGACATCTGTCAGGATGTCTGCAGGGGTGAATTCACACCAGTGACTGACAATATCAAGACGCACTACTCCTGCGCCGCGTATATGGAAAAGACTCTCGCTTGCATTGTTGAGGGGATTGGTAAATCTTTTGATAAATATTAATAGTTTTGCTAACTGTTAAAAAATATAAATTGCAATACTTGGCTATTATCGTCTATAAGCTTGAAATATTCAAAGACTCTATAAATGATTCTTCTTTCCTCCTCATTACCATTTTTTGTTATTTTCTACGTTAGTAGATAAGCCAGATTTATTTTTACCATCATATATCATACAGGATGTAATAAAAGGCGTAGTATTTTAGGATGTATTTGAATTCAGAAAGTTGTTTTTTTTAACAACTTAACTAAAATCTCAAAAATTGGCTTTTTTAAATCTTACAATATTAGCAGACCTTTCTGTCACACCTGCAGAGAGCATCCATGTATGACCCATTATCAGGTACCTAATAAAAAAATCACTTCTTTCTAGAACTTCTTCCGAGTCCACCAGAAGAAGTAGAAGTAGAGCCTCTGAACGAGAAACAACTGAACGTCTCCTGGAACCCGCCTACAGAAAACACAGAGACAGTCACAGAATACGTAGTCAATGTCACTGCATTAAGGTCTTTCGATGCCCACATCATAGAGGCTTCTGAAAGCCTTCAGAAGAACGATTCAGTCAAGATGAGTCAGCCGATGACGTTCAAGGTGCAAGCGAATAAGACCTTCATACTGTTGAATGATTTGCTGCCGTTCACTATGTATGAGATTACAGTCACGTCTTACAATATACATGGATCTAGTCTTCCTAGTTACGTTGTCAGGTAAGATTTTAAACTAAGACCATATGGTAGTTGACTGCATAGGTTATAAATAAACAAGGCCCGCGGCTTCGCCCGTGCACATTCTGTTTCTTGCTATTACCGTAGAAGTTTACCAAAATCTTTTGTTGGTGAATGCCTACGTCATAATTGCTATATATCTGAATCATCCATTGGTTTCAGCTGTGCGTTGATAGATCAGTCAGTCAGACAGTCAGGCACGGTTTCCTTTCATATGCACAGAAGATTATTGTTCACTACTACTCAAATTACAAAAAAAAAACATATTTTCTTTGTATTCCATAACGTTTTTGATGATTATTAATGCATACGCCGCATTACATTCACCTGCTCGTGGTAGATCAAATTGCTTCACATCACAAGGTCCATCCCTTGGCAACATCTTCCTGCTGTCGAAGGTGGAGGCGGGCTTAACACGATTTCCCAACGCGATGGGGATCTGGCTATCTTATCTTCAAGCCGGAACTCAATGCTGTTAACACTGATGTTTGGCGGCAAGACTTAAATAAGATGGTAGTAGTAGCCAGGCAAGTCTTACAAAGTTGGCCCCACCGGGAATCGAACCCGCAACCTTCTGGTGTGAAGCGAATGGACCTAGCATTACGCCACGGAGGCGGAAAATAGTTATGGAATGAAACTGTAAAAAAAATTGGGGTACCTCCCTTACATGTAAAGAGGGGGTATTTTTTTGTTCGATACGTGTGGAATATCAACGAGCTTAAGATGTGCAGTTGACTTTGTAAAAGTTCATAGATTTTGAGTTCAAAAATAACTGTATATTTATTTATTTAAAGTAGTACAGAACCCTATATTGCGCTTGTTCCAACACACACTTGGCCTCTTTTTAATTTTGTTCAGTTTTTTTAATCAAATTCACCACCTTCAATCCATCAGTTGTTCAAGCAGTCACTCTGAAGCTCGTCCACTAGCTCTTCTCGCTTGCAGAAGTGAGGACACGTAGACAGGTCCTTCGAACACTAGGGTTTATCAATATAATCATAATAATATGATCAATGTTTGCTGTCAACAATTATTTAGCTCTTGGTACTAGCTCCCTTGATGGTAAGTGACGATGATGTCGAAAATAGAAGCAGACTTACCAAGATTCCCCAACACAATGTGATGCTGACTGTCTTACCTTCATGCCTGAACACATTATGCTATTATATCTTCGACCAAATTATGTAACAGGGTGTAACAAAATTGGTGTAGGGCACGTTAAGGCCTTAAGATGGGACAAATGACAATATTCAATTCAAATTATTGAAATATACTGTGTATAGCTATCACCATGGAAAAAATATATAATATACTTAAAATCATAAAAAATCGATTTAATTGAATACAATTATAAAAATATTACCACTTTTGATGTAAAAAAATATACTGTAGACCCTCTGTTTTTGGCATTAATTGCAAAATTTCTTGAAAAAAATTTGTTAATATTCAATGAAACCAACATACAAAAATCGGTGACTTTAAGACCTTTCATTTTTTAATTGAACATATTTTTTTAGACTTGTATGAAAGTAATGAAAAGTAATAAAAACATGTAAAAATCGAGAATTGGGCGTTCGGTTTCAACGTAACAGCCGCATGAAGCCCGCATTGAATTAGACTTACGTTCGATATTATTTAAACACGTTTCAACCTGCTAGGATTGAGTGCTCTTAGGGCCTTGACTGGGGCTTCTACTCATCATACTGAACAACTTTTGTTCTACGGCTTTGTTGAAAACGCATTTTTTTTTTACTTTTCATACAAATCGATTAGCTAATCGATCAATTTTATGAATTTTTATATGGAGGTTCCAAATTGTAATGACTATGGGTTGCTTGGGGAAAGTTGTTAAGTATGATGAGTAGAACCCCCGGTTAACGGGCCTAAAACCAAGTTTTTTACACCCTGTATAACATTGATATTTGGTGGTAAGTTTGGTAGTGCTGAAGCGATCGTCGCCCAGTGCGACTTGCATGGTTGGGTTGATTACGCAGGTTAACAGACCTGAAGCACGGTCATTACCTGGATGGGTTTGATCGACAGTGGCATTTTTCTACGCCGTTTCAGTGCTACGCGAGGCACGTTAAGCCATTGGTGCAAGTTGGTGATTTGATAGCTTTAAATTTCTACCAAGCTGTACATTTCAAAATGTAGACTTAATAGGTAGCTGGTTTTCTAAATATTATTTCTCATCATAAATACTTAAATAGCAAACAATGTTTTAAACAAAGCAGGTTGTTTAAAAGCTAAAAACTTTAGCGATTCGTTTAATTTTGGACAGATTCTAAAAACTTTCAAACAACAGACTGCCTTTTAAAGTTTTCATGTTATTAATTGCTTGGAACTCATGAAGCCATTATTTTCGTAGGTCATTGACTTTAACTCCTGGACAGATGAAGAGTACAAAAGTGGCTGCAGCTCCTAAACTACCTGACGTCAGAAGCTGTTGTATGTTGGCTGGCGTCAACCATTTTGGCTGCGTCGATAAGCTCTGCGACCCAACCAAGACCTTCAACATTGGCGTGAGTTTTTGAAACATGTTTTCACCTGTGATCATTGCATTTAGCATTTTTAACTTACTTTAGCTTTATTATTTTTGTTAACATTTAATTTAAATCATTCGATTTTATTATTTTTTAAACATGTTTTTATCTGCGATCATTGCATTTAGCATTTTGATCTTAGTCTCCATTGGTTTTGTTAACAATAAATTCAAATGATTCGATTTTATTATTATTGAAACATGTTTTTATACAACTTTAACCAATTAACGCAATTGATTAACCGCCTCCGTGGCGTAATGTTTAGTCCCTTCGCTTCACACCAGGAGGTCGCGGGTTCGATTCCCGATGGAGTCATCTTGTAAGACTCGGTTTGGTTGGTGGTAAGGGATTTTCTAAGCCCGCCTGGCTAAGCTACCACTATCTTATCTAAGTCTTGCCGCCAAACATTAGTGTTAACAACATTGATGTGTTCCAGCTTGAAGATAAGATAGCCAGTTCCCCATTACGTTGGGGAACCTTGGTAAGCCCGCTTATATCTTCGGCATCATCGTCACTTACCAATAAGTAAGATGATGCCAAGGGCTTACCAATTGTGAATTAAAAATGCACGTCTGATTTTAAATTTAAGTATAATTATATTTAAAGTACCTACTGTTTGATATATGATATGTTTGAAAAACTATGCAAATTTAATTTGTATTATAGAAGCTTGTTAATTTATTTATTAAAACATCGAACTTCAATTATTGCATGTCAACATAAACTATTTATTTTATCCATAGTTATAGATATTATAATTGAACACTAATTAACAAGTAATTGATCGTAACAATTTGGAAAAAAAATATTTTTTTATTAACAAGTATACATAGGTTTTCAATACAAGGTTTTATTGCTAAGGGAAAGGTATGCAAGCATGTATACATGTATTCAAGCAGTATGCAGGTTTGCGAATGTTAGTGTCATCATTGTGCTTATTATTAAGTTACACGCAAAAAAATACATTACGAGTATATTCATAGTTATACGTCATAATTTATACCTTTTGACAATTTTAAATCAAGTCGTAAAATGTAATCCTTACTAATAATATTATAAATTTGAAAATGTGTTTGTTTGTTTGTTACCTTTTCACGTTTCAACGCCTTGACCAATCTTAATAAAATTTGGCATGCAGGTAACCTGTGTCACGAGGAAGGCCATAGGCTACTTTTAATCCCGTGAAGATAGCATAGCCCGATGCAGTTCCTGAGGGAACTAAAAAAAATACTCTTCTTTTGGTTAATTTCTTTAACATCGCTACGTAACAATGG
Organism: Coleophora flavipennella; assembly: GCA_947284805.1. Lineage (NCBI taxonomy): Eukaryota > Metazoa > Arthropoda > Insecta > Lepidoptera > Coleophoridae > Coleophora > Coleophora flavipennella. The sequence continues at coordinate 8,916,356 of OX369293.1, read as the reverse complement.
ATTTTTGTGATTTTTTGCACAGAGATGGTTGAGGGGGTGTTAAATGACATGATTTACTAATAAGCATATCTTGACATAGTTCCCAAAGCTATCTGGAAAAAAAAACATGTCCACGCTCTCTAAGACAGTCATTACAGCGATTTCTACGCGGGCGAAGCCGCGGACAAAAGCTAGTGTTCAATTGAGAGCAAAAAATTATCGCACGTATTCACCTCAGTTCGTATATCTTTGCATCATAGTCCCGGCACTAAACTTAACATCTCATTTCCGCCTCACCCATTTGTGACTAACGCACAATCATCCTATCGAGCATGTTTTAAACCTCAGCTCCAGATCACAGATCTGATGATATGCGCGCCCTGGGCTGGTGTGACCTTCGGCTGTCTGGCCAATGGGATGGATCACACGCCGTGCTGCAGGTCCAGAGGTCTTCCGGAGTCGTGTCTGCCGCTGTGCAGTGGAAACATCACAACATTGGACTTCAACCATTTTAAGTGAGTCTTATTGTTTACGTATAAGTTTAACCCTCTTGTTACTAGGTACTGTAGTTTTAAAACAACATTGTTTCAAACAAAAAAAATATCAGATTTTTCTTATTGTTATTATATTTTAAGTTGCATACTTATATGTTTCAAATACAAAATTTTGCCCCCCTTTTTTAGTAAAAAGTGGGTTAAAAAAAAATCGGTGGCAGATCGTGATAGGCCCAGGCATGAGCTTGTCATGAACAAGCTCCAAAGCCTTGAGCACCGCCGCAAAGTTGCTTGTCTCGGTATTCTATCGAATTCATTTCGGAGAGTGTGCTCAAGAACTGCACGATCTCATTCCCCCAACTCCATTCCACCTTCGGTCAACGAGACGCAGGGAGAGCTTCCACCTCTATGTTGTTTATCTTCAGCACGCGCAGAGCGTTACGTTTCCTCATTTATTATGCGGACAGCGATTGAGTGGAACTCCTTGCCTGCGTCTGTGTTTCCCGACTCCTACAATTTGAAAATCTTCAAGGCGAGAGTGAATAGGCATTATTTGAGTTTGCGTGTACCATCCTCGACTATATCGTCACTTACCATAAGGTGGGATGTAGTCAAACGCACTAAAAAAAAGGAAATTTCATAGCGGGGCTCCGAAAAATATTAAGCGGAGGTTCATTTTAAATGTCTGGTGCTGCCGTAGAAAAAAGTTGGGCTTCGTCGACTTAGTATTTTTCGAAGGTCCGCGATGAAATGATTGGGTCATTCACGGCCTGCCTGGGAATATCTGGCCAACTCGCGATATAAGGTGAGTTTCTTTTATGCCAGAGAAGAAAATATCCACGTTGTGATTCAGGTGAAATGTTTCTACTTTTGTTCTACCATTTTTAAATAAGCGTTATTTTTTTGGACTGCATACAGAAAAGGTCAACGAGCTGTGATCAGTTAGTATTAGTAATGTTTTTTTGCTGACGTTTACTTAAAAAGTTTTAAAATAAAACTTGACACGTTTCATACCATCATCATCGTATCAGCCGAAGGACGTCCACTGCTGGACATAGGCCTCCCCCAAGAATTTCCACGACGACCGGTTCTGCGCTACCCGCATCCAGCGGCTTCCCGCGACCTTTACCAGGACATCGGTCCACCACGTGGGAGGCCTGCCTATACGCTACGTTTTCCTATGCGCGGTCGCCACTCGAGAATATGTCGGTTACTTTGGTTCTCGTACGGATCTCCTCGTTTCTGATTTAATCACGCAGATAAACTCCGAGCAAAGCACGCTTCATTGCCCTTGACACGATTTTTTGATGTGTAACATCTTTGCTCTCGCTTTCCTGCAATTTGTGGGAGCGATTTCGTGAAATGGGACGGAAATGTGTAACAGGAAATGCGAACGTTTTTTTAATTCTCGAAAACTAAGGTTGTCATAGCCATGCCGCCTAGTGTGATGGCAAAGGCAAAGATGACATACTACTATTCGAAGGGTCGGCCCGTGAATGTACGACCCGATAATTAATTAATTTCATAAGTATTTTGTCACATGTTACACATCATATGCGAGTACTGTAGGTCTCGTTTTTTTGTATTAATTTTTGACTAATTCAATTACAATGTGGAGAATATGTTCTTCTTCGTCATTAAAAAATCACCTTGTTTAAGAACAATAATGACTTAGTGTTCTACACAATAGTTACTGATTTTCAGGGTTTTGTACACCCAAAGAGTGACCAACGGGCCCCTATTATTAAGCGACCGCTGTCCGTCTGTCTGTCATCGGGCTGTATTTCATGAACCGTAATAGGTAGATAGTTGAAATTTTCAAAAAGTGTGTATTTTTATTGCCTCTATATCAAAAAATAATAAACATTAATAAACAAGGGGGTTCCTATACAAGAAAACGTTTTTTTTATAGATACATTTGAGGTGTGATTGATTTTGCTCTATCGTAAAAACGGTGATACAGACAAGCGTGTAAGTTGGTGAGATTATTAATATATTAAAACTAGCTATCCCGGCGAACTTCTTTCCACCTTACACTACCCTAGCCTACCCTACACTACTCTACCCTTCCCTACCCTACACTACCCTACCCTACCCTACTCTAAAATCTTCTTCTGACAATAACGAACTCAATAAAAAGAGAAACAGCGAAATCGGTCCAGCCGTTCTTGAGTTAGAAATGGTGCGACTTTGTTTTTTAAATGACATATTATCTACTAACTATGAAGTAAATTCACAAATAATGATTACCGGCCAAGTTTAAATCGTATTAAGGATCCTTAGAGTCCTAACTGTATAAAAAATCGGTTGTCTGTAAAGTCGGTTTACTGACGATAGTTGAACGTGACAACGTCATAAGAAAATACTGATGGAATGGTTTCATAATATCGAAAGAATCATTACCTTTATCGCCGCAATTATCGTTGCTATAAACAATTGACACCACATTCACTTTTCACTGCACTTAATACTCGATCAAAACATGTAGATGTACTATAGTATAGCAGCTGTTCACACAGACACATCGCTCACTCAAGTAGGAGAGAGACGGATGTCGAACGCTGCCGAACGTAAAGGCCGATTGTGCTTCTTTGTCGCTCGTTCGCGCTCTCGCTTGCACTTCAAGACTTACACGGAACGCCTCAGAGCGAGGTAACGACGCATTTTTTCGTGCGTGCAGCCGGCTCCATCGAATTATAAGACGTTATCACGTCAAAAACACTTAACTCGTAACAATTCAGCGAACGAACTTTACATACGATAGAAATGAAGAATAGGTAGAATATGTAGTTTATAAAAAAAAGTTATCAACTCTGTGAGACATAGTGCTAGAAGAGGCCACTTCATTATCATCTTTTAAAACTTTATTTTTAAGTATGAAGCTATTCAGCCAGTAATCATTTTGTAACTAATGGCGGCGCTTCTCAGCTGGAGGTAGCCGTTCGATTAAATATCTAGATTCTAGATTAAAATATGACGATGATGTAACATGGAAGCTTAAATATTACCTATTCTCTCTTGTCTTTTTTTTTGCACCCTGCTAGGGGTGAGGTGGGAGGGAATACCCGTATAACAGTCTGTACGGGTTATGTGGGACTCACAGCTAATCTGTGCCTACCCATTTTCTAGTGAGGGGGGTTGTGTCATCTGAAGATTGACAATAATCGGTTATTCACTCTCGTCTGGAAGATTCATAAATTATATGCTTCGGGAATATGGACGCCGGCAGGGAATTCCACTCCTGGGCCGTTCGCATAAGAAGTCATTAACAACCTTTACCTCTTCAGGTGTTTACGCTTTATGAACTCCTACACCAACTGCCTCCTCCAAGGCTACGGGGTTCTCCCTGGCCCACCATCACGTCTCCACCTCACCAACATCGATACCGACTACGCTGTGGTGCACTGGTCACCCCCTGCAGCATTGGCTGACACGGTGCAGCATTACAACCTGCATTACAAGTCGCTGCAGGCTGGTGATGAGTATCGGGCTGTCGATAAGGTTAGTGACCTTCTAAATCATAGTTACCTACTAAATGTATACCTATAGATATCTTAGCACTAATGACGCTAGCATCCAATCAAATATAGGAACTGAAGAATCATCAGTTTGTGCCAGTAAACATCATTATCGGAATTCAGTTTGATTTCTTCTTTACACAAAACATTGACTTTAGAGCCCTTGGGAATTGGAATTATCAGGATTAATAGTTAGATAAGTACCACACGACTAAAAAAAGTAAATAATAAATTCTTGGCCACTCACAAACGGCACACTCCCTAATGATCTTATTACGAAAGCGGAAAGTTTAGGCAATGGACTACTGTCGAACATACTTGAACTTTGCACAAAGGCTCCCCAACTGGTTAAGTAGACACAAGGCATCTCGGCGAATTGCAGATCAAACAAATTTTGATGAAGATGGTGGTGGTCTTCATGAACAATACAACTTTATGCAATCCACAGATCCAATCACCGTTTATCTTGGAAGACCTGGAGTCTAACATGGACTATGAGATCTACGTAGAGGCTGTGAACGAGCACGGTGTGGGTGAAGCCTCCCCTCGCCTCTTGTTCCGGACTCAGAGTCAGGTACGAAAATAAATCAGATTAAATGAACAAAAAATATGATAATAAACAGTTTATGACCACTAACGCTCTTACGGTGAAGGAAAACATCGTGAGGAAAGCTACACACGCCTGCGAAGAAACTCAAAGGTTGTGTGTGAATTCGACTAAACCGCACTGCAACCGCGTGGTTGACTAAGGCCCGATCTCCCTAATTCAGGGTAGGCTCGAGCTCCTCTGTAAGAACGTAAATGAGCTGATATGATGACCGCTAAAAAAGTTCAGAAAGTCAACGCTTACCGCTAAATACAACACTAAAATACAAACAAATCTGTTAGTATGACCTATAACCTTCCCTGGAGGTAATTAAGTACTCAAAAACAATTAACAAAAAATCACGCTGGCTTATACACCTACAATCCTACAAATATAGTTAAAATCTGCCATCCCAACAGCTGATCGAGGAGGAAGAAGAGATATCTAACGCATACAACGTGACGGCTTGCTGTGAGCGAGTCTCTCTTACCGGAGTGTGCATGCCGCTGTGTACTTACGATGCCAAGATGTCTGACCTAAGGAAACTCGCGCCGCTCTGTGCGCAGGAGTTCCACAAGCTGCTGCGGTGTGGGGCTGGGGGTAAGATCTATTATTTTAGTTTACGGTCTTTGGATTTTTTTAAGGATAGTGGCTCATTCATTAGATCAATATACCTTCTTAGAGTTCGAGTAATCTTCGTAACTCGTAAAAGTATCTTGGGCAGCAGGCCTTCTACAGTATATATGAGTTTTTAATACTAAAAACTAAAATTTAAACGTGACATTGTAATTAATTCAATAATTATCCTGTTTTTTTGACTATAGTTAATTTGATTCATCATCATCATCGTCATATCAACCGAAAAACGTCCACTGCCTCCGCGGCCTCCCCCAAGGATTTCCACGACGACCGGTCCTGCGCTGCCCGCATCCAGTGGCTTCTCGCGATCTTCACCAGGCCGTCGGTCCACCGCGTGGGAGGCCTTCCTACGCTACGTTTTCCGATGCGAGGTCGCCACTCGAGAACTTTACTGCCCCAACGGCCATCTGTTCCATCTGTTTTTTGACTATAGTTAATTTATTATTTTATTTTTATTTTTGGTTTTCTTTTTTTTATTTCCCATATTTTATTAGTATAGAGTTTAACTGTATTAAAAATATTGATATATTTAATTTCCAATAAATGAGTTATGAGTTGCTTGGATAGTTTATTTGAGTACATATATATCTGACGGCTTTAATGAACTCCCAGGAGAGGTAAAATTGACAACTTAGTTTTATTATTTCTGTAAAAATACGTCCTTACACCATTAACAGTGAATTACTTACCAATTGTGAATAAAAAAAAAACTCTTAACCGACAACAACGGCTGCCCTTCTTGGATTGGGGAATGTGGGAAATTAAAATAACTGTTTGAAAAAAAATGAAAATGTTATGAGCTGCTGCAACAGTTTGGTCCGTAACTATAACTGCCCAACCTCGATTCTACGTTCAGTAAAAATAACTATCTTTTTTTTTATTTAATGTTTTAAATCTACTTTTCTAATGTCTAATGTACAGTGCTGATTGTACAATTTCCCTAATAAAAAAAAACCTAACCTAACCTTACCACTCCGGAAGTAAAACTTTTTACAGTTTTATAAGTTTTGACCCTGCGAATGTTCCTGGTAAGGTTTCGATTACGGTAACGTTACGGTAACGGTAACAGTGTCGCGAGTTCGATGGTTTTTCTCATCTCGAAAAACTCCCAACGCGCCTAAAGAAGTTTTCCTTCAAAAACCTATTGATTGGATTGGATAACCATTCGATTCGGGTCGGGGTGTATCGAATTCCCGAATTCTTTTCGCTTGCTTCTAAACCAAAGTATATATATTTGTACTAACATACAGTATGGATACTCCCTGCCGCTCTCTAGATTGCGACCTCACCCCCTCGTCACCCAGATTGATACAGATTGGTTACAGTTTGGTTGTCGAACGTATAGGATATCGCCGCCATTTTGTTTGTTCCGTCATTCCTTTTTTGAAATGTAATTTCTGCCCCGTTGTGTGAAGTGTCCAGGGTGTGCCTAAACATTAGTTAGTTGTAAGACATCATTGATCACAAAAAAATTAACACTGCTGACTTAACAGACATTGTCTGGTCCAAATGTCGTGTCGTGAATTACGCATATTATCCATCGTTCAAACCGTGAGATGTTGTTAAGTTTATACATAAATCCTATATGAAAAAACATTTTTTTCCGAACAACATTTTCAATGTTTCTTTCCCTAAAAATTTTATTCAGACTACTAGTATTATGAACATAAAAAAAAACAAATCAGTCCAACCGTTCTCAAGTGATGCGCTTAAAAACTAACAGCATTCAACTTATTTAATATTTATCATAATCATATTTTAAAACTTCACTGAAGTCAGTTTATGGGATTAATCACATTACTATTTTTTTTAGGGAAATTACAATGTTGAGTTGGTATTTAAACATGTCCCGCAAGTTCCTCTCAATCCTTGATTTTATTTTAAGATCCCTGTTACGTACGTATACATGATTTATTGGATCTGTTATTCAAAGTAAAACGCAAAACGCAACACAGGTCGCAACCATGGGGCGTGCTGCACCCGACGGGGAGTCCCCGCGAACTGTCGCGGCGTCTGCGCAGGAACCTTCACCGGAAGCGTCAACACTTGCGTGCCCTATATCGGAAACATTGTACAGTGCTTTGAGGAAGGTATGGTATCTTAGGATATACAATTTTGTTTAAGTTTCAATATTAGCAAAAGCGTTAAATTTCAATTAGAATTAACATAAATTGCAATCTACTAACCTTTATTTATATTTCAGTGACTTGAATCTTTTACCCAAAAAAAAACTGACTTCAAAAAGAAAAATATTTAATATTTAAATATTTTGTATATCATCATCATCATATCAGCCGAAGGACGTCCACTGCTGGACATAGGCCTCCCCCAAGGATTTCCACGACGACCGGTTCTGCACTGCCCGCATCCAGCGGCTTCCCGCGACCTTTACCAGGTTATCGGTCCACCGAATGGGAGGCCCGCCTATTTTTGTATATGAATACACGAAATGAATTAACAATAACGAAATTAAAGGTAGATACGAAACAAATTAGGGACCTACATTCTTTTTTTTAAGTTGGTACCAGCACTTGAGAAAAGTCGAATGTTTTAGATTCAGTGATTTTTAGACGCAAATACTTAAATACATAATTGGTGGTAGGGCATTTTCTAAGCTACCACCATCTTATCTAAGTCTTGCCGCCAAATATCAATGTTGATATCATTGGTGTGTTCCGGCATGAAGATAAGATAGTCAGTAGTTCCCCATTGCTTTGTGGAATCTTGGTAAGCCCGCTTCCATCTTCGGCAACATCGTCACTTACCACCAGGTGAGATGTTGTCAAGGGTTTACCAATTGTGAATAAAAAAAAAACCTTAGTTTTAGAAAATATATGAAATACTTAATAGTAGGTGCTTATAAAAGATGAGGGTTTTCCTCGATTTCCCTGGGATTCCATAGTCAGATCCTGACTTAGTGACTGTTGGACCATCTCAGTAGTATACTCTTAAGAATATAAAAATAATTTTGAAAATCGGTTCACAATCTGCGAAAGCGTAACACACACACACACAAACATAAAGTCGAAATTCAATACAGGTGTATGTTTGTGTGTGTGTGTGTTACGTCTTTGCAGATTGTGAACCGAATGAGGTCTTAAATAATATAAAATCAATGACTTATATATTACTGGCGTAAGGACCCGGCCAACGCGCGCGACTAATGGTCCCAGCAAATTGGTGCGAAAATCAAAGGTTTCGCACACTCGCGTCTGCGGGATTTTGCAGAGTGCGGTGGAAAGATATTCTACATAAAAATGCCTTTTTGTGTTGTTATAGGTTGTAAAAATCATAAAAGAAAGATTAAAAAGAAACATGGGATATCGTATCATCGTTATGTAACCTTACATTGTATTTTTTCTTGTAAACAAATTAAATATACGTATTTTTAAAGCGACTAATCTACCAAGGTCCTTTTAGCGTGGTACTGACGTCAACTCTCGCCCACGCTAGTTCGTACAAGTTATGTCAGATGGCGCTACTTTTTGCATGTATGAAGAAACTATGACTAAAATATGGAGACGGGCGGATCCTTCTGTCCAAATCTGTGTATAAAATCTACGTTTTAACAGGTATACCGGCCTTCTCCCCGTATCCTCTTTTCCCAAAAACTGGTAATATAAAGACTTCTTTCATAAAACCTGCTTTCTACCAGGAACTGACCTTCTCCCCGGCCCTCCCCGAGAGCTCCACGCAGTCGTAACAAAAGACCATAATCTGACGCTGAACTGGATAGCGCCGCAAGACGGCGCCAACGCATCCTCCTACATTGTGCACTGGGAACGAGTTGAGAACAACTCTCAGCCATACTACTATAACACCCTGCAGCTGGATAACGTGAGTATTATAAAATTTTCCATTGCTATTCAGCGCGGAAACGCCGCTTGTGTGATTGACCTTTGCGTCGGGATGTCTAGGGGTGGGTTTTTAGAGCAATAAAGCCTTTTAGTTAACATTTTTAATTGAATGTACTACCCTTTTACTAAAAGAATGGACTTATTATAAAACTGTCCATTGCTATTCAGCGCGGAAACGCTGCTTGTGTGATTGACCTTTACGTCGGGATGTCTAGGGGTGGGTATTTAGAGCAATAAAGCCTTTTAGTTAAGATTTTTAATTAAACCTACTACCCTTTTACTAAAAGAATGGACTTGGCATCGATGACATTACTACGTCACAAGGGTACGGTGGGCAAAAAAGCATCATTAAGAATATTAATGAAACTTAAACAAAATATGTTTGTAAAATCTCTAGGTAGGTATGTTGTGTTACATTTCATAATTACACCGACATTCTGCCCTCACCGGCGAGGGCGGCGTCCCCCCGCTTCTGGCGCCGCTTCTCTCCGATCCTCCCCCGTCCAAGCAATGACCTAAGCCGAGGTCCGAGCCCACCTGGGCGCCCTTAGGCAGTTGCATCTTTTTTGCTTTGCACTAGGTTGAGTGCCTTCCGTACTCGCCTTCCCTGCCCGGTGAAGTTGTAAAGGCCCCACGGCCAACAACAAGGTTGTCTTTTTGAAAAAAAATAATAATAATCTGTAGATACCAAAAAATTAGTCGAGAAAGATATAAGTATGTGTATATGTATGTCCGTATTCCTAAACTGCTGTTTCAATTTGGATCAAGTTTTGAACATCGATTTTTTACCAGGGGTTCTAGATTTTATATTTAAAAATTTTGAAGTACAAATAGGTACCCAAAACAAATAAATATTGTTTTTTCTCAACTTTGGTCATCTCAAGAAACTCTTAAAAAAAGTTACTTGTCATACCAAAAAAAAACATGTTCTTAAGGCGCTAAGTTTATATTTTAGCCTTATTATTATTCCGATTTCTATGATTTTATCAAATTTGCGCAATCAAGTAATCTTACTAGCGTCCTTAATGCTCTACTAAATACGTAGGTATAAGAAAAGGTCGCTCCCATACAAATTTTTAGGTGATCCAGTAGCCTGCAGGTTTCATCCTTACTAACATTAAAAATGGATGTATGACGTTTTGTTACTCTTGCACGCCACAACAGATAAATAGATCTAGATGAAATTTGGTAGGTAGAAAGGTTAGGATCTGGATTATTTTTTCACGACGCACCCTTGAAGGAAGTCATAGAAATTATGTTTACGCGAACGAAGCCGCTGGCAAAATATAGTACTAAAAACACACATATTGGTATATATTTACACTAAGAACCAAGAACTTACATTCAAAAGTAATCAACTACCTAGTACTAAATACATTTCGAAACGACTGACATAGCGATTGATCTCACTGTTAATGAATAGGGATAGGATTACAGCAGAGTTTCTGGTAGTTGCTATTCGTTTCCAGGAACCTCTCAATTCTATCGAATAAAAAAGGGCGAAATCAGATCAAGAGCTATACTATAATCCTAGCAAATTGGCCAAATACGAACGTTTTTACATTGTTTTGTGAGCTCTCAAAATAACGAAGATTTTCTTTACAAGAAAAAGGTAAACATCTCGTCATACTCTAATAAAAAAATACGAGTATGCTTTAGAGCCACACGACTGAAATAAAACTTCTTTAGCTCCATCTATATGTATGAAAGTAAATACTTAGTCTTCAGAAAATAATCAAATCGCAATTTTTAATCGCCTTCGTAGCTCAGAGGCAAAGATCACTGGCTTTACACAGGAGGTCGCGGATTCGATTCCCGGCGGGGTCAATTGTAAGACTCGGTTTGGTTGGTGGTAGGGCATTTTCTAAGCCCGCCTGGCTAGCTACCACCATCTTATCTTATAAGTCTTGCTGCCAAATATCAATGTTGATATCACTGGTGTGTTCCGGCATGAAGATAAGATAGCCAGTTCCCCATTGCGTTGGGGAATCTTGGTAAGCCCGCTTCCATCTTCGGCAACATCGTCACTTACGACCAGGTAAGATGTTCTCAAGGATTTACCAATAGTGAATAAAAATAAAAAAAAGTAAAAAAAATATTTTTTGTCATATGGAGGTATAGACAGTTTATGAAAAAGGTTTTATTATCCTCTGAGAATGATCAAATCTTTTTTTTATCTTACATGTTTGTTTTGATTGTTTTGACAACCGATATTGTTGCCTTGGCAACCGATATTGTTGGCAAACCAAAATAAATAGTATCTCTCTTTCTATCTTCACTAATTTGTATATATATATATATATATATATATATATATATATATATATATATATATCCCTCTCAACTTCCGTTCGTCTCGCCCGATCTGACTTTCGTAATGCTCTCGTCACGCAGCTTACTCCCCAAGTCAAGCGTGCATAAAGAAGTTTTATTTCAAAAAGTCAAAGAAATGACTAAAATAGGACAGGCAGGTAGGCGCTGACAAAATCAAAATTCCAAAGATTTAGAAGACGAGATAACTCAAATATAATAAAAGTTTAGGCTAATGGAATAAATTACGAATGAACATCAAAAGTTACAGCATAAAATAATTGTTATACCTACCGAAGCTTCGTAATATCTCCTAAGAAAATCGATAAGGTATGAAATGTGACAAAGAACGAAGAACACAATTTCAACATAATCATCATCATATCAGCTCATTTACGTCTCCACCGAGGGGCTCGAGCCTACCCTGAATTAGGGCGATCGGGCCTTAGTCGACCACGCGGGCGCAGTGCGGGTTGGTCGACTTCACACACAACCTGCTAGTTACTCCGTAAGCGTGTGCAGGTTTCCTCGCGATGTTTTCCTTCACCGTAAAAGCGTTGGTTAAACAAACGTACATATGAAATCTAAATTCCAAATCACATTGGTGCGTGGCAGGATTCGAACCACGACCTCCCGGACAGGAGGCCGCGGCCCTAGCCCTTAACGCCACCGACGCTCTTAAACATAATCACTTTATTATAACCCAGATTAATCCAATCCGATAATGTAACAGTTTCTCGAACTTTCCGAAAATCGAGCTGAAGTAGGGTAATCTTGAGTTTAGTGCCAGGCAGGATGCTTAAACTAGACCCAGCCAGGGTGTACACGTCTAGTATCAAGTGTCATAACGCGAAGTTTAATTAGGTTTCGAGGATATGATATCGACACGCCTTACATATCAACTTGCTGTGAACGATTTGCTTAGGAGCCTAAGCACAGATAAGATACTAGTTACTTCGGCCTAAGCATGAATATGCTATGCCCGGAGATTATCTGCGTGATCGGTAACGAGGAGATCCACAGGAGAACCAAACTAACCGACATAGCTCACAGAATCGCTAAACTGAAGTGGTAGTGGGCAGGGCACATAGCTCGTGGAACAGATGGCTGTTGGGGTAGTAAAGTTCTCCAGTGACGACGCGGTGGACCGACGACCTGGTGAAGATCGCGGGAAGCCGATGGATGCGGGCAGCGTAGGACCGGTCGTCGTGGAAATCCTTGGGGAAGGCCTATGTCCAGTAGTGTACGTTTTTCGGCTGATATGGTGATGATGAAGCATGAAAATTAGACTCACAATTAGTTGGTTTATGCCTTCAATAGGTAACAAATAACAATAAAATTGAGAAATGTGTTTTTTGTAATGTTGTTCTTCTCTGGTGTGTCCTCATGATAAGAGATGTCTCTGTCGTGAGAAATTAATTCCTCAACAACTTAGATAGCTCTATCCAAGCTTGGTGGATGATGATTGCAGCATCATTGCTTCGATTCATCTTCATCTTAAGAAACTGTACCTGCTGCTAATAAAATCTTATGCAATGATTGCACTACACTGAGTTCTGGGAACCTAGAGTATTGGGAGAAAGATATATGAGCACTTTATTACATTATAGCGGCTTACAGTAGTGCAACGAATGTACTTATGCAGAACAACGAAAGCATACACGGAAGGGTACTTGCGGGGCAGCAGGCGGCGGGGCACAGCCTGGCAAACTCCGCGAGTTTGCCAGGCGGGCTACAGGCTAGTACCGCTAGTATCTACGACGGTGGCGGCATCGTGCGACATCAAAGGCGTTGCGCTACTGTAAGCCATATCGTAATACTGTGATACGAATATCTAGGGTAAAGTTAAAAGGCAAACTTAAAAGCTGCACCTTTTGTATGTTTCTATTACAATATGTATAACTATGTTTGTCCCTTTTATGTAGACACACAATAAACTGGAATATAAATAAGTCGAACATTGCCTGTGTTATAAGTACATTTTTCTTTTACCTATTGGTTTGTACGTGTATGTAATATAAGGTCTAACAAAATTAGCTGAAACTATTTTAACTGGTGCTTCTACCTATAAAACTGAACAACTTTCCCCATGTAACCCATACTCAAATCTCAAAAAAATTGAACTTCCCATACGAAGTTGGCTGATCAGCTGATCGAGTTAGTATGGGATAGTAAATGTTTTTTTGCGATTTGAGTATGGGTTCCATGGGGAAAGTTATTCAGTTTCATGGGTAGAAGCACCAGTTAAAATAGTTTCAGCTAATTTCATCATCATCATATCAGCCACAAATCGTCCACTGCTGAACAAAGGCCTCCCCCAAGGATTTCCACGACGACCGGTCCTGCGCTGCCCGCATCCATCGGCTTCCCGCGACCTTCACCAGGTCATCGGTTCACCGCGTGGGAGGCCTGCCTACGCTACGTTTTCCGGTGCGCGGTCGCCACTCGAGAACTTTACTGCCCCATCGGCCATCTGTTCTACGAGCTATGTGCCCTGCCCACTGCCACTTCAGTCTAGCGATTCTGTGAGCTATGTCGGTTACTTTAGTTCTCCTGCGGATCTCCTCGTTTCTGATTCGATCACGCAGAGAAACTCCGAGCATAGCACGCTCCATTGCCCTTTGGGTGACCTTGAGCCTTCTTATGAGGCCCATAGTAAGCGACCATGTCTCAGTTCCGTAAGTCATCACTGGCAACACACACTGGTCAAAGACCTTAGTCTTGAGACACTGCGGTATTTGGGACGTGAAGATATTGCGAAGCTTCCCGAACGCTGCCCAGCCGAGTTGGATTCGTCGATTGATCTCTTTCTTGAAGTTGAACCTGCCTAGCTGGACTGTTTGTCCCAGGTATACATATTCGTCAACAACTTCCAGTGTAGAGTCTCCAACCTTTAGAGGAGTGGGTGCGACACGGACATTTAGCAATATTTTCGTCTTGTCCATGTTCATTTTAAGACCCACTTGTTGAGAGACCTTACTGAGGCCATCGAGCATTGTGCTTAGGTCTTCCATAGTCTCAGCCATGACCACGATATCGTCAGCGAATCGGAGGTGGGATATGTACTCGCCGTTGATATTGATGCCGAGTCCACCCCAGTCCAGAAGCTTAAAAACATCTTCCAGGGCGGCGGTGAACAGTTTCGGAGATATAACGTCTCCCTGTCTCACCCCTCGCTGCAACTGGATAGGTTTCGAGTTCTGGTCCTGGAGGCGAACCGACATGGTGGCGTTTTCATACAGACACTTCAACACCTCGATGTATCGATGGTCAATTTGGCACCGCTGGAGAGACTGTAGCACAGCCCAGGTTTCGACTGAATCAAAGGCCTTCTCATAGTCCACAAACGCCAAGCATAGTGGCTGATTGTACTCTTCGGTCTTCTGTATAATCTGCCGCAGCGTATGTATGTGGTCTATGGTACTAAAGCCTTTTCGGAAACCGGCTTGTTCGGGAGGCTGGAAGTCGTCAAACCTGCGTGCGAGACGATTCGTAATGACTCTCGAAAACAGCTTGTAGACATGACTCAGAAGTGAGATGGGTCTGTAGTTCTTCAGCAGAGTGTTGTCACCCTTTTTGAAGAAAAGCACGACCATACTTCTGTGCCATGCCTTAGGCGTTTGTCCCTCGAGTATAACGGAATTAAATAACTTCTGAAGAGCTTTAAGTACCGGTGTTCCACCTGCTTTCAGCTAATTTAGTTACACCCTATATAAGTATATTATATTGCATTTGTACATATATAAGGTCTAACAAAATTAGCTGAAACTATTTTAACTGGTGCTTCTACCCATGAAACTGAACAACTTTCCCCATGAAACCCATGGTCATATCTCAAAAAAAAATATTTGAACTTCCCGTACTAAGTTGACTGATCAGCTGATCGAGTTAGTATGGGAGAGCCAAATTTTTTTGAGATTAGACTATGGGTTCCATGGGGAAAGTTGTTCAGTTTCATGGGTAGAAGCACCAGTTAAAATAGTTTCAGCTAATTTTGTTAGACCTTATATGTATTTTTGTTTAGTATTTAAATAATATTTTATTATCCTTTTAGTATAACATTTCTATTAGTTATAATTATAAGTAAGTTCGTTTAAATATCTGTCTACGCTACGTTTTCCGGTGCGCGGTTGCCACTCGAGAACTTTACTGCCCCAACGACCATCAGTTCGACATCATCATATCACCTCATACATATTATAGTCTAGTGCCTATTATATCTCTCTTCATCTACAACCGTCGTTTCTTTTAAATTTTTACCTATTATATCTCCCTCTCACAGCAAATGAACGTGACAGACACGAGTGCAAACATTGAAGGTCTGAAGACGAATGCCTCATACCACATTTTCGTGGTCTCCGTCAATGAGCACGGAACGTCCCTGCCTTCTAGTATGCTGCTTATCGATATAAAAGACGATGGTAAGTTTTGCTTCATGATTTTACTTTTTATATCCTGTCCGAAAGACGATTTATAATTATTTTGAACAAAAAAAAACTGACTTCAAACAGGAATCGAAGGTTTTCCTCGACTTCTCTGGGATGCCATCATCAGGTACTGGTTTCCTTATCATCGTACCACCCATGGGATATCTCCTTTACAACAAAAAAAGAATTATCAAAATCGGATCATAAACAACGAAGATATTTGCGAACACATATAAAAAAATATATATACGGTCGAATTGAGAAACCTTCTCCTTTTTTGAAGTCGGTTAAAATTGTTACAGTTTACCAAAGTTGCCAAATACATAACAGCTTCTTTTTTAAATGAAACTTCTATATAGACGGGAGGGTATTAGGATTTTTTCTGTCACGAAAAACCGTTACGGCCGCTTGGAGGAGGTAGACGATGAGATATCGCGTGGTGAGAGGCGGCAGTGGCGGAGGGATATTTTTGTGGAATGTTTTTGTTCAAAATATTATTTTGAATATAATTTTTTCAATGTTTTTTTTGGAAAATATTTTTTTGAAATATTTTTTTTAGAATATTTGTTTAAATATATTTTTTAAATTCCACTTGTCTATTGAAGTTTTACTTCTACTATGTGTTCCAGCACACATTTCGTTTTTTTAACTAAATGGCGCTAGTTTCTTCATGTTTAAAAAAAAACACTTTGTATGGAGATCCTCTTATTTTTTCACATTTTCAAATTTTTAGTATTTTTTGTTATAGTGGCAACAGAAATACATCTTACTTAAAAATTTCAACTGTCTCGCTATCACGGTTCATGAAATACAGCCTGGTGACAGACGCACAGACAGACGGACGGACAGCGAACTCTTAGTAATAAGGTCCCGTTTTTATCCTTAGGGTACGGAAAAGTTGGTGGTAGCTAAGCCAGGCAGGCTTTGAACCGAGTCTTACAAATTTTGACTTAATCGGAAATCAAAGCCTCCTGATGTGAAGCTAATGGACTAACCATTGCGGCAAGAAAGCAGAATCGAAATTGAACCAGTACTTTGACGTTTACATCATCAGTGGGACTATTACATTAATCTTTAAGATTATCTGTTGCACTTATTGTTGTCTCTTTTAACCGCCTCCGTAGCTCAGAAGCAAACTTCACTGGCTTTACACAGGAGGTCGCGGGTTCGATTCCCGGCGGGGTCAATTGTAAGACTCGGTTTGGTTGGTGGTAGGGCATTTTCTAAGCCCGCCTGGCTAGCTACCACCATCTTATCTAAGTCTTGCCGCCAAATATCAATGTTGATATCATTGGTGAGTTCCGGCATGAAGATAAGATAGCCAGTTCCCCATTGCGTTGGGGAATCTTGGTAAGCCCGCTTCCATCTTCGGCAACATCGTCACTTACCACCAGGTGAGATGTTGTCAAGGGTTTACCAATTGTGAATAAAAAAAATAAAAAAAGACTGATAAAAACTCTTTATCCTCAGAACCTGAGAAGCAAGTCTCAGGTATACCATCACCGCCGCACTCTCTTGCGGTATCCTCACACTCGGCCACCTGGCTCACACTGAGCTGGCAACCGCCACAGTTCTCACAGCCTGACGAGAAGATCAGCTATACGTAAGTGTAAAATTATTATTATCAATTCCGTCCGTTTACGTAATACTTCGTCATTATTCAAACTTTCGTTCACCAGATTGTACAAAAAATTAATTTTCATCCACTATATTGTGCTACAAGTTAATTTTCATCTACCAGATTGCGCTACAAATTAATTTTCATCCACCATATTGTGCTACAAGTTAATTTTCATCCACAAGATTGTGCTACAAATTAATTTTCATCTATCAGATTGTGCTACAAATTAATTTTCATCTACCGTATTGTGCTACAAATTTATTTTTATCGACCAGATTATGCTACAAATTTATTTTCATCCACCAAATTGTGTTACAAATTAATTTTCATTCGCCAGATTGTGTTACAAAATAATTTTCATTTACCTTATTTTGCTTCAAATTTATTTTCATTTACAATATTAGGCTTGAAATTAATTTTTATTCACCAGATTGTGTTACAATATAAATTTTCATCCACCAGATTGTACTACAAATCTCCAACACAAAAAGGTAGCAACTTAACAGCAGTACCCACAGCTGTCCCAGGACATACCTTAGAAAAGCTGACCCCTAACACTCAATACGTGGTTTGGGTGAAGGCCCACGCTACAGCTGGCGATTCATTGCCCTCGGAGACGTTACTGGCCTGGACTGACCCAGCTTACCCGGCCTATGTTGAGGTAAGACATCATCATCATATCAGCCTAAATACGTCCAGCTAAAGATTTCCACAGCGATCTGTTCTGCGCTGCACGCATCTAGCGGCTTCCCGCTACCTTCACCAGGTCATCAGTCCACCGAGTTGGAGGCCTGTCTACGGTACGTCTTCTGGTGCGCGGTCGCCACTTGAAAAGTTTACTATCCCAGAGACAATTCAAAGAGGTTAAAGCTAGTATGTAAACAACATAATATTCAGATTCAAATTACTTATTCAATTTCAAAAATTCTTTTACCAATATTTAGGATCAACATAAGCTAAAAAGATCACGAGTGAATGCGTCTCGCATACTGCTCACCTTCAACATCCACGCAGGCAAACCCGTGAGCATCTGCTCGTATTGTATAATATGTCAAGTGGTTTGTTTTTCCCATTAGCTACCAACAGTGAACCCCGTGAACCTCGTGGTCGAGGGCTCCAGCATCGCCATGAGAACCCCTACACGCCCACCATCTCTCATTACATCTGCTCGTCTTGTATAATGTGCATTGCCATGGGAACCCCTACGCCCACCATCTCTCTTTACATCTGCTCGTGTTGTATAATATGTCAAGTGGTTTGTTTTTTCCCATCAGCCACAAACAGTAAACCCCGTGAACCTCGGGGTTGGGGGCTCCAGCATGACCATCCTCTGCATCGCCATGGAAACCCCTACTCCCACCATCTCTCTTTACATCAGCTCGTATCGTGTAATATGTCAAGTGGTTTTTTTCCCATTAGCCACCAACAGTGAACCCCGTGAACCTCGTGGTCGAGGGGTCCAGCATGATCATCCTCTGCATCGCCATGGAAACCCCTACGCCCACCATCTCTCTTTACATCTGCTCGTGTTGTACAATATGTCAAGTGGTTTGTTTTTTTCCCATTCACCACCAACAGTGAATTCCGTGAACCTCGTGGTCGAGGGCTCCAACATGACCATCCTCTGCATCGCCATGGAAACCCCTACGCCCACCATCTCTCTTTACATCTGCTCTTATGTATAATATGTCAAGTGGTTTGTTTTTTTCCCATTAGCCACCAACAGTGAATCCCGTGAATCTCGTGGTCGAGGGCTCCAGCATGACCATCCTCTGCATCGCCATGGGAACCCCTACGCCCACCATCTCCCTTTACATATCTGGTAAGTTGACGCCAGACACCTTAAAATATACATTAGTCCAGGGGTGTCCTAATTCCAAAGAGACTTAAGGTATGAAGGTTTCAATAAATATATGAAAGACACATCTATACCAAACACACAGAGAGAAGAATTGATTAAATATTTTAGCCTGAGGCAGTAGCTAAGCACTCGTAAGGTTTTTTCTTAAAAAAAACCCCCTTTTCAGAGGGAAGAAGAGTAGATACGCTTTAGTGCATACCACCATAGCCGCCTGTACTGGTTGTGTGAGACTCACAGTTGAAGACTGTAATTACCCACTAAAAATTTAGTTACTATTAGATTAAAGCCTATCGGTTCCACTCAAACCCTGAGAGGAGGGGGGAGCTGGTAACATAGTTACTTAAATGTACTGAAGAAAACAGAATATCAAATCGTAAGCGTGATTTAGTATACATACAGCGCCATGTAGCTTATGAAACTATACTAGTTGTTCACATTTCAATTTAGTATAAAGGCATTAAGTAAGGTGTAAGACCTGTTAACCAAGTCTTTCCTCATCATAGTGAACATGTTTGCCAAGGAACACATAGTCAATTCCAAAAAAACGCGCTCCATACAAAAGTTCACTTGTACAATAAACTGATCGATTTGTGTGCAGAGTTATTTTATTACACGACTGCCCACAAAAAAGGAGTTTCAGGTCTTATGTATGTTGGTATGTTTCTTTATACCAAGATATCTTCTAAACGGCTTGATGGATTTTAGAGAACGACGTATCGTTAAATTCGTCTTGATCCCGTGAGTAACATAGGATACACAAACACACACACACATCAGCCTAAGGACGTCCACTCCTGGACAAAGGCCTCCACGATGACCTGTTCTGCGCTGCCCGCATCAAGCGGCTTCCCGCGACCTTCACCAGGTCATCGGTCCACTGAGTTGGATGCCACGCTGCGTTTTCCGGTGCGCTTTCACCACTGTAGAACTTTACTGCCCCAACGGCCATCTGTTCTACGAACTATGTGCCCCGCACCAAGTACCATTTTTTTTAAAACCTGTATGTAGCTGTCATTCTATACAATATACATGTCGCCGGGATATTATCAAAACCGCGATATCACAATCTCACGACACTAAATTCAGTTAGATTATAATATGACGGTAAATTGTCAATCGGCTTACAATTTCACGGCCCATTCTTGTATCTCCGAATAAAACCGATGATTTCTTCTTCTGCGCAGCATTCTGCTACCCGGGGGGGTGGGGGGAGCCTCTTTGACTGTTTAATCAATCAAACCTGACCGAACCTAACACCCCTCGTTCATTTATTTAATGTTATTCACTTCGCATAGTGTTATTGTAATGTCACTGGTGAGATTACAATAACACTAGTGAAAATGTAAGCAGTTTGTTACGGTTCACAATCTTTCGACAGTTCACAATCTTGCGAGATAGATCCCGTTAGATTATAATCTAACGGTTTTTACAATGACATAATACTTATTAAAATAACCGATAATTACTTTTTTTTAAAGTACGTCATCTTTACCTTTCATACGAGGTTCGGTTTGAGATTTAGATAACTAAGCTTAAAATATAGCATCTAGGCTATTAGCGTAAAAGTGACCGCACCTTAGCCTAATAGAGATCGATAAGCGCTCTACTAGCGGTTAAATTGAAATTGATTATCGGATGTATGCTTTCCTTAGTGATAAACTGTTACACAATACAAATTAACACATAGTTAAGTGATTTTGAATTTGTAACAACATAGCATTTTAATAAAAGGCCATTTTCGCCCTAATTCAGGATGGAGAAGTATATGTGCTAATATGATGATGATGATAGCATTTTAAAGCCAGAATGATATAGATGTTTTTGAAAGAATTTTTACATTAAAAATGTGCGTATTATGTTATATATTATACATTATACAAAATTACGAGTAAAAAAAACAATATATAAACAAAATTAACAAAATTGTTGTATGAGCTGTTAACTGAGGTTCCTATTCATCATACTATACAACTAAATAGTTAATTCGCAAAAAGGTGAACTTATCATACAAATCGATCAGCTGATTGACCTTTTGGCATTGTTAAAAAAAAAATAAGGCATTTTTTGGATTCAATTTTTTCTGAAAATATAGAGAATTGACGATCAATTAGATAACTGTTGTAAGAAACTTATTTAAATATTTTTCGTTTAATAATCACTATTTATATTTTATGATTTTTTGAAGTGAAACTTCTATATAGACGGGGGGGTATTAGGATTTTTTCTGTCACGAAAAAGCGTTACGGCCGCGTGGAGAGGGTAGACAGAAAAAGGCTGGCGGCGGCGACGGAGAGAGGGTAACGGCTGTATTCGTAGATAGAGAAAAGTTGATATGGAGATATAAAGCAGGTACTAAGCCTGGGTTACCCTTTACGCTTCCGTTGAAGTTTCACTTCTACTATGTGTCCCAGCACACATTTTGATTTTTTGTTTAAAAGCCTACGTAATCGAGGAGGTTCTTAGCCATAATTTACGAAGATCTGTTATACTATTTTTAATTTTAACGAGTCATCACGTTACAGGCCCAAGTATAATGAAAAAGAAAACGGTCGCAGTACTAATTTCTCATGAAATGAATTTAGTGTTATTTAATCAATTTATAAAGTATGCAATCGTTTTATCGCCAAATATTTTTTTTTATTAAGGCTAGGTATTGATTGGAACAGTTGTCTCTGTGTTTATCTTTACGTGTAAAGAGTTAAGGAAATAACCACACTTTTTCAATGGTTTTTCGTTTCAATCAAAAACTACAATGAAAGTATAATAAATAATAATATTACTCACTTTGTATTATCATAACAAATATTGCTGTATATTTTTTAAAATTTATACTTCAAAATATTAATCATAACTAGAGTTGAAAGTAACGGTATAGACCTGTCTTGGGATTTTTTTCTATCGAGCCAAAACTGCTCAATCGTGTTTCTAATAGCTTTTAACTTTAAGGAACATCATCAACAATAAGGCTATTTTTTTTCAACCTTAGGTTTTCTATCGTTTAGGAGTAATTGATGTCAAAAATAACGAAAATCTGTAATATTAATATTACCGCCTTAACATGCCTAATAAAAACCTAAACGATGTCAAGCCTCGATTTTTTTTTGAGAATTTGATCAGTATGATAAGTGGACGTCTCAGTTAAATTGTCGAACACCAGAGTAATGTTTAAACTAGGGATGCATCCGATACTGATACCGATATATCGGCGATACTTCGGGTTTGCCGATATATCGGTATCGGCGATATTTTTATGGCAGATTCTACGATACTTTTCAAATTTCGCGCTTAAAAATGTAATGTAAACGCGCGTGTTGTCCCATCTATTTCGTTGCAAACGAGGCATCTGTCGCATCTGAGAGACTATTTTCCACCGCAGGTCTTATTCAAGCAGACTTGCGAAATCGCCTTTGCCCGCAAAACTTAAGAATGCTTTGTTTTTTAAATAATAATCTTATAAATGTTAATTTTGATTACTAAAACTATTAACTAATTGTGTTTTATTTATTCTACCTTACTTTTTGAATTCAATAAGCGTATCGGTATCGGTATCAGTATCGCCGATATTTTTATAAGAGTATCGGTATCGGTATCGTATCGGAAAAAAGGCGTATCGAGGCATCCCTAGTTTAAACCACAAGTTAGCTACAGTTACATTACAGACACGAAATTGAGTTAGCGGGGAAACCCCTAACATATTCTTCGCTCAGACTGTAGACATTCACAAACTAGAAGATCCAGTACAAGTTTATTATGTTAATGGAAAGTTCTAGACTTCTAGCCAAACATACTACAACTACAAAGTTATAATCCAGCTGCTTCCACCAAGTGGGAGGCCTGCCTACACTACGCTTTCCGGTGCGTGGTCGCCACTCGAGAACTTTACTGCCCCAACGGCCATCTGTTCTACGAGCAATGTGCCCCGCCCACTGCCACTTAAGTTTAGCAATTCTGAGAGCTATGTCGGTTACTTTGGTTCTCTTACGGATCTCCTCGTTTCTGATTCGATCACGCAGAGAAACTCCGAGCACAGCACGCTCCATTGCCCTTTGGGTGACCTTGAGCCTTCTTCTTAATATCAATTAATTATATAAAACACTAGGAGTTGCTATTTATATCTGAACAACTGATTTGTCATAAAAATCTGAGCAGCAGATTTTTCAATTTAGAAAAAAATGGAATAAATACCTTACGTGATTGATAAGCCAAGTTAACTAACTTTTTACCCGACTGCGCCAGAAGGAGGATTATATTTTTCGAGTGTGTGTATGTATGTATGTATGTTTATATTTTTTTTCTTTGGCACACTCTGTATCCTAAATGGCTTGATAGATCTCGGAGTGCGAGGTGTCGTTAGATTCGTCTTGATACCGTGAGTGACACAAGATACATTTTTACCCGACAGGCCAAAAAAAGAGGTCATTCAATTATTTGGCATGCTCTGTAGTCCACACGGCTTGATGGATTTTTGAGTGCGAGATGTCGTTAGATTCGTCTTGATACCGTGAGTGACACAAGATACATTTTTACCCAAAAGGCCAAAAAAAGAGGTCATTCAATTATTTGGAACGCTCTGTAGTCTACACGGCTTGATGGATTTTGAGTGCGAGATGTCGTTACATTCGTCTTAATTCCGTGAGTGGCATAGGATATATTTTGAGTGCGAGATGTCGTTACATTCGTCTTAATTCCGTGAGTGGCATAGGATATATTTTTAGCTGACTGTACAAAAAAGAGGGGTACAGTTTTTTATGCATTCGTGTTTTCAATTGTTTATTAATACCTACGTAAAGTTATTGAATTATTTGACTAACGATTTCTTGGCAAAAGTTTTAAAGAATCACGAAGCTCTGTTTAAAACATCTGATACCTCTTGTAATTAAGTTCGCAAACAAGGCAGTTTGTCTACATCGTTAGCAGCCATTTATATTTAGTTTTGTGTAAGTACCTGACTCGTTATTTATTTGACATACCTACTTTGCACATATAATAGTTGATAAGTATTCGAACACTTAAATTAAAAAAAGGATGGAACTGAAAATCGAAAAATAAAAAGAACTTTTATGTTCTAACTGAGCTCCTACACTTATGTAAATACTTAAATAATTTTTAGTCGGCGCCAATCAAACAAATAAGTAAATTAATTATTACGTAAAATGAAATTGTAGCAGCGGAATGCACGGCGGCGGCGGCGACAGAGAACAAAGGGATTATTGTCAATTGCCGAACATTCCGTCTGTTTGTTTGGCACCGACTCAAAATTATTTAGGTATTTACATATTAAGTGTAGGAGCTCAGCTAGACAGTAAAGGTTCTTTTTATTTTTCGCTTTTTACTTCCTTTCTTTTTTCGTCGGTTTAATTTTTTGTTAAAAAGTTTTTTTTTTGTGGCTAAAATATACAATAGCTGTTAATCTTCTAAATTAAAAAAAAAAACAATTGGACTACTCTGTAAAAAGTTATGCGTGGTCATATATTACAATCAGTGAGTGAACAATAAATCACCCCTGTTTTCCTACCCTTAGGGTTGGATTTCTTTTTTCAAATTTATATGGGAACAACTTTGGGGTAAAGTTTTCCAATAAAAAAAAATATCAAAATCTAACTACTCTGTAGAAAGTTATGCGTGGTCATACATAAAAAATTTAAGCGTCGACTTGAGAGCCTCCTCCGTTTTTTCATGGGTTAAAAATAAACTTAATTCCTTAGCTAATTACGCATTTGAAGGGAGACGTAATTACGCTAATTGGAACACAATGTGTAAGGATGAAAATTAAACTTCTTTAGCATGAGGAGTACCTACACTTTCACTATATTAAATTACTTTACTTTCATAAAGTAGAATATAATTCTTTATTTGCTTAAAAATAAGGTAAGTATAAAAGGTCTAACAATAGTTTTAGAATCACTTATTTAGCTGCAATATTTTAAAAGTTTTTTTTTGGTAAGCCCTTGATTGACATTATTTCACTTGATGGAGTGACGATGATTTCGAAAATAAAAGTTAAAATCGTAAAAAAACGCCTTCAATCTGGGCGAGTTTCAGGACAACGAAAAGTCCTTTACAATTGTCATCACGTTTTCTAATAGCTGTGGGATGTGTGCGTAGTTGTTAGTGGCGGGCCACTGCAGATACCGCCATCGTCACTATTTAAAACTCACCACATCAGCTCATACACGTCCCCACCGAGGGGCTCAAGCCTACCCTGAATTAGGGTGATCGGGCCGTAGTCGAACACGCGGGGCCAGTGCGGGTTGGTCGACTTTATACAAAACCTTCGAGCTTCTTCGCATGCGTGTGCAGGTTTACTCGTGATGTTTTTCCTTCACCGTAAAAGCATCGAATGAACGTACATATGAAATCAAATTTTGAAAACAGATTTATACGTGCGTAGCAGGATTCGAACCACGACTTCCCGGACAGGAGGTAGCGGCCCTAGCTGTTACGCCACCGACGTTCTTACGCCAACGACGCTCTAAAAACTACGTAGATCTAAAGGTGCGTACAGACTAGAGGCATCATAGGGGTAAGCAGCCTTGCCACGCACGGTTCGCGCCGTAACGCCGTAGCGTGGCGAGACATGCTTCGGTCTGAGCGCGTCCACATTTGAGCAAATGTACAGAAGCATCCTGCCTCAGCCTGAGCCAGCCTCTAGTCTTTACGCATCTGTCCGGCACTCAAAGATTAAACTTAATGAAAAACCCTCTTGCAGGTCGTCTCGTGCGTCAAGAGATAAGTCGCCACATGGTCACTGTAATCCACAACGTGACCCGGGACATGGACCAGATCTCCTGCTACGCTGACAACGGCTACGGCACACCCATGCAGGCTTCTAGGAAGATCAACATCTCACGTGAGTTCAACACGAATTGCGCAGACTCCTTTTCCTTGCTAATTCTAATTAATGTTTTGTATTTCTTTCACATCGCAATATAGCAACGAGTCAACGTGACTTTTTGCGCAGACAAAGTGGGAAGTGACTAGGAATAGGATACTTTTTGCTTACACAAGGTGGGAAAGTGACAAGAAATAGGATACTTTTTGCTTACTTAAGTTGGGAAAATGGCTAGAAATAGGATACTTTTCGAATAGACAAGGTGGGAAAGTGACTAGGAATAGGATACTTTTTGATTAGACAAGGTGGGAAAGTGACTAGGAATTTGATACTTTTTGCTTAGACAAGGTGAAAAAGTGACTAGGAATAGGATACTTTATGCTTACATAAGGTGAAAAAATGACTAGAAATAGGATACTTTTCGCATAGACAAGGTGGGAAAGTGACTAGAAATAGGGTACTTTTTGCTTACACACGGTTAAAGTGACTAAGAATACGATATTTTTTGCTTAGACAGGGTAGGAAAGTGACTAGGAATAGGATACTTTTTGCTTAGACAATGTGAGAAAGTGACTAGAAATAGGATAATTTTTGCATAGACAAGGTGGGAAAGTGACTAGGAATAGGATAGATACTTTTTACTTAGACAAGGTAGGAAAGTGACTAGCAATAGAATACTTAAGCTTAGACAAGGTGGGAGAGTGACTAGGAATAGGATACTTTTTGCTTAGACAAGGTGGGAAAGTGACTAGGATAGGAATAGGATACTTTTTGCTTAGACAATGTTTGAAAGTGACTAAGAATAGGATATTTTTTGCTTAGACAGGTTAGGAAAGTGACTAGGAATAGGATACTTTTTGCTTAGACAATGTGAGAAAGTGACTAGGAATAGGAAACTTTTTGCTTAGACAAGGTGGGAAAGTGACTAGGAATAGGATAGATACTTTTTACTTAGACAAGGTGGGAAAGTGACTAGGAATAGGATAGATACTTTTTACTTAGACAAGGTGGGAAAGTGACTAGGAATAGAATACTTCAGCTTAGACAAGGTGGGAGAGTGACTAGGAATAGGATACTTTTTGCTTAGACAAGGTTGGAAAGTGAATAGAAAAGGGGAGACTAATTTTTATCCCGTTAAAATATCATAACCTGGCGTAGTTCTTGGTAAGCCCGCTTCCATCTTCGGCAACATCGTCACGTACCACCATATGAGATGTTGTCAAGGGTTTACCAATTGTGAATAAAAAAAAAAAGTAAATCTCAAACTCTTTTACGGGACCATACGCTGTCCGTTCGTCCGTCCATCTATCCAATCTTTAAAAAGCTGTATCTTATGAACTGTAATAGTTAGCCTTCATTATGTAATAGATAATAATAATAATAATAATCGTCACTTACCACCAGGTGAGATATCGTCAAGGGTTTACCAATTGTGAATAACTCAAAAAAAAAAGTTTTCACGTATATGATAGTTTGAAGTATCTATTTAAAAACAAATATTTTTTTATATTTTTTTTATA
Source organism: Coleophora flavipennella (assembly GCA_947284805.1). Classification (NCBI taxonomy): domain Eukaryota; kingdom Metazoa; phylum Arthropoda; class Insecta; order Lepidoptera; family Coleophoridae; genus Coleophora; species Coleophora flavipennella. The sequence goes on along the minus strand of OX369293.1, from coordinate 8,888,712 downwards.
TCAAGGGAGGTTACAATACAAGAAATATGATTTTAAAAGTTTTTTTCTTTTAGATGTAACGTAAAATAATAATAACCACCCACTTGTGAGTCGTATACTCGCGCTGAGGATCCCGAACTGAGTAAAAAATACATTTTTCTGTCGCTCTCGTTGATGTGTTCTGATTGTATAAAATAAATTGTATAAAATAAATAGATATCATTTTTGGACACATGTGTAGATAGCTTAGAGGTGCAGTATGCCTATATTATTCTGATTACTGTGGGTGTAGAAAAACGGAATCCTCGGCGCACGAATCCGACTCGCACTTGGCTGGTTTTTATTTAGTTTGTCATTATATTATCACGTCACAAAGGAGCAACGGATTGACTTAAACAGAGATGTTGAAGGAATAAAAAGTGACATATACTACAAACTGGCATAGATTTCCAGTGACTTTATAGTCACCCCCTATACGTAAATTCTAGCTCCTCTAAGACTAGGGTTGCCAGATACGGGCTTATCTTTTCCTGGATATTTTTGGGGTTACAATTAGTTTTAGAGTCAAAATCCTACTAAAAATGTTGGCTGTTGGACGGGCAAAAGAAAAAAAATATAAAAAAATTACTAGATAGGTATTTTGAAAGAAAAAATGAAAATGAGGAACTTTCCCGGAATTCCCGGCCATCTGGGAGCCATATCCAAGACAGTGCCACACTTATTTACATCGAAATTTATCCTCTAAAATTCTCTTCCACCCAATTAGATGTACCAACAATCCAAGCATCAGGAATCACAATGGCTGCCGCTGGTGACGCTGTCATCCTGGAATGTCGTGTGGAGGCTCTCCCGAAGCCTACAATTGCTTTCTGGAGAGATCCTAGTGGAAGGACACCGGTTATCGATGGGCCTAACTATAGTATTCAATTAATCGCAGATCCTGAGGTAAGTAAGTGTCATTAATTGTTTATAAAATACCTATTTAATTATCATAATATCAGCTGAAAGACGTCCAATGCTGGATAAAGGCTTCCTCCAAGGATTTCACAACGACCTGCCCGCATCCAGTGGCTTCCTGCACCTTCGTCTTCCGGTGCGCGCTCGACACTCGAGAAATCGAGAAATTTACTACCCACAAGCTTGTCTCCGCCCATTGCCACTTAAGTTTGGTAATACTGTGTGCTACCTATGTCGGTTACCTTGATACCTCATTTTGATTCGATCGCGTAAGAAATCTCCGAGCATGGTTCGCTCCATCGCCCTTTGGGTAAACTTGAGCCTTCTGATGAGCCCCATATTAAGCGACCATGTCTCAGTTCCGTAGATCATCACTGACAACACAAGAATAAAATACACGTTAAAATAAAAAAAGGCATTGCCCTATCATCAAACTGAGGATCGGCTCATTATATTGATCAACTTACCGTAGCAAGGTTTATCTTATCTTTTCTTTAAGGCTGTAGTTGCAGCGACACTTCGACCCAATGGGATCTTTTGTATCTACCCCTATAACCTTTGCGCCCCTACCGACTCGAAGATGTGCTGCATTAATGCAGCAATAGGGTAATCGGACTGCTAGTCATTAGAGTTACTTTTTATGATCTGTCAAAAACGAAATTTTGTTCTAAAAATGTTTGAAATACCCACAAGTGACGTCATAGATTATATCGTCATTGACGAACTTATTTTGTGAATTTGATCAATTAAAAATTGAAGACGTGATGGAAAAACAAAACAAGTAAGGTTTTTTGAAACTTCAAGAGGAGATCATTTTAGGAAATCATATTTCAGATTTTATTTTTGATGCAGTCCGATCCCCTATTCCGCTGATAGGGAGGTGCTTGTAGTCCTCCGGTTTTTGGTAGCCATCACCTAGGAGGTACATACGCTTGCTAGCCAGGACATTGCAGTATCGTAGGAAGGTTATTGTATTGTTGGTCGCAACTCAGCTGTAGCCATTATTTCATTTAACTCATCCGCTCCTCTATGGGATACACTTAGGGTTGGCAACTTTGAGTATAAGAAATAAAGTATATTAAGGCGGAGAAGGAAAATATAAACAGAGTTTAGGAAAAAAAAATACAGTATTTTATTTTTATTAAGTTTAAAAAAAATACGTTCATTCTTAGTGTTTCTCGCGCAACTTATCATTTTATTGTAAACTAGCCGTCCGCCCGCGGCTACGCCCGCGTTGTTTTCGATTTTCCCGTGGGAATAAGACGTTTTCCTGGGGTAAAAAGTAGCCTGTGTCCTATTCCAGGACCTAACCTATATGATAACCTGTGTGCCAAGTTTCATCCCGATCCGTCCAGTGGTTAAAGCGTTAAAAAGTAACATACAACCAAACTTTCACACATATAATACTAGCTGTTCCCGCGGCTTCACCCGCGTGGACAACGTTTCTATGACTTTTCTAGGGTGCGCAGTGGGCGAGCCGCAAGCGGCTCGAGAGCCTGGAAAAAAGTAGCCTATGTGTTAATCCAGGTCCTAATCTGTCTACCTACCAAATTTCAACCAGACCCGTTCAGTAGTTTTTGCGTGAAAGAGTAACAATCATACATATACATCCATACATTCTTACAAACTTTCGCGTTTATAATATTATTAGAATTAGTAGGATTCAAAGCCTCACCACTTGCAAAATCAAAATTAAGAGCTTAAGCTCTATTTATATCTTCTCCCCACTTTTCAGAAAAAAACTATTTTTTTTGTAAAAGCTGAAAAGAAAAGAAAACAGATATAAGAAAATGTGTAAAATTTTTAAATTATTCGACCAGTGATGATGATAATCGTGGCTTTTACAAAAATCAGCATTTTAAAGCTTAATATTTCGCAAAGGAATCCGTGAATCGAAATTTTTTTTTTTGCAAACCCTCAGTAGTTTTAAATGACCTATTCAACGATACCCAACAAGATAGAGTACGCCAACGAAAAAAAAATCTCCCTATTTACACGTAGGGAGATATTTACACTAAAAAACAATTTTTCATCCCCCCATCTCGGAAACTGTATTTTTGCTCTTCGATATCTGAGTGCAAAAGCCGTTTTCATTCGCTTGTAGGAGAAAAAGTAAATTGAATTTAGAACATCGTGTGCACTAAGATTGTGAATTCAAAACATTATTAAACCTATTTACTTCTACCTCCATGGTGACGAATTTATCATACAAACTTTTTTAATTTGTTAAAAACTCAGACTCGGAACCTTCTTGTTGTACTTTTTTTTAATTTGCTTTGCTCGTGCCATTATCTTTTCACGTTATATTGTTAAAACCTAAGGTTAAATTAAAAACAAGAAGCTTGAAAACAAGTGAAAAACCTAAAATGAGTGATTATAGCGACGAGGAAGTTTATTTGACGCCAATAGAATTGACTGAAACTGTTTTTAATGCGAAAATGTTTTTTTTTTTGCATTTTGTCATTTTCTCGCTGAGGTGGAATGAAAAGTTACGTGTTGCACTCGAGTGCAAAGATTTTTCACCTCGTGCTCTTTTGATTCCCTCGCAAACGCTTAGGATTCTAGAAGACTTAGGATTTAGAAACCTTCGCTTGGTCGGTCATCAAAATTGAGCACGCGGTTAAAAAGCAACTTTGCTCTCTTGTATAACAAATAACTATTTCAAGATTTTATTGCACCACTTTGTCGGCGTAGTTAATAAACCAATGATAAATTTCAGTTTTCTAGTTCTAATGGTCTTTGAGATAAGCAGCGGACAGACAGACGGACAGACGGAACCCTAAAAACGAGTATCGTAGAGCGAAACAAAGTAAAATATGTATGGTTTCCAACCTTAGAAGTAACTATTATTTTATTTAATCTATTCACTAACTAGGATTTTTTGGCTTGCTCATGTGTATAAAGTTTCATTTGAATCGGCCCATCCATTTTCAAAAAGCAGTAATTTTAAGTTTGTATGGGAAACGATTAAAAACGAAATTGTGAATACCCTCTTAATTGAGTAAATAATGAAAAGTTGTTCAGTTTTATGAGTAGATCCTTGTTTAAAATACTGCCAATTACTTTGATTTCAACCCTTATTATGTGTTCAGTTTTGGCGGGCTTCTTCTTCATAATTTTAGCCAGAAGCTGTCCACTTTTAATCATAAGTCCACTACACATTATAGTTCATTGGCTCATTTAACTGCATCTTTGACGGCTCCCGACAAACACCGTCAAAGTGCCGCTCTGAGTTCAATCGTGCCGCCCTTTGACAGTGTTTGTCGGGAGCCGACACAGATGCGGTTAATTCAACGAACGAACTAGCTGTGTCCGCAACTTCGCCCGCGTGGAGGTTTTGAATTTTCCCACGGGAACTCTTGAATTTTCTGGTATAAAAGGTATCCTTTAAGTTAACCCGGGCTATAATTAAAGAACCACAATAATTTTTTTTATCAAAATCTGCCACTTCAAAATCTTCAATATACTTAACACAAGTATGTCAAATGCTTGATGACTTCTAATTGTTATAATTTCCTCAATGTTGTTTTCTTATGTTGTGCAATAAAATGTTTTCAATCAATCAATGAAACATAGGGTCAATTTTAGCATTGTAAAATTAATACTCACTTAAAATTGTCTAAAATATATTGGTCCGTTTCCTGGTGCAGAGGCTGTCCATAGCCATTCAGCGCTCAAATGCAGCTAGCGTTATGGGCACCTTTGCACCGGGCATGACGAGAGACGGGTTATTTTAGGTGTTCTATTAAGGTGTGATTAACGTATTTTAGGTATTTAGGCATTTAACTTTAGGTGTAATTTGTTATTAGTGTGAGATAAATTTTTAGGACTGATTAATTTGTTACTAAATAAATTGTATTTAAGCCTTAAAAAAAAGTACCGTTTTGTTATTGTTAATTTGTTATATTTGCGTGCTATGCTCGGAGTTTTTCTGCGTGATCGAATCAGAAACGAGGAGATCCGTAAGAGAACCAAAGTAACCGACATAGCTCTCAGAATTGCTAAACTTAAGTGGCAGTGGGCGGGGCACATTGCTCGTAGAACAGATGGCCGTTGGGGCAGTAAAGTTCTCGAGTGGCGACCACGCACCGGAAAGCGTAGTGTAGGCAGGCCTCCCACTCGGTGGACCGATGACCTGGTGAAGGTCGCGGGAAGCCGCTGGATGCGGGCAGCGCAGAACCGGTCGTCGTGGAGATCCTTGGGGGAGGCCTATGTCCAGCAGTGGACTTCCTTCGGCTGATATGATGATGATGAATTTGTTATTATGAACAGATGACTTTAAACACTATCAACTTTTGTAAGATTTACATTAAGATTCTTAAATTCTTCTTAGAAAAGTTCTCTTTCATCATAGGCCGCATCCTCTCTTAATTAATTCGTGCATTATCAAAATTCTCGTTTATATTCATGAAAAAGCTGATTGCTTTTTTTTATACAAACTCGAGTTATTGTTCAATTCGTGTCTTTTTAAATGTTTGCGTTCTTCTCACTAACATTATAAATAAGATATGGACACTTATTTGTTTGTTCCGTTTGCATGCCTTAACGGCTGAACCGATTTCGCTAAAATTTTGCATAGAGGTAAAGTAAAAGATAGAGAACAACATATAATATTTTTAATCCTGCAAAAATTCTTGTTCCTGAGGTACCTAGATAATACTGAAGTCTACGCTCGCGAGGCGCTCCCTCAAATATAGCCCAGTTTTTGACTATCCACGCGGGAGAAGCTAGTATAATATGTTTCTGTGTAGAAAAATAAAAATAAAATGTTTGGAAGAGGGATTTTACTCATGAAACTATCAACGTATTTTGTTTTACAACTTAGCATAAGTCGTAAAAACATTAAGAACTTCCCATACAAATAAGTTTATATCGATTTTTATGAATCCAAAATCTTTTTTTTTATATTTCATCAAATTTGAAAACAAGCTTTGTTCAGTTTTATAAGCATAAGAACCTCCGAAAATATGTATACTATTTTATCAAACACTGCTTCCAATAATAACTCAATGAATGTCCTAAAAAATCTTCGTTTCCCTCAAATCATCATATCAGCCGACAGACGTCCACTGCTGGACATAGCCATCGACCGGTTCTACGCTGCCCCCATCCAGCGGCTTCCCGCGACCTTCAACAGGTCATCGGTCCATCGATTGGGAGGCATCTGCCGGGGATTCTTCGCACCCCATACCCCACCGTTACCTTGACCGCTACCGGAGCCAGGAGTAGCAGGGCCGCCGGGGACTAGGGGCCGTTTTTTGGTTGTGTCAATTATTGGGGGGTGTTGCCGTAATCGTCACGCTTGGCAGGCGGGTTGGCGATCGTAGTGTTGTTGCAGGTCTACTGCAAGTCACGGAAAGGACGCTTCTGCCCATCCTCCGGTTTGAGTCCCTTAGTCGTCTCTTACGTCACCTATTAGAAGAAATAGGACGGCCCTTTTCTAAGCCGGGAGCCATACGGATATATTCAAATAAATTAATTTAATAATGTCCTTAAAAAGGGAGATAAAAACCTACCTATATTACTTTATGTAGTGTTCGCAAAGCCAAATAAATTCTATTTTAAATCCTACTAATATTATAAACACGAAAGTTTGTATGAATGGATGTTTGTTTCTCTTTCACGCAAAAACTTCTGAACGTATCTAGATGAAATTTGGTAGGTAGACAGATTAGGTATAGGCTACTTTTTTCGGCTCGCTCACTGCGCACTCTCGGAGACAGTCATAGAAACTATGTTCACGCGAGCGAAGCCGCTGGCAAAAGCTAGTTCAGTATACAGCGCTTCATAAAATAAGGGTACACGTGCTCTAAAGTATAAGTACAGAGGCCAGCACATCAAGTTAAACACTTGCAGTGCGATTCTGATTCATACGCATAAGGCATAACAACTGTACAAAGTCCAAAGTGTCTAGCTTGATGTGCTGCCGTCTGTACATTAACACTAGGTATTCAAATCATTCATCCAAACAAAACATACATAATTGAAAACGCTAAACACGTTAAAAAACCGACTTCCATCGCAACAAATTAGTAGGTACATTTTTGCATTATTATTTTTGGTTTTTGTTAATTTTCTACTAAAGTACTACACCGATTTTGATAAAATTTATATGGGATCACACGGGAAGCACTAGCTTTCAAATAAAAAAAGAATCGTAAAAATCGGTTCACCCAGTCAAAATTTCTTAGGTAAAAAACATTAAAAAAAAACATAGAGACGAATTGAGAACCTCCTCCTTTTTGGAAGTCGCTTGAAAATTGATGTAGATCCCGTTAACTGTGGCTTCTGCTCATTGTACTGAACAACGTTCTCCAAGGGACCCATAGTAAACACTAAAAAAAAATTATTGACAAATCAATCTAAATACAATTTTATTGAGAACTAGCTGTGCTTGCTACTTCGTCCGCGTTGAGGTTTTGAATTTTCTCACAGGAACTCTTGAATTTTCTGGGATAAAAAGTATACTATATGTTAATCCGGGCTATAATAAACCACCATACAAAATTTCGTCCAAATCGGCCTGTTAGTTATTGCGTGATGCGCGAACATACAGACTGACAGACAAAAAAAATTCGAGCGAGACCTACAGTACTCGCATATGATGTGTAACATGTGACAAAATACTTTATAAAAGGACGGCAAAGATACGGCAGACTAGGCTGTATGGTCATAGATACCTTTGCCTTTTCCGCGCTTTTAATGCCTGAAAAAACGCGACTCCCTGTTACACATTTCCGTCCCATGGGACACATTTCCGTCCCATTTCAAGAAATCACTCCCACAAATTGCAGGAAAGCGAGAGCAAAGATGTTACACATCAAAAACCCGATAGTTGTTGTTTTGGCCTTTATATCGTTAGTAATGCCCACCACAGTTATTATTTTCCAAAAATATAGCATGTACAGACACGGCTCCGTTATAGTTTTATTTTATGTATAGATTGTCTATAATGGGTTCCGTGGAGAAATTTGTTCAGTATGATGAATGGAAGCTCCAGTTTTAAGGCCCTACACCATTTTGTTACACCCTGTATAGCTTAGAATAGAATTTATTAGATTATCTATTCATTTGCACCGGGGATGACGAGGGACGGGTTATTTTAGGTATTGTAGGTATTTTAGGTGTTTTATTTTAGGTATTGTAGGTATTTTAGGTGTTTTATTTTAGGTATTGTAGGTATTTTAGGTGTTTTATTTTAGGTATTGTAGGTATTTTAGGTGTTTTATTTTAGGTATTGTAGGTATTTTAGGTGTTTTATTTTAGGTATTGTAGGTATTTTAGGTGTTTTATTTTAGGTATTGTAGGTATTTTAGGTGTTTTATTTTAGGTATTTTAGGTATGTAATATTAAATCATTTTCTATCGTAAATTTAGTAGATTTGTTATTATTTAAATACGTCGTTAATTGTTAACCGATTTTTAAAAAAAGGAGTTTCTAAGTTCCACTGTATTTATATTTCATGTATGTTCACAATAATTGGGGACCGATTTTCAAATATTTTTTTTTATATTATCGTGAATAAAACTTTTTGACCATTGGCGTTTGAATTACAAAATAAAATATACAAAATAAAAGGTGCATGCTCGCTTAAATGTTCGTGCGGATGGTGGCGCATCGGGAGCCGGGTCGTTCCTTTCCCTCTAATATGGTTGATGGGAGCAATGGCTGACTCTCGCGTTATACTCGTGCCCGGGTGCTGTCCGTGTGAACTGGCCTACTCTTGTTAAATGCATTCAATGATTTTTTTTATGTATAACTTTTCGTGTCATATTGTTTTCATGTTCTAATGACATAATCTGGTTTATATCAAGGATTTAATTTTGACGTTATTAACTAATTGTGTTTATTTTTGATTCTTCAAAAATGACACTGTTATTATTATTTTATGACTCTCAGAAAGAGTGTAATTTGCACCTATTTTGAATAAATATATTGAATTGAATTGATGTTTAGGTGTTTTATTTTAGGTATTGTAATATTCAATCATTTTCTATCGTTAATTTAGTAGATTTGTTATTATTTCAAATACGTTGTTATTTTTAACCGACATCAAAAAAGAGGAGGTTCTATGTTCCACTGTATGTATTTTTCATGTATGTTCACAATTGTGGACCGATTTTCAAAATTATTTTTTTATATATTATTGTGAATAACACTTTTTGAATTACAAAATAAAATAAACAACGTCAATAATAAATGAATTGTACAGCCACGTTGTGCATGCGTTCTCGCGAAGCCTTTACCAACTGGCGTAGTTAGGCATACACATTACGCTTCCACAGTAGCAAAGAATAAAGGTATAGACTTTAAAATTTACGAATAATTTGCCATGTATGGTAGGTGCTATGACGTCGTCTACTTAACGTCTGGGGATCGTAGCTCAGTTACCAAGGATAGAAATACGTTTATACGAAATGAACAATGCTAAAGAGCTATCTTTATTCACTTCGTAAAATATAAATATATGCTCTGTCAGCTGACTTATTATTGGGTTTTCGAACTAAGAGAACTAGCTAATGCCGTGGAAAAGACACATAAAAGGTATCTCTGGCCTGGCGCGCGGTCTTCAATGGAAATTACTTTTGATAAAGGACCTGTGTCCTGACTTGTGGTCCTATATCAACTGTTTCGGAAAGCTTTCGAACGACATACTAGTTTGAATTTGAACTTAGGTTTTTAATACGATCCGAGCTGGTTAGTGTATATTATAAAAGGAAGCGCGAGTGCGTAAATGTAAAGATATGCGATCTTTACAGTACCTTATTAGGATTTTTTCAAAAGTAATGAACCACCCAGTGTCGTATGCCTTATTAATTCCTAGTTACTGACAACGTTTCATCAAAATCGTCAGAGCCATTTTTGAGATAGAGTAACAATCAACCTGGGTTTGTATGGGAGGTATCTTATACCATTTTTTCCTGAAATAAGGAAGTGAGGCGCTAGCTCCCGAATCCCGGTACGGGTAGGGTTACCAGGACTTTAAATCGAAAAGCTGGTTGCAAGTGTTGAAAAATCCTGATTTCTATAAAAAAAAACCGGTCTTTGGCCGAAAATAAAACTCAGTAGATTAAAACTACGTTATATTAACATTTATTATAATATTAATTGTATTACCTATTTGTTATTTATTATATTTCTGTCCAATATCAACAGCTTTCAAAAAATCTTTTTTTTTAGAAATTTCACTGTAAAATTCTTTGCGCGGACTGCTCCTGTTATTTATTGGCATGACGAAGAATCCGGTCTTGAATAAAATCCGGGCGGAGTCCGGTCTGTACTCTTAAAATCCGGTCTAGGCCGGATTTATTCGGCCAGATGCTAACCCTAGGTACGGGTGTCCCGGCTAGCTGTAAAACCAGACGTATTTTTTTTTCACAGGAACAAACAAAATACACGATGAGGCTAATAATAAAAAAGATAGCGGAGACCGACGAAGGTGACTATTATTGCCATGCCGAGAACGCCTTCGGAAAGACGCTGAGGCCGGTCTCGGTTAGGCTGAGATCGAACGCGCCCCACCACAACGTCACTGAGTGTTGTGCACAGGTCAGTGTCTTTAGAATAAATAATTTAAGCTGTTTTTTTTTTCAATGTTTTACATTTTTCAAGTGAAAATCTCTTTAGGTGCGTTAGGCATTTTTTGAAATGGGAAAAATCACCGTTCGCGTAAAGCTAGCAAACTCGCAAATGAGAGGAAGAGAGAAAGAAAAAGTGCACGCACTCTCTCTTGCTCCTACAGTACGAAACATAAATATCTCTCTTTCTATCTTCACTAACTTATATCTCCCTCTCAACTTCCGTTCGCCTCGCCCGAAACTTTCCCTAACACTCTCGTCACGCATTCATCAGCTTACTGCCCAAGTCAAGCGTGCGTAAAGAAGTTTTACTTCAAAAAACCATTGAACTCGTGACACCGTCTACGACACCGTACCAGTAACACTCTCAGGGTCAAAACTTTGTCAACCTAGTCGTTCGCCAGGAACACTCGGAGGGTCAAAACTTATAAAACTGTAAAAAAAATTCACTTCTGTCGGCACTCTCGGAGTGGATTTTTTTATCCACAATTGGTAAGCTCTTGGCATCATCTCAGCTGATTGTAAATGACAATGATGCCGAAGCTGGGAAACGGGTTTACCAGGAGCCCCCAACGCAATGGAAATAGCTAACTTATCTTCAAGCCGGAACACATCATGCTGTTAACATTGATGTAGATGGTAGTAGCTAGCTGGGTTAAAAAAATGCCTTACCACAACTTAACTTTTCACGTATTATGTGTCAGTCTTGGAGAAAAACAGTTTATTTTTATCCACTGAAACGCTAAGCCTACACAGATCGACAGACAGTCGAGCGCTATCGATTCCAAGCTGCAAAATACGAAGGCCTGGTTTGGGTAATTCCGATCCAGTTATTAATTTTAACCCCCTTTCAAACACTTATTCTTAACTAAGGGTAGGCTCGAGCCCCTCGGTGGGGACGTGTATGAGCTGCTATGATGATCCTATATTTACACTATCGTTTGCAATCCAGATGAACGTGTCGTCGGCGTGCATAGACGCGTGCAGCTTCCACCTGGACATGGACAACATCATGGACCGGCCGGAGTGCATGGACGATTTCGACAAGCTGATGAAATGCGCCGCCGATGGTTCAGGTAACAGTTTAGCTAAATTTTTTGTGTTAGACCTCATCATCATATCAGCCGAAAGATGTCCACTGCTGGACAAAGACCTCCCCCAAGGATTTTGACGACGACCGGTCCTGCGCTACTCGCATCCATCGGCTTCCCGTGATCTTTACCACTTCGTCGGTTCACCGCGTGGGAGGTCTTCCTACGCTACGTTTTCCGGTGCGCGGTCGCCACTCGAGACCTTTACTGCCCACGTGCCCTGCCCACTACCACTTCAGTTTAGCGATAATAACGGTGAATAGTTTAACTATTTCACAATATAAATCACTAATGCTTATTATGAAGTAGCTGTGCGTTTAGCTGTTCATATCGTGAACGCTGATTGTTCATTGATTTCATTGATTTGGCCAGACTATACCTACAAGTATTATGATGTGGGCAGCGTGAATTTTACTTTTCATGAAATACAACCATTTTATGATCTGTTTAATTCTATGTTATAGCCACAAAATTATATCTGTCTGTCTGATGTGCATTAACCCTCGGGTGGTCGCGCTTTTTTTGTGACACCGTTGGTCACGTGGGGTCTTTAAACGCCCGGAGATTTTAAATATTTTGTTTTTTTATTACTTATTATTATTTATTTATATTTATATTTTTTGTAGCATAATAAAATTTTAAATGAAACCCATAGTGTGGTTTTAAATAATTTTAATGATAGGAAATAATTTTTAACAAATAATTAATGATTAAACGAACTTACCTGTAAGTGAAGTTCTATCATAATTATACGAAGGGTTTCGTCCTCGATATTAGTAACTAGAATTTATTTTACACTATGTAGTAACGCAGTAAGTGTTACCACTGATGAGTGGTAACACTTACTGCGTTACTACATAGTGTAAAATAAATTCTAGTTACTAATATCGAGGACGAAACTCGAGTATAATAATATGTATTACTAATATATATTATTTTTGCACTAATTGATAGTTAAGTATGTTTTAGGAAGCTACCCTGAGGTACAAATTTGAATCTTTAATATGGAACAAAATATAGCAGGTTTTGTAAACGTCGGGCTTTTAAAGACCCCACGCGACCAACCGAGGGTTAAAGAGTTATTTGAATTTGAAGGTATGTACTCCTGGTGGGAGTTTGCAGTTTATTGCAGTTTAAAAATTGTGTCAAAAGAACTCTTTCTCTTTCTTTTTCTTTCTCTCTTTATAAGACATCCGAATATTTAAATGACAAAAATGTATGGGTGGACAAGACACTGTTTCTTCTATCAACATTATAATCATGTTTAATATTCAATAACGTAGTGATTACATGCTCAGTGATTCAATGATACAACCTAAGAATTGACGTGGAAGCGACAAGACATGACAAGTCTAGTACTTCTTTTAATTAATAAGTATTTTTATTGACATGAGTGGTGCATGCTCGCTTAAATATTTGTGCGGATGGTGACGCATCGGGAGCCGGGTCGTTTTTTTTCCCTCTAATACGGTTGATGGGAGCTATGGCTGACTCTCGCGTTATACTCGTTACCGGGTGCTGCCCGTGTGAACTCTTGTCAAATGCATTCGTGACATTTAATGATTTTTATGTATAACTTTTCGTGTCATATTGTTTTCATGTTCTAATTATATAATTTTGGTTTATTTCAAGTATTGAAATTTTTGACGATTTTGACGTTATTATCTTATGATTGGTTATTTATTGATTTTTCACAAATGATATTTGTGTTGTTATTATTTTATGACTATCAGAAAGAGTGTAATTTGCACCTAAATACCTTGAATCTATTAATTTGATAATTTGTCGATATTACCAGTACGTATTTCTGTTGTACAGACCATAGAACCTGCTGCGCTTCATGGGGAGTTCCTCGGAACTGTCTCGAACTCTGCCGCGGTGGTCCTGTCTCCAAGACCTGCGCCCTTCAGCATGCAAGGCGAGCGTTGGCTTGCTTCAGGGACTCTGGCGCGAGGCTGCCTGGACCACCCAGGAACTTAAAGGCTCATGTTGCACCAACTCCGCATTCTGTGCTGTTGAGGTTAGTGTTTTTATTCCACAATTGGTAAGCCCCTGGGATCATCTCACCTGATGGTAAGTGACGATGATACCGAAGATGGAAGCGGCCTTACCAAGATTATTCAACGTGATGGGGCACAGGAGGGCTAAAGGAATAGTTTTATGACTGCAATTAAGGTTGCACGGTGCGAGGTATTAAGTTTTTACCAGGTCCCTCAGGAACCATGCATTTTCCGGGATAATAAGTTTACTATTTTATGTTGTTCTCCATCCTTTTTTATGGCTTTCGGCGAAACCAGTTTAAAAGATTCAACCCTAAAGAGTAACCATCAGACACTGACAGATAAACAGTCAGTTAGACGGACACACTTTCGTATTGACGACCTAATGTTAACTTGCTTATTAACTACTTAATGTTTTTTTTATCCACAATTGGTAAGCCCTTAGCATCATCTCACCTGATGGTAAATGACGATGATGTTTGGCGGCAAGACTTAGATAAGATGGTGGTAGCTAACCAGGCGGTCTATGGAAATGCGCTACCACCAACCAAACCGAGTCTTACAAAGTTGACCCCACCGGGAATCGAACCTGCAACCTCCTGGTGTGAAGCGAATGGAGTAACCATTATGCCACGGAGGTGGTTGCTATGGTTGGTTGATTTAACATTATTTTCTCTTGAAAACTCTCTGCAACTACTAAGCATAATTTTCCTTGACAGTTGGGATCCGCCAGTCAAGAACCCCCAAACGGTCTACCTGTACCGGGTCTTCTGGAGGGCGTATGGTGCTAAGGTGCCAGAGAAGCTGGACACCTCCGAGACCAGTGTCGTCATCACTGGCCTGCAAGATGATGTGCGCTACGAGTGCGTGGTGAAAGCTGCTAATGACGTCGGTGAGTTTGAATTGAACAGCATTATCAAGTCAGCCGGAAGATATCTTCAGTTTGAACATATTCCTTACGTAGTTTAGTCCTGGTCACATTCATACATCGGCTTCATACAATCTTCACTAGATCATAGCTACTGATCATTGGTGCTGACTGGTGATATTTATAATACAAGGTGTGACAAAGTGTAAGAGCCGTTAGCCGGAGTTTCCACTTATCACACTCATTAATTTCCCCAAGGAAACCATATTCGATTCTCAAAAAAGTAAATTCGACGCTCCATGGAAATTCATTCAAAATTAAAAACTCTACCGAATATAAACTTAAACGTTCTTTTTTGGCCAGTCGGGTAAAAAAATATCCTATGTCACTCAGGGGATTAAAACAAATCTAACGACACCTTGCACTCCAAAATCTATTAAGCCGTTTAGACTACAGAACGTGCCAAAGAAATAAATTACCTCTTTTTTGGCTATCGGATTAAAATGCGTCCTATGTCACTCACGGGATCAAGACGAATCTTAGGACACCTTGCACTCCTAAATCCATCAAGCCGTTTCGACTACAGAGCGTGCTAAATCTATAATATAATAAAACTGTAACGGGGCCGTGTCTGTACATGAAATATTTTTGGAAAATAATAACTGTGGTGGACATTACTAACGATACAGAGGCCAAAACAACAACTTTTGGAATTTTTGTCTGTCTGTCTGTCTGTCTGTCTGTCTGTATGTTCGCGCATCACGCCAAAACTACCGGGCCGATTTTGATGAAATTTTGTATGGTGGTTCCTTATAGCCCGGGTTAACATATAGGATACTTTTTATCCCAGAAAATTCAAGAGTTCCCGTGGGAAAATCAAAAGTATTCATTAATAGAATGGCTCACCACGCAAATGTGGCTTGACCTATTACAATCAAATTTTACACGTTGATACCCTTATCGCGAACTAAAACTGGGACATTGTGAATCCCAAAAAAATTAGGGTTCCTACAGGAATGCAAAAAATGTATCTTTAGAATGACTCAACGTAACAATATGAAACCTTTACATTGGGATGGGGTGTTTTTACCATCATTGTATAGTCGGGTATTCTTGATCCCGGAAAACTAAAGAGGTCCCGTGGGAAATTATCTATCGATACTTACAATAATATCACTAGAGTACTTTTTCTATATATTAGCTACACATACCAAACATTATAATCATAGTAGCAGAATGTCAATAGATTGCACTGCAGGGATAATAAAACGCGCTTCATCATTACAGCTCATATACGTCCCCACCGAGGGGCTCGAGCCTACCCTGAATCAGGGTGACTAGGCCTTAGTCAACCACGCGGGCCCAGTGCGGGTTGGTCGACTTCACACACAACCTTCGACTTTCTTCGCAGGCGTGTGCAGGTTTCCTCACGATGTTTTCCTTCACCGTTAACGCGCTTAAGATGTATTAAAACATTAAAATATTATTTCATACTTTTGAGTGGAATTCTTTTATGTATTTTTCAGCATACGCTACTTTAAACTCTGGAACTATGGTACGATAGCGATGTGTATCATAGACGAACAGAGAGGTATTTTTTTACAGATTCCAATCGTGTAAAAAAATAAAACCACATAAATCGAGTTTAGCATCTTTTAACAGGAGGCACAGATATGGGAACTCTTCTGACGGCGACTATTTGCGTGTGGCAGTTGCTCTCCGCCTGCAATATCAATATCTGTGAACCTCATCAATGTATTTGCGGGTCCACGGCGGAGGCAATTGGCCATCACTCACTGAGTTGCAGTCGTGTTTGTGAAGATTCCCACGTCACCAATTCCTTAACGACCTCACTCGGAGGGCACTGGTCTCGGCCAGATGGAATTGATTCCAGACAGAATGGAATATTCCATCTTTGATGCAGCCGCCGGCCGGGCTTTAGTCGATCTGATGGCAAAAGGCCGGAGGGTTTAAACAGGTGCTATGGCAGAGAGGAACGCGTCTGCTTTGGGAAGCCAGTTTTTCTGCCTCACTCCTCACCCGTACGGTACTGCTGCTCAATTTGCGGTGAGAAAGAAGCATAATAAGTACTCGGTCTTGAAGGCAAATTACTGTTTTGTGCCACTGGTCTGTGAGACAACCGGCTGCTGAACCCTCAGAGGCCTTTGCCTTCACAAAGGAGATTGGCCTTCGCCTTCGAGAGAGGAGATGTGACGTGAGGTCCTACCTGCTGCTAAGGTTGTCTATTGCCATCCAGCGTGGCAACGAGAAGTGCGTCTTGGGCTCCTTTGGAGCTGATACGACTCGAGGATTTGACCCATATTAATATTGTTAGGAAATTTTATTACTAGATTGATACCTATAATGATTTGAATTAGTTTTTTATAATATAGGTATATGTGTTATTTCATCATATCAGTTTATATACGTCCCAACCAAGGGGCTCGATCTGCCCTGAGTTAGGGCGATCTGGCCTTAGACGATCACGCGGGTCCATTGCGGGTTGATTGACTTCACACATAAGCTTCGAATTTCTTCGCAGGCGTGTGCAGGTTTCCTCACGATGTTTTTCTCACCGTAAGAGTGTTGGATAAACGTACATACCAGTATGAAATCGATATTCGTTTAGATATTGGTAAGTGGCAGGATTCAAACCACGGCCTTCCGGACAGGAGGTAGTGGCCCCAACCGTTTTGCCACCGACGCTCTATATTTTATTTAAGATTTAGAAATCCTTACTTAATATTTATAAATGTGAAAATGCGTTTGTTTGTTTGTTACCTATTCACACTTTAACACCTCTACCAATCTTGATGAAATTTGGCATGCAGGTAGCCTGTATCACTGGGAATGAAATAGTCAACCTTTTATCTGTGGAAATTATCATAGCCCGATGCAGTTCCTGAGGCAACTAAAACAATACTCTTTGTTCGTTTTATTTAAAATCGTAACGAAAAAATGGATTGGTGTGATTTTTAGCACAGAGATGAGGTGGAAAATGATATAATTTACTAATAAGAATATCCTGACATAGTTCCCAACTGTTTTCTACGCTCGCGCACGTCGGTGGCACGTTAAAGTGATTTTTTGTATAGAATTTGTTGAGGGGGTGGGAAGTGACAAAGACTGCTAATCCGAATAGCCCGATACAGTTCCTGAGGTACCTGGAGAAAACTCATGTCCACGCTTGCGAGCTGATTGCGGCTCGCGCACCACTCACCCTCAAAAAGAGTCATAAAAGCTATGTCCACGTGGGCGAAGCCGCGGGCAAAAGCTAGTAAATAAATAAACATACATATTTACATACACTCGAACAACATAACCCTCCTTCTGGCACAGTAGGGTAAAAATGCACAAAACTGGTCAATCATCTGATTAATTTGTATGAAGAGTTCTATTTTTTTTGTGATTTGACTATTAAAAGTTGTTCAGTAAGGCGAGTAGAAGTTCCAGTTAACGCAAGTCACCAATTTTCTTGCAGCCAGATCCCCATTGCGTTGGGGAATTTTGGTAAGCCCGCTTCCATCTTCGACATCATCGTCACTTACCATCAGGTGAGATGATTCCAGGGCTTACCAATTGAGGATATAAAAAAAATAAAAATAAAAGTGGAAAGAATCTTCTTTTTTCTAGAAATCAGTAGGCGGTATAACAACTTCATCTACTGCCATCATGGATGCAAAATAAATTTCGGCGCCATATAAAGCTTCAGGACTGTAGAAGGGGTCATTCCACTTCTTACTTAGTCACTTGGAGCTAGATCTAAATGAATAAGACTAAAAGACCTAAGAAAAATATTTTACATCCCTCATCCTACTAATATTATAAACGCGAAAGATTGTAAGAATGTATGTTTGTTCCTCTTTCACGCAAAAACTACTTAAAACTACTTAACGGATCTGGCTGAAATTTGGTAGGTAGACAGATAAGGACCTGGAATAACACATAGGCTACTTTTTTCCACGCTCGCGAGCCGCTTTCGGCTCTCGCACTGCGCACCCTCGAAAAGCCGCGGGAAACACTTAGTTCATAATGTTTGTTTGTTTGTAAACTCTTTATTGTATAAAATATACACTTTAAATAATTAAAAAAGCTTAAGTACATAGGCGGACTTATCCCTTAGAGGGATCTGAAAATGTTGAGTGGATACTGAAATTGTGCTTCAACCATACATATTCCAAAGGTTTAATTTTAAATAAAATCTCTTTCCAGGCACATCGTCCCTCAGCATACCCATCATGTTCTCGACCGCGGGCATGGAGTCGGCAGCAGCGGCCGCGCCAGTGGCAGGCTCCAGTATCGCCACAGCTGTGGGTTTAGCGCTGGCCTTCATACTGGTGGCTGCCATATTGGCTGCTGCAGCCGTGTATTATAGATATAGGAAGGTAATATGCCATATTTTGATATTTCTAATCTGACGTAATAAGCCTCCTCTGGTATATAACCGCCTCGGCGTAATGGTTAGCCCATTCGCTTTACACCAAGAGGTCGCGGGTTCGATTCCCGGTGGGGTCAACTTGTAAGACTCATTTTGGTTAATGGTAGGGCATTTTCTAAGCCCGCCTGGCTAGCTACCACCATCTTATTGAAGTTTTGCCGCCAAACATCCGGCTTGAAGATAAGATAGCCAGTTCTCCATTGCGTTGAGGAATCTTGGTAAGCCCGCTTCCATCTTCGGCATCATCGTCGCTTAACATCAGGTGAGATGATGCCAAGGGCTTACCAGTTATGAAAAAAAAACTTACCCCCTATCTTTGCTGAAATAAATAATAGTACCTTGGGGACCGAGCTTTGCTCGGGGCATCTAAATCGATTTTTCGCCCCCAATAATCCGCGTATACTAATTTTTAAGCATTCGTATAATTTAGGAATCTTCAAGACGAGAGTGAATAGGCACTATTTGAGCTTGCGTGTTACATCCTCGGCTGCATCAGCACTTACCATCAGGTGAGGTGCAGCAACACACACTCAAATTTTTAATAAAAAAAAAAAATCGTTGGAGCCGTTTCCGAAATTCAGTTTATATACAAGAATTGCGCGTTTAAAGGTATTAAATATATAATTCATCACCATATCATCATAAAGACATCCACAGCTGGACAAAGGCTTCCTCCAAGGATTTCCACAAAGTTTCTGCACTGCCCCCATCCAGCGGTTTACGTTCTTCACCAGCACTGTGACTTCTATTAGTAAATATTAAGCAATTGCTATGGCAACCCTAAAAGTCTTAGTTGTTTTTGATTAAACACTATAGAACACAAAGTAATTGTTATACTCGTCTTTCGTGAAAACACCCGTCTTCGTGGGGTTAAAGCCATCGTGCTCTCAAAATATCTAAACAATAGGCATATGTTTACCACCATTTAATTTCTAATAGTCTATTGCTATTTTGAGAATAAATTTTGTTTTAATAACTATTGTTCTTAATATTGATTTTCATCTTTTAACTTTTTTATACAATCGGCAATTTCATATGTAAAGACATAGGTAATATAATATTGCATTCAAGTCTTAGTAAGACTCTGTAGCGCGGTGCGCTGTTGTTCATTCTTTTTTCATCCGATCTTCTTTTTATTTCATCTATATCTTTTTCACGCCATCTGACAATTTCATTCAAAAATCCAAATATTTTCTCTATCCGTCATATTTTTTAATAAAATAAATTAAATAACGGAATAATTATATCTTAAAATAATCATCAATTAGTTTAAAAAACTAAAAAACACGCTTTTAGTAAACACGTTAAGTAGTTATCTTGGATGTCCGCCATGTTGGATTTAAGTCACGTGACTATTTTTTCGAGCGACTTCCAAAAAGGAGGAGGTTCTCAATTCGTCTGTATGTTTTTTTTATGTTTGTTACCTCAGAACTTTTGACTGGGTGAACCGATTTTTATGATTCTTTTTTTATTTGAAAGCTATAGTGCTTCCAGTGTGGTCCCATATAAATTTTATCAAATCGGTGTAGTACTTTAGTAGAAAATTAACAAAAACCAAAAATAATAATGCAAAAGTTTACTAATTTGTTGCGATGGAAGTCAGTTTTTTAACGTGTTTAGCGTTTTCAATTATTCGTATTCCTGACACCAAACCCTTTCATTTGATACCCATATCATGGGGGTGGATTTCAAACAGCCAGTCCGCCATCTTGGAGAGGCCGCCATATTGGATTTGTAATGACGTTTCTTAGTTAGTCATGTATTGTCATCAGAACTCAGAGCGTGTGCAAAATTTCATCCTAATCGAAGACCGGGAAGTGAGTCAATTTAAGATTCCAAGATTTTCTTACATACATAGTTGCAAGTGAAGCTAATAAAAGCGTGTTAATAAGCTAACACCATTGCACTATTTACAACTATCACAATATCAGTCGGACAAAAATGACATTCATTTCTTAAATTTTTCAGGCCGTATTGAAAATTGCTTCCATATTTTACTTTTAAACTGTAGTCCATTGTTGATTTTGATCTTAATTTACCTTTCACTCTCTTCATTGATCCGTTTGTGATTTTGAAATATTATAAATTTAGTAGTCTTATATTTATTGTCACAACCAATTTAAAACTAGGTATAAGCGGATCTCAAAGAAACTAGGTACTGCAAATTAATTATTGGAAACGCTTAACACGTCAAAAAAACCGGTAAAGTGCGTGTCAGAACCGCGCACAAAGAGTTCCGTACCATCATACTAGATATTGTATTTAAACTTTCACTTTTACTATTTTTTATTATTTTTTGTTGTAGCGGCAACAGAAGTTGGATCGAACTGCACATGGTGTGCGAATTTTATTATAATCGGTTAAGTGGTTTAGGAGTCCATTGAGGACAAACATTGTGACACGAGATTTATATATATTAAGATAGCTCGTAGACGACTGTTGAGCACCTAGACAAACCATTCAGGTTTAATGGTGCTAGATGATAAAAATTTTTGTATTTTGTTTTAAAATTGGTAAATAAATAAAAAAAAAAGTACATCATCTGTGAAAATTTCAACTGTCTAGCTATCACGGTTCATGAAATACAGCCTGGAGAAGTCTTAGTAATAGGGTCCCGTTTTTACGCTTTGGATACGGAACCCTAAAAAACCGACTTCTGTCCGACAAACCGACTTCTTCTATTTACATTATTATTTGTGGTTTCGTTAATTTTCTAAAAATGCTTTACACCGTTTTTATAAAATTTATATGGGACCAATTCTGGAGCGAACAAAAAACGAATAATGAAAATCGGTTCACAGTCTGCAAAGATATCGCGTAAGAAACACACAAAATACATAATATAGTCGAATTGAGAACCTCCTCCTTTTTGAAAGTCGGTTGAAAAAATAAGTAGAATCTAATTAAATTTTCACAAGAACCCAACCTTCCCACTATCAAAGAATAAAGACTATTTACTACGTAAAAGAAGGTTAACTTCGCAAAATCATTTGAATGAATAGCGACTCTTGCTACGACACAATAAAGTGCAAATTTATGCAGGTCGCACAGCGCATACCTACAGTTATATTCACCTAAAAGTTGCCTCTCTTTCTATCGCGTAAGTCTTATCTCTTCTGACTATTGAATTGGCCCCATTCAGGGGGGCTCGCGGCGTAGGCGATAGTACTAATATATTATATACTTTGGCGCAGGTAAATTTTCATTCCCACAGCGCAGAGTTCGACAGCGACCTGCCACTATTGAACGTACTACCCGGTTACTAAAAGAATGGACCTGGCGTCGATGACGTCACTGCGACATATGGGTACAGTGTGCAAAAAATCTTCATTGAGAATTTTAATGAAACAGATGTTTGTGAAAACTCTAGGTATGTTTTGTTAAACTTCATAATTGGAATAATAATAAGATCGGACACAGCGGTATCCAGTCGTCGGTACGAGGCCGACAATTCTACAAAAAGTCAGAGACGACAGTAGACGCGTATCGGTGACAAAGATGCGAACCGTTCTGACGCGACAGGAGAACGCGGGGAGGTGAGCGGGGAAGCGGGAAAGGGGTCACATTCCATCCATCGAGGTCCAATCTTTTAGTAACCGGGTTGTAGAATGTCCGCCTGCACTGCCCTCTGTATTAACGCAAATTTTAACGTTAACTTTGTATCATGTTGCAGAATCTTAGACTTAAGGCGCAAGGTGGCGTAGCTTTCGAAAATCCAAGCTACCTCAGAGAACCAAATGTTGACGCCACCGTAGTCAATGTAAGTATCATTAACATCCTAAAATATAGCTCTAGGTACAACAAGTCTTCGTCATAATCTCAATTAGCGGAACACCCAATTTTTCTCTATTTATTTTCATACGCACAAAGTGGTGTCAAAATAGTTTTTTTTTTGAAATCGAGAAAACTAAGCAAGCTACCAAGTGCAGACAGTCCTGGCACAAATTTTTGCAGACCTTATATCTGTACGAGTACATATTACGAAAAAAATCATGCTCTTTGTTTAAAGCAGGGCTTTCGGATCTACACAGCTCAACTTTTCCTAGGAATATTTTTTTCCCTATAATTTGGGGATCTTCAAGGCATGAGTGAATAGGCATTATTTGAGTTTGCGTGTACCATCCTCGACTGCATCATCACTAACCATCAGGTGAGTTGCAGTCAAACGCACTCAAATTTTTAATTAAAAAAAAGATCTTGCAAAGCATGGTTTTTTTAAAAGTTACCTATTAAACATATTTGGGAACCGTGTAGGGTAAAAAATTCCAAGATGGGCAAGATCTGTATATTATCTCTTTATAACATCTCAGTTACAAATGAATTTTGTTTTATGTGGTGTTTCTACAAACGCATGAAAAATTAAAATTAAGTTATATCCCTAGGCAATGTCGAGCATAGTACATAGACTTACGTAAAATCGATTCCAATCGAATAATCATCATCATATCAGCAGAAAAACGTCCACTGATAGACAAAGGCCTCCCCCAAAGATACCATGACGACATTTAGAATCTTCGACGACTAGATGCCTGCATTTAGAATCGAACAATGCTCGACTCTGACTAAAATTGGTATCTGATCTTTCAGAGTTCGTACCATGTAATCATATCAGCTCATATACGTCCCCACCGAGGGCTTACCCTGAATTAGGGCGAACGGGCCTTAGTCGACCACGCGGGCCCATTGTGGGTTGGTCGACTTCACACACAACCTTCAATTTTCTTCGCACGCGTGTGCAGGTTTCCTCACGATGTTTTCCTTCACCGTAAGAGCGTCGGATGAACGTACATATGAAATAAAATTCCAAGACGCATTGGTGCGTGGCAAGATTCGAACCACGACCCCCTAGTCGTTACGCCACCGACGCTCTGTACCATGTAAATGTCTGATTAAAAGCCAACAACCTTTTACCCTAAACGCAAGGGGTATTAAACGTTCCATCGTAGGTAAAAATAACCATCAACGTGTACTTCCCTCAGGGTACACTACCAAACGGTAACGCCAACGGTGGGCCAGGCCTGGCCAGCACGAATGGAGTATCAAACAGCGCCGCTTGGAGACAGGAAACCCTTCAGAACCCGAGCACCACTATACCCACGCAGCGGGAGGTGGATCCTACGTTGTATGAGGAGTTGAAGCTGGGGCACGACGGTGCAGGGTTCAAGAGGCTGAAGCCATAGCCCGAGGTACAAACATATAAGTATAGTTTTTTTAGATGGCATGAAGACTGATGGCCTACCGGTCTATGAGAAATGGGTACCGCCACGAAAAGTCATCTGTGACAGAATAGCAAATATCCGTTTTGATCACTTTTTTGCAGTTATTAATCCATCCTCACTTGGAATCTGATAGGACGGGATTCAAAAGCATCCAAATACAAAATAACTTACAGAAATTACTTAAAGCCGAAAGTGTGTCTGCATGTTGTCTTCCTGTCCATTTGTTACGCTTCCAAGCTTAAACAAATGAACTAATTCCGCTGAAATTTGGCACAGAGCTAAAGTAAAAGGCACTGAACAACACTAATACATATACCTTTTATTCCAAAAAATGAATAGTGTCTGAGAGATCTGGAAAAAGCTCATTTTTGCAGATCAATTTTAAAACTATCCCCAGGATCTATCAAAATTACAAGTGTAAAATATCAAGTATCAAATGATCCGTCAAAGTCATGTAAGTTTCTTTTGTGAAATTTGAAAAGTCAAGTGCCAAATTTTACATATCAAATGTTACATGTCAACTCACAACTGTCGAATATCAAAGGTCACGTGTCAAATGTTAAATTTTACATGTCAAATGTCAAGCATCAAGTGTATCAAATATCACGTCTTAAATTTCATGTGTCACGTAAAAGGACAATATCATGTCAGCATGTGTAATGTCAAATTGTTAAACTTAAGCACGTTTAAATCTATTTCCACGAGTAAAAGCTAGTTTTTTAAGTTACAATAGTTCAGAGTAGCATAATTAACATTTTTAAAGCTTAGGCATGTTTACTTCATATCTATTATGATATGATTTTCAACGACACATGACAGTTGTACATATGAATTAAATAAGCGTACATTTCCAAAATGATGGTCTTATTTCAACGCCAGTTAAGGTTAGATGGATAGAACTATTTTAGAGCTAGGCTTTAATACTTGAAGTTTTCCGTTTTCTTATCCCCAGATGTCGCACCGCTCCCCGCTCCGCTCTCCGCGGCTGTCGTCGCCGCGGGTGGCGCCGCGATATTGAGCGTGTGCGAGATATCCCGTCGCTTATATACCGACCCCACCACGCGGTGACGTCACAACGACGCTGTCTCACTCGTTATCGTTGCATTGCATCTTCTCTCTTACACTTTGTGAATCTCGTTTATATGAAATGTATTTTGGGGATAGAATTGTTTGTTTTGTATATACCTCTAGAGACATTTCCAACTATTTTTTTAATGAAGATAGAAACAGTAATTAAGTAAATGATAACGAGACAGACATGTCAATTAATATATATCTACCTACAAAAAACTGTACATTATGTAATGTAAAATTCAATTTAATAGAACGCAACAGTGTATCTAATTTGTATATTTTTGGTATACTCGATGTGATTTTAACCAAAAAAATAGCAAGACCTCATATATCTATTGTATATAATTTCATTTGCTGGTTATCGTGACATGTATTTTTTTTTACACCGCTAGTAACTTTACTTACAGCTAACTATCCAAAAATAGCAATAATATTTAGAAGTTTCTTTTAACTTACGTTTAAATACAAGATTATTTACGGTATCAACGAAACGTGATAGAGAATTTAAAACAAATGATTTAATGATAACCAACAAAAGTCACTAAGTTCTACTAAGTATTAAGAAAAATCCTTATAGAAATCCCTCAAATTAGAAAAAGTTTTAATAAAAATGTGCCTTTGAACAGTTTGTTAGTTATAAAACGTTAAATGTACCTGTAGATTTAGACAATTTTGGACATATTGGATTTGTACCTATCAAATTGTAAATATAAGTATATATTCAGTAAAAGTTAACTGT
This sequence comes from Coleophora flavipennella, assembly GCA_947284805.1. NCBI lineage: Eukaryota > Metazoa > Arthropoda > Insecta > Lepidoptera > Coleophoridae > Coleophora > Coleophora flavipennella. The sequence goes on along the minus strand of OX369293.1, from coordinate 8,862,769 downwards.
AAAAAAACTGTATTAAATTTACCAATTTAATAAGTAAATAAATACCAAAAACAATAGAGGGTAAAAAGCATTCCATCAAACACTCTTATTTTAAACATTTGTCAATCATATATTTAAAACAAGCAAGCAAGTTTAAGTTGTGTAGGAAACAGCAACTTGTTTATAACTGTTAAAGGTAGCAAAAACATATATATTTTTACACTTTAATATGATTTTAATAATGATCTCAACTATCATTGAAAATTTCGATTAGTTACCGACTTACAATAAAAAAACAGTAAATTATGACATTTAGAAGTATGTATGTAACTAGGTACGATTTAGGAATTTTTGGATTAAACCATCACTTACAATTATGATGTGAACTAATCAAATTTTGATTAGTATCTACTTTCAATGCGTTATTGATACTAATAAAGCAATAGGGTACTTATATGCAATGGAGCCTTCCTTTTCCTTCCGCCGTAATTGGAGCAGAGTTTTTATACCCCGGTTTCAAAGCACTAATGCACTAAGATGTAGTATCTATCTTTTATTTTTGAATCTGAGATAAAATAGGATATGTTCCTTTGCAAAGGCTTTTTAATCACTGGGATGTTGACTGCTGGACATTAGAGCTACTTTTAAAAACGGTATTTTGTTCAAAAAATGTATAAAACAGGAACGGGTGACGTCATAGTTTTTCAGTGTCATTGATGTACTACTTATAATATAATTTAAAAATTGAAGAATTGACGAAAAACAAAAGAAGTAATATTTTTTCGCATGTCAGGGGTGGGCAATTTAGAAAATAATATTTTATAATTATATTTGATGCAGTTAACTACCCTGTTTTTAAATAGTGAAAAGTACACGCGTGCCACCACGTACATACCCACCACAGAGCCACCACGCACCCACCATCTTTAGACTAAATTCTTGGTAGGTAGCTAAAGCGTGTACGCTCAGCGGCACAATTAACGGAGTACCCAATTTTTCTTTAATCATTTTCATACAAAGGCGCGTCCAAACATCAACGATTGTTTTCTTTTTAAATGAAGAAAATTAAGTAAAATACAAAATGCATTAAGATAGATCCCTGGCTACAAATTTAACGAAGAGCGCAAGATTCTGCAGACCCTCGGGAACTGTGTAGACTGCTCCGAAAGAGCACAAGGTAAATTGTCTAATTTTCCATACAATTTGCGGAAAAAAAATCATGCTCTATTTTAAAAACAGTCTACGGAGTTACCAAGGTTCTGCAGAATGTCGTGCTCTTCGACACATTTGTTTCCTTACTTTTCTTGATTTTTTGCTGTTGTTGCTGTGTTGACATTATAAAAGTTCCGAAGTCATTATGAAAATGTATTGATATAGCCCTGTTAAGCGTCGGTGGCTCAACCGGTAACGACTCGGTCCATCTAACCAGAAGTACCGGGTTCAAATCTGGACGGCCAATGTACCAATGAGTTTTTCAAAAACTTACGTACATACTTACCGATTGCTTTAACGGTGAAGGAAAACATCGTGAGGAAACCTGCACACGCCTGCGAAGAAACTCGAAGGTTGTGTGTGAAGTCGACCAACCCGCACTGGGCCCGCGTGGTCGACTAAGGCCTAATCGCCTCGATTCAGGGTAGGCTCGAGCCCCTCGGTGGGGACGTATATGAGCTGTAATGATGATAGTCCTGTTAATTTGCCGCTAAGTATACAAACTGCTACGCTCGTCTTAGTAAAGTAAAACCATCATCTTATCCTCTTCTTCGTTAACTCCTTTCTCTTATAACGATATGACATTTTCCTTCACTTTGTCAAAATCTAGATACACTACACCGCTGTCTCAGCCAAGTTCAAAAGAAAAGTTCGACGCACTATTAAAATTTTCTTCGCTTCGACTTTTTAACTTTGTCTTTGTAATCACTGTTTTGTCTTTGTCACTCCCGAGGCCACAGATTGTAAAGTCGTAGTCTTTATCTATATTTTCTACTCTTTCCAAAACTTCCTCAGTAGTCACTTTCCCGGTCCAACTGATGCCTTACAATATTAGATTATACCTACCGAAGATAAGATTTTTAGTTCCAGATTAAAAATAATGTAGTTATTGAGTTTCATATAACAATCAAAACAAAAAGTGGAGTAACGCTTGTTCTATTACATACGCATCTTTACCTTAAGTGGTGACCTCGAATAATGTTTCGACACGTGATAGGTCCTATCCTTCACTGTAATTGAGACAGGTGCATTTGAGACATGTCACAGCACATTTCGGCATGTTGACTGTAAGTCTGCCAACGCGTGACTGTAAGCAAAACTCTGCTCCGCCGTAATTGGAGCAGAGTTTATATACCCCGGTTTCAAAGCACTAATGCACTAAAATGTAGTATCTATCTTTTATTTTTGAATCTGAGTTTTTAGTCCATAAAATCCTGAAAATTTCTAACGCGTACCTTCATGAAGATACGGTTCTGCTCACTTCAGTAAAAATGTGATGAAAATAGTTGTAGAAATTCATAATATTGTTACGATACGTTATGATTACGACATAATTTTAGATAGAAACAGATGTGATTAGATTTGTAAATAAGATATAATAAAAAAATAATCAAATTTTATTTTTTGAAGTTTTACCTACCTACCTAGATTTACTACTTATGTTTTTTTAATGTATGTGTGTATGTATATTTTGGCTACTAAAAGCCCTCCTGCAGGAGGCTGTTTGACGGATTTTATAGTGCAAAGTGTCATTAGATTCATTTTGATCCCGTGAGTGACATAGGATAGGAGTGACATAGGTAAGTTTTTATGTAGCCTGGTTTTTATTTTTAATTCATTCTTTTATTAAATATTTGAACATGTTAAAAACCGACTTCAAAACAACCACCACCGTGGCGTAATGGTTTAGTGTATTAGCTTCACATCAAAAGGTCGCTGGTTCGATTCCCGGCGGAGTCTAACTTTATGTGCTCGGTTTGGTTGGTGGAAAGTGAATTATCGTACCGGAATTCGAAAATTATCGTACCAGATGAAAAATTATCGTACAAAGTTGAAAGTACGGTAATCCAAGTAATTTGGAAATTTTTAACAATTTTTTTGGAGTTTACTCCTTAAGAATCGATTTTCATATAAGGCGCCCGGTATGAAAAAAATATGTGGAGTAAAATCTAGTGATCGAATGACCGCGTTACGTTTTTTGAAATACCTATGTTCTTTAAAGTATTTTTGGAGTTTACTCAATAAGAATTGATTTTCATAATATATAAGGCGTGTAATGTGTGTAATTTGGCTGTATTGTGTGTAATTTGTCTGTAATGTGTGTAATGTGTGTGTGTTTGTGTAAGGTGTGTGTTATGTGTGTAATTTGTCTGCAATGTGTGTGTAATTTGTGTAATGTGGTTGTAATGTGTGTAATGTGTATGTAATGTGTGTAATGTATGTGTAATGTGTGTGTCATATATTATGTGTAATGTGTGAAATGTGTGTGTAATGTGTGAAATGTGTATGTAATGTGTGAAATGTGTGTGTGTGTGTATACGTACGTAGGTATGTGTGTATTTATGTATGTATATTTATTTCTTTGGCTCGTCCTGTAGCCTAAACGGCTAGATGGATTTTGGAGTGTGAGCTGTCGTTAGATTTGTCTTGTCAGAATTGAAAAAAGTGGTCGCAAATATGAACTTTTTAGTTACTGGACCGCTTGCTTCCAAAATTTGAGGGTCCCAGAGGTCCTTTTTCACGAATCCGTTGTCAGAATTGAAGAAAAGTGGCCGCCATTTTATTTTTTTTAATTACTGCACCGATTGTTTCCAAAATCGATATCTGAGCGTCCCTGAGGTCCCTAATCACGAATCCGTTTTCAGAATTGAAGAAGTTGGCCGCAATCCCCCAACACATTTATAATCGTTAGTAAGGAGTAAACTCCAGTCGTGCGTCGGAGCTGACACGCACACTTTTTTTACTCGGCTAGCGAACTTAACTTCGAATCTAAGGAATAAAAATAAATGAAATGAACTAACTATCATTGTCATTTCGTTGATTTGGTAGATTCGAGGGGAAATCCCCGACAATAGACATTATTTAGTATTTTTAGATGATTATAAGGCACTGGATACTAGTCATTTCACCCCACTTCGGAGGGTTGGAAATTTTCGTACATTGACGTACGACAATACATATTGTATTGTACTTGTACGAAAATAATTATCGTACGTCTGGCAACGCTGAACGACGCTGCTAAGACCAGCAGTCAATCTCGCTGGTCAGAGGGATAGCTCCAATCAGGAAGCTTGTATATCACGCCAGAACACTTCCTTAGTGGTTCCTTATGACGTGATGTCCATTTTAAGTAGGAAGGGGCAGAACCACAGTGTAGACGATCTAGCGGCATTGTATCTCCAGTGTAGGCAATTACAGTAGATTCACAAACACCAGTATAGTTGGCCGTATAAAGATATAATAATAATAAGTATTTATTTCAGATATAGTCCATAATTGGTTAGTAACATTGGTACTTATAAATTAGTGTTAGTAAAAAACAATGGGAATAAATCAAATAATTGAGATGGTGTCGATGGAGCCGTCCGCCACAGGGGCAACGCCGGTCTCTACTTATAGCAGCGTACAAAATTTAATCAAAATCGTTAGAGCCAATTACGAACAAACTGTGTTTGTATGGGAGGTATCTATCTCATTCAGTTTTTTTTAAAAATAATATACCTACTACCCTGTATTGTAGACCCTCTAAAGGTATTTTATCGTACTAAGTTTCTTAGTCATTTTTGAGTAAAAAACAGGCCAAGTACAAATCGAACTCACTCTGGAAGGATTCTCTACTATCATACAAGATAAAAATCACGTTTCTTGTATGGGGGGGCATTAATTTTAAATTTAATTTATTTTTTATTATTTGTTGTTTATAGCGCACAATAAAAATACACACTCTGTTTAAATTTCAACTAACTACCTATTACAGTTCATGACAGACGAACGGACGGACAACGGAGGTTTAGTAATAGAGTCCCGTTGGTACCCTTTAAGTACGGAACCCCTAAAATAGGTTAAGATTATTTTTTTGAGACGGACGGACACACACACAGATTTTTTTGTTTAGACAATTGATTCCATCAAAATCTCAACTTATTTTTTCATTACATATACGAGTATTACAGAATGAACAGTATCGTTCCTTAGTCACTCGAAAGTAGGTAAATAATTATCGAAAAAACTAAAAAAAAATCTATATAATAATAAAAAATCTCTATAAAGCTCATATATACGTCCCCACCGAGGGGCTCGAGCCTACCCTGAATTAGGGCGATCGGGCCTTAGTCGACCACGCGGGCCCAGTGCGGGTTGGTCAACATCACACAAAACCTTCGAGTTTCTTCGCAGATGTGTGCAGGTTTCCTCACGATGTTTTCCTTCACCTATTTCGTATCTTTTAACAAACCTTTTCATTTGATACCCATATCATGGGGGTGCATAAAATATATCATCACTGCAGCTGAAGCGATTGCTGCGAGGAAGGTGCGAGAATACCCCATCCTCATCCTGTCTGATAACAGAGCGGTACTACAGGCTACAGAGCAGCATGACCATATCGGGGCTTATACTGGAGTGCCAACAAAGATTAACAGAGGTATGTAACCACGGTAGCGTAATTCTGTAAAGGATAAAAGGGCACAGCAACTCACGCAGCAACGATTTGGCAGACGAGCTTGCCATTAGAGGGTCCGAACTTACGGCCGTGGGACCTGAACCTATAATACTTTTCCCTGTTGGTTGGCTGCGGTCCAACCTGAGGACATGTACAATTTCGTACTGGTCCGGTTTGGAAACCTGCACTCAAGCAACTAACCCTAGCTTATCCAGGAAGCTCTTGAGACTTGGGAGATCTCAGCTCTCATCACTGGATATGGCCATTTTAATAAACACCTATTCGCTCTAGGCATGACGGACAGCCCACTATGCAGAACCTGCATGGAGGCTGAGGAGACTGCTGCCCACACCCCACTGGATTATAAGGAGCTTTTACAGTACAAGCTTGTGTGCCTTGGTGACCAGAGATCTCTCCAGGAAGTCTTCAGCAACCTGCGGGGGCTACTGGACTTCTTCGAGGAGCTGGGCTGGCAGTGATGCCGTCCAACCACGCAGAATAGGCGCATCGGTCGCTTGACTTTCAAAACTTTCAGCTCGAGTTGCACAATCGCTTCGAATGCCTAGGAGACTGCGAGAATGTGGACGATTATAACGACAGGTTCGTGGAAATTGTCCAAACGGTCGGGTCTAAGATTTTCAAAACTCGCCGTTCAAACAGAACCAAAAAAATCTCTGACTTCACCAGCAACCTCATGGAAGAAAGACGCAGATTGGTTTTGCAGTCCTCTGAAGACGCTACTCAGTATCGGCAACTAAACAGGCAGATCTCTAAGTCTCTAACTCGCGATTTGCGCCACTTTAATACAAATTGCATTAAAGAGGCGATTGAGAACAACAAAGGCTCAAAAGTGTTCGCTAGAGATCTGTCTGTTGGTCAAAGCCAACTGACTAAGCTGAAGACTGAGGACGGCAGGATCATATCGTCTAAGACTGAGTTGCTGGAAGAAGTTGAGAAGTTCTACGGACAATTGTACACGACCACACGTCTGCCTGTCAGCGACCTGGCTAAAGACCCAAGAGCTAGACTTACCCGACACTATACCGAAGATATCCCGGACGTCAGCCTGTACGAGATTAGAATGGCTCTTAAACAGCTTAAAAACAATAAGGCACCGGGTGATGATGGAATTACGGCTGAACTTCTGAAAGCAGGTGGAACACCGGTACTTAAAGTTCTTCAGAAATTATTTAATTCCGTTATACTTAAGGGACAAACGCCTAAGGCATGGCACAGAAGTGTGGTCGTGCTTTTCTTCAAAAAGGGCGACAATACCCTGCTGAAGAACTACAGACCCATCTCACTTCTGAGCCATGTCTACAAACTGTTTTCGAGGGTCATTACGAATCGTCTCGCACGCAGGTTTGACGACTTCCAGCCTCCCAAACAAGCCGGTTTCCGAAAAGGATTTAGTACCATAGACCACATACATACGCTGCGGCAGATTATACAGAAGACCGAAGAGTACAATCAGCCACTATGCTTGGCGTTCGTGGACTATGAGAAAGCCTTCGATTCGGTCGAAACCTGGGCTGTGTTACAGTCTCTCCAGAGGTGCCAAATTGACTATCGATATATCGAAGTGCTGAAGTGTTTGTATGAAAACGCCACCATGTCGGTTCGCCTCCAGGATCAAAACTCGGAACCTATCCAGCTGCAGCGAGGGGTGAGACAGGGAGACGTTATATCTCCGAAACTGTTCACCGCCGCCGTGGAAGATGTTTTCAAGCTTTTGGACTGGGGTGGACTCGGCATCAATATCAACGGCGAGTACATCACCCACCTTCGATTCGCTGACGATATCGTGGTCATGGCTGAGACTATGGACGACTTAGGCACAATGCTCAATGGCCTCAGTAGAGCCTCTCAACAAGTGGGTCTTAGAATGAACATGGACAAGACGAAAATTATGTCAAACGTCCGTGTCATACCTACTCCTCTGAAGGTTGGAGGCTCTACACTCGAAGTTGTTACCGAATATGTATACCTGGGACAAACAGTCCAGTTAGGTAGGTCCAACTTCGAGAAAGAGATCAATCGTCGAATTCAACTCGGCTGGGCAGCGTTCGGGAAGCTTCGCAATATCTTTACGTCCCAGATACCGCAGTGTCTTAAGACCAAGGTCTTCGACCAATGTGTGTTGCCAGTGATGACGTACGGAACTGAGACATGGTCGCTTACTATGGGCCTCATAAGAAGGCTCAAGGTCACCCAAAGGGCAATGGAGCGTGCTATGCTCGGAGTTTCTCTGCGTGATCGAATCAGAAACGAGGAGATCCGTAAGAGAACCAAAGTAACCGACATAGCTCTCAGAATTGCTAAACTTAAGTGGCAGTGGGCGGGGCACATTGCTCGTAGAACAGATGGCCGTTGGGGCAGTAAAGTTCTCGAGTGGCGACCACGCACCGGAAAGCGTAGTGTAGGCAGGCCTCCCACTCGGTGGACCGATGACCTGGTGAAGGTCGCGGGAAGCCGCTGGATGCGGGCAGCGCAGAACCGGTCGTCGTGGAGATCCTTGGGGGAGGCCTATGTCCAGCAGTGGACTTCCTTCGGTTGCGGAAACCAGCCAGCATTTCAGAAGAAAATCAGACAATAAAGACGTGTACTTTCGAGAGCTTCGTACGGTTAAACTATACCACATAGAAAAATAATGATTATTAGAGGCCGCTGCTTATATACAATACAAATAGTATATAAGCAGCGGCCAGCGAAAGAGGCATTGATGGACGAAAGTGTAAATATGGGCCGAGGCGAAGCCGAGGCACACCTAAATAAGTCCATTAACGCCTAGTTATGGCCAAGGCTTGTATAGTACTTTTCTCAAATAGTTACTTTTCAAAATCAATGACGAACAACGAACAACAATAATTTTTCACGCGCCTAAGTGTTCATTTGGTTTTTTAAAGTCTCGTTTTTTTTCGTCTGTGTGTTGCATGTCGCGTGACGGTCGCTTTCGTCTGACGGTATGATCGTTTCGTCCTCTGTACCGTAGCGAGAGCAGCTATGATCGTTTCGTCCTCTGTAAAGTTTCACTTTTACCGTGGTTTCATAAAACCACACACTTACTTTTTTTAAAGTGAAACTTTTATTACAATAATATGGTCTCAATTTTTTTCGTCTGTGTGTTGCATGTCGCGTGACGGTCGCTCTCGTCTGACGGTATGATCGTTTCGTCCTCTGTACGTAGCGAGAGCAGCCATGATCGTTTCGTCCTCTGTAAAGTTTCACTTTTACCGTGGTTTCATAAAACCACACACTTACTTTTATTAAATTGAAACTTTTATTACAATAATATGGTCTCAATTTTTTTCGTCTGTGTGTTGCATGTCGCGTGACGGTCGCTCTCGTCTGACGGTATGATCGTTTCGTCCTCTGTACCGTAGCGAGAGCAGCCATGATCGTTTCGTCCACTGTAAAGTTTCACTTTTACCGTGGTTTCATAAAATCACACACTTACTTTTTTTAAAGTGAAACTTTTATTACAATAATATGGTCTCAATTTTTTTCGTCTGTGTGTTGCATGTCGCGTGACGGTCGCTCTCGTCTGACGGTATGATCGTTTCGTCCTCTGTACGTAGCGAGAGCAGCCATGATCGTTTCGTCCTCTGTAAAGTTTCACTTTTACCGTGGTTTCATAAAACCACACACTTACTTTTATTAAATTGAAACTTTTATTACAATAATATGGTCTCAATTTTTTTCGTCTGTGTGTTGCATGTCGCGTGACGGTCGCTTTCGTCTGACGGTATGATTGTTTCGTCCTCTGTACCGTAGCGAGAGCAGCCATGATCGTTTCGTCCTCTGTAAAGTTTCACTTTTACCGTGGTTTCATAAAACCACACACTTACCTTTTTTTAAAGTGAAACTTTTATTACAATAATATGGTCTCAATTTTTTTCGTCTGTGTGTTGCATGTCGCGTGACGGTCGCTTTCGTCTGACGGTATGATGGTTTCGTCCTCTGTACCGTAGCGAGAGCAGCCATGATCGTTTCGTCCTCTGTAAATTTTCACTTTTACCGTGGTTTCATAAAACCACACACTCACTTTTTTTTCAATAAACAGCGTTCTATTTGCAAGTCAGTTCAAAATTTAAATAAAACCTTTGATAAGTTACCTCCTTGAATGCCATGTTTCGTAGTAAAATATAGTTCCACTTTTAAATTACATGACAGATATGAGTTAACATAGTAATGTATTAGGCCGCTAAACAGGACAGATATGGATTTTCATACAACTTTTGCCAGCCGATGCTCCCATGTATTTGGCCATTTCGATTTATCTCGAAGAAGGTTGTCAAAATAATGCTCAAATTTCCAAGTATTTTTGAGAAAAATATATTTTTGAATCCGCTTTATCTTCCGCCGAGTCGGCCAAATGCGAGTCGGACTAGCACCCCGAGGGCTCCGCACCACCACACCTCTCCACACAACTACATAGTATAACGACAATGATACCTATTCACTTTACAAACAAAAGACATCAACGCAAGCGACAATAATATGTTTTTTTTTGTCATTCCGTTCAGACTCCTTAGCACGAGTACGACTCACACTTGGCAATTTTTATTATTTGTTGTTTTATTTCAGTATTAGTACTATACTCACACTAAGTTTCACTCTTGTATGTATGTATTATCTTTTTAAACGACTTCAAAGAAGAAGGAGGTTTCTCAATTCGACCGTATATATATTTTTTAAATTTTTTTATGTTTGTTCGCGGAGAACTTCGTCGTTTATGAACCGATTTTGACGATTCTTTTTTTGTTGCAAAGAAGGTATCCCAAGGGCGGTATCATGACAATAAAACTAGGATGTGATGATGGAATCCCAGGGAAATCGAGGGCAACCCTCAAATTTTATAGGCAAATATTACGTGTTTCATATGTTTTCTAAAGCTATTATATTATTTGCATTTGGCAGTCATTATCTCATGATGATGAGCTGATTAAGAAAGGTACAACTCATTAACAGGTATCAGGTTAGAGGATAATTCTTAAAATAAGATAGATACGTAGCTACGCATAGACCGATAGTTGTATTCTTTCAGGTTATTCAGATGAGCTGATGATGGAAGATTTAACTCTCATGCTGCTGAGATGATGATGGAAGCCGCAGGACTCTGTATCTTTTAATGAAACACATGCATTATGATTTGATGATTCCTATTGGCGAGTAGGTGATTGGGTTTAACGTTGTTAGATAGACAACATTATCACTAAAACTTAAGAAAATAAAAAAAATAGTTTTAAAAAACTGAAAAACGACTTCAAAATGAAATTCACTCAAAAGTACGAAATAATATTATTATAATACACGACATTAACCAACCATAACGAAATCAAAGGTGGGTACGAATTAAATTAGGGGCTTAAATTTTTTTTGAGGTCGGTTTCCGATAGAGCTAATTCAAAAATACTTCTAAAGTCCTTTAAAGGGTTTACCAATTGTCAATAAAATAAAAATAAGGCTTAGTAAAATGGTCCCGTTGTTTTCTTTTATAAATCACGTTTTTTTATATATCGAGACCCCTTATTTTTTCACTTTTTCAAATTTTTAGTATTTTATCCTTTAAAGCGATAACAGAAATACACATTCTTTGAAAATTCCTACTCTATTATTAAAATACAGCCAGCTGACGAAAGAACGGACGGAATTTGTACACAGTATAAAGAGTAGAAGCCACAGCCACACTAATTTCGTTACATCTGTATGATATACGAGTACTACGATCTCCAATGAGATTTTAAAGTAACGTTTTTATAGTTATTTATGATACAAGGGTGGTGAATAGGTCAATAACAAACGAGTAACATATGTGAGCCCGAGCCGCAGGCGAGCCGGGTCGTTCCTTTCCCTCTAATATGGTTGATGGGAGCGATGGCTGACTCTCGCGTTATACTCGTGACTGGGTGATGTCCGTGTGAACTGGCCTACTCTTGTCAAAGGTTTCAATGACATTTAAAAATTGTGAATATTATTTGTGGATATAATGTGTATATAACTTTTCGTGTCATATTGTTTTCATGTTTTAATGACATAATCTGGTTTATCCTTCAACTGGTGACGTGAATGTGAGTCACAGTATTGGAGAGGTGACGTCATTATGACGTATCAATAAAAAGCCATAAATACTGTAGATTAAGTGTAAGGGAAATTAAATAGATGATGTTATGTAAATGTAGGTTAGTTTGTTTCTAAAATAAAACACACTTTTGACATATTAAACGTCAACTTAACTTTATTCATACACTTGAACTTAATACTGAATTTTGGTCTGTGTTTTGGTAGACATGAGATCTATTGACATAAAATTAATGAAACTGAAAAGAAAAATAATAACCAGCCTTATTTTCTCATTAAGACTTAGGTAATTAATAAAAAAAATCAATTTTTGCATATTGGTTACACACAAAAAAATAATTTGATTCATTTTGAATGAAATTTTACAACAACAGCTCACAAATAAAACATAACACTAAAGGTGACGTAACGTCAAAATGACGTCGGGTACCATCTAATACCTAAACTGTGCGCGTGCGACGTCCGTTCTGTGTATCAGCCGACGCCAAACTGCACACGAGGCAGCTACTAGGGGGCGCGGTCGCGGGGAGCAAGCCGTTTCTGAGAAATACAGTGTTTTTGTCGTTGCGACGTCAAATTGACGGTATGTCACCAGTTGAAGGTTATTTCTGTGACTGACTCGGTGGCTCAGTGGTTAGTGCCCTTGACTACTGATCCGAGGGTTGTGGGTCCGATCCCCACCCAGGGCAAGCATTTGTGTGATGAGCAGATTTGTTTGCTCTGTGTCTGGGTGTTAAATATATCTATATATGTATGTATTTAAACGTATATAAGTATGTATATCAGTCTCTGGTAACCCATAACACAGGGAATCCTACTTTGGGGCCAGATGATCATGTGTGAGTTGTCTGAGAAAAAATAATAATTCTAGGATTTAATATTGACATTATTATCTAATAAATGATTGTTTATTTCTTGATTTTTTACAAATGAAATTATGTTATTATTAGTTTATGACTATCGGAAAGAGTGTAAATTGCACCTATTTTGAATAAATACCTTGAATCTTGAATCTTTGTTATTTCCTTTTACACCCATGTATAATACGAGGTTTTTCAATACAGTTGAGAGAAAAAAGATAAAATAAAAAAATGACCGTGACAGAAAAACAAAATACATGGGTAGACTATACATACCTATCAAGGTTTCAGAAACCAAAGTTCATTTTACGCGACTTGTGGCTTATTTTAAATGCCCGGGGAGTAATCTCACTATGTTTTTTTCTTATACATACACATAAGTATAGTTTTTAATACAAATTATCTATTCATAATTTTATTTGATTTCACAACTAAAACATCTCAATTCAGTTTTAAGAAAATTGCGCCATATTTTTAGCTAGCACATGTACGAATGCGTAAGTTTTTTTTTTATATTGTCATAAATAGACTACCATAAGGCATGGGATAATATTATAAGCATTAAAAACCTCCTTGGAAAAGATGACTGTGAACATGTTTTGTGTACCCACATAAATAGGTGTATAATTGTTTCATATTTCAATCAAGCCAATTAAATATTGTACGCTTGTTAATATTAATCTATTTTTATCACGTCGGTGGCTCAAACGGTAACGACTCGGTCCATCTAACCAGAGGTACCGGCTTCAAATCTGGACGGCCAATGTACCAATGAGTTTTTTAAAAACTTACGTACATAAACTTACCGATTGCTTTAACGGTGAAGGAAAAACATCGTGAGGAAACCTGCACACGCCTGCGAAGAAACTCGAAGGTTGTGTGTGAAGTCGACCAACCCGCACTGGGCCCGCGTGGTCGACTAAGGCCTAATCGCCCTGATTCAGGGTAGGCTCGAGCCCCTCTGTGGGGACGTATATAAGCTGTTATAATAATCACGTAGGGTCTTAACGTGGAAATGATATATGATAAATGAATGATGAATTTTTATTCAGAACAAAGTTACTGTACAAATTTTTAAAGTGACCCCACACTAGGCAATGCCTGTATCGTGGTGGCCATCAGATGAATGTTATCTATTTACAGAGGCCTGCACATAAACTATTTTTTTTAATTCACAATTGGTAAGCCCTTGGCATCATCTCACCTGATATTAAGTGACGATGTTGCCGAAGATGGAAGCGGGCTTACCAAGATTATCCAATGCAATGGAGAACTGGCTATCTTATCTTCAAGCCGGAGCACGTCAATATTGTTAACATTGATGTTTGGCGGCAAGACTTAGATAAGATGGTGGTACCTAGACACTCGTAGTGCGATTCTGATCCACACGCGTACGGCATAAGAACTGTACAAAGTCCAAAATGTCTAGCTTGACGTGCGTGCTGGCCACTGTACATGAGTTAACCCTTGAATTATTAAACATAGAATATGTATAGAGCAAGAAGATTATAAAATAAAATAAAATAAAAAGCCTTTATTTCCCAGAACCCTGAAATAACATTGATTATATACCTACATACTATATTATTGTAACCTAAATTAATAATTAACTTTTGTATATTATATAATTTTTCTGTCATGGGTTTTGGGCCCCTCCACGGGTGAAGGCCTCCTCCAGTTTCTTCCATTTTTCCCTGTCTCTTGCAATTTTTATCCAATCCTTTCCTACCGTATCTATTAGATTTTCAGCCCATCTTCTTTTTGGTCTACCTACTCTTCTTTTTCCTTGTGGCCCTTTCCACTCTGTAGCTTTAGCAGACCATCTACCGTCTTTGTATCGTGCTATATGTCCGGCCCATTGCCATTTCAGTTTTAGGGCTTGCGTGAGGGCATCGGTTAACTTGGTCTTTCGCCTAATTACTTCGTTTCTGATTTTATGGATTTTCCTTATATGTTGAGAATACTTCTCTGCAAGAAGATTAGCAGAGCTAAATTACAAAACTGATGATGAAATAAGCATCAGTAGGCAGAGAACCCCCCCCCCCCCCAACCCCCTTATTCGTCCCTGTGCGCAAACAACAAGGCAATGACATTCAAAACTTTCGGCTTTAATTAATCACATTTTAAGCGACAGACGTCTCAGAAGTTTTTATTAGTAAAGTAAAATCTTCGAGATGACGATCGTCAAATGTTTGGATAGTCTACGTTTATCTCTGCCTCAACTGTTCATATCTCTTTCCGAGGGGACTTTGAAAGGACTATACTATATGTATACGATGTGCCTAAGAACACGATCGAAGCGCTGAACTTTCTGGGGAAACAACCAGGTGGAGGCTTTTCTAGCCGTGTAGACCAGCTTCGCCACTGCGAAGCAGCTTCTCAGCAGCACGAGGAATACGTGAACGGGGAGATGCCTGAAGTGCTCCAAAATAATGATTTTTGGACTTCTCCTTGAAGTCACCTGCGACCGCCTCCCGCGAGCCAGGAATAGAATAGAATAGAATAGAATAGAATAATATTTTATTTGCGTAAATGTGGTAAGTACAGTATGTTGGTAGATAAATTAATAGTCCAATACACATTTAGCCTTATTTCAAAGACATGCAAACAACAACTTAGAAAATAAAATTTTACATTTTTTCATTTAAAAACTCATTCACCGAGTAGTAGCAGTTATCAATAAGCATAGTTTTTAGTGACTTCAAAAATTTGTTATGCGTCAATTCCTTCATTTCCTCAGGTAATTTATTATACAGTTTGATACACATAGAATAGCAATTTTTTTGATATTTTGTTGTTCTTGGTATTTGATCGTGCACTAGTTTATTTTTGTGTCTTGTATTTCTAGGGTACACTTGATCAGCAGTTTTAAAAAGATCAGGATTCTCCTTAACAAACTTACATATTTCGTAAATGTATATACATGGTAATGGTAGGAGATTTAATTTCTTAAATATAGGTTTGCAAGGTTCATCTGGTACTGCACCGACAATGGCTCGTATGCATTTTTTTTGCGCAACAAATAGTTTTCCTATGTCTGTACCGTTGCCCCAGACTATGAGTCCATACCTAAGAGCAGACTCAACGTAAGCTTGATAGGCTACCGTTGCTATTTTTCTTGAAGTCGTCCTGGTCAATTTACTCAGAGCAAATGAAAAGCTATTTACTTTGTTACAGATTCTATTGGTTTGTTGTTTCCAGTCTATCAAATGATCTATTATAATTCCTAAAAATGTCAAATTATCGGCCCTCCTAAAAGTTTGTCCGTCATAATTTATGTGTAACATATCGCTGAGATTATTAAAATTTAAGAAAAGTGATTTATCTATATTTAATTGTAAATTATTTTTACTTAACCATGTCATTAATAACTCTAATTCATTGTTGATGTTAATTTCGTGATATTTTAATGTTTGTTTTTTGTCAGTGCTAATAATAATTGAAAGATCATCAGCAAATAAAATACTCCTATGATTAGTCAATTCTAACAAGTCATTTATATACAATATAAATAGAAGAGGTCCCAATACACTACCTTGCGGAACCCCAGAGTGGTTAAGCGTAAAATTGGATCTGTGTGTTTGCACTATATTTTTAGAGTTCATTTTAAGTACTTCAACACATTGAGATCTATTTTTCATATTCATTGAAAAGCACTATTCATTGAAGACCGCGCGCCAGGGCATAGATCCCTTTTATGTGTTTTTCTCACGGCAAGAGTATATATTAGCTAGCTCGCTTAGTTCAAAAATCAATAAAAAGTCAGCTGACGAAAATATATAGATATTTTACGAAGTGAATAAAGATAGCACTTTAGCTTTGCTCATCCTTACTTATTATATACTTAAAATATTATATTATAAATATTATAAATGTGAAAATGTGTTTGTTTATTTGTTTGTTTGTTTATTACCTTTTCACGCTTCAACGCCTTGACTAATCTTTATGAAATTTGGCATGCAGGTAGCTTGTGTCACGGGGAAGGACATAGGCTACTTTTTATCCCGGGAAAATAGCATAATCTGATGCAGTTCCTGAGGGAACTAAAAAAATACTCGATTGTTGGGATTTATTGCACAGATATGGTTGAGTAGGTGGGAAACGACATAATTTACTAATCACCCTTAAAGACAGTCATAAAAACGAAGTAGAAACGAGCGTAAGATGTCCAAAAGGGAAAAACCTAGTATTGTATAAAAGTATTTTCTTTCCTCGGTACCTGAGCTACATTCTACGAGCTTCGACCCCCAGACGTTACATAGACGACTTTGCCCCGATCGCTCTCGAGACTGCAGGTGCTTGGGGCTCCGAAGCGAGGTCATTTGTGCGCAACCTGGGGCGCCGCATGAGAGACAAGGGCAAAGACCCTAGGTCAGGCTCCTATTTGGTCCAGCGCACCTCGCTGGCCATCCATACGGGCAGTTTTGGGCGGGAGGCACTGTGGAGGGGCTTTTTGACTGAATCAGCAATGACCAAATTAAATTTATAATTTATGTTTTTTTTTATTTGATATACTTCGTGATGAAGATAAATAAGTTACTAAGTTTGTCGTTGGCTGCGTTAAAAGCCATAAGACCTTCTGTTTATGAAAGCAATAAATTATTGAGTGTCCAGTAAAAAAAGCCACCTACAAAGACCATCGAAGAGTTATTTTCAATGACAAAAGCTATTATAAAATTTCTGAGTTATGACGTTTGGAATTATAAATCGCATTTAAAACCCTGCTGTTCACGTTCTGAACTAAAACGATATCCTATATCACTCAATACCCGTCATTTATTCTTTGATTTATTTTTGGTCTATCGTTATCATCATTTCTGGCAACTTATTATAATCAAAATTGTTTGTTTATCACTTTATAAGACGTGTTTTATTTTCTCCACAATTGGTAAGCCTTTTGCATTATCTCACCTGATGGTAGCTGACGATGATGCCAAAGATGGAAGGGAGGTTATCAAGATTCTCCAACGCAATGATCTCATCTACAAGCCGGCACAGTTTAATTTTGTTAATAGTGATGTTGGTCGCTATAAATAATTAAGTGCTAGTTCAAGTTTGATAAATCCAATAAGTGCCGTTAGTAATTTTATTTTATACTAAAGTATATAATATTAGTACTAACATAGAGTATGGACACTCTTTGTCGCTCTCTAGATTGCGACCTCTCACCCTCGTCACCCAGATTGATACAGATTGGTTACAGTTTGGCTGTCGAACGTATAGGATTTTTGTTTTTTCCGTCATTCCTTTTTTTTATTTTTTGTCATTTCTGGCCCGTTGTATGAAGTGTCCAGGGTGTGTCCCTGGCCTCCTTCAAGATTTCAGGACCAATTCATCCTCTACATCGGGCATCGGCTATACGAAGACTACACCGACTCTAAACTACAGCACGTAAGTAGGCACATCATAATCATATCAGTCGAAAGGCGTCCACTGCTAGACCTAGGCCACAACAAGGATTTCCATTCCACTATGACTTACCTGCGCTGCCCGCATCTAGCGGCTTCCTGAAACTTTCGTCAGGTCGTCGGTCCAACAAGTGGGAGGCCTGTCTACACTACGTCTTCCGATGCGCAGTAGCCACTCGAGAAACTACTCGTGAACAGAAAAGTGGGCACAAAAACCTCAAAATGATGACCTTGAGGATTGAACCTCAACACCAAATGATTGTTATTAAACACTTGTAAATATTGTTGTGGGAACTTTATTCTAGTTTTGATTTGCTGTGCTGAAATGTTGACAGAAAACAGTCAACATAACTAGGTAGTATGCATAAGCGTAAGACACAGTATAGTGCTAACATTCATGAAATATGAACGGTAGTTTTGGAGGAAATATTACTGAACCAAATAATAGATAGATAGATAACATCATATCAGCCGAAAGACGTCCACTGCTGGACACAACACGTTAATAAAGGACATGTTTTTACTGAGGAGAGAGACGGTTCTACCTTTTATTTTTGCGTTTGTAGCTGAACATTGTTTAGGTGTGCCATGGAAGAATCTGAAATGTGCCACAGATACTGAGAGCACAGTCCCCGAGGGAAAAGCATCTGATATCGGTCGGTTTCCATGGATTGGAATAGTTCAGCATAGCTTTGGTACGTAAGTACACCTTTTATACTTCATCATCATATCAGCTCATATACGTCTCCACCGAGGGGCTCGAGCCTACCCTGAATTAGGCCGATCGGGCCTTAGTCGACCACGCGGGCCCAGTGTGGGTTGGTCGACTTCACACACAACCTGCGAGTTTCTTCGCAGGCGTGTGCAGGTTTCCCCACGATGTTTTCCTTCACCTTAAGAGCGTCGGATAAACGTACATATGAAATCTAAATTCGAAATCACATTGGTACGTGGAAGGATTCGAACCACGACCTCCCGGACAGGAAGCGGCGGCCCTAGCCGTTACGCCACCGACGCTCTAATTTTCATATGAGTCGAAAATCGTCCACTGCTGGACAAAGGCCTTCCCCAAGGATTTCCACGACGACCGGTCCTGCACTGCCCGCATCCATCGACTTCCCGCGATCTTCACCAGGTCGTCGGTCCACCGCGTGGGAAGCCTTCCTACGCAACGTTTTCCGGTGCGCGGTCGCCACTCGAGAACTTTACTCATTACTTATTCAAAGTTTTCTCAGTTTTAGGAGGGAAGAACCGTTTTGCGATCACCACAGGAATACTAATCCACCATGGATACGCCATCGCATCAGCCGAGGATGTGTCCAAAATACAACCAGAACAGATTGAGTATGTTTTATTCTAGGGTTTCATACACCCAAAGGGTGACTAACGGGACCCTATAACTAAGCCTCCGCTGTGTGTCCGTCTCTCTATCGTCACAGTATTACGATAATGTATTGTAATTCTGTGCTATCGTTCTGTCTGTCTGTCAGCGAGCTGTATTTCAGTATTTCATGAACCGTAAGAAGTAGACCAAATTTTCGCAGAATGTGTTTTTCTTTGCAGTTATAACAAAAAAACTAAAAAATAGAAAAAGTGAAAAATTAAGGGGGGGAGGTAGGTCTTCATACAAAAAACGTGTTTTGTAGGTACTTTACAAGCTTTTATTTAACTTGCAATGTATGTATGTTTGTTCGAGTGGAAGTTAAATTTGACCCACTTTCCGGTTTCCGATTGAGCTGAAATTTTTCATGCATATGTATATCGCGTGACAATGCAATATTAAAAGCTTTTACGTAAAATATTTTTGGTATTTCGAAAATTATTATTATGGCAATACATACAAGCGTGAAACTTGGTGTAATTAAAAAACCAATACTGAAGTCAAACAACAAACAAAAATCTAACAAGTGTGAGTTGTACCGGTCAAGGAGTCCAAACTAAATGGCGAAAAGATGATATTTTTGTCGCTCGCGTTGGTGTCTTTTGTTTGTAATGTGAATAGGTATCAGCCGCATCCAGCGGCCTCCTGCAATCTTCACCAGGTCATCGATCCACCGCGTGGGAGGCCTGCCTATGATACGATTTCCGATGCACGGTCGCTATTCGAGAACTGCGGCCATCTGTTCTACAAGCTATGTGCCCTGCCCATCACTGCCACTTCAGTTCTGCGATTCTGTGAGCTCTGTCGGAGAGGTGTGTGGTACGGAACCCTCGGAGCACTAGTTTGACTCGCACTTAGCTGGTTTTATTTTTAATTACCTGTGTAATTCGAATCGATCCTAGATCAGTAAGACTTATATGATAGCATCGATCGCGTAGGTTAATTGACCTAAGGTACGGTCGGGTTTTTCATTTTATTTCATTTATCTACTAGCTGACCCAGCAAACTTTGTTTTGCCATATAAAATATACTTTACGACCTATTCCCATACCTAAAAGTAACAAGTAAAAAATTACATCGAAATCGGTCGAGCCGTTTCGGAGGAGTACGAACACAAACACTGTGACACGAAATTTTTATTTCTATACATTTCATAAACAAATAACATTGTATTTAAAATTTGCTTACAAATTTTAACAAAAACAATAGAAATAATTGTATGTGACTTCGTATCAGCACATATACGTCCCCACCGAGGGGCTCGAGTCTACCCAGTCCTAGTCGCCCACGCGGATCCAGTGCGGGTTGGTCGAATTTATACACCCTTCGAGTTTCGTCGCAGGCGTGCGCAGGTTTCCTCACAATGTTTACCTTCACCGTAAGAGCGTCGGATAAACGCACACATGAAATCGAAATTCTAAAACCAGTGGTACGTGGCAGGATTCGAACCATGACCTCCCGGACAGGAGGTAGCGACCGTAACCGTTACGCCACCGACGCCACCACGCGAACTCAGGAGCACAGTTCTTTAGAACTATGGCTGGAATACCGTCAGGACCGCTGGCCTTATTCACATCTAGATTGCAAAGAGTTTTAATAACCACATTTTGACCAATACGAAAACCCTTTACCTTCCCCCTAAGAGAAATTTACTAAATTTACGAAATTCAAACACATTGGTACGTGGCAAGATTCGAACTATCACCTCCCGGACAGGTAGAGGCCCTAGCCGTTACGCCACTGACGCTCTAATGCGAATAACGCGGTACACCGAGGATACTACCACCACAGCCTTCCACAAGAGTATATATTATACAACTAGCTGTCCCGGCGAACTTCGTACCGCCTTACATTACATTACACTGCCCTGCCCTACCCTACACTACCCTACACTACACTACACTACCCTACCCTACCCTACATACACTACACTACACTACCCTACCCTACACTACACTACCCTACCCTACACTACTCTACCCTACCCTACACTACACTACCCTACCCTACACTACCCTACCCTACCCTATCCTATCTCTCAAGTTGGATCGAACTGCACATGGTGTGCGAATTTTATTATAATCGGTTAAGTGGTTTAGGAGTCCATTGAGGACAAACATTGTGACACGAGATTTATATATATTAAGAAATAATGATACCTATTAATTTCAATCAAAATTCATCAACGAGAACTAAAGAATAATTTTCAAAAAACATTAAAACTTTTGGGGAAAAAGCTTTAATGTGAAAATAATTTTAATTATTTAATACTTGCTTTTTCTCGCGACTTCACCCTCGTGGACAACGTTTCTATGACTGTCTTCAAGGGTGCGCAGTGCGCGACCCGTAAGCGGCTCGCAAGCGTGGAAAAACTGGCCTGTTTTTTTTTTTTTATTCACACTTGGTAAACCTTTGACAACATCTCACCTGGTGGTAAGTGACGATGTTGCCGAAGATGGAAGCGAGCTTACCAAGATTCCCCAACGCAATGGGGACCTGGCTATCTTATCTTCATGCCGGAACACACCAATGATATCAACTGTGTGTTAATCCAGGTTTTAATCCGTCTACCTACCTAATTTCAGCCAAATACGTGTGAAAGAGTAACAAACATCCATCTATACATACAAACTTTCACATTTATAATGTTAGTAGGATTTTCCTCCGCAAACCCTTTTATTCGATACTCATGTCATGGGGTGCATAAAAAAATAACTTTGGGAGTACTCCAGATTGGATTTGGTATGACCTCACTTAGCTAACCATGCATTGTTCTCCAAATTAAACGATTATGAAAAATTTCAGCTTAATCGGAAAACGAGAAATCGTTCTTTTTTAGTTTCCAAGATTTGTCCCAAATTAACAAAATAACTAATACGATAAGCTAAAAAGCTTGTAAAAAAAGAGGTTTTTATTCTGTTCATAACAGCGTTGATGTGTTCCGGCTTAATGATAAGACAGTCAGTTCCCCGTCGCGTTGGGGAATCTTCATAAGCCCGGATCCATCTTCGGCATCCTTGTCACTTATTATAAGGTGTGAGATGCCAAGGGCTTGCCAACAGCAGATTTAAAAAACCGTTTTTACAATGCACCAAAAGAGTCTCCAGGAGGCTCGAATTTCCATACAAACGTAGTTCCGCTTAAATACAAAAACTATATGCCGGATTGAATCCAAACTTTGTAAATATATTAAGTAGACACATATCGATGTTTGTAATTAGTTTTCAACGTAGTAAATATTAACGTAACTAAACGAAGGCTTAAATTACTTTCGTACTGCAAGTTTGAAACTGTTTTTTTTTCCGTTTATATAAAACATCGGTTTATATATAGTACATCGGAAACTAATTACAAACATCGATATGTGTTGCCTCAATATATTTACAAAGTTTGGATTCAATCCGGCATATAGTTTTTGTGTTAAAGCGGAACTACGTTTGTATGGAAACTCGAGCCTTTCTTGTTTGTTTAAATTTTAGCCAGCCACCTATTACGGTTCAAAAGTTACCGCCTTCTAAAGGTAGGAAAGACCGACAGACAGTGTAGGCTTTGTTAGGGTCCCGTTGGCATCCTTTGGGTGCAGAACCCTAAATAACTGCTTCAATCTCGCAGGAACAACACAAAGTTCATAGTGTGGAAGGGTCCAACGGAGAAGTATGCGATGGACGTTCATGACTATGTTCTACACCCTGACTACTTGGAGCAGATCACTTATTCCACCATAGCGCTGCTGGAGTTGGAGCCCTGGGTCACTGCCAAGGTTGCTGGTGAGCACAACCGGCTGAGAAGTGTTTCTTTATTAATCCACTAAATTAATATTATATTATAAAGAGATAGATAGGAAAATGAAGAAGAAAATCATCATCATCATATCAGCCGAAAAACGTCCACTGATGGACAAAAGCCTCCCCCAAGGATTTCCACGACGACCGGCCCTGCGCTGCCAGCAGCCAGCGGCTTCTCGCGATCTTCACCAGGTCGTCGGCCCACCGCGTGAAAGAAGAAAATGAATTTATTATAATTTCCTTTCGTATAAACAGTTGTGAATAGAAAAAGAAATAACTTTAGGAATTTGTCACAAAAATACCATAGCAACAAATAAAACATAATATGTGTCAGTTGGGAAAAGGTCGTTTCTCTATAAGCTTCTAAAATAATATCCAAAACATCGTGGCGACCGTGACAGGACATGATCGTGTTGCGAAAGTTCGTACAGCTTCCGGCCATAAAATGCGACCATTTCAGAGGCTGTATCCTCTCGAGCTTCATCAAGCACCCAAGGACGTTGAGGGATTAGTACCACTTACTTCGACTCAGACTCAGAAAGACACTAGCGTGGGAGCCTCAAACACTGACGTAATTGGACAACCGACTGTGACTCGTTTTGGACGTTTGTCTCGGCCACCCGCACGGTTTAATTTTATGTAATTTTGTATGTTCTATTTACCCTTTATGTATGATCTTTGGACCTTCCGGTCCTCCCTGGCCGGGAGTGTCACAAAAATACCATAGCAACAAATAAAACATATGTGTCAGTTGGGAAAAGGTCGTTTCTCTATAAGCTTCTAAAATAATATCCAAAACAGGAATTATTTAAAATATAAAAAATACTGCCTAAAAACTTAGTCCTTTTTTTGGCCAGTCGGGTAAAAATGTGTCTTATGTCATCCATCTTGGATCAAGCCGAATCTAACGACACGACACCTGGCACTCCAAAATCCATCAATTTTAGGCTACGGAGCGTGCCATAACCATCATTTGGCGCAGTCGGGTAAAAAGAGGAGTAGTACCTAAGGACATACCTACAATCCTGACATAATCAAAGAAATTAAAAATCGCTATTAGTCGATTGACTATTGACGTTTTACTTACGCTAAATTAAAACCATTCAAAACGTAAATGTAAAACGGAGCCAAGTTCAATAGAAAAAATGTAGAGATCTAAATTTTATAGTGGTTTCTTAAATCATAGATACGAAAATTCAAATTGAAATATTTATTTCAGACTTCTCGAAATAATACAGATTGTAGAACGGTTTGCGGTTGCCTAAAAAAGTTTTAAGTTCTGTGCTACAAATGATGTAACTTGACAAGTTTTCACTTACCAATTATAATATTCTACGTTGGCCTTTTATTTTAAAAATTTTGCTTGCCTATATAAACTAGCCACTAATGGTAAAGAAAATATTCATGAAAATTGGATACCAGGCGACTACTAGACACGCAAAATCGTTAGTGTGTTAGTCATACAGATTTTTAGTTCCAAGGAGAAAGAAGCCTGAAATACTTTTCCAGCTAACCTTATCAAATCTTTGTATTTTTTTATTTCTTGTTTATTTTTTACTCCTACTTCACTTATCATGTTTTATTCTTGTATACCAAGGGGGGCCTGGTGACCTATACCACAAACATATCTTTGAACTTTAAATATTTTTTCTTACCGTACCTTGTTAATATGCTTGTGGGAAGAAAATAAATTGTGATTTTTTATTATTTATTTCCTTTTCTTACTTGTCTGACACTCTGCCGTATGTCTAGGTACAAACTACTACGGCGTTTCACTATCTACTTAATAATTATATTTTTAATTTTACTTTTTGAATTTCTATTTATTATTTATTTCCTTTTCTAACTTGGCTTACACACTATACACACTGCCGTGTATCTAGGTACCAACTACTACGGCGTTTCACTATCTACTTAATAATTATATTTTTAATTTTACTTTTTTAATTTCTATTTATTATTTATTTCCTTTTCTAACTTGGCTAACACACTGCCATGTATCTAGGTACAAACTATGTACTACAATGTTACACTATCTATTTGATCATATCAGCCGTAAATCGTCCACTGCTGGCCAAAGGCTAAGTAATTATTTTTTTTTTACTTTTTATCACGATTTTATTAGCTTCACCTGTATGTTTGTATGTAACCGACTCCTTTGGACTCGATTTTGACCCACTATAAACGGACAGATTTAATTCAAACTTTGTAGACTTTTATTAATTTCATAAGTTTGAACTAAAAAATAAAAAATAAATAGAGTTTAAAAAAACTAAAGAACACGTTTTTAAAGTACATCAGACTAAAAAGTAAAAAATAATTCTTAATATAAGTTGAAAATAATAATTAACAAAAAATACTAGTATTATTGTGAAATTTGTGTGGGTTGCTCGATAGACGAAAAATATGGCACAGAGCGCCCCATGCTTTTTCACAATGATACTAGTATTTTTTGTTAATTATTATTTTCAACTAATATTAAGAATTTGTTTTTACTTTTTATTCTGATGTACTTGAAATGCGTGTTCTTTAGTTTTTTTAAACTCTATTTATTTAATTTCACCTACCGAAGACTGATGATGACATATTTCCCACAGCACCGGTTCTCCCAATCTGCATGCCGGTGAAGACGTACGGCACATTCCAAGAGTTGTACACAGTGAGAATGACAGATGGTACGTCATTTATTTATTTCTTCCACAGCGTTCCACAGAGAGAGCTATTTCTCTGCGGGATTGAATCCGAAACGAAGTTATTCGCCGGAAAACCAAAGTGACCGACATAGCTCAGTAAATTAGTCGACTCAAGTGGCAATGGGCCGGACATTATTTATTCATAGGGCCGGACACACCGGTTTTTATTTTATTCACAATTGGTAAGTCCTTAGAAACATCTGACCTGATGGAAAGTGACGATGATGCCGAAGATGGAAGCGGGCTTACCAAGATTCCTCAATGCAATGGAGAACTGGCTATCTTATCTTCATGCCGGAACACATCAATGTTTTTAACACTGCTGTTTGGCGGCAAGACTTAGATAAGATGGTGGTAGCAAGCCAGTTGGGCTTAGAAAATGCCGTACCACCAACCACACCAAGTCTTAAAAGTTGGCCCCACCGGGAATCGAACCCGCGACCTCCTGGTGTGAAGCGAATGGAGTAACCATTACGCCACGGAGGCGGTTAAAGAACCGATTACTACAGGGCAAAGCGAGTTCTAGAGTGGAGACTGCGTTTAGGCAAACGTAGTGTGGGCCGCCCTCAGAATAGATGGAGCGATGATTTGTGTAAGGTTGCTGAATGTGCTAGGCCGAAGCTCGGATGCGAGCCTTAAGGACAGGGATATATCCAGTAGTGGACTAACGTGGCTGACTTTGCACAATGGTAAGCCCTTGGCATCATACCACCTGATAGTAAGTGACGATGATGCCGAAGATGGAAGCGGGCTTACCGAGATTCCCCAACGCAATGGGGAACTTGCTATCTTTTCTTCAGGCCGGAAAACATCAATTTAGTTAGCATTGACGTTCGGCGGTAAGATAAGATGGTGTTAGCTAGCCAGACGGGCTTAGAAAATGCCCTTCCACTAACAAAACCCAGTCTTACAAAATTAGACTCCGCCAGGAATCGAACCTGCGACCTCCCGATGTTAAGCTAATGGACAAAGGCATTACACCACGGAGGTGATTATGATTATGATGATGAAACCATCAAACAACACAACCATTTTAATAATTTGAACGTGTAAATATTCATCTATACTTCGCTACTTACAGTAAACAAAGACATAGAGAAGGAAGTCTACAAAGTTGAGTTTGTAGAAGAAACGGACTGTCGAGAATTCTATGAACGAGCCAGGGTAAGGAAGTGGCACTTTAAGGGCCCAGCCACAGCTTCTAGCGGCGCGGCGGGCGGCGCGGCGAGCGGCTCAACAGCTCGAATATGTGACCGCGGCGAATACGTCCACTGCTTGCGAGCTGTCAAGTGCTGCCATTTTATTTTTGGAGGCGATCGTACAAAAGGGACAAAAAAATCGTACCTACACATGATCTTTTTGCTATGTTTTGTATGCTTAAAACATAGCAAAAAAAGTCGTACGCCTATAAAAAACATAGGCCTCCCCCAAGGTTCTCCACGACGACCTGCTCTGCGCTGCCCGCATCCAGCGGCTTCCCGCGACCTTCACCAGGTCATCGATCCACCGAGTGGGAGGCTTGCCTACACTACGCTTTCCGGTGCGTGGTCGCCACTCGAGAACTTTACTGCCCCAACGGCCATCTGTTCTACGAGCAATTTGCCTGCCACAGCCACTTAAGTTTAGAAATTCTGAGAGCTATATCGGTTACTTTGGTTCTCCTACGGATCTCCTCGTTTCTGATTCGATCACGCAGAGATACTCCGAGCATAGCACGCTCCATTGCCCTTTGGGTGACCTTGAGCTGTGGCATACTTTATACAATTTCCTACATTTGTAAGTATTCGCCGCTCGCCGCTGGCCGCGCCGCAAATCGCGTCGCAATTCGCGCCGTTGGTGAATGTAGCCAGGCCCTTATGTAATACATGATTCTTATGAGTATTGTGAACCAACGGCGAAAATTAAAATTTTCATAAAAACGACGATATTAGCGATTTTACACCTCATAAACAATGTTTGATAGGTTGGTTGTCAAAACAAAAGCTAGGTTATGGGTTTCGTTTTTTAAATTAGGTATTGATTAAAAATAAACAAAAATTGGCCGAAATTAGTTTTGTATAAAAACAGTGATATATTATGATAGTTAAGCACTTGAAAAAATAAAGTAATAAATAAGTAATAAAGTAATAAATAAAGTGCTGGTAGGTAGGTACAAAAAAAAATGTATGGCCCTAATTTGTTTCCTACCTACCTTTGATTTCGTTATTGTAGGTTTATTTCGTGTATTTATATATAAAAATATTATTTCATAGTTTTGAGTGAATTTCTTTTTGAAGTCGGTTTTTAGTGTTTTTTAACTTTTATTTTTGGAGAGTGTTGTAAGTTTATCTAACATAGAAACAAAACAATACTTTTATTGGCTTCATTAACATCACACTTACATATTATACTTATTTGAAGCACGCGAAAAAAAAATATTTTTAAATTTAGAAGTAACTAATGTAAGTATTCAATGTTCTATTATTTTATCTATACTAATATTATAAATGTAAAAATGTGTTTGTTTGTTACCTTTTCAACACCTTGACCAACCTTGATGAAATTTGGCATGCAGGTAGCCTGTATCACGAAGAGGGACATAGGCTCCTTTTTATCGCGTGAAAATAGCAAAATCCGATGCAGTTCCTGAGGGAACTGAAAAAATACACTTGGTTAATTTCTTTAACATCGCAACGGAACAATGGATTGTTCTGATTTTTTGCACAGAGTTGGTTAAGGGGGTGGGAAATGACATAATTTACTAATTAACAAATTCTGACATAGTTTCCGAGGGATTCGAAGAAAACTAACGTCTACGCTCGCGAGCCGATTGCGACTCGCACACCACTCACCCTCTAAGACAGTCATTAAAACGATGTTACGGGCAAAAGCCAGACATAGATAATTTTCCTTACAGCTGGGCTACGAAAAGATGAAGCCTGCGCGCTCGATTTGCACCGTGGTAAAAAAATCTTCAAATCCATGCATTTGGGACACTGGGACAGCTCTCATCACCCGCCAAAACTGGGGCTACTGGGTACTGGTAAGCATTTTATTTTAACATGATCAACTCTTCTCTTATCGTGTGGTACAATTAACCGTACTATCCAAGGGATATTAAACAGAAGACCGAGGAGTACAATCAGCCACTATGTTTGGCGTTGATGGACTATGAGAAAGCCTTTGATTCAGTCGAAACCTGGGCTGTGCTACAGTCTCTCCAGCAGTGACCATCGATACATCGTGGTGTTGAAGTGTCTGTATGAAAACGCCACCATGTCGGTTCGCCTACAGGATCAGAACTCAAAACCTATTCAGTTGCAGCGAGGGGTGAGACAGGGAGACGTTATATCTCCGAAACTGTTCACCACCGCCCTGGAAGATGTTTTTAAGCTTCTGGACTGGGATGGACTCGGCATCAATATCAACGGCGAGTACATAACCCACCTCCAATTCGCTGACGATATCGTGGTCATAGCTGAGAAAATGGAAGACCTAAGCACAATGCTTGATGGCCTCAATAAAGTCTCTCAACAAGTGGGTCTTAAAATGAACATGGACAAGACGAAAATAATGTTAAAAGTCCGTGTCGTACCCTCCCCTCTAAAGATTGGACACTCTACACCGGAAGTTGTTAACGAATATGTATACCTGAGACAAACAGTCCAGCTAGGTAGATCCAACTTCAAGAAAGAGATCAATCCACGAATACAACTCGGCTGGGCAGCGTTCGGGAAGCTTCGCAATATCTTCATGTCCCATATACCGAAGTGTCTCAAGACGAAGTGTCTCAAGAAGTTTTTGACCAGTGTGTGTTGCCAGTGATGATTTACGGAACTGAGACATGGTCGCTTACTATAGGCCTCATAAGAAGGCTCAAGATCACCCAAAGGGCGTGCTATGCTTGGAGTTTCTCTGCGTGATCGAATCAGGAACGAGGAGATCCGCAGGAGAACCAAAGTAACCAAAATAGCTCACAGAATCGCCAAAGTGAAGTGGAAGTGATGGGTAGGGCTACATAGCTTGTAGAACAGATAGCCGTAGGGGCAGGCCAGTTCTCGAGTAGCGACCATGCATCGGAAAACGTAGCATTGGCAGGCCTCCCACGTGGTGGACCGACGACCTGGTAAGATCGCGTTCTTCCCTCCTAAAACTGAGAAAACTTTGAATAAGAAGTTCTCGAGTGGCGACCGCGCACCGGAAAACGTTGCGTAGGAAGGCTTACCACGCGGTGGACCGACGACCTGGTGAAGATCGCGGGAAGCCGATGGATGCGGCCAGCGCAGGACCGGTCGTCGTGGAAATCCTTGGGGGAGGCCTTTGTCCAGCAGTGGACGATTTTCCGCTGATATGATGATGAAGGGATAGACGGCGGTTGCCTGGTGTTGCACTTAGCATCACCCGTGGTCACGTGTAAGGCATTTAGATAAACACCTACGGACGTGTGCAACGCAACCTTCATACACATCTGGAATTAGATATGCCGGTTTCCTCACGATATTTTCCTTCACCGTCAAAGCAATCGGTAAGTATATGTACGTAAGTTACGAAAAACGCATTAGTACATTGGCCGTCCGGATTTGAAGCCGGGACCTCTGGTTAGGAAGACCGAGTCGTTACCGGTTGAGCCACCGACACTTTTAACATGACAATCCGGTCATAATCTTCAAGTTTGAGTTTGAACTGAAAATAATTTTGAACAAAAAAAAACAACTTCAAACACGATAGTAAGTAAGTATAAACAACTGCAATTACAAAATATGTTATCTATACATGTGGCAGAGCTTTTTGTTATTCTTGTTGGGTTCCAGAAATATATAATCTAAATCAAATTACTTGAAGAGTTCTCCTGCGGATCTCCTCATTGCTGATTCGATCTCGTAAGGAAATTCCGAGCATAGCTCGTTCCGTTGCCCTTTTATGAGCCTTCTTATGAGGCCCATAGTAAGCGACCATGTCTCAGTTCCGTAAGTCATCACTGGCAACACACACTGGTCAAAGACCTTAGTCTTGAGACACTGCGGTATTTGGGACGTGAAGATATTGCGAAGCTTCCCGAACTCTGCCCAGCCAAGTTGGATTCGTCGATTGATCTCTTTCTTGAAGTTGGAACTACCTAGCTGGACTGTTTGTCCCAGGTATACATATTCGTCAACAACTTCCAGTGTAGAGTCTCCAACCTTTAGAGGAGTGGGAGCGACACGGACATTTTACATTATTTTCGTCTTGTCCATGTTAATTTTAAGACCCACTTGTTGAGAGACTTTACTGAGGCCATCGAGCATTGTGCTTAGGTCTTCCATAGTCTCAGCCATGACCACGATATCGTCAGCGAATCGGAGGTGGGATCTGTACTCGCCGTTGATATTGATGCCGAGTCCACCCCAGTCCAGAAGCTTAAAAACATCTTCCAGGGCAGCGGTGAACAGTTTCGGAGATATTATATTAACGTCTCCCTGTCTCACCCCTCGCTGCAACTGGATAGGTTTCGAGTTCTGGTCCTGGAGGCGAACCGTCATGGTGGCGTTTTCATACAGACACTTCAACACCTCGATGTATCGATGGTCAATTTGGCACCACTGGAGAGACTGTAGCACAGCCCAGGTTTCGACTGAATCAAAGGCCTTCTCATAGTCCACAAACGCCAAGCATAGTGGCTGATTGTACTCTTCGGTCTTCTGTAAAATCTGCCACAGCGTATGTATGTGGTCTATGGTACTAAAGCCTTTCCGGAAACCGGCTTGTTCGGGAGGCTAGAAGTCGTCAAACCTGCGTGCGAGACGATTCATAATGACTCTCGAAAACAGCTTGTAGACATGGCTCATAAGTGAGATGGGTCTGTAGTTCCTCAGCAGGGTGTTGTCACCTTTTTTTAAAGAAAAGCACGACCACACTGCTGTGCATGCCTTAGGCGTTTGTCCCTCGTGTATAACGGAATTAAATAACTTCTGAAGAGCTTTTAGTACCGGTGATCCACCTGCTTTCAGAAGTTCAGCCGTAATTCCATCATCACCCGGTGCCCTGTTGTTCTTGAGCTGTTTGAGAGCCATTCTAACCTCGTACAGGCTGACGTCCGGGATATCTTCGGTATAGTATCGGGTTAGTCTGACTCGTGGGTCTTCAGCCAGATCGCTGACAGGCAAACGTGTGGTCTTGTACAATTGTCCATAGAACTTCTCAACTTCTTCCAGCAACTCAGTCTTAGACGATATGGTCCTGCCATCCTCATTCTTCAGCTTGGTCAGTTTGCTTTGTCCAACAGACAGATCTCTCGTGAACACTTTTGAGCCTTTGTTGTGCTCAATCGCCTCTTTAATACAATTTGTATTATATTGGCGTAAATCGCGAGTTAGGAACTTAGATATCTGCCTGTTTAGTTGCCGATACTGAGTAGCGTCTTCAGAGGACTGCAAAAGCAATCTGCGTCTTTCTTCCGTGAGGTTGCTGGTGAAGTCGGAGAATTTTTTGGTTCTGTTTGAAAGGCGAGTTTTAAAAATCTTAGACCCGACCGTTTGAACAATTTCCTCGAACCTGTCATTATAATCGTCCACGCTCTCGCAGTCTCCTAGGCATTCGAAACGATTGTGCAACTCGAGCTGAAAGCTCTCGGGGTTTTGGAGCTGGATGGGCGCCGGTCGGAGCGTAGACTTCATCAGTCGACATCTTTCTAGCTTGGTCTTTAGATTCAATGTGCCTCTGACCATCCGGTGATCGCTTCCTGTTTTGACTGAATTGATCACGGAGACATCATTGAATATTTGCCTCCTTGTCGACAAGATGAAGTGTATCTCGTTTTTTGTTACGCCATTGGGATGCAACCATGTCCACTTCCGCTGTTTTGACTTTTTGAAGAAGGAGTTCGTCATAAAGAGGCTCTCCTTCTCCATAAAGTCGGCCAGCATCTGGCCACGTGCATTTCTTACTCCATATCCAAATTTACCCACTCTCAGCTCACCATCGCTTCGTTTGCCTAGTTTCGCGTTAAAGTCCCCCATAACAACGGTATAATGGGTCCTGGTGCTATGTAAGGCTGTAGAGATGTCCTCATACATAGTGTCTACCTTTTTTTTTTTTTTTTTTTAAATTTGAGTGCGTCGTCGGAGTGTTCCGTAGTCGGCGCGTATACCTGTATGACCTTCATCGAATACCGTTTGGTGATTCTGAGTATAAGGTATGCTACCCTTGTCGAAACGCTCACGATTTGGACCACATTGTTAATGAGGGACTTGTGGACGAGAAACCCGACACCACCCTGGGACTGTTGGTCGCCCTCCCGGAAATAGAGCAGGTTTCCGGATTTAAGGATCATGGTGTCCTCTCCCTCTCTTCGGACTTCGTTTTGAATTCGTTTATTTGCCCTTAAGTTGGGTAAATAATATTAGGTGTTACAAAAAAATTAAATCGAAACGCCAAACTCAGTCATAAAATGATAGCATGCAAAAACAAAAACAAAACTAGCTACATCACAAATTATTAAATAAATGAAATTCAAATTGTACAGTCATTATTAATAAATTTATAATTCAAAAATTCCTTGACCGAGTAAAATGTATTTAGTATATAGATAGGTAGATAATTCATTTATTCATTGACAGGTTACATATAATAAAGTGAGAAAAAAACTACAAAAATTATCTTTTATGTGCATCATCATCATCATCATATCAGCCGAAGGAAGTCCACTGCTGGACATAGGCCTCCCCCAAGGATCTCCACGACGACCGGTTCTGCGCTGCCCGCATCCAGCGGCTTCCCGCGACCTTCACCAGGTCATCGGTCCACCGAGTGGGAGGCCTGCCTACACTACGTTTTCCGGTGCGTGGTCGCCACTCGAGAACTTTACTGCCCCAACGGCCATCTGTTCTACGAGCAATGTGCCCCGCCCACTGCCACTTAAGTTTAGCAATTCTGAGAGCTATGTCGGTTACTTTGGTGCTCTTACGGATCTCCTCGTTTCTGATTCGATCACGCGGAGAAATTCCGAGCATAGCACGCTCCATTGCCCTTTGGGTGACCTTGAGCCTTCTTATGAGGCCCATAGTAAGCGACCATGTCTCAGTTCCGTACGTCATCACTGGCAACACACATTGGTCGATGACCTTGGTCTTAAGACACTGCGGTATCTGGGACGTAAAGATAATGCGAAGCTTCCCGAACGCTGCCCAGCCGAGTTGGATTCGACGATTGATCTCTTTCTCGAAGTTGGACCTACCTAACTGGACTGTTTGTCCCAGGTATACATATTCGGTAACAACTTCGAGTGTAGAGCCTCCAACCTTCAGAGGAGTAGGTATGACACGGACGTTTGACATAATTTTCGTCTTGTCCATGTTCATTCTAAGACCCACTTGTTGAGAGACTTTACTGAGGCCATCGAGCATTGTGCTTAGGTCTTCCATAGTCTCAGCCATGACCACGATATCGTCAGCGAATCGGAGGTGGGATATGTACTCGCCGTTGATATTGATGCCGAGTCCACCCCAGTCCAAAAGCTTAAAAACATCTTCCAGGGCGGCGGTGAACAGTTTCGGAGATATAAAGTCTCCCTGTCTCACCCCTCGCTGCAGCTGGATAGGTTCCGAGTTTTGATCCTGGAGGCGAACCGACATGGTGGCGTTTTCATACAAACACTTCAGCACTTCGATGTATCGATATTCAATTTGGCACCTCTGGAGAGACTGTTACACAGCCCATGTTACGACCGAATCGAAGGCTTTCTCATAGTCCGCGAACGCCAAGCATAGTGGCTGATTGTACTCTTCGGTCTTCTGTATAATCTGCTGCAGCGTATGTATGTGGTCTATGGTACTAAATCCTTTTCGGAAACCGGCTTGTTCGGGAGGCTGGAAGTCGTCAAACCTGCGTGCGAGACGATTCGTAATGACCCTCGAAAACAGTTTGTAGACATGGCTCAGAAGTGAGATGGGTCTGTAGTTCTTCAGCAGGGTATTGTCGCCCTTTTTGAAGAAAAGCACGACCACACTTCTGTGCCATGCCTTAGGCGTTTGTCCCTCAAGTATAACGGAATTAAATAATTTCTGAAGAGCTTTTAGTACCGGTGTTCCACCTGCTTTCAGAAGTTCAGCCGTAATTCCATCATCACCCGGTGCCTTATTGTTTTTAAGCTGTTCAAGAGCCATTCTAATCTCGTACAGGCTGACGTCCGGGATATCTTCGGTATAGTGTCGGGTAAGTCTAGCTCTTGGGTCTTTAGCCAGATCGCTGACAGGCAAACGTGTGGTCGTGTACAATTGTCCGTAGAACTTCTCAACTTCTTCCAGCAACTCAGTCTTAGACGATATGATCCTGCCGTCCTCAGTCTTCAGCTTGGTCAGTTGGCTTTGACCAACAGACAGATCTCTAGCGAACACTTTTGAGCCTTTGTTGTTTTCTATCGCCTCTTTAATACAATTTGTATTAAAGTGGCGCAAATCGCGAGTTAGAGACTTAGAGATCTGCCTGTTTAGTTGCCGATACTGAGTAGCGTCTTCAGAGGACTGCAAAACCAATCTGCGTCTTTCTTCCATGAGGTTGCTGGTGAAGTCAGAGATTTTTTTGGTTCTGTTTGAACGGCGAGTTTTGAAAATCTTAGACCCGACCGTTTGGACAATTTCCACGAACCTGTCGTTATAATCGTCCACATTCTCGCAGTCTCCTAGGCATTCGAAGCGATTGAGCAACTCGAGCTGAAAGTTTTCGGGGTTTTGGAGCTGGATGGGCGCTGGTCGGAGTGTGGACTTCATCAGTCGACATCTTTCTAGCTTGGTCTTTAGATTCAATGTGCCTCTTACCATTCGGTGATCGCTTCCTGTTTTGACTGAGTTGATCACAGAGACATCATTGAATATTTGCCTTCTTGTCGACAAGATGAAGTCGATCTCGTTCTTCGTTACGCCATTGGGATGCAACCATGTCCACTTTCGCTGTTTAGGCTTTTTGAAGAAGGAGTTCATCATAAAGAGGCCCTCCTTCTCCATAAAGTCGGCCAGTAGCTGGCCACGTGCATTTCTCTCTCCATATCCAAATTGTCCCACTCTCAGCTCTCCATCACTTCGTTTGCCCAGTTTCGCGTTAAAGTCCCCCATAACAATGGAGTATTGAGTCCGGGAGCTATTATGTAGAGCTCTAGAGATATCCTCATATAGGAGCTCCACTTCGTCGTCGGAGTGTTGCGCGGTCGGTGCATATACCTGAATAACTTTCAGCGAATACCGTTTGGTAATTCGGAGAATAAGGTACGCTACCCTCGTCGAAACACTCTCGATCCGGACCACATTGTTAATGAGGGACTTGTGGACTAGAAACCCGACACCACCCTCGGACAGTTGGTCGCCCTCCCGGAAATAGAGCAGCTTTCCGGATTTAAGGATTATGGTGTCCTCCCCCTCTCTTCGGACTTCACACAATCCTACGATGTCCCATCGTAACCTGCTCAATGCTTCCTCGAGTTCTGTTAGCTTTACGTCGGTTCGCAGTGTGCGCGTGTTGTAGGTTGCCAGGGCCAGAGGTCTTTTGTTGAGGTAGCCTGGCATCTGCCGGGGATTCTTCGCACCCCATGCCCCGCCGTTACCTTGACCGCTACCGAAGCCAGGAATAGCGGGGCCGCCGGGGACTAGGGGCCGTTTTTTCTTTGTGTCGGTCATTTGGGGGGTGTTGCCGTAATCGCCACGCTTGGCAGGCGGGTTGGCGATCGCAGTGTTGCAGATTGGCTGCAAGTCACGGAAAGACGCTGCTGCCCATCCTCCGGTTTGAGTCCCTTAGTCGGCTCTTACGACACCTATTGGATGAAATAGGATGGCCCTATTCTAAGCCGGGAACCATACGGCTTAGCCGGGAACCATACGGCTTTTATGTACACAGAAATACATTTAGTAGAAGCCATCTGTTTAGTTTCACCTTAAATCTGTTTATTGGGAGTTCTTTAACAAATTGTCTTATTATATATTATTGTGCACATCCAGAAACAGATTTTTCGGTACCTAGTGCTTTTTGGTACCTCATCATATACTAGGCTATATGGGTACCTTCTACTCCTAGTGCTAGTTGTTGCGTCTTTAGCCTCAATGTTGTATTTAGTTTGATGAATCTTTATCTTTGGCTGCTTCAAGAATTTACAAACACGGAAGGGGTAAAATATGTAGATTATTAAAAAATGGTTAGCACTACACGTCGGGAGCGACACCACAGATTGCACGTTTGCACTTTTTTTGAGCCCCAAAACCTTTACCTATATCTGTGCTAGTGTTCTTGATAATTATATTTAAAATAAACCTTGGTAATACAGCAAGGACCACATTTTTATTTGCCTATGGTTAACTAGCGTCCAGAAGAAAACCATCATTATGAGTTCTTTTTTCCCCCAGCTCGGTTTTGGGATTCGTGGCCCTGGCTGCGGAGCACCAGCGCGCTACATCAACATGCACTCGCAAATGGAGTGGATCGATGAGACCATCACCAGGAAACCGATTGAAGACTATGAGGACAAAACGGCGTTCGTGCTGCGTCAATTCTCACCTTATGAACTTATCATGTACAAAGGTGATTGCAAGTTCAGCTAGAACACTGGCTGAACACATGCGTCTTATAACTTGATCATCTCTTGACGATCATTTACTACTTTGATGAAGACAACTTCTCCCAACAACTACTTCTTGTCTACTTCCGAATAGGTATATCCACTTCTGGATTTATCAGCCCTATCTTGATTGTTAAGCTCAGATCAAATAAAATTTCAGATATAGGTTGCGCCAAACTTTATTGCGGCTCTGAAGTTGGTCGCAAGACGCGTCGTAGTAGCAAAATTTGAGTGTTAGTATGACGTAAAGGTACCTACAGCTCGGTTATACCGGCGCAGTAAGCATTCGCTTCACACTTCAGACTCGCAATAAAATTTGGCGCGACCTGTAGAGCCTCACGTAAATTCAATGTTAAGGCGGTAATACAATTTTCGTTATTTTTGACGTCAATACTCCTAAACGATAGAAAACCCAAGGTTAAAAAAAAACCCTTATTGTTGATGATGTTCCTTAAAGTCGAAAGCTATAAGAAACACGATTGAGCAGTTTTGGCTCGATAGAAAAAAAAATACCCAAAGATAGGTCTACACCTTTACTTTCAACTCTAGTCAAATGTGATTATTTTCTTTACTCATTACACGTAAAGAAAAAGACAGAGACAACTGTTCCAATCAATACCTCGCCTAAAGTCAAATTAAAACTACTCCAAACCTGTACGTATACTGTACGTGCATGCATAGACATCTGAACCACCCGAATACTCAATACTTAGTATTTGCTAAGACGTCGTCGAAGACGCGCACACTCACATAACACACAGATACCGCACACATGTTTCAAAAAGTGGCTTCATCTTAAGAGTTCGCAGCATTCTATCTAAACTTTTATTTGATCTAAGTTATAGAGTCACATATTAAAGTATCATCAGTCCATTTGGTAAGGAGCCGTCCAATACCTACTGCCACAGATTAATATAAAACTTGCAAAACAAATGAGTGCTTAGGTTTATTAACCACCCATAAACATTTTCTCTTCTGCTCTCTTTTCAAACTGGGGAAGTTAAGGATATACTCCATACACCGGAGCAAAGAATAAAGACTATTAACTAATGTAAAAGAAGTTTCACTCCGCAAAATCATTTTAATAAATGCCGACTCTTGCTACGACACAATAAAGTGCAATTCAGGTTCACACAGTGCCAATTACCTACAGTTATATTCACCTACAAGTTGCCTTTCTTTCTATCGCGTAACTCATATCTCTTCTAACTACTTATTTGCCTCCTGCAGGAGGCCGCGCGGCGTAGGTACATTTTCATGCCTACAATGCGGAGTGCGACAGGCCTGACTGGGCCTAAGTCCCAGGAGCGATGTCAAGCTAGCATTGACACTGTCTACCATTGTAGTTTGTTGCTCAAAAATTACTCGAGCAACAAAATTCTCATTAGGGCAACTAATTAGCAATAAATTTATCTAGCATTAAATAAATTTGCTTGAATAAAAACAGAGCAACAAATTAAAATGCTAGGTGGTGTCGATGCTAGTTTTACAGACGTTAAAGCAAGCATTGGCACCGTCTGGCATTGTTTTTTGTTGCTCAGAAATTACTCGAGTAACCAAATTCTCATTAGGGCAACTAATTAGCATCAAAAAATCACTAAATTTATCACTACAAATAAATTTTGTTGCTTGAGAACTTAACTTAACTTAACGTTTTATTAACAAAATTTAACATGTGGATAAGGATGTGAGCTCGCGTCAATTGAGAAAACAGTGTTTTTTTGAAGCCAATTTAACAAGTTTTCTTTGTGTAGCTGACGTGATACTTCCTCGAGACATGGGTCAGTGCAGGACCAGGAAGCGTGGCCGTGTCATCTATAAGGACGTTGCTGAGTTGCTCATGAACAAGAACTTCGGGCAAGGGTTCTATTTTGTAAGTTTTTTTTTTAATTTTAGTCAGGACTAACATGGTTTATCTCCTGATGTAGGTACCTAACAGGTGGTAAAGTACGTTCGGGGAATGAGCTAGTACACCCGAACGGAGTTCTGGAAATGTGTTGAAGGATAAAACAATTTTACAAAAAAAAATATTTAATAGGTTATTTTTATTTCGGATTCATTATCAATTTTAATCACTTTCACTGCCGGACGAAGTATCTTCAGAATCGTCGCCTATGTTAGACTGAACAAGATTCTTGCGACCCCGTGCTGGTGTTACGTCGGCGGCAGCGGCGCCGCGATTTAACTCAGGTCGTCCCCTTTGACGCAACCGTTTGACGCGAGCCGGCAGCGGCGAGCGGCATTTATCAAAGTTGCAGCTTATTCAGTGAAATGACAATACAATCTTAAATTCTTTAGTCACAGTTGACCTGAAAACAAACCTTGGAGAATTTAGAAAGAAAGTCGTAAGTATATGACTGACTCGGTTGCTCAGTGGTTAGTGTCCTTGAATACTGATCCGAGGGTTGTGGGTTCGATCCCCACCCAGGGCAAGCATTTGTGTGATGAGCAGATTTGTTTGCTCTGTTTCTGGGTGTTAAATATATCTATATATGTATGTATTTAAACGTATATAAGTATGTATATCACTCTCTGGTAACCCATAACACAGGGAATCCTACTTTGGGGCCAGATGACCATGTGTGATTTGTCCCAGAATATTTATTTATTATTTTTATTTATTTTATTATCTAACATTGGGATGTTAACCATTGCTAAAATGTAACAAATAGAATGTAGGCACGTCATACAGATACATATAATATAGCCTTTCAAGAACAAACAACCGGCCATGTGTGACTCGGGGTCACACAAACAGGGTTCCGCACCAAAACTTTGCTACCAACAGGAAAAGACCTCTCACATACTTTGCCCTAGGTAAATAGAGGTCTACTTATTCTGGACTTTGGAAGATTTATTTTTTTCGTGAGAACGGAAGAACTTTAGATTTTTTCATGGGTTTTTCCTGAAATATATGCATTCAACCTCATATACTGTGATTTTAACGATTTTGGGCCCATTAGTTTCGGAAATAAGGGGGAATTGTAAATAACTTCAAAACTTTCTATTTTAAATTTAAATAATATTCGAGATTTTCACAACAGGCCCTTTAATTTGATGTACAAACGATATAGTATGCATAACTTAAAAAAAAATCGAATTTACCCCTAAAAGACCCCATGTTTGAAATTCATTTATTGCTGTTACACATCCGTCTTTCGGAGAAAATTAGCTGTGACAGACGGACGGACGGACAGACTCGCGAGTGATCCTTTAATGGTTCCGTTTTTACCTTTTGAGGTACGGAACCCTAAAAATGTATTTCCAATCCGTAAACTAAAACTAAATTATACAAATCACATCTCCTTCGGCCGCGCACTAAATTAAAAATAAATTTAAAAACTTATCGCTAAACAACAGCATAAAACTTGAAAAAATAAAAGTTACATACTTTTTATCCTCGTTACAAATTGATGATGATCGTATTATGTAGGGTAAGCACCTAGCCCTATTTATATTACCACTAAGTATGTATAAATAAAAAATTTTAAAAAAAATTATAATTGCTTAAGTTGATAAAAAATGCTTTGCTATAGCTTTACCTGATTCAGGGTAGGCTCGAGCCCCTCGGTGGGGACGTATATGAGCGGATATAATAATGTATAGGGATTACTAGTAATATAACTCTAGGGAGATTAACAACAATTAAGAGTGGTTTCCGAGTCATGACCAATTTAATTTTCATATTTTGTATGAAAAACGCATTTGCTTTAAGGCATTCTGATTTATAGACACAAAACAAGAAATACAGAAAAATGTTTGTCATTTTGTCAGGTTTTCAACAAGGTATGAAAATTACAAAGGTTTTAAAATTAAATTGGATTTTTTATTTTTTACAAAAAAACGTATTTGCTTGAATTAGTTCTGATTTTGTGACGCAAAATATACTACGTTAAGCATGAAAAAATGTTTTTGTCATTTTGACAGGTTTACAATCTATATAATAAAAGAAAGTCGTGTTAGTTACACCATTTATAACTCAAGAACGGCTGGACCATTTTTTTTTATTTTTGTGTTTTTAATTTTGTCCTCGTTCTAAAAAAATAATAGGTATTAAAATATGATATTCATAAAAAAAATATCAGTCAAAAAATAATTGGATTTAGGGTGGGGTAGGGTAATGTAGTGTAGTGTAGGGTAGGGTAGGGTTGTGTAGGGTTGTGTAGTTTAAGGTGGAACAAAGTTCGCCGGGACAGCTAGTAAGGTATAAAAATAAAATAAAAAAGACGTGTGGCACTCGGGGATTGCCGCGGTAAAGCTGCAAAGCATTTTTTATCAACTTAAGCAATTATAATTATTTATTTATTTTTTATTTATGCAGTATTTACCAGTAAAATATAGTCTTTGGGGCGCGGGATGTTTATGTAATAAATTAACACTAAGAAAGTTCATCATCATCATCATCATCAATCATCATCATCAATCTCCATCATCAATAGCCATCATCAATCGCCATCATCAATCGCCATCATCAATCGCCATCGTCAATCGCCATCATCAATCGCCATCATCAATCGCCATCATCAATCACCATCATCAATCGCCATCATCAATCGCCATCGCCACCGCCATCGCCATCACCATGTCATCGTCATCATCATCGTCATCGCCATCGTCATCATCATCATCATCATCATCATCATCATAATGGATAGATAGATGGCACTGTAAGTTTTTTAGAACTCAATATATTTTTTTGGGGTGTCAGGTTTTATTTTCGTTACGAAATTTCTTGATTCGGTGCCCTCAAAGCCCGCGATAAAAGCTATACAATAGCTTAAAATATTATATGATTTTCTAATTTTTATGAAGAACGTATTTACTTGAATTCAGTGTATTAAATTAACTACGTTAAGCATGCAAAATACAGAAAAAGGCTCCTCATTTTATCAGGTTTGCCGAGTACAAAAATTAATAAAATACAAACTAGTTTTAATAAACAGTGCCAAAAAAAAAATGCAAATTTTATGTATTTTATTTTATAAAGTTGCATCGAAGTCCAATACAACTTTTCCAACAATTTTCCATAAAAAAAAATGTTTCGTATTTTTTTTAAAAGTACGTAATTTGAGTGATATAAGGTGTTCCAAAATCTCCGGTAATGCAAAAATCAAAATAAGTCTCGTTAAGTTTTTCTTAAAGTAGTGTCTTGATGCAAGTTTTTTAAGATCATCTTCTACTTCAATGTCTTTGATAAAGTTTTTGAAAAATTAGTATATAAACACATTTACAATATCATTTTGAGGGCGATTCCTGTACAACAGCATGGATTTTTAAAAGGTCGCTCAACATCTACAAACCTCACTACTTTCATAGACTTTCTACACCACAATATAGAAAAGGCTATGCAGGTTGATGTGGTCTACACCGACTTTGAAAAGGCCTTTGATCGCGTGGACCACTTCATACTTCTAAAAAAATTAGAAAGAATAGGAATATGTGGTGATTTGCTACGATGGATAGAATCCTATCTTAAAAACCGCTCACAGGCGGTAGTGGTTGGTGGCTGTAGATCTGAACTAGTCACAGTACCATCCGGGGTGCCACAGGGATCTCATTTAGGGCCTCTTCTCTATAATGCGTACCTGTATGATATCTACAGTTGCTTCGAAAGTGCATACTTTCTAATGTACGCAGATGACACAAAGATATACATCGATGTCAACAATTTGAATGATTGTAGTAAACTACAACAAGATCTGTACCGTCTATCTACTTATTATGAATTAAACAGAATATCAATCAATGTTGACAAGTGTCAAGTTATTTCTTTCTCACGTCGTAAATGTAATGTTACCTTCGTATACAAAATTAATAATAACCCAATATCAAGATCTGACACTATTCGCGATTTAGGTGTAATATTTGACCATAAGCTCATATTCGAAACACATATAGATACGATAGTAGACAAAGCGTATAAGGGCTTAGGATTTCTTAAACGATTTTGTCAGAACTTTTCGACTGAACCTTGTCTTCTCTCTTTGTATTATGCATACGTTCGAAGCACTTTGGAGTACGGTAGTCTGATCTGGTATCCACAATATAACATATACAAAAACAGCATTGAAAACATTCAAAAAAAATTTATTAACTTTCTAAACTATCGCACAAAATCAACTGTAAATGACTACAATGCCAGTTGTCGCAACTACAAGCTACTTACGCTCGAAGAACGACGAGATATGCTCGATATGCTGTTTTTCTACGACTTGCTTAATGGAAATATTGATTGCCCACCCCTTGTAGCTAAACTTGGTTTTAAGACCCTCCAAATAAGAACTCATCAGACTGGAATGATGCATGTACCCTTCCATCGAACTAACTATGGCCGCAGCTCTTTTTTCACACGTGTTGCTCGATCCTACAACAATATTTTTAGTAATACAGATCCGTTTAAAGATTCTAAAGTAAAGTTTAAAAAAGACATAAATAG
The DNA here is from genome assembly GCA_947284805.1 of Coleophora flavipennella. Lineage (NCBI taxonomy): Eukaryota > Metazoa > Arthropoda > Insecta > Lepidoptera > Coleophoridae > Coleophora > Coleophora flavipennella. The sequence goes on along the minus strand of OX369293.1, from coordinate 8,818,939 downwards.
CCACTACCTAACGTAACTTTGTTTTGATTTTTCTTTAATTTCACAAGTTTGGACAGTTGAAATTATCTTATGACTCGCAAAAGCAACTTCCCCTCCATACACCTCCTCCCCCTCCCTTTACTTCCCCCCCCCTCCCCCCCTCCACACACACGCAAACACACACACACATACACACACACACACACACATAAACACACCTTTTATTTTTTTCTTTCTAATAAAACCTTATCATTCCTGTTTTAACCTACTTATTTCTTTAATATTTGACTAGCATATTTTTTCTTTTTGTATAACTTTCTTAACATTGGATGTACAAGTTTGTTCTTCTAAATTATCTAACTGTGGAAATCTGTAAAGGCTTTAGAATTTAGTCATACCATTTATTTATATGTGTTAAAGAATTACTGTTGATTTCCCAAACTGTAAAAATAAAAATAAAAATTAAAAAAAATAAAATAAATAAAATAAAATACTTAATATATCTCAAGACGAGTGAATAGGCGCTATTTGAGCTTGCGTGTTACATCCTTGGCTGCATCTGCACTTACCATCAGGTGAGGTGTAGCCAAATGCACTCAAATTTTTTAATTAAAAAATAATCGAGTAGTTTATTTTATTACACACCATGAAGTACAAAAAACAGTTATCTAAAAAATAATAATGAACGAAACAATATGATATGCAAAGACGGTCTCATTGCTTCAAACGATTTCTTCCGGGCAAACTTTGTTGAGTGAGGGGCATGTACTTCTCTAAAGTACAAAAAGTAGGAAATCTTACATACATTTCGTGTATGGCAGAAGTTTTTGCTACTTCTAGGTTTTTCAATAACCCTAGCTCAGTTGTATTATCGACTTTCGATACTCATCACGAATAGGACCAATCAGAATTCATTATTTTTTTAGAATCGAACGAAAAAGATATAGCGCGAAGGGCGAAGATGTTGCGCGCACAACCGGGAAGGTTTTTAACAAATAAATGAAATGGCCAAGTGCGTGTCGATCCACGCGCAAGGTAGGTAGGTAGTTAGGCTCTAAAAAAAAACCGGCTAAGTGCGAGTCAGACCACACACATAGAGTTCTGGCTGGAGTGAGAGTGAGAGAGATGTCGCTAGTTTCTTCAGTTCCTACTACCATACTATAATATTGCGCTAGTTTCTTCAATTTTTTTGTATGTTGACATTCACTTCTTCTTATTTTTATTATTTTTGTTGTTATAGCAGCAACAGAAATACATCAACTGTGAAAATTTCAACTGTCTAGCTTTCACGGTACATGAAAAACACAGCCTGGTGACAGACGGACAGATGAACGGACAACGCAGTCGTAGTAATATTTTGTATGGACTATCTGTAAACTTTTTATAAACCCAACTGCACTCACTAAAAAAGCAGTAGGCTTTTCTTTTAAAATATGGCCGTGATAATTATCGTATGCCCTACTATTTCCAATACTATTAAGATTTCCTGAAATAGCTATTTAGATGGTATGGGGACGTAATAAAAATCATCACTATAAAAACTTATTGGTAAACGAATAATGGCATACCCTCAATAGTTTTCAAAGACCCGTTCAACGAAAAATACCCCACACAATTGACAAAAAACCCTCATTTTTAGGGTTCCGTAGCCAAATGGTAAAAAACGGAACCCTTATGGATTCGTCATGTCTGTAACGTCTGTCTGTCCGTTCGTATGTCACAGCCACTTTTTTCCGAAACTATAAGAACTATACTGTTGAAACTTGGTAAGTAGATGTATTCTGTGAACCGCATTAAGATTTTCACACAAAAATAGAAAAAAAAAATTTGGGGGTTCCCCATACTTAGAACTGAAACTCAAAAATATTTTTTCATCAAACCCATACGTATGGGGTATCTATGGATAGGTCTTCAAAAATTATATTGAGGTTTCTAATATCTTTTTTTTTTAACTGAATAGTTTGCGCGAGACACTTCCAAAGTGGTAAAAAGTGTGTCCCCCCTGTAACTTCTAAAATAAGAGAAAGATAAAATTTAAAAAAATAAATGATATACATTGCCATGGCAACTTCCACCAAAAATTAGTTTGAACGAGATTAAGTACGATTTTTTTTAATACGTCATTTATTATAGGTATTGGTGCGGAACCCTTCGTGCGCGAGTCCGACTTGCACTCGGGAGGTTTTTTTGTTAAAGAACCCCGTACCAAAAGTATGGAAAATGTGGTTTCAGTTAAATATTCTGAGATTTTGATATAATATAGATTTTAACGTCCTGAACAAAAGTCTCTATGGGGGCTACCACTGTTGCCGAGTCCCTTTCAGAGTTACGACTGGTTTTGTATGAGACAACAAATCATTAATTTCCGAGATGAATCTATCCAGATCTCCGACCATCTTGAGCTCCTTGGCGTAGATTTAACATCCGATCTCAATTTCGGGAGATACATTGAATCCAAGGCAAAAACGGCAGCCAAAAAGCTTGGTATACTCTCGAAGGTGAGACTTTACTTCACACCAGAGCAGCTTCTAATATTATACCAAGCTCAAGTTCGGTCATGTATGGAGTACTGCTCTCACTTATGGGACGGATCGGCTCGTTACCAGCTAGATGCCTTGGATTCTATCGACCGACGCGCTAGGAGACTCATCGGCGACGAGGAACTTGTATCAAACAGGCTCCAAAGCCTCGAGCATCGCCGCAAAGTCGCCTGTCTATCGGTGTTCTACAGGATTCATTTCGGAGAGTGTGCCCTGGAGCTTCACAACCTCATTCCCCCCTCTCCATTTCATCATCGGACGACCAGGCGCGGAGGGCGGTTCCATCCCTTTGTCGTCAATGTTTCACCTTTACGCACGAAGCGTTTTGCGTCTTCGTTTATCATGCGAACGGCCAAGGAGTGGAATTCCCTTCCGGCGTCTGTATTCCTCGATTCGTACAATTTAGGAATCTTCAAGACGAGAATGAATAGGCACTATTTGAGTTTGCGTGTCACATCCTTGGCTGCATCGGCACTTACCATCAGGTGAGGTGCAGCCAAACGTACTCAAATTCTTAATAAAAAAAATGCAATTACCAACTATTTATTTAAACAATTGACTCTTATTAATTAAATAAGATTTAACGAGTAACACTATTTTTCTTTCATTATACCCGTTATTAATAGTTTGTTTTGTCTGGTACTACTGTAAAAATATGCGTGCATTAAAACGCACAAAAAATATGTTCCAATGATCTGTGTGTCGTTGTAATAAGAACTTCGTAAAATATTTATGAAACGATTTATTTTGCACTTGAGAAAGACGCTGGAGGTGTCATATTACTGATATTACTGTCACTGTGACGAGGTTCGAATCGGTTCTAGAGTCGATTTCCTTGAGGGTACAAAACCAGTCGTAACTCTGAAAGGGACTCGGCAACAGTGGTAGCCCCCATAGAGACTTTTGTTCAGGACGTTAAAATCTATATTATATCAAAATCTCAGAATATTTAACTGAAACCACATTTTCCATACTTTTGGTACGGTGTTCTTTCTCTTTTTTTTCACAATTGGTAAGTCTTTGGCATCATCTCACCTGATGGTAAGTGACGATGATGCCGAAGATGGAAGCGGGCTTACCAAGATTCCCCAATGCAATGGAGAACTGGCTATCTTATCTTCAAGCCGGAACATATCAATGTTGTTAACACTGATGTTTGGCGGCAAGACTTAGATAAGATGGTGGTAGCTAGCCAGGCGGGCTTAAAAAATGCCCTACCACCAACCAAACCGAGTCCTACAAGTTGACCCCGCCGGAATCGAACCCGCGACCTCCTGGTGTGAAGCGAATGGACTAACCATTACGCCACGGAGGCGGTTAAATTAAAGGAGATTAAACTAAAGGAGATTTTCTTATCACAAATACTAACATTATCTTTTAACAACCTTTCAGCATATATAGGTGTTTGTTTAGGGCTTCAGAGTCTCAAGTGGAATAATTGTGGAAAAATTTTTGAATTTTTTGGCTACATTGGCATTTGAACTAATTTTACTTTGATCTTTTTGCAAAACGTAATATTCTTCGTCGCGAGATTTGACCTTACCAGTTTCTTTGCTAATAATAGGGGTTTAAGCTATATATGGCCTATCTCTGGGTTTAAGTATGAAATTGCCGATTCAGATTTTGTAGTTTAATGCCAATTTTTATTGAGAAAAAAAGTTATTGGTTTATTTATTATCGACTACTACTTATGTCCTTTTATTAGTAACAAGTGGCATGTCTTTCATGCTTTAATCCTCTGAGCTATTAAATGGAACAAAGGCGTTTTCTTAGTGGTCCAATGGGGCAATATTTTAAACCAGTTAATTTTCTTGAAATTTCCTGAAAATGACGAAATCTTACGCAAGGTATTCCCAAATATGACATTGTTACGGAGACACTGCTGCGGTAACTTTAGAGATTTAAAATAAAAAATGTGTATTTTTTGCCTCAATAATAGGCGAGTTTTTCAGGTGAAAAAAATCCGACGTCATGGGGTTAAAGTCACCGTGCTCTCAAAATATTTAAAAAATAGGCACACATTTACCACCATAATTCTAATAGTCTAATGCTATTTTAAAAATAAATTTTGTTATAATAACTTTTTTTAAATATTGTTTTCTTCTTTAAACCTTTTTAACCGATCGGCAATTTCATACTTAAACAACTTAATATTAAGCTCTATCGTAATCAAAATTTAAGTACCAATAATTATGGCTTGCGACCACGTCTATTACCCTTGTTTTCATACTTTTTGTGCTCGGTTTTTAGTTTTATTAACTTTTATTTTTATTAGATACTAGCTGTCCCGGCGAACTACGTACCGCCTTACATTACATAACACTACCCTACCCTACCCTACCCTACACTACACTAGCCTACCCTACCCTACATAAGAAACTTCTCCTGACAATAACGAACTCGACAAAAAAAGAATTAGCCAAATCGGTCCAGCCGTTCTCGAGTTATGCGCTTACCAACACATTTTGCGATTCATTTTTATATTATAGATATTTCATTTCATTTCGTTTCATATTTATTGCAATATCATAATTAATTATGTACATTCATACGAGTAGGTAAAATAGATCTTAACTTATTAATTATGACGCCCCGCAAGGGCATAGCAATTTGCAGAGGGTTTATATAATACTAGTGGATGCCTACAGCTTCGCCTGCGCAGATCCCGATTTTTGCAGTTCCCGTGGGAATTTCCCAAAATCCTTTCTTAGCGGATGCCTACGTCATAACATCTACCTGCATGTCAAATTTCAGCCCGATCTGTCCAGTGGTTTGGGCTGTGCGTTGGTAGATCACTATGTCAGTCAGTCAGTCAGTCACCTTCGAGTTATATATATTTAGATTAATTTGTGCATGCAATATAATTTATGTTTCTAAAGTGTACCGTTTTTGTCATACAGGTCAAGCACAATTTGACGGATTTTATATTGTAGCCCATTCACTGAATTTAAATTATATTAGGTTGGGGAAAAAGTTTTTTCGTATTCGTATTTTGTATTGCAAATTCAAACAGGGCGAACAAAGCGAGATACACCTTGAACGTTTAGATTTAAATACTGGAAACACTTGAACCAAGTTTGTGCTACTGATGGATACTGCGTTAGGTCAATAAACAGCACAAATTTTAACGCGAATAAAATATGGCCTGTGTTGCATTTTTACCTTTTTTACATATAATATCCAAAATGTAGCTAATTTCTCTCGTTTCTTTCACTCATTTTAATAGACAGAAAAAAATAATTAAATGGCTTGCAAATGCAAAAAAAAAAATATTAAAATTTCAAAGGTTTACTTGTTTAATTTTAACTATATCCAGTCAGGTACAAATATAAGCAAAGAGATTTTATTTCACTTTTATAGTTACAAATTACGAAGTAACTTTTTCCCCGAACTATTATACATTATACATTTCTAATTAGAAATAAGTAATACCTATTGTATAATTTAATTTTCGGCCTGTAATGTAATCTTTTTTGTCCACAATAAACTCTTCAATAAATAAAATACACTTAGGGATTCCCAGAATATCTAGTACTGTAACAAAAATTAATAAAAATCGTTGGCTTACACTTCATCACCAAAATCTGGTATGGGCAGTTTTTCATCTGACACATTTTTAAATTTTTCTTTTTTTTTATACTTGAAAATTAAAAATTTTACTTAAAAATCCAGTCTTGTTTTAATATTAATTTGTTCCGTAATATCTATACTGAAGGACTTAAGATAGGTCAAATGACAATATTCAATTCAAATTATTGAAAGACTGTGTACAGCTATCTCTCTGGAAAAAAATAATAATATACTTAACGTAATAAAAAATCGATTAAATTGAGTACAATTTTAAAATTATTACCATTTTTGGTGTAAAATAATATACTGTAGACCCTGTTTTTGGCAATAATTGCAAAATTTCTCGAAAACAAATAGTTAATGTTGAATGAAACCAACACACAAAAATCAGTGACTTTAAGACCTTTCATTTTAATTGAACAGATTTTTTAAAACTTATTTGAAAGTATAGAAAAGTAATAAAAACATGTAGAAATCGAGAATTGGGCGTTTCGTTTCAATATAACAGCCGCGCTGATTTGAACTTAAAATAATAGACTTACGTTCGATATTATTTTAACACGTATCAACATGCTCGGATTGAGGCATCTTAAAGCCTCAAAAGAAAGCTAGTCATTACTCCGCCATAATCTGACCTCAAACAAAAAATTAGGTAGCAGTTTATGTACATAACTGCAATTAGAAAAATGTTATCTGTAAGTAAATGTGGCAGAGGTCTTTGTTATTTTTGTGGGTTCCAGAAATATACAACCTAATTAAAATAAAAGTCTTGAAGGGGCAAGTAATTCTAGCTGTCAAGGACTTCTTTTCCAGCAAATCAACATTGAAATCGCCGCAGACTTTATCTGATTTACGACTTTTACTAAACCACGATAAATTCAAGAAAATGCATTTTAAGATAAAAATTTAAAAATTAAGTTTATATGAAACTTTGAGTACGATAGTACTAATATATATACTTTGCTTTGAGGTTCCAGGAAATGTTTCGAATTACCAGAAGAGTATAGGAGAGACCCGTCTTCGAGCAGTGGAGGCGATATGGATTATTAACTATAATGGACATTTCAACAGATGGAAGTATATGACTTAGCCCAGTTCAACTGCATGAGGATCCAAATGGATGTCACCACCAGGACCAACGCGGCCGTGTGGCTTGAACATCAGTGTCATAGGGATATCACTGGTCTATCCCCGGGCATGCAGGGACCGGACTACCGCAAGTTAGTTTAACTACATCAGTGTTAATATCACTGGTCTATCATTGGGCATGCAGGGACTGGACTACCGTAAGTGAGTTTAACTACATCAATGTTAATATCACTGGTCTATCCCCGGGCATGCAGGGACTGGACTACCACAAGCGAGTTTAACTTAACAATCAGTGCTATAGGGGCATTACTGTTCTATCCCCGGGCATGCAGGGACCGAACTTCTGCAAGTGAGCTTAACTAGATCAGTGTCAGCAACACTGGTTTATCCCCGGGCATACAGGAAGTAGACTACCATAAGCGAGTTTAACTTGAACATCAGTGCCATAGGGACATCACTGAACTATCCCCGGGCATGCAGGGACCGAACTACCGCAAGTGAGTTTAACTAGATCAGTGTCAATATCACTGGTTTATCCCCGGGCATACAGGAAGTAGACTACCATAAGCGAGTTTAACTTGAACATCAGTGCCATAGGGACATCACTGTACTATCCACGGGCATGCAGGGACCGAACTACCGCAAGTGAGTTTAACTAGATCAGTGTCAATATCACTGGTCCATCCCCGAGCATGCGAGGACTGGACTACCACAAGCGAGTTTAACTCGAACAGCAGGTAGGGTTGAATTACACCGGCGGCGGCATTGGTCACGAAATGTTTGTTAGTTATTTATTGCATGCAACAATCAATGTTATGTTTTTGTCCATGAAACAATATCGTTTAGCAACCTACAATAATAGTCAATCTCAATCTTTAAATTTCGTGATCACATTGTATAATATCATATAACTAGATTTTTCCATACAACTTATAACATATTTTCACACTATGTAATCAAATTATTACGAACAATCATCACAATATGCACTCAAACACCCGAAAACTGAACAGTTTACCATAGTAGGTATTTGGTTTTTATTCCTGACTAAATCACAGCATCGCGCAAAGAGAATAAAATCACTTCGGGGATTGCGCGGTGACTTTATGCGCGCATGCGTAGCTCGTCCTTTAGCTAGGGTCGGTAAAGGACCACAACCAATCTGGGTGACGAGGGGGTGAGGTCGAATCTAGAGAGCCGCAGGGAGTGTCCATACTGTACGTCTAAATATAAGATAGCCAGATCCCCATTGCGTTGGGGAATCTTGGTAAGCCCGCTTCCATCTTCGGCATCATTGTCACTTTTCATCAGGTGAGATGATGCCACGGGTTTAGCAATTGTGAATTAAAAAAAAGGTTTACGTTGTTACAATCTGAAAACTTTTAACCTGTAAGCAACAAATAAATAATAATAGGATATGTTTTAAGTTACTTACCTCCACAGATTTTCAATGTTTTTTTGCATCATTGATGGTTGCCTGCCATGGATCAATAAAGTCTTTAACTATGTATATCGGAGTGAGGGCGCTTTGACCCAAGGATTGGTGACTTAGGGCTATGGTCTTCTCTGCAAATCACAATTAATTTGTTCAGCACTAAAACTATTTATGATTCAGGCTTCCGTATCGCACAGAGGTGTGACCGGGGCGGCTGCCAAAGTCAAAGAGACTCGTTCCCATCCGAGCGCTGCTTAAATACCAGCCGGCCGACCGCTTCTTCGCCTGATTCATGGAGTGGGGCACGCAGGTGTTGTTTACGTCTACCGTTGCACGTGTTGCGCGCATCGGATGATATCACGCATCGGATGATCTCGCGCCGACATGTACATAATATTTTAAATTTTGTTTTCAATTTAAATTTTATTTTTTACTAGCTGTCCCGGCGAACTTTGTACCACCTTACACTACACTACACACCCTACCCTACCCTACCCTACACTACACTACACTACCCTACCCTACCTTATCCTACCCTACACTACAGTACCCTACACTACCCTACCCTACATAAGAACCTTCTCCTGACAATAACGAACTCAACAAAAAAAGAATTAGCAAAATCAGTCCAGCCGTTCACGCGTGATGCGATGACCAAGGGAAATAGAGATTCATTTTTATATATATAGATAGATAGGAGTTCATTTTTATATATATAGAAGATTATTTCTTATTTGAATACACTCTTCTTAAGGATGTTAACAAGGATCATTAAAAATTGTGTTTTCATCCAAAGTCATTCCGGAATGAAGTCAGTAAAGATAACTATAAAAAAATGCAAAAGAAGGAAATCTAAAACTCAATGGACTGTTATTCCAATTCTTTTCTTGCCTTGTTCGTGTTAAAAGAAAATTGCAAGATAATATGCAAGGTGTAGAGAAAAGGTTTGAAAAATAATTGGATGAGTCCCAGTTCCAAAATGTGAAGGGATTTTGCTGACATCCTGACTCTGCAATACTCTGCATGCATTAAGGCGAGGCACCGCTGGAGAAACGGAGAAACCCTTTTGCTAGATCAACGGTTTTCAAAGTGGGGCGCAGAGACCTTCAAAGGGGGGCGCAGTAAGTGGGAAAAATTTATGGGCGTCTGCACAGATGGCGCTCCTGCAATGCTTGGCTCTCGCTCAGGCTTCATACAACTGGTTAAGGAAAAATTTAATTATTTAATTTAGTTAACTAAAATTATCTGGGTAGAAGGGGGGGCGCGAAAATATTTCTTGGTAGAAAGGGGGCGCGGCCTAAATAAGTTAGGGAACCCCTGTGCTAGATAATTTTTTTTACTACTAAATATCAGTCTTGCAAAAAATATTGGATATATTTAAGGATATTGTCTGAGGAATGTGCTAATATGTTACACGATAGTGTGTACTTTGCTCAATCATAAAAAATCCCAAAAACAGGTGTAAAACGTCTAAAAAAAAGTCTAAAACGAATTGTTTATAAACAAAATTTCTAAATTTGCACATAGTTTTTACATGAAAATATTTCTTTTTAAGTACTACAGAGAATCTGCTATCAGCTATTTTAGTTTTTAAATTGAAGTCTTAAGAGAAATAACAATGTAAAACATTGAAAAAGTGCAAAAGTGTGGTTATTTTCTTGACTCTTTACACGTAAAGGAAAAAACAGAGACAACTGTTATACAAATGCTTCGTCTTAAGCTTTCTTGGGAATACGATAGTTACACCATGAAGATTCTCCCTTGGGAAACTGAAAATAAATTCTTTTTTTTGGTTAATTTCTTTAAAACCACAACGGAACAATGGATTTTTGTGATTTTTTTCACAGAGACGGTTGAGGGGGTGGGAAATTACATAATTTACTAATTAGCATATCCTGACATAGTTCCCGAGGGATCTAGAGAAAACTCATGTCCATACGCTTGCGGCTCGCGCACCACTCACCCTCAAAGATAGTCATAAAAACTATGTCCATGGCAAAAGCTAATGTTGCACAAAATAGCAAAAATATAATGGACATGAATATAAGGTTAAAAAGAACAGACTTCAATCTTTCACCAAATGAGTCAAATACAACTAAACTCTCACCGAGTCTCCATCAAATGTAAACAATGAATGAATTTATGATGATACACGGGTGGTAAATAGTTAAATGGCAAACGAGTGACATTTGTCAGCCCGAGCCGCAGGCGAGAGTTTACTACCATCGTCACGAGTTTACTACCATCGTCACGAGTTTACTACCATCGTCACGAGTTTGCCAATTACCTTTTACACCCATGTATCATACGACGTTTTTCAATCAACGGCTTTCTTTTAGTTAACGAGACGCAGCGAGGGGTTGCCATCTCTTTGTTGTTGATGTTCCACCTTTCCGCACGAAGCGTTACGCTTCCTCATTAATTATGCGGACAGCGAAGTAGTGAAAGTCCTTGCCTGCGTCAGTGTTTCCCGATTCCTATAATTTGGGGTCGGTGGCTCAACCGGTAACGACTCGGTTCTTCTAACCAGAGGTACCGGGTTCAAATCTGGACGGCCAATGTACCAATGAGTTTTTCAATAACTTACGTACATATAATTACCGATTGCTTTAACGGTGAAGGAAAACATCGTGAGGAAACCTGCACACGCCTGCGAAGAAACTCGCAGGTTGTGTGTGAAGTCCACCAACCCGCACTGGGCCCGCGTGGTCGACTAAGGCCTGATCGCCCTAATTCAGGGTAGGCTCGAGCCCCTCGGTGGGGACGTATATGAGCTGACATGATGATGATAATTTGGGGACCGTCTTATTTGCTAGTTTAGAAATTTAAAAAAGTAGTTATGTAAAAAGCACGTGTGCGGTAAAATCAATTTAGCTCACAATTAACTGGCACAAAAAGTACTACTTTTTGTGCAACTGTATTAAAATATTATTTTATAGGATATGCTTCCAGGTTGCTCCCATAAAATTTTTATCAGAATCTGTTCAGTATTTATTTAGAAATTTAACAAAAACATAAAAATGTAAAAAAAAAATTATAATTGTTCGTTGCGATTGAGGTAAGTTTTTTTTCACTTTTTCAGCGAAAGCAAATTATTGGTTATTATGAGAGATTATAAACAAGTAAAGAAAATAACAAATTAAAGGGGACTCCCATACAACAAACATATTTATAAACGCTTTTTTGTTTTTACTCTATCATAAAAACGGTTATACAAACATGCAAGAGTGAATATTAGTGTAGCTATAGTAATTATCTCAAAATAGAACACAGATGGAAAGCAGGTGGAACACCGGTACTTAAAGCTCTTCAGAAATTATTTATTTATAGTTATACTTTAGGGACAAACGCCTAAGGCATGGCACAAAAGTGTGGTCGTGCTTTTCTTCAAAAAGGGCGACAATACCCTGCTGAAGAACTACAGACCCATCTCACTACTGAGCCACGTCTACAAACTGTTTTCGAGAGTCATTACGAATCGTCTCGCACGCAGGTTTGACGACTTCCAGCCTCCCGAACAAGCCGGTTTCCGAAAAGGATTTAGTACCATAGACCACATACATACGCTGCGGCAGATTATACCGAAGACCGAAGAGGACAATTAGCCACTATGCTTGGTGTTCGTGGACTATGAGAAAGCCTTCGATTCGGTCGAAACTTGGGCTGTGTTACAGTCTCTCCAGAGGTGCCAAATTGACTATCGATATATCGAAGTGCTGAAGTGTTTGTATAAAAACGCCACCATGTCGGTTCGCCTCCAGGATCAAAACTCGGAACCTATCCAGCTGCAGCGAGGGGTGAGACAGGGAGACGTTATATCTCCGAAACTGTTCACCGCCGCCCTGGAAGATGATTTTAAGCATTTGGATTGGGGTGGACTGGGCATCAATATCAACGGCGAGTACATCACCCACCTTCGATTCGCTGACGCTATCGTGGTCATGGCTGAGACTATGGACGACTTAGGCACAATGCTCGATGGCCTCAGTAGAGCCTCTCAACAGGGGGTCTTAAAATGAACATGGACAAAACGAAAATTATGTCAAACGTCCGTGTCATACCTACTCCTCTGAAGGTTGGAGGCTCTACACTCGAAGTTGTTACTGAATATGTATACCTGGGACAAACAATCCAGTTAGGTAGGTCCAACTTCGAGAAAGAGATCAATCGTCGAATCCAACTCGGCTGGGCAGCGTTCGGGAAGCTTCGCAATATCTTTACGTCCCAGATACCGCAGTGTCTTAAGACCAAGGTCTACGACCAGTGTGTGTTGCCAGTGATGACATATGGAACTGAGACATGGCCGCTTACTATGGGCCTCATAAGAAGGCTCAAGGTCATCTAAAGAGCAATGGAGCGTGCTATGCTCGGAGTTTCTTTGCGTGATCGAATCAGAAACGAGGAGATCCGTAGGAGAACCAAAGTAACCGACATAGCTCTCAGAATTGCTAAACTTAAGTGGCAGTGGGCGAGTGTAGGCAGGCCTCCCACTCGGTGGACCGATGACCTGGTGAAGGTCGCGGGAAGCCGCTGGATGCGGGCAGCGCAGAACTGGTCGTCGTGGAAATCCTTAGGGGAGGCCTATGTCCAGCAGTGGACGTCCTTCGGCTGATATGATGATGAGAACACAGATAATAAAAACTGGCCAAGTGTGAGTCGTACTAGCGCGAGTCTGAACTTAATAAAAACCGGCCAATTGCGTGTCAGGCCACGCGCAATGTAGGATTCCGTCGTTGCCATTATCGCGTTCGTATCTAATTTTCAAATTAACCTTTTTTTTCGAAAACGGAACCCTAAATTATAAAATTATTTAGTCTTAAAAGACTCACAACTATTTTTTAAGCTCTAACCAACGATACCCCACACGGCTGGGTTTGACAAAAAAAAAATCATCCTCACTTTACTTTTTGGGGAGGTACCTTTAAAAAGCTTTTTTTTTCCAAAAACATTTTACAGTTCTCTCCGCGTTATTATTATACCTATATATCTTTGCCAAATTTCAGCTCTTAACTACTAATACTCTAGGAGCTAGGCCGCGGACACACAGACGAACAGACAGACAAGACGAAACTATAAGGGTTCCTTGTTTTACTACGGAACCCTAAGAAAACTTAATTTTCTGTCGCCCGCGTCAATGTCTTAGCTTGAGAACAGAAAGCGTGTGACGAATTCATCCTTTTTGTTTATTTTCGATCTGTTTGATATTATCTTCTTTTTAATTTGTTTTAATCGTTAATTTAAATTTGTTTTTTATTGTTTTTATTTTATTTTATATATTATTTTTTTATTTATTTGTGTAACCCTAAATAAAAATCCTAAGTCCTAACATCGACCATCGTTTTCAGACTGGAGTGTTTTGCCTACTTCAAGACTATAGCATTCTGACCATTGTTTTCAGACTGGAGTGTTTTGCCTACTTCAAGACTACAGCATTCTGATCATTTGTTTTTCAGACTGGAGTGTTTTGCCTATTTCAAGACTACAGCATTCGTCGAGTTTCGCTTTACATTCTCCTTCAAGGCCATGGTTGAGGTGACGGCGTATGGTGTAGATGATCCCATACCGCGGTATATCCCCAGTCCGTGGCGCGACTTCGAAACCACCCTAGCTTGGTACCCTACCGACAAAATTGTATTTTGGAACTCCTTCAAGCCATACTATCTTTGGGAATGGGCATTGTAATTTCGGAATATTATTATTATCATAACAAAAATAATTTTCAAATACCTGAAAATTTAAGCACAAGATTTTATTTAAAAATATTTTTTATGCTAAAAAGATTTATGCCTCGTTAGTCCCAATGTTTCGTCCCACATGCCAATATAATTCTCGTTCGTCCCACACCATAGCATACACTTCTCCAAATTCAAAAAAAGGAAGTGTTTCCTACGATTTTAATGATACTAAAAGACGATCCTGTATCCTTGATTCTACCTCCAAAGTTTATCATCAGATCACCTTCAAAATACCAATAGGATTGTCACCGGGCAATACGGCTTCATACCAAATTTCAGCTCAATCGGATTTCAAGTTGAATTATAATTACATGTTAAATAAAAGCTTTTATAAAAGAAAGGAAATAAATGCATAGATACTGTTGTATGTTCCATAGAATTCCTTTTATTTTATATACCCCACTTCCATATCGCCGATGCTTCTACCGACCGGCGCTACAGATGCACGGAGTTCTCCAACAAATATCCTACCGCTATTTACCTGCGAATTCTAGATCTTTTAGATTTGATATGGAACTGTTCTGAGTGCCCCCGAGGTAACACTTTTAACCTCGGGGTAATTCCATCTACACTAGTACTTAAGTTCTGTTCTGTTTTTTAGTTGGTAATTTTATTCGGATACTTGGGAAGCGACGATAGTTGCCTGACTGGCATTCAACAAAATTCATAATCACTTTATTTTAAATTCTTTCCTTTAACCTGAAATTAACTGAAGATATTTTTTATGTATCATGTGTAATCTTAGTCTTATCAATCACGACCATCGCCTTTTATGGCCTGTTTTTACGTTTTCCTTATTTTAAAATATATTTCCCGATTTACCCCACAAATAATTTCTTATCATGTATCCGCTTCTAGTCCTTAAATCTAAATTCTACGTATTATGTAGCGAAACGATAGCAGGTATTTTTAATTCAATTTAAAACATTTTTGCTACAGGCGCTACTAAACTAAAAATTACTGGCTGTTACCATTTAGTTTTTTTTAGGTTCCGTACAAAAAACAACAAAACGGAACCTTATAGGATCACTCGTGCGTCTGTCTGTCTGTCCGTCCGTCTGTGCAAGCCAATTTGCTCCGAATCTACTGGACCAAATCAGGTGAAATTTGGTAGAATGGTGTAATCTAATGACCCAAACACAGATGTGCAAAGTATTTTTTTTTAAATAAGGGTTATTTTCGGGGGACAAATTAGGAAATTAAAAAAATAAGTTTTTGAAACCTTATTGTGTCATATATCAAATGAAAGGGCTCGTTATCAGGATCTCGAATATATATTTTTTATATTGTAAAATTATTTCATGAATATAATCAAATTCATGAAAGAAGACGAAAATTTACCATTCCCCCCCCCCCTGTTCTCCGAAACCACTGAGCCTAAAATTTTGCAAAAAATACAAAATATTTATTGCTTGTAGATTACAGGAAAACCTATAAAAATTCTATCAATTTAAAAAAAAGGTGGTAAATTCAATGTAATACGTTCACCTACGGAAAATTGTTCTAGTCATAATAGAAAATAGTCTATCGGTGTTCTACAGGATTTTTTTCGGAGAGTGTGTCCTGGAGCTTCACGACCTCATACCCCATTTTCATTTCATCATCGAACGACCAGGTGCGGAGAGTGATTCCACCCCTTTGTCGTTGATGTTCCACCTTTACGCACGAAGCGTTTTGCTTCTTCGTTTATTATGCGAACGGGCAAGGAGTGGAATTCCCTGCCGGCGTCTGTATTCCCTGATTCGTATAATTTAGGAATTATGAATTGAAAGAGTGAATTGGCACTTTTTGAGCATGCGTGTTACATCCTCGGCTGCATCGGCACTTACCATCAGGTGAGGTGCAGCCAAACGTACTAAAATTTTAATTTTTAAAAAAAGAAGTTCACTAGAACACTACTAGATAGCGCAATTAGTAGTTAACTGTATGGAGTACTGCTCTCACTCGTGCGACGGATCGGCTCGTTACTAGCTATATGCCTTGGATTCTATGGACCGACGCGCTAGGAGACTCATTGGCGACGAGGAACTTGTATTAAACAGGCTCCAAAGCGAGCATCTCCACAAAGTCGCCTGTCCATCGGTGTTCTACAGGATTCATTTCGGAGAGTGTGTCCTGAGCTTCACTAACTCATTCCCCCTCTCCATTTCATCATCGGACGACCAGGTCGGTTCCACCCCTTTGTCGTCAATGTTCCACCTCTACGAGTACACACGAAGCGTTTTGCTTCTTCGTTTATCATGCGAACGGTCAAGTGGTGGAATTCCCTTCCGTCGTCTATATTCCCCGATTCGTAAAATTTAGGAATACTGAGCTGCATTCTTACCATCCATACCATCCATACCATCAGGTGAGGTGCAGCCAAATACACTAAAATTTTTAATAATAAAAAAAAACTCGCATCTTACTGTGAGGATTCAAATGTGATATTTTGTATTTGACTTTGGCATTGTACGGAACCCTCTATACGCGAGTTCAACTCGCACTTGGCTGGTTTTATTTATTATCTAAAGTTTTCGGAAGAGGTGAAGATGAACTTAAAAGTAATTTTTTACATGAGTATAAAAAAATAACTAAAAGCGATCGGGATCTTCCAACTCCCTCAAAAGTTCTCTAGTCTATTCTCTTTCTAACGGTGTGCCATATGCCGTAAAAAAACTTCAATATCTCGTAAAATCGCAACGGTACAATAATTGTTGTGTTTTTTTGCACAGAGATGGTTGAAGGGGTCGGAAATGACATTATTTACTAATTAGCATATCCTGAGATAGTTCTCGGATTCTATTCTCTTTTTAACGGTATGTCACATGTCATAAAAGTACTTCACTAACTTGTAAAATGTGTGCATCGGGCAAAATCAGGCTGATATTCAAAATTCAGGTTGAAACCATTTTTTGCGTAAATAACACGTGCGAATCAGGTAATAATACGAAATGTTGTCCTTTGTTACGAGTGCAGAAAGGCACGACTTGTTCGGAGTGAAGTCTGTGTGCTATCTCTTTCTTACATAGCATTCGTAAACTGGACCGACGTTCGGTTTAGTCGAGGTTAGACTGTTTCTGCTGCCTGACGTGTGACTTTACGGTTACGCTCGCCCGTGATTTTTACCTTCTGTTACTGATTTTTGTTTTTGTTGAGTTTTGTTACTGTTTATTATTTCATTAGTGTTGTTGTAAGTTTTGTTGACTTTTATTATTGTTGCAATGGCGTTATTCACGAACGAAGAATAAAGAATGAAGAATTGCCCTCACAATCTTTCCTATGCCCTTCGGATTTTTTAAATCAATTTTTAAAGAAAATCCAAAATTCTGCATTAAAACTTGAATAAAAAAAGATGCATTAACGTTTAAATTTTATTTTGATGTGCACTGTGGTATGGTGCTACTAAACTTAAAATTACTGGCAGTTACCATTTAGTTTTTTTTAATTAACTCTCAGACTTTCGGAAGAGGTAAAGATGAACTCAAAAGTAAATTTTACATGAGTATAAAAAAAAAGCGATCGGGATGTTCGAACTCCCTCAAAAGTTCACTAGTCTATTCTCTTTCTAACGGTATGCCATATGCCATAAAAAAAGTTCAATATCTCGTAAAATCGCAACGGTACAATGATTGTTGTGTTTTTTTGCACAGAGATGGTTGAAGGGGTCGGAAATGACATTATTTACTAATTAGCATATCCTGAGATAGTTCCCGGAGGTTCTGCACACGTCGGCGTCGCAACGGAGCAACGTATTGAAGAGACTTTTTGTAAAGAATTGGTTCTAGGGGTGGAAAGTAGTCTGCTAATCAGAAGAACCCAATCTGGGATAGGGATCTGAAGAAAACTCATCTCCACACCACTCACCCTCAAAGACAGTCATAAAAACTATGTCCATGCCGTAAAAGAAACAAAGAATTATAATTTTGATAAGATAAGATAAGATAAGCATTTATTCAGAGCCTACACAAGCAAATAAAAACAGGTAATACAATTCAAGAAAAAAAATTAAATATGCTTTTTTTTAAATCTTAATAATTTGTTAATATATAGGTAGGCTAGGAAAATGACCAGGCAATTATTTCAGTTAATGATTGTGTTGTAAACTGTAAAATTAAAAACTGGTTATTACAAACACAAAGTGATTTTAGAGCAGATCCTTCCGTTACATTTGATAACTCATTAAACTTAACTGCAGGGGTGGTAATAACAATAAAAAATTTAACAGCCCCATAACACGGCCTAAGGGAGGGCTATTAATTTTAACGGCCCTTTAAATGGACTTTTTCATTTGCATAATAAACAGTTTACAAGTGTCAAGTTTATGTCTGGTTTTGTAAGGCAACAATTGCGCATATCAAAACTGATGTTTTTTTATGCCAGATAATGCTGCATTCTTGAAGATGGTGACATAATTGTTTTATTTTTATTTTTATTAGAGACAAATAGTCATCTTCAGATGTAAAACTAACTACAATTATGTATGTACTTAAAAACCTATAGTTGTATTTAAGTAAATATAAGAAATTTTCCCCAAAACCTCCGGGAACTATCTCAGGATATGCTAATTATTAAATAATGTCATTTCCGACCCCTTCAACCATCTCTGTGCAAAAAAAACACAACAATCATTGTACCGTTGCGATTTTACGAGATATTAAAGTTTTTTTATGGCATATGGCATGCCGTCTTAAATATAGAGGCACATTATTATTATAAATAAATAAAAAACCAGTCAAGTGCGAGTTGGACTCGCGGTATGAGGGTTCCGTACCGCCACACCTCTCCACACAACTATGACAATGATACCTATTCACATGACAAACAAAAGACACAAACGCTAGCAACAGAAAAATACTACTAGAGCTATCTAGTGGTGTTAAAACACTTAGAATGCAGCATTATCTGGCATAAAAACATCACTTTTGATATGCGCAATGGATTGTTGCCTTAGAAAACCAGACAGAAGCTTGTATTATGTTGAGTGTACCACTTTATTTTCAATTGATATAATTCTTATAGGTTTTCCTACAATCTACAAGCAATTAACTATATTTAGTAGGTTTTTCTTTTTCAAAATTTTAGGCTCAGTAGTTTTGGAGATCTAGGGGAGGGGAGGGGAATGGTCAATTTTCGTCTTCTTTCCTGAACAAAATTCAAACTATTTATTTTACAATAATAAAAAATATATATTTGAGATCCTCATAACGAGCCCTTTCATTTGATATATGACACGGTAAGGTTTGCAAAACTTTTTTAAAACTTCCTAATTTATCCCACGAATTTGACCCTTATTTAAAAAAAAAATACTTTGCACATCTGTGTTTAGGTCATAGGGTTGCACCATTCTATCAAATTTTACCTGATTTGGTCCAGTAGATTCGTAGAAAATTGGCTGTGACAGACGGACGGACAGACTGATAGACGCACGAGTGATCCTATAACGGTTCCGTTGTTTTTTTGTTGTACGAAACCCTAAAAATCGGTCAAGTGTGAGTCGGACTCGCGCTCCGAGGGTTCCGTACAACTATGACAATGATACCTATTCGCATTTTAAACAAAAGACACCAACGCGAGCGACAAAAATATTCTTTTTATGTCATTCAGTTCGGACTCCTTAGCACGAGTACTACTCACACATGGCGAATTTTTTCTATTTGTTGTTTTTTAATAAGTACTATAATCACACCAAGTTACACGCTTGTATGTATTACCGTTTTTACTATAAAGCTAAATAAAAAAACCTTCTGCAGACCTATAAAAAACACGGTTTTTTTTTATGGAGACCCCCCTTATTTTTTCACTTTTTCTATTTTTTTGTATAAGTTGTTATAGCGACAATAGAAATACACATTCTGTGAAAGTTTCAACTGTCTACCTATTACGGTTCATGAAATACAGCCCGCTGACGGACAGACAGACAGCGGAGGCTAAAAATCGAGCCATAATATCGAATCGAGAAATAAAAATCGGCCATAATATCGAATCGAGAAATAAAAATCGGCCATAATATCGAATCGAGAAATAAAAATCGGCCATAATATCGAATCGAGAAATAAAAATCGGCAATAATATCGAATCGAGAAATAAAAATCGGTCATAATATCGAATCGAGAAATAAAAATCGGCCAAATATGAGTCTTACTCGCGCTAAGGAGTCCGAACTGAATGATTAAAAAAAATATTATGTCTTTTGTTTGTAATGTGAATAGATATAATTGTCATTATACTTTGTAGTTGTGTGGAGAGGTGTGGTGGTACGGAACCCTCGGAGTGCTAGTCCAACTCGCACTTGGCCGTTTTTTTTAAAATCTATTTCCTACGATTGTTGGCAACCTAGTCACTAAACGCACGTCGCCTTACAAACAGCTAGCAACGCGGGAAAAGCATTCACAGTCATTCTATCGATTTATTTCTTGACCGCAATCGATTTATAGTCGTGTAAGCACGGATCAAAACTAGGAATGTAGTAATGGGTAGGTCTTACTTGATTTAGGCTCCCACAATCCTCTCCGTTACCATTTCGTCTGACGTGGAGGCTCTGGACGATTGTGGCCCACAAGAAGCGTTGAAGGTAGCCGGACTACCCGCAAATGCTATTTTCTGGAGTCAGCGACGCTCTCGAATCGTCCATAGGCAGCAGCTGTGTGGAGCACTCAAGGGAATTCAGTTGATACAGTGCGCTGGCACCAAAATTTAGCATCGGTTTAGACGCTGACGTAATTAAATACCCGTATGTCTCAGTAATTGATAAGTTGAGGAGGGGGCGGCTGGTATTATACGGCCTAGGACGGCCAAAACTGTAAGTCCGCCTCTGGTAAATATACAATCGAGTTATGGTATCACAAATACTACTCATATTATAAATGCGAAAGTTTGTAAGAATGTGTGGATGTATGTTTGTTACTCTTTCACGCAAAAACTACTGAACGGATCTCGCTGAAATTGAAGTAGACAGATTAGGACGTGGATTAACATACAAGTAGGCTACTTTTTTCATTGCTCGCGAGCCGCTTGCGACTCGCGCACTGCGCACCCTCAAAAAGTCATAGATACGTTGTCCTCTCGGGTGAAGCCGCGGGAAACTGCTAGTTCGTTATATTTTTATTATTATCCCTTGCTAGCACTTGACTGAGTCACTGAATACGTATTTAAGTGGAAGTTACTAGCAACGTTGCCACATTTATCTATTTTTAGGGTTCCTTACTTCAAAAAGAAAAAAAGGAACCCTTATAAGGGCTACTATGTTGTCTCTGAAACGTGTGAGGTATCAAATTAAAACTATATCAAATACTTTAGTCTAACATCCTGTGGAGGTGTAAAAAAATCATGCTCCCATGTCAATGAAATCTAAAAGTACGACCATCTATGCCGCATATTTTAATACTTGCAAATAAATTAAAACCTAAAAGGTACTTCCCGCTGACCTAGAATTATGAAATTTAGCAAGAAGCAAGGTCTCACAGCACAAGTAAAGAAAAATCCAAAAATCGTTGATTTTTACTTATATCACACAATAAAAACATATTTAGATAGATATGTAGATACATAACACGTTTATTTGTCACTGCAAACACACACATAGATACTTTTTCTTCTTATCGTGTGGCACAGTTAACCGTGCTATCCAAGGGATAGTCAACGGTTGCCTGGCGTTGCACTTAGCATCACCCGCGGTCACGTGTAGAGCATTTAGATTCACACCTACGGACGTGTGCAACGCGACCTTCATACACATCTGGAATTAGATGGGCAGGTTTTTCCTTCACCGCTAAAGCAATCGGTAATTATATTACGTAAGTTTAGAAAAACTCATTGGTACGTAATATTGGTCATCCAGATTTGAACCCGGGACCTCTGGTTAGGAGGACCGAGTCGTTACCGGTTGAGCCACCGACGCTTATAGATACGAAGTACATTATACATCTTAGAAAAAAAACTTAACAAATTAAAAAAGAACCACGAAAACATACTCGAACAACGACTTCCCGGATAGGAGGTAGCGGTAATGTCTTCATCATTACAGCTCATATACGTCCCCACCGAGGGGCTCGAGCCTGCCCTGAATCAGGGCGATTAGGCCTTAGTCGACCACGCGGGCCCAGTGCGGGTTGGTCGACTTCACACACAACCTTCGAGTTTCTTCGCAGGCGTGTGCAGGTTTCCTCACGATGTTTTCCTTCACCGTTAAAGCAATCGGTAAGTATGTACGTAAGTTTTTGAAAAACTCATTGGTACATTGGCCGTCCAGATTTGAACCCGGTACCTCTGGTTAGATTGACCGAGTCGTTACCGGTTGAGCCACCGACGCTGAGTTGGTAATGTCTTAATTACAATCAATTAGTTTTTTTTATTTTTTCATTTTTTAATTTATCTTTCACTTTGTAGTTACATTTTTATTATTTCAATATTTAAATATTTTGGCGCCCTATATGTGGCACATAGAAATATTTTAAGGAAAAATGTGTCCTTAATTTTACTAACTGTAATTAATTATTCAAGCACCAGTGGTCGCATGGGTCTCCGAAATCCCAGACAATTCATTGTATCACACAAAGACATTATTTTAACAGAGCTTTCAAGATAAACAGTTATGTGAATAGCATTCAACAAGGCGAAAAGGCAACGGGAACGGTAACGAATGTAACCAGCTCACATATTATGGTCTTTTCCACTTTGCGCCAAGAAATCATTTCACCAAATTAAAAAAAAAAGGAAAATATATCTATTTTTTGTTAGCACGTGAGATCGGTTGCTTTGTTCTTGCATTTTCAACTGACTTCCAAAAATAATTTTCAGTTTGACTGTATGTTATCTTCGCAGGTTGTGGACCGATTTTTATGTTTTTTTTTAATTCGATAGAGTTTACTGCCAAGTTGGTCGCATATAAATTTTATCGAAATCGGTGTAGTATTTTTTAGAAAATTAACAAAAACCAAAAATAATAATCACAGAACAGAAAAAAACGTGTTTTGTGATAAAAATACAAAATTTTGTAATCTTTTGCGATAAAAAAGACTTAAAATAAGAAATATGCTTTTTTGTCATTCAGTTTGGACTACTTAACGCAAGTGCGACGCTGATTTTAATTAGGTATTCGTTATTTTACTTTATTATAAGTAATAAAATGAAACTAACTTTCACGCTTAGTATCATCGTTTTCAAGAAAGAGCTAAATCAAAAATACTCCTAGAGACCTATAAAATACGTTTTTTGTATGGATTATATATTATTATTACCCTTATTTTCTCACTTTTTCCAATTTTTTGTATTTTTTATTAGAGCAGCAATAGAAATACACATTCTTTGTAAATTTCAACTGTCTACATTTTAGGGTTCATGAAATACAGCCCGCTAACAGACGGACAGACAGCGGAGGCTAGTGATAGGGTCCCGTTGGTCACTCGTTGGGTGTATGGAACCCTAAAATACTAAAACTAAAATCAAAATTAGGTGTCTGTTAAAATCCATTTATGAAATCATATTTGCACTGTTCAGATTAAAAAAACATGTAGAATATAAAAACTGTGTTTTCGAATCAGTTTTTTTTTTTATTTATAAGAAAAAAGTCCATTACTTATTCACTATTTGAAATATTTGCAAGAAAAAAAACTGTAGAGACCCCTTTTTTTCTTTTATATAAGTACAAAATAAAACCGTGAAATCCGTTAGTAAAAAAACATATTAAAAATAAAATTCCGTTGACTTAAAGAAAAAAAGCATATCTTGTTTTTGATCTTGGAATGGTAAGCGTCACTTAGAATACTTAACATTTTATTATGTTCGCAAACCCAACCCTCCTACCCCTTGCAGCGAAAATTAGTCGGAAACGTGGGAAATAGCTACAGAAAATCCTTTGCTACATGAACACGAAGTAATCTATAATATAAAAATGAATCGCAAAATGTGTTGGTAAGCGCATAACTCGATAACGGCTGGACCGATTTGGCTAATTCCTTTTTTGTCGAGTTCGTTATTGTCAGGAGAAGGTTCTTATGTAGGGTAGGGTAGGGTAAGTAGGGTAGAGTAGGGTAGGGTAGTGTAGTGTAGTGTAGGGTAGGGTAGGGTAGGGTAGGGTAGTGTAGGGTAGTGTATGTAGGGTAGGATAGGGTAGTGTAGGGTAGGGAAGTGTAGGGTAGGGTAGGGTAGTGTAGTGTAGGGTAGTGTAGAGTAGTGTAGGGTAGGGTAGGGTAGAGTAGTGTAGGGTAGGGTAGGGTAGGGTAGGGTAGGGTAGTGTAATATAAGGCGGTACGTAGTTCGCCGGGACAGCTAGTTTAGAATAGATTGACCTGGAGTAAAATTTGTAGGAACTGAAGAGAAAAAAAGGTTTAGGGGGTAGAGGGAAAATTTATTATTATATGATAAAAAGAGGTAAACAAGCGTGGTAGAAAATTGTCGTCACCAAACTAACTTTTTGTTGATTGGGTGAGAAAAAGGACGTTTAACCTGAATGGATTTTAATAAATATAAAATGTAGTTTCAACAGCAGTTAGTTGTGGCTTGTACGTACAAGACACAACAAATTCTTAAAGCTAATTTAAAATTATAAACACCAAATAGGACGGAATGACGAGCCGACGTAAAATATAAATTTTAGTTGTAGACCGAAGCGGAGGTTTTTTTGGACAGGCTGATCACGCAGGTTAAAAAGGTAAAAAGGATCGGGGCAGTTAGTTGTGGTCGACCCTCACGACGATGGGCGGCGACACGTGGAATTCTGCCGCGCAGACCTTGTGGCACCAGTGCACAAAGATAACCGGTGGCGCGGCAAGAAGCTGGACTATGCACCCAGGACTTTAGATCTTGAAGTATGGCACGGAGTACTGGTTGTAGGAGGTGGTACTACGGCTTTAGGACCTTAGGATATTAGGTCGGTCGGATGATGGGACATTTAAATAAAACAATGCAAACAACTTACTATGGAACGCAGCGGCACGAAAGACCGACCTCGTAAAATGCACTCGCTCACCTCGGGAAAAATGGCTGAGGGCTGCCAGGACACTGACACGTACACATTTGTGAAAACAACGTACTAAACTTTTGAGCCTATAGCTGAAAAAAACAAAGAAATTAAATTAATGTATGTTTTTCACTTCGGTTTTTGATGACGACTAGAACAAAAAAACTGACGTCTCACTCATTTGAAAATATTCGACCGGCTCTGCCAAAGAGGGAACCAAAGAGTTCTATTTCTTTTGCAGTCTAAATAGATTTTATGCTGCAAACTATAAAAACCAGTCAAGTGCGAGTCGGACTCGAGCACCGAGATTTCCGTACGAGTGAGTACCACAATGATTTCTATTCATTTCAAACAAAAGACATCAAAAAGAGCACTAAAAAGAATTGATTTTAAACGCTTTGTATAAGCTTCGCCTATATGTATCTATGTAATTATCTTCACGTGTATGTATCTATGTAATTAGCTACACCTGTATGTATCTATATAATTAGCTTTACCAGTATATATCTATGTAATTAGCTTCACCTGTATGTATCTATGTTATTAGCTACACCTGTATGTATCTATATAATTAGCTTTACCAGTATATATCTATGTAATTAGCTACACCTGTATGTATCTATATAATTAGCTTTACCAGTATATATCTATGTAATTAGCTTCACCTGTATGTATCTATGTTATTAGCTTTACCTGTATGTATCTATGTAATTAGCTTCACCTGTATGTATCTATGTTATTAGCTACACCTGTATGTATCTATATAATTAGCTTTACCAGTATATATCTATGTAATTAGCTACACCTGTATGTATCTATATAATTAGCTTTACCAGTATATATCTATGTAATTAGCTTCACCTGTATGTATCTATGTTATTAGCTACACCTGTATGTATCTATATAATTAGCTTTACCAGTATATATCTATGTAATTAGCTACACCTGTATGTATCTATATAATTAGCTTTACCAGTATATATCTATGTAATTAGCTTCACCTGTATGTATCTATGTTATTAGCTTTACCTGTATGTATCTATGTAATTAGCTTCACCTGTATGTATCTATGTTATTAGCTACACCTGTATGTATCTATATAATTAGCTTTACCAGTATATATCTATGTAATTAGCTACACCTGTATGTATCTATATAATTAGCTTTACCAGTATATATCTATGTAATTAGCTTCACCTGTATGTATCTATGTTATTAGCTACACCTGTATGTATCTATATAATTAGCTTTACCAGTATATATCTATGTAATTAGCTACACCTGTATGTATCTATATAATTAGCTTTACCAGTATATATCTATGTAATTAGCTTCACCTGTATGTATCTATGTTATTAGCTTTACCTGTATGTATCTATGTAATAAGATTCACCTATATATATCTATGTAACGCAATGTTTGAACGTGATTTTCACCCACTTCAATACGTCGAATTAAATCGAGTATGTATGTATGTATTTATTTTCACCTGTATGTTTTATAACGAAAATTAAATAAACTGATTTGAAATGCCTACTATGGTTTCGCTACATAAAACGTAGAATTTGGATCTAGGGCCTTAATGTGGATGTATCAAAAGAAAATATTTTGTGGGGTAAATCGGAATATATATAATAATTTTTTTTATACACAATTGGTAAACCCTTGACAACATCTCACCTGGTGGTAAGTGACGATGTTTCCGAAGATGGAAGCGGGCTTACCAAGATTCCCCAACGCAATGGGGAACTGGCTATCCTATCGTCATGCCGGAATAAATATACAATACACGTGTAAACAAACGAAATAAACCTCACGTTTCCAAGAAAACTGCATGATTAAATCAAAATAGGGATTTGAGGTATTAAAATTTTGACAAAATACCCGGTAAAACGGATACACCCACGAACATTATTCTTAGTTGTAACTATCACGACCATCTCCTTTTATAGCCCGTTTACCTTCTCTTTATCTTATATATAAAATTCTCGTGTCACAATGTTCGTTCCCGTACTCCTCCGAAACGGCTTGACCGATTCTCATGAAATTTTGTGAGCATATTGAGTAGGTCTGAGAATCGGCCAACATCTATTTTATTTTAGGGTAGGGTAGTATAGGGTAGGGTAGGGTAGTGTAGTGTAGGGTAGTGTATGGTAGAGTAGTGTAGTGTAGTGTATGTAGGGTAGGGTAGGGTAAGGTAGTGTAGGGTAGGGTAGGGTAGTGTAGTGTAGGGTAGTGTAGTATAGGGTAGTGTAGGGTAGGGTAGTGTAGTGTAGTGTATGTAGGGTAGGGTAGTGTACGTTAGGGTAGTGTAGGGTAGGGTAGTGTAGTGTAGTGTAGGGTAGGGTAGGGTAGTGTAGTGTAGTGTAGGGTAGGGTAGGGCACTATCACTATCATCACTACATAGTATAAAACAAAGTCGCTTTCTCTGTCCCTATGTCCCTTTGTATGCTTAAATCTTTGAAACTACGCAACGGATTTTGATGCGGTTTTTTTAATAGATAGAGTGATTCAAGAGGAAGGTTTATATGTATAATAACATCCATTAATTAGTGGAGAATTACTGTTATTTTTGAGGTTTCTAATGTGATGTCGTAAATAATTACATTTTTTCCGCTTACATTGCAAACGCAGGCTGAACCCTACGAGTTTTATCAAAATAATGTACTAAGTATTGTACACATTGAAAAGGTCTACAGAAAAGTCCGTGATGGTATATGTCTATCTCATAAGGATAACCCACAATAACTTTTTTTTGTCATTTACTTTTTACGACAAATAATGGCTAATTTTCGAAGCGATTTTAACCAATACAGCATTAATCCTTAACCAATGAAATACCTTGAATATATTGTTCATTTAATATAGATCTATATGGCCCGTTACACCGTATGATTTAAGTGAATATTTTCGAAGATATTACAGATTTAAAAATTGCGGGACGTAGCGTTTGCGGCGGTACCGGCCGGCCGCCCGGTGCGGCAAGAGCGTGCCTATAAGACAGCTTACAATATCCTTTGATGCTATATTATATATATTTATAAAGACATTCTGTAATATGTTGTAAAAATAAAATAAATAGTTAAAAATGTAAAAAGTAAGTAAAAATGTAGTGTATGAATTTAGATATTCCAAAGATAGCAGGAAATCTTCATGGTATAGGGAAAGGGGGATTGTTTTACTCCAAATTTAACGCGT
This sequence comes from Coleophora flavipennella, assembly GCA_947284805.1. Lineage (NCBI taxonomy): Eukaryota > Metazoa > Arthropoda > Insecta > Lepidoptera > Coleophoridae > Coleophora > Coleophora flavipennella. The sequence continues at coordinate 8,790,454 of OX369293.1, read as the reverse complement.
GCGGGCCACGGGCAGTAATGAATAAATCAAAACTACTGAATCGATTTTAATCACATAGGCTATATATTTTATACCCGTGCGAAGCCGGAGCGGGCCGCTATGTTTTTATATACAACGTTCTCAGTTTTTCTGTAGTGTATTTAGTATCAGCATTGCACCCGTGCGAAGCCGGGGCGGGTCGCTAGTAATGTAATGTAAGGCGGTACGTAGTTCGCCGGGACAGCTAGTTACCCCACAAAATATTTTCTTTTGATACATCCGCATTTAGGCCCTAGATCCAAATTCTACGTTTTATGTAGCGAAACCATAGTAGGCATTTTAAATCAATTTATTTAATTTTCGCTAAAGTATCTATGTAATTAGCTTCACCTGTATGTATCTATGTAATTAGCTTTACCTGTGTGTATCTATGTAATCAGCTTCACCTATCTATGTAATTAGCTTTACCTGTGTGTATCTATGTAATCAGCTTCACCTATCTATGTAATTAGCTTTACCTGTGTGTATCTATGTAATCAGCTTCACCTATCTATGTAATTAGCTTTACCTGTGTGTATCTATGTAATTAGCTTCACCTGTAGGTATGAATCTATGTAATTAGCTTCACCTGTATGTATCTATGTAATTAGCTTCACCTGTATGTATCTCTGTAATTAGCTTCACCCGTATGTATGTATGTAATTAGCTTCACCCGTATGTATCTATGTAATTAGCTTCACCTGTATGTATCTATGTAATTAGCTTCACCTATATGTATCTATGTAACGCAATGTTTGAACGTGATTTTCATCCACTTCAAAACGTCGAATTAAATCAAAAAATTGGCACACTTATAAGGAACCGACGCCAAAACAATATTTTAAATAAAAAGAACTGACAATAATACAATATTTTAAGTAAAAAGTTCCGATGACAGCACAGCAATTCAAACACAATTAAAAAACTGCTTGTACAATATTTTAGTACTTTTATTATTATTTTTAATTAATTTCAAACTCCTTAGCCCGAGTACAACTCCTAATTGGCAGCATTTTATTATTTGTAATTTAACTTTAGGATTAGTATTATGATCAAGCCAAGTTCCACGCTTGTATTGTATTACTACTTTTACGATAACAAAATAAAACTTAAAAAATACTTTTCTTGTATGGGGACTGTCTTTTTCTTTTACTCTATTATTTTTAGCAATTTTTTATATAATAAAACGTACTCTGTGAAAATTTCAGCCTATAACGGTTCAGTGAGCTTAAAGAGCGTCGGTGGCGTAGCGGCTAGGGCCGCCGCCTCCTGTCCGGGAGGTCGTGGTTTGAATCCAGCCACGTACCAATGTGATTTCGAATGTAGATTTCATATGTACGTTTATCCGACGCTCTTACCGTGAAGGAAAACATCGTGAGGAAACCTGCACACGCCTGCGAAGAAACTCGCAGCTTGTGTGTGAAGTCGACCAACCCGCACTGGGCCCGCGTGGTCGACTAAGGCCCAATCGCCCTAATTCAGGGTAGGCACAAGCCCCTCGGTGGCGACATCGGATATAAGATGATGACTGTTTACAAGATGCAGCCTTGTAAAGAACAGACAGACAGACAAACAGACATACGGACAGAGGGACGGCGTTGGCTTAGTAAAATCATTTGTAGAGATCATTATTTTGCTAGCTGACCTGGTATGCGAAAGGTAAGGGCTATCAAAATTACAAGGGATAAATGTGGTCCCAACGTAAACCCAATTAAATAAGGTTCGTTTAAACTGCTGCCATTTAATATCTGCACGGCTAAATCTTACAAAAGCTTACTTTAACTGTTATTTTTTTATTTCTGTTTATTCGTATTTCGCTAAGTAGGTATTAAGTTTTTTCTTCTTTTGAATCAAATAACCATAAGTAGGTCTTTAATTATTGAGCGAATGATTTTATTTCTGTTCTGAATATCTCTAATTGGTTATTTTATAATAAATTCATCTTTAGTAAATGATACCGACATAAATCTTTAAAATTTTAAAGTGTGAAATATAAAAAGGAAACCAGAGAGTAATTGCCCACCGCCAGTGATTGCCCACTTTAAGAAATCTTGTTGGTTTTTTTTGCTTTTATTTGTTCTAACTTGTCGAGTCGATGCTAGATGCAGATGGCGCTAGTAAAAATTAACCATCGATTTTTTTTTCAAATGAAAACACTAAATATAAAAAAATCAGTAATGGCGGATTTTTTCAACACACGTGAACGCACTGGCCGAAAAGGTAAATATTTTATCAATTTTCTTAAGGTATTGCTTTCCCTGAAGTATTTTTTTTATACTTTCAAAGTAATATATTGCTGCTGTTGTTTATTGATGGTGTAGGTAATGGCATTAGCTTTATTGTAATGCAAAAACTCTGTTTTTCTTTTATTAGTAACGGTTTTTTTTTGCTGTGGGCAATTACTAAGCCAATACATGAACGATTTTAGTTATTGCCCACCAATATTTTAGTGATAGCTCTATGGCAATGATTATAGTTATTGCCCGGGCAATAGCTATTATGATTTTTTTCAAGGAATAATATTTTATTTTTATTTTGGTTTTCAACATGCCGAAGACACCAAAAATACAATATTCAAAGGAAAACTTGAAAAAGGCTATTGAAGAGGTACAAAATGAGACTGATAAATATGGTGTTCCAAGATCCAGTATTCGGTATACTGTATCAAAAATCCAGGACATAAAACTAGATTGGGCCCAGCACCTATTTTATCTACATCCGAAGAAAGTCATCTGGAGGATTGGATTTTAGATTCGGCAAAAAAAGGTTTTCCTCGAAACAAAGATGATTCATATTTTGGACAGCGTGCTAAAAATTTCTAGCGTGCTAAAGATAATCTTCGACGTAACCTAGTCAATTATATTGTTTTGAAGGCTGATTTATTCAGTAATTGACGTTCGTTACAGTTATTGACCACTCCAAATCTCAGTTATTGGTCGGTTAATCACTGTAACGAATGGGCAATTACTGTAACTTTTAGAAGTTTATTATTTGGTTTAAATTATTTCGTAAGATAAGTTTGTTAAGCTTAAAAACTTATGCTCCTATAAAAAAAAGAGTTTATTACGTTGTAAGAAAAACGCTAAACTTTTTTAATAGCAACAATAAAAAAAAATATTTTTCGATGACAAAGTGTTTTAAATCCTTATGTGGGCAATAGCTATATGGTTTAACCTACTATATAAAAATTAATCAGACCTAAAAATAATTGAACACTAATTACAATACCTAAATTACTTAAATACATAAAATAAAACAGCTAACATACTAACTTTTGATGTTTTTTTTCCATTCACACAGTCAAAACAAGTTTTGTATTAACTAAAAAGCCAAAGTAAAAATTTTGAAAAAGCCAACGCCGGATGTTAAAACGTAATTGAAAAAGGATATAATAACTTTCTAAAGTCCTGCGACTAGAGGGAAATAAGAAAGGAAAGATAAATTTAAAAACAGAACATCCGTCAGGGACTATACCATTCTCTGATCTGAAATAAATTTTATGACTTTGACTAATTCAGTATGTAAATTAATGTTGTTTTAGTCAATGTAAATTTCTATCCCAACAAAACATAAATGTGAAATGGGGCCAAGTTCGATATAAAAAAATACAGCGATCTAAATGGATCCATCGCGTGGGAGGCCCGCCTACGCTACGTTTTCCAGTGCGCGGTCGCCACTCGAGAACTTTACTACCCCATCCGCCATCTGTTCTACGAGCTATGTGCCCTGCACAGACGACCTGGTAAAGATCGCGGAAAACCGATGGATGCGGGTAGGGCCGGACCGGTCGTCGTGGAAATCCTTGGGGGAGGCCTTTGTCCAGCAGTGGACGATTTTCGGCTGATATGATGAAATGTGTATGTAACAAGGTCTAAAGTGGTTCCTAAATCATAGCTATGGAACTTCAAGTAGAAATATTTATTTTAGACATCTCCAAATAATAGAAAATGTGCAACGGTTTTCAGTTGCTTAATTAAATTTGTTAAGTTCTGTGCTACTCAATGGTGTAACTTGGCAAAATTAAATGATCAAGGCACAAAGCAAGCAAAGCATAAAAGTAAATATCAACATTGAATAAAATTTGAAAGTGGAAAACTTGCCAAGTTTTTTTTTTTATTATTAAGAATTTGAGTACGTTTGGCTGAACCTCACCTGATGGTAAGTGCCGATGCAGCCGAGGATGTGACACGCAAACTCAAATAGTGCCTATTCACTCTCGTCTTGAAGATTCCTAAATTGTACGAATCGGGGAATACAGACGCCGGAAGGGAATTCCACTCCTTGGCCGTTCGCATGATAAACGAAGACGAAAAACACTTCGTGCGTAAAGGTGGAACATTGACGACAAAGGGATGGAACCGCCCTCCGCGCCTGGTCGTCCGATGATGAAATGGAGAGGGGGGAATGAGGTTGTGAAGCTCCAGGGCACACTCTCCGAAATGAATCCTGTAAAACACCGATAGACAGGCGACTTTGCGGCGATGCTCGAGGCTTTGGAGCCTGTTTGATACAAGTTCCTCGTCGCCGATGAGTCTCCTAGCGCGTCGGTCGATAGAATCCAAGGCATCTAGCTGATAACGAGCCGATCCGTCCCATAAGTGAGAGCAGTACTCCATACATGACCGAACTTGAGCTTGGTATAATATTAGAAGCTGCTCTGGTGTGAAGTAAAGTCTCACCTTCGAGAGTATACCAAGCTTTTTGGCTGCCGTTTTTGCCTTGGATTCAATGTATCTCCCGAAATTGAGATCGGATGTTAAATCTACGCCAAGGAGCTCAAGATGGTCGGAGATCTGGATAGATTCATCTCGGAAAGTAGGAGTCAGGGTAAAAGGACTCCTTTTAGCAGTAAATAGACACGCCTGCGTTTTAGAGGCATTAAACCTAACAAGATTGGCATCGCCCCAGTCAGAGACTGCCTTGAGTGTTAGGTTCACGCGCTCAATCATGGCCTCTCTTTGAGATTGTATATCCGGACCCCTAGCTCGAGCACTAGACAAGTATCTCTCCGCAACCGTGCTGTCGTCTGCGTACCCAAATATACCAGGTTTCAGCAGATCGTTTATGTGCAGCAAAAACAAAGTTGCGGAGAGAACTGAGCCCTGAGGTACCCCGGCATCAATAGCCAATAGGTCAGACGAGCAGCCATCAACGACCACTCGAATGAACCGTTCCCTCAGGAAGTCAGATATCCAGTCGCACAAACCAGTAGGTATTCCGTAGGAAGGAAGCTTACCAATAAGGCTAGCATGCCAGACCCTATCAAATAGTATCAAATGCCTTAGAGACATCGAGAGATACGGCAAGAGCTTCACCGTGCTTCTCTATGACTTCACCCCATACATGCGTAGCATACACTAGAAGATCTCCCGTTGACCTACCCCGGCGAAAGCCATACTGACGGTCACTCAGGAGGTCATTGTCTTCTAGGTATGCTAAGAGGCGGGTGTTCAATACACGCTCCATAATCTTACAGAGTATGGAGGTGATTGCAATAGGTCGATAGTTTGATGGGTCAGCACGACTACCTTTTTTAGGCACGGGCTGCACGTTGGCAAGCTTCCAAGACTTTGGAACTATACCGGTTTTGAGAGAGAGGCGGAACAGGCGTGTCAGCACAGGAGACAACTCAGGAGCACAGTTCTTTAGAACTATGGCAGGAATACCGTCAGGACCGCTGGCCTTGTTCACGTCTAGACTGCAAAGAGTTTTAAGAACCTGTTTTTGGCGAATACGAAAAGAGTTCATTACAGTACCGCATGGAGGTATCTGAGGTGGTGTATTATTTAAAAGTTACACCATGTAGAAGCACAGAATATGACAGATTTTTGAAGAAACTGAAAACCGTTGTAATTTTTCTATTATTTAGAGAAGTCTAAAATAAATATTTCTACTTGAAGTTCCGTAGCTATGTTTTAGGAACCACTATAGAACTTGGTACTTACCCATTTAGATCGCTGTAATTTTTTATATCGAACATAGCCCCATTTTACATGTATGTTTTGTTGGGATTTGAATAATGGAGCGCCCATAAGTTATTTAATTTTCCAAAATATTGTAGATTTAGTTTCAACACTGGCCTACTGTATGTAACTGTCTTAAGTGTAAACATACTGATTAAGTTACAAAAATATCCTTTAATGAAGCCCTAAAAAGCGCAAGGGTTCTTTGGACTGTACCTACCTAATGATTTTATGTTGCCTAAATTTATTTTATTTGTTAATTGTGTTCATAATAAAAGAGATAATTATAGAGACACGATAATGTATGTTCTAAAGGCGCTTAACTTTGCAATAGTTCCTTTGTGGTGAAGATTCTTGGTGTTTCATAAATTAAATAGATTTAAAATAAGCTAGGCTTAACCACATAAGCAAGATGTAAAATGTGGGGTTTTCCCCGGTTCCTCTAGAAACCGATTTTTCGCACAATTTGAGTCAAATAAACAAATTAATATTTATGACTCAACCCAAGATATTTATTTTACCTAACGCGTGCATTCTTAATTTTCTTTAGGAAACTGCGAAGTCTCTCTTTTAATTTTATTTCGGCTTCTTTGTTAAGGTTCTTCGAGAATAGTTTGATATCCTAGAAGAATTGAGCTTTCCATGTCGTAAGTATTTTGAGCAGAAGGTAAGTTAGGTCATCTAGACGGTACTTAGGTAACCTAGATACCATCACAATACCAAGGGCTTACAAATTTTAAATAAAACAAACTAAATATTTTCGTTAAGTAGGTATTTACTTTTGGCGGCTTTTGATTGAATGTAAGAACTAGACTCGAAATTCACAAAATATACATCTCGTCATTTTATATCAACTGAGTGGGTAAATGCTTAAATATAAACTGAACCAGCGGTGAATGGAAAAGCATCAAACCATACTATAATAATAACATTTCTTTACGGAAGTAAGAGTTTAAGTAATGTCATGTCACTCATAACTACATACATACATGCGCACACTTCGAAATTAAAATACCCTTTTTTTGGAAGCATACTCTTGTTCATTTTTATTTGCTTGTTGTCCAATTTTAAGTGTATTTATATATTTTATCATTAAATACGTTAATTATGTCATAGATATCTGACATATAAAATTAAAAAATCGTCTCCGATCCTAAAGCTACAGTTTAGTTGTTTGGAAATGGCCAAATCTGTAAGGAAACGTGAAGTGTTTAAAATAAATATAATAAAGTGTTTATAATAAATTAAGTTTAAAAAAAATTGGTTGTCTGTAAAGTCGGTTTACGGACGATAGTTTAACGTGAAAACGTCATAACGTAACGGGACAATGAGTCATCCTTTTTCGTGCGTGCAGCCGGCGTCCATCGATTTATTAGACGTTGTAACGTCTAAAACTAAAAAACACGCTTTTAAAGCACATCCAACTAAAAAGTGAAAAATAATTCTTAATATAAGCTCGATATACGAAAAGTATGGCACAAAGCGCCCCACGCTTTTTTCACAATAATACTAGTTTTTTTCGTTCATTATTGTTTTCAGCTTATATTAAGAATTATTTTTTACTTATTAGTTTTAAGTGCTTTAAAAGCGTGTTTTTTAGTTTTTTAAACTATATTTATTTTTCAATTTTTAGTTCAGGATAATGAGACAAACTTATAAAATTATTGTATTGTCACTGATTCTTGATTAATGTACAAAGTTTGTATTAAATCTGTCTGTTTAAAGTGGGTCAAAATCGGGTGCAAAGGAGTTCGTTACAAACATACATACATACAGGTGAAGCTAACATAAGCGTGTTAAAAATAAACCATTTTCAGTTGGTTAATGAGGTCTTAAATGAACCACACACATTAATTGAATAAAATGCTCTTAAGAACAAGCTCGATGTCCAAAATGTAATCTATATATATATGTAGGATCAACTATTACGGTCATTAGCACAGGAGGTGTAATGACGAGACGCAGGCGCCACCTGGTGACGTCTTGGCGGAGTCTGAGTGATAGCTCACAGGCTTGCATTTCGGCTGACGAGTCAGTTACTCTTCGGACGATCAGTGCAGTGTGCGTATCGCTCGGGAACTGCTACCGTCTCGGCTTACCTACCCTTGATATGTTGAGATTAGTGATTCGATTTAGTTATTTTTGATAAGTAATCATTCGTGTGTGTTAATTGCGGAGTAGTTAAGTTAGGTTACGTGTGTGTTATTATAATTACTGGATGATTAAACTGTGTACGATTGATTTGTAATTAAGTTCGTTATTTTACTACCGCCCGTATCCCACGTCACGCCCTCACTATGTCTGAGGACCTAGACCCTCAGTTTCCTAACCCGACATCAGAATTGGGATCCGAGCGGGCGGAACATGTGTCACGTGTTAACGGAACTAATAGTGAACGTAACGATAACGCGAGTGATGATCGATGGCGTGCCTTGTTCGAGGCGCAGAACGAGAACATGAAGGCGTTAATTCGCACTCTTCAAGCCCCAGGTACGAGTAACAACGTAATCTTGCCCGAGTTTAACCCTGACAAACCAGATGCGAATGCGCAGTCATGGTGCGCAACCGCTGACCTCTGTATGGCTGACAACCCGCTAGAAGGTGGGCGCCTCATTGTGGTGATAAGCAAGGCCCTGAAGGGCGCGGCATCCACGTGGCTATCGCAGGTTACCTACCCTGGCATCAACTGGGCAGAGTTTAAGCTGCTTTTTACGGAAAGATTCGTTTGTACTGAGACCAATGCAGGTACCCTCATACACATGAACAATGACAAACCTAATGAAAATGAGACTTTAGCTGCTTATGCCAGTCGGCTTATGACATCACTTATGAACCAGTGGAAGATCCTTGATAAAGAGCAAATCGCTGTTTCAGTTGTACTTGCGCACATATCTCAGTTTGACCGGAGATTACAACGCCTGGCCTTTACTAACCAAATAGTTACACGGCAGCAGTTACAGCAAGAATTGCAAGCTTTTTCGAACCTTAAGAGAAAGGGTACATCAGACCAAGATCCTAAGGCCGTTCCAGATAACAAGCGACCTAAACCTACATTACACAGTGCCTTAAAGTGCTACATTTGCGGGCGACTTGGGCATAAGCAATCCGAATGCAGGCTCAAAGGAAAAGACGTCAGAACGCGACCTAGCATCCCCTCGACGACTACGGCAACTTCAACGCCAGCAGGGGGCAGCACTGTGAATGCGGCTAAGCCGGTGGTGTGTTACCGGTGTGGCGTGACGGGCCACGTCGCTAGCCGCTGCCCGCGGGCAGGCGGCAGCGGCGCGGGTGCGAGCGCAGGTGGCGGCGGCGGGTCGAGCGGCGCGCCATCTAGCGAGCGTCGTGTCAACGTTTGTGTCGTGCAGCCACCTTCGGGAACGCTCGAGCATCGTGGTGAAATGTACAATTTTCATTACGACTCGGGTGCAGAGTGTTCATTGCTGAAAGAGATAGCTGCTGCTAAGTTTCAAGGCAAACGATTTAACAATGTGGTTACTTTGACCGGTATTGGTCAAAGTTGTGTATACAGTACGGAACAGATTTTATGCGAAGTTAAAATTAATGATTATGTAATTGAAATCTTGTTACACGTTGTGCCTGATGACTGTCTTCGTAGTGATATTATGATCGGCAGAGAAATTTTGAATTTAGGATTTTCTGTTAGAATGACAGCGACTGAGTTTATTTTATCGAGGATGGAAGTTGTAAATAGCTGTACTGTAGATAGTGATTTTCCAAACTTTGATAAAATTGATACAGATGTTTCAAGTACGGACAAAGCTAGACTTTTAGAAATTTTGGAAAGCTATTCTGAGTTTTTCATTACCGGCATGCCAACGACCCGTGTTACAACAGGAGAGCTTGAGATAAGGTTGATAGATCCGAATCGCACAGTGCAAAGGCGACCCTATAGGCTATCGTTAGGGGAGCGTAGAGTTATTCGAGAAAAAGTCGATGAGCTTTTAAGGGCTAATATAATAAGACCTAGCTGTTCCCCATTTGCTAGCCCTGCGTTACTAGTTAAAAAGCGTGATGGATCCGATCGCATGTGCATAGATTATCGCGAACTAAATAGCAATACTGTTTCCGATAGGTACCCTATTCCGTTAATTTCGGATCAGATAGCGCGACTAAATGGTGCTAATTACTTTACTCTGCTTGACTGTGCGAGTGGCTTTCATTTAATACCAGTTAGTGAAGAGTCCATAGAGCGCACTAGTTTCATAACACCCGACGGGCAGTATGAATATCTAACAATGCCGTTTGGGCTACGTAATGCTATCTCAGTATTTCAGAGAGCAATTATAAAAGCCTTAGGTAAGCTAGCTTACGACTACGTCATTATGTATGTGGATGATGTTTTAATAAAATCTGAAACGATAAATGAAGGGTTAGAGCGACTGAAAATTGTGCTAGAGACTCTATCGAGTGCAGGCTTCTCTCTTAACCTTAAGAAATGTTCGTTTCTTAAGACCAAGGTAGAGTTCCTGGGCTATGAAGTGGAGAATGGAACGATTCGGCCGAACCGACGCAAGGTAGAGGCTTTAACTGCTCTACCTCCCCCACAAACTGTAACACAACTGCGGCAGTTTATCGGCTTAGCCTCATACTTCCGCCAGTTTGTACAAGGCTTCGCTAAGCTGATGGCTCCGCTCCACAGACTAGTGTCTTTGAAAACTCGTGGCTTGACTTGGACATCTGAATACGAGGAAATACGTCAAAAAGTTATTTCCATCATAACGAACGACCCCGTTCTGATGATATTTAACCCTAAGTACGAGGTGGAACTTCACACCGACGCTAGTACTGAGGGCTACGGGGCCATTCTACTCCAAATGGTAGAGAACTTGCGTCATCCTGTCGCGTACTTCAGTAAGCGCACGAGCCCAGTAGAAGCGAAGTACCACTCGTACGAATTAGAGACGCTTGCAGTGGTTAATGCTGTAAAAAAATTCAGACAGTACCTTCATGGGTTGAAATTTACAGTAGTAACCGACTGTAATTCTCTAAAGCTGTCGCAGAGAAAGATAGAGCTTTCACCAAGGGTACAAAGACTGTGGGCTTATCTTCAGGGATTTGAATTTGATGTGGTGTACAAGGACGGAAAGCGCATGTCTCATGCAGACTTTTTGTCTCGCAACCACATAGAACCTGAATCTAGAACATCGATACCAATGGAAGACCATAGGGTAGAGCAGAAGCGCATAGAGTTCACTGAGGTCTCTAATGATTGGTTAATCGCAGAACAACAGCGTGATAAGGATATCGTGAACCTCATAGCTGACCTGAATAGTGAGCAGATGAAGGAGAGTCTTGCGAACACATATGAGCTTCGCTCTGGGGTATTGCATCGTAAGATTCAGCGAAATGGTAAGACTAAGTGCCTCCCTATTGTGCCTCATGCTATGAAGTGGTCCGTGATCAATAATATTCACGAATCCATTTTTCACTTGGGCAGCGACAAGACCCTCGAAAAACTGTATGATTACTTTTGGTTTGAGGGAATGGCACGCTACGTGAGAAAGTTCGTGAGTAACTGTGTCACGTGTAAAATAGCGAAACCACATTCAGGCAAGAGACAGGCCGAATTGCATCCGATACCTAAAGAAACTGTACCGTGGCACACTATACATATAGACGCCAGCGGAAAGCTTAGCGGCAAAAATGATGTAAAGGAGTACGTCTTCGTACTCATCGACGCTTTTACCAAATACGTCATGCTATATCATAGCACAAACATAGACTCCAAGAGCAGCATAAGGGCTCTGTCCCAAAGTGTAGTTCTGTTCGGTGCACCTATACGCGTAATCGCAGACCAGGGGCGATGTTTTGCAAGCAAAGAGTTCCGCGATTTTTGCGAGAGTAAAAACATTAGCTTGCATCTTATTGCCACTGGCTCGGCGCGCGCTAACGGTCAGGTAGAGCGTGTTATGAGTGTTCTCAAATCTATGCTCACCACGGTAGAGCTAAACAAAGATAGGTCGTGGCAGGATGCTTTGGGAGAGGTTCAATTGGCTATGAACTGCACTAAAAATAGAGTGACGAAAGCTTCACCACTAGAGCTTATGATCGGGAAGGTAGCGCGTCCCCTGTCCATGATAGCTAGTAACGTAGATGTAGAGGTTGACTTAGAGGACGTTAGACAGACGGCAGCGCAAAATATAGAGTCCAATGCTAACTACGAAAAGTGTAGGTTTGATAGCACGAAGGCACAGCTTAATAAATTTTCGGTTGGCGACTTTGTGCTAATTGAAAACGAGGAGCGCAATCAGGTTAAATTAGACCCAAAGTACAGAGGGCCATTGAAAGTAATCGAAATACTTGATGGAGATCGCTACAAATTAAGAGCATTGAACAGTAAGCGTACTTACAAGTACGCGCATGACCGCCTCAGGAAAATGCCTGAAAGCGAGGTACCATTAGACGTTGATTCAGATGTGTAGAGCCTTTTATAGCTTGGAGTAAACATTCAATCGGTTGGTCGGCCGTATGTACCATGTGATAGTACCTAGTCGTAGCCCGAGGGGGCGGACTCTATATTTTTACTAGTAGTCCAAGGGTGCGCGATGCAAGTCTATACTGGCGAAGGCCGGGTCTCACGGAGACCATAGAGTGTGTATAATAGTCACTGGGTGACTGGCGCTCCCTGCGATGGGAGGCGCGTAAGCAATATGGTGTTGCTGGTATAGCTATTGTGATAGCTACAGGCCACGATTGATTGTTTTACTCGGACTTTCATGTGTAAAGTGTTTTAAGAGAAAGTGAAATGGTACTTTGACTTTCAGGTTTTGTTCATTTCCAATATAGTCTTTGGTTTATTTAGTTTCACTCTAAAGAGGTGGATGATCACATTTTTTTTACTATGTAGAGTTCTGATTTAGCCATGATCTAGTCCTATAAAACTTACAAGTGAGAATGTAGAGACTGTAGAGTTTCAGTTTAGGTCAGGATTGACCGAACGGGTACTTTCCGAATGAATATTGTTGCAGATTAACACCCGAGGACGAGTGTCCAGCAGGATGGCCGTGTAGGATCAACTATTACGGTCATTAGCACAGGAGGTGTAATGACGAGACGCAGGCGCCACCTGGTGACGTCTTGGCGGAGTCTGAGTGATAGCTCACAGGCTTGCATTTCGGCTGACGAGTCAGTTACTCTTCGGACGATCAGTGCAGTGTGCGTATCGCTCGGGAACTGCTACCGTCTCGGCTTACCTACCCTTGATATGTTGAGATTAGTGATTCGATTTAGTTATTTTTGATAAGTAATCATTCGTGTGTGTTAATTGCGGAGTAGTTAAGTTAGGTTACGTGTGTGTTATTATAATTACTGGATGATTAAACTGTGTACGATTGATTTGTAATTAAGTTCGTTATTTTACTACCGCCCGTATCCCACGTCACGCCCTCACTATGTCTGAGGACCTAGACCCTCAGTTTCCTAACCCGACATATATATAAAAGAAAGTCGTGTTAGTTACACCATTTATAACTCAAGAACGGCTGGACCAATTTTTATGATTTTTATGTTTTTGCGTTTGTCTTCGTCCGGAATAGGATAATAAGTATTTAAATATGATAAATGTCAGTTAAAAAAAAATATCAGTCAAAAAAGAAATGGTTTTGTTTTGTAGTGTAGTGTAGTGTAGTTGTAGGGTAGTTAGGGTAGGGTAGTTTAGTGTAGGGTAGGGTAGAGTAGTGTAGGGTAGGGTAGTGTAGGGAATGGTAGTGTAGTGCCGGATGGGGTAGTGTAGTGTATGTAGGGTAGGGTAGGGTAGGGTAGTGTAGGGTAGTGTAGGGTAGGGTAGTGTAGTGTAGTGTAGTGAAAGTGTAGTGTAGTGCAGTGTAGTGTAAGGTAGAACGAAGTTCGCCGGGACAGCTAGTTAATGATAAAATGTTTTGATTACATGTTTGGCCATTTCCAAACAACTAGACTTTATACTGCGTCGTGCTTCTCACTTGTTGTTGATACTTTATCTTCCTTGAATTCTTTTAACTCCATATCAACATGTAAAGACACCACGAGTTCCTTTTCGGGTATGTAGGTGACGTTGCAGTAAATGCGTCCTTTTCTGAACGGGAAGGCTCTTGGTATGTACGCCGGGGGTATCATCATGTTGTCCAGAATGAAGCGACCCTGAAAACAATTTGTAATTTTTTTGGATTGACTATTATAAGACGAGTGTTGCCCTAGCGCGCTCCATAAAAAGTTTGGTTCTAACACTTTTAGGTACACTTTTTGACTTGATAACGTCTTATAAATTGATGACACGGGCTGCATGTACGAAAAAGTGTGACGTCATTGTCCCGTTATGCCAGTACGCTGAGCCAAACTTGCAAGCGAGAGTTGTACTTGTACTTGGTTAGGGCTTGAGGCTTGGGGGTTGGGGCCTGGGGCTTAGGACCTGTTAAGGTCAAGGTCAAGGTCAGTTAAGTTATGTTAAAAAGATTAAAAGTACTAGGCTTCCAGGATCTTACAAGAGGTATTCGGTCCATCCTTTGTGAGGAATTGCCAAAGAGTTAACTCACCCGACTATGGGCGGTATCTTACATCTCCTTAAACATGTAGCTGAAGAAGTTTTACTTCAGTCGTGTGGTCTAAAGCACACAAGTGTTCGGCTTGTGACACGTTATCACGTAAAATTATCGTCCGTAAACCGAATTTACAGACAACATCGTATTTTTTTATTTAATTTTTTTTTAAACGTCAATGATCTTACCATCTCCGATGTCGCAGCGGCACTCGACTCGCTTGAGAGGATCATAATATAGTTTACAATAATTGTATATAAAGCATTAGGGTTTTTTTAAATGTGTAATTTTTACGGAAATCTGACAAAGCACAGACACAGATATAAGTTTCTAGAAGGTGCTCACACAGTTTCAATAACGTGGATTGATAAATATTCAAAATAAATTGTACAGCCACATCATAATATCCGCTTACGTCCCCACGGAGGGGCTCGAGCCTACCCTAAATTAGGGAACATCGGGTCTTAGCCGACCACGCGGGCCTAGTGTGCCGACTCCCGGACAGGAGGTAACGGCCCCCTCCATTACGTCACCGACGCTCTTAGCTTGGGTAGCCTCACCCAAACAAAAAAGATCTAGGATGTTGTTGTGGAATACTCTCGAACACTTTGAAAAAAGTTTCTATAGGCGCAACTTTCATTCCTTATATCTCCAAAAGGACGCCCTTCACGTGTTAACGGGAACATTCTACGTGGATTGGGGATAAAGGGATACCACGCCATATAACTCGCACTCAATCGCACCGGGACTCGTTAATGAGTTTTAGTTACGAAGTAACTATTTAGTAATCTGTGGTTTTAGCGACATTAGGATCACAAGAATAAGTCCCAGACATTTTGATAATTATGTATAACTAGCTATTGCCCGCGGCTTCGCCCGCGTGGACATCTTTTTTTTATGACTGTCTTAGAGTTACGAAGTAACTATTTAGTAATCTGTGCTTAGAGGGTGCGCGGAGCGTGGACATGAATTTTCTCTAGATCCCTCGGGAACTATGTCATGATATGCTAATTAGTAAATTATGTAATTTCCCACCCCCTCAACCATCCCTGTGCAAAAAATCACAAAATTCATTGTTCCGTTGCGATATTAAAGAAGTTAACCAATATATTTTCAGTTCCCTCAGGAACTGCATCGGGCTATGCTATTTTCACGGAATAAAAAGTAGCCTATGTCCTTCCTCGTGACACAAGCTACCTGCATGCATTTCATTAAGATTGGTCATGACGTTCAAGCGTAAAAAGGTAACAAACAAACACATTTTCACATTTATAATATTAGTATGGATAACCTAAATGAAACACAATAAAAATCTCACCGGTGCCAAAGGGCAACTCTTAATGCCGGCTTTTCTTGCAGGTTCGCCAAAGAAATCGTTGTTTTTTATAAGGTCGCATAATCTCATGTGCATCTCAACGAAGCTTGGCTTGTAACGATTCGTCAGGAACTCGTAGAAGTAGAAATCCATCTGAAGCAATATTATAAAGTGTTACTTTATTGAAGTGAAACGGGAGTATTAGGTTTTTTTCTGTCACGAAAAAGCGTTACGGCCGCGTGGAGGGGGTAGACAGAGAAAGGCTGGTGGCAGCGGCGGCGGTTGAAGTAAAACTTCTGTATAGACGGGGGGGTATTAGGATTTTTTCTGTCACGAAAAAGCGTTACGGCCGCGTGGAGGGGGTAGACAGAGAAAGGCTTGCGGCGGCGGTGACGGTTGATGTAAAACTTTTATATAGACGAGGGGTATTAGGTTTTTTTCTGTCACATAAAAGGGTTACGGCCGCGTGGAGGGGGTAGACAGAGAAAGGCTGGCGGCGGCGGCGGCGGCGGTTGAAGTGAAACTTCTATATAGACGGGGGGTATTAGGATTTTTTCTGTCACGAAAAATCGTTACGGCCGCGTGGAGGGGGTATTAGGATTATATCTGTCACGAAAAATCGTTACGGCCGCGTGGAGGGGGTACACAGAGAAAGGCTGGCAGCGGCGGTGGCGGCGAAGAGAGGGCAACGGCTGTATTTGTAAATAGAGAGAATTTGAGATGGAAATATAAAGCAGGTACTTAGCGTGGGTTACCCTTCCCACTTGTCCGTTGAAGTTTCACTTCTACTATGTATCCCAGCACACATTTAGTTTTTTATATTAATGACTTTTGCCCGCGGTTCTTGAAGAAAATTGTTCATATACACAATAAAATACCCTGTTACAACATTATTTAAACATATAGTAGGGCTACATAATATCAAGCAGTAACATTATGATTACCTGTCTACTTTGTGACTATGGCGAGCTTAAAGATCCCCAGGAGACTCGAGTTTCCATACAAAAGTAGTACCGCTTTAATACAAAAACTACATCCCGGATTGAATTCAAATTATTTGTAAATATATTGAGTAGATATACATATCGATGTTTGTAATTAGTTTTCATCGTAGTAAATTGAAACGTAACTAAATAAAGGCTTAAAATAGTTCTATACTGAAAGATTAGTAACTGCTCATATTTTTTTCCGTTTTATATTAGTACATCGCAAAACTAACTACAGACATCGATCTTCAAGTATAATATAATCCGGCATGCAGTTTTTGTATTAAAAAGGAACTACGTTTGTATGGAAACTCGAGGCATGGAAGTTCTGCCGTACGAGCGAGCGCTTCACGGGTATTGTCGAGCGAGCACAAAGTATATAGTTACCTATCTACTGTATGTAGGTAGCGTGCGTCGATCTTCAAGTAATAATACAATCCGGCATGCAGTTTTTGTATTAAAGCGGAACTACGTTTGTATGGAAACTCGAGGCATGGAAGTTCTGCCGTACGAGCGAGCACTCCGCGGGTGTTGTCGAGCTAGCACAAAGTAGATAGGTATCTACTGTATGTAGGTAGCGAGCGTCGATCTTGAAGTTTATTACAATTCGCGACGAACACAAATGGTGGACGTTCGCGTGGGTTTTGCGCGGGTTACGCAATAAGACACTGCGCACTGTTCAATCAACTTAGATGCCGCGTATTTATAAGCTACTAGCTTTTTCCAACGGCTTCGCCCGCGTGGATATCGTTTTTGTAATTGTCTTTGAGGGTGAGGAGTGCAAGAGCTGCAAGCGGCTCTCGAGCGTGGACATAACTTTTTTTCAGATCCCTCAGGAACTATATCGGGCTATTCAGATTAGCAGTCTATGTTACTTCCCACCCCCTCAAACGATTCTATACAAAACATCAATTCAACCAACCCGTTGCTCCGTTGTTGCGACGACGACGTGCGCGACCGTGGAAATGAGTTTTCCCCAAATCCCTCGGGAACTATGCTAGATCTGTTTCCAGATGTGTTTATGAAGGTCACGTTGCACATGTCTGTAGGGGTTAATCTAATGCCCTATACGTGACCGCAGTTGATGCAAAGTGCATCACCAGGTGACCGCCTTCAATCCTTTGGATAGCTCGGTTAATTGCACACGATAAGAGAGAGAGGCAGTCAAAGGCAATATAGGCAGCTTGAAAAATTTCTGACTGGGATCCGCCACCATCACTACAACCTCCATCAACCCAGACTTGGCCCCCGTGTGTGGAGTATTTCCTAATTCATAATAATTTATTTGCCTTAAACATGGTATAAAAAGATCTTAAAATATGTATATAGAACTCATGTTTAGCTAGTATTTAAAATAGCATGCAAAATATTTTAATCTTAGTCACAAACATACAAAATAATGTCAATCTTCAACTAAAGTAATCTACAAATTTAAAAAGTCTTTAATATTATAACAGTCTGTATCATTAAGCCACCTATGTAATTTGATATTGAATTGTTTATTGTTTAGATCCTTAATTTCATGTGGTATTTTGTTATACATGCGAATACACATCGTCAGGCAACTTTTATCATATACAAATGACCTGGGAATTTCTTGAAACACTAGCTTTTCTGGGTCCCTGCGGGATCTGATACTTCCATCACATGCTCTTTTAAATAGTCCGCTATTTGTCCGTGCAAATATACAAATTTCATAAATGTAGAGCAAGGGTAGCGGCAAAACACCAAGTCTATTGAAGAGTGATCTACAAGATACGAAGGGTGGGATTCCATACATAGCGCGAATAAATTTTTTTTGAGCAATAAAGGCTCGATTCATGTCAGTACTATTTCCCCAAGCTATAAGACCATAACGTAAAACTGACTCTACGTATGCACGGTATGTTAATAAAGCCGTTTTCATGTTAGTGCAATTTTTGACCTGTTTGAGAGCATGTCCTAACCTTCCCGTGAGACCCGTGACCTTACCAACCCATAACGTTCCTACTACTAGGGCACCGGTCTCTCCCCAAACTGGGAAGGTTAGGCCATACTCCACACACGGGGGTCAAGTTCGGATTGGTGGAGGTTGTTGGGCTACTGGCGAACCCAACTGTCAGAAGCTGGCTATAAAGCATCTGATACGGCTTGCCGACTGCCATCTAGTGGTTGGGCTACTGGCGAACCCAACTGTCAGAAGATTTTCAAGCTGCCTATAAGGCATCTGACACGGCTTGCCGACTGCCATCTAGTGGTTGGGCGACTGGCGAACCCAACTGTCAGAAGATTTTCAAGCTGCCTGTAAGGCATCTGACACGGCTTGCCGACTGCCATCTAGTGGTTGGGCTACTGGCGAACCCAACTGTCAGAAGATTTTCAAGCTGCCTATAAGGCATCTGACACGGCTTGCCGACTGCCATCTAGTGGTTGGGCTACTGGCGAACCCAACTGTCAGAAGATTTTCAAGCTGCCTATAAGGCATCTGACACGGCTTAACGACTGCCATCTAGTGGTTGGGCTACAGGCGAACCCAACTGTCAGAAGATTTTTAAGCTGCCTATAAGGATTCTGACACGGCTTGACGACTGCTATCTAGTGATTGGGCTACTGGCGAACCCAACTGTCAGAAAATTTTCAAGCTGCCTATAAGGAATCTGACACGGCTTGCCGACTGCCATCTAGTGGTTGGGCTACTGGCGAACCCAACTGTCAGAAGATTTTCAAGCTGCCTATAAGGCATCTGACACGGCTTAACGACTGCCATCTAGTGGTTGGGCTACAGGCGAACCCAACTGTCAGAAGATTTTTAAGCTGCCTATAAGGATTCTGACACGGCTTGACGACTGCTATCTAGTGATTGGGCCACTGGCGAACCCAACTGTCAGAAGATTTTTAAGCTGCCTATAAGGAATCTGACACGGCTTGACGACTGCCATCTAGTGGTTGGGCTACTGGCGAACCCAACTGTCAGAAGATTTTTAAGCTGCCTATAAGGAATCTGACACGGCTTGACGACTGATATCTAGTGATTGGGCTACTGGCGAACCCAACTGTCAGAAGATTTTCAAGCTGCCTATAAGGCATCTGACACGGCTTAACGACTGCCATCTAGTGGTTGGGCTACAGGCGAACCCAACTGTCAGAAGATTTTTAAGCTGCCTATAAGGAATCTGACACGGCTTGATGACTGCTATCTAGTGATTGGGCTACTGGCGAACCCAACTGTCAGAAGATTTTCAAGCTGCCTATAAGGAATCTGACACGGCTTGACGACTGTCATCTAGTGGTTGGGCTACTGGCAAACCCAACTGTCAGAAGATTTCAAGCTGCCTATAAGGCATCTGACACGGCTTGACGACTGCTATCTAGTGGTTGGGCTACTGGCGAACCCAACTGTCAGAGGATTTTCAAGCTGCCTATAAGGAATCTGACACCGCTTGACGACTGCCATCTAGTGGTTGGGCTACTGGTGAACCCAACTGTCAGAAGATTTTCAAGTTGCCTATAAGGCATTTGACAAGGCTTGACGACTGCCATCCAGTGATAGCAGTGGGGACATTATTGGATTTTTAACCAATTTAATACATTTTGAACTCAAGTCGACCAGAGGAAAGACAATCGGTTTAGGTAGGGGTTCACTGATAGGGCTGACGGGTTGGAACTACGGTGTAGATTTGGTTGCTCCATAAACATGGCCTATTCTGTGTCTTATGTGTCCTAACACCTGCTCTCGGGAGGGGCAAGAGAGATATGACTTGCCATCGAGACAACAGAACACGAAGAGGATCAGTTTACTATAATCGTTCCATAGTTGAGCTTGCGTGTTACAACCTCGGCTGCATCAGAACTTACCATCAGGTGAGGTGCAGCCAAACGCACTCAAATTTTTAATAAAAAAAAATGTTTAACTGCGGTCGTAGGTAAAAATAAACCGGCCAAGTGCGAGTCAGAACCGCACACATAGGGTTCCGTACCATCATACAGGATGGCGCTAGTTTCTTCACGTTTCAAATCATCTGTGAAAATGTCAACTGTCTTGCTATCACGGTTCATGAAATACAGCCCGGTGACAGACGGACGGGCAGCGAAGCCTTAGTGATAGGGTCCCGTTTTTACCCTTTGTGTTCGGAACCCTAACAACCGGCCAAGTGCGAGTAAAACCCGCGCACGAAGGGTTCCGTACCAAAAACAAATTTTCATCAACAGCGCCATTTGGGTAAAGGGAACTAATTTTAATATAACATCTGTTATTACTTTAGATTATTGTTTTCACTTCTTAAAATTTGTGTACTAATTTGTTTCTTTGCTGGAAGATTAAATCCTTTCCGTTATTATAAGGGTTGGCTTGAAGAGATCCCTGCTTTCCGCCTTTGAGCATGCTTCTTCTATTCTGTATCTTTAATCATATATTTTGTTGTTCACTAACAAACAAATAAACTAATTGCTACTCTCGTATCACTGCGTAAATTAAGTATGTAGAAGATACTACAAGATCCCGCTAGGTGTCGCTAGTTTCTACACAATCGGACATTGGAAATATCATTTTTTCTGTAAGAACGGAAGGACTTTATATTTTCTCATAGATTTTCCTGTAATATATGCATTTAACCTCATATACTGTGATTTTTTCAAGTATAAGATGATTTTCAAATCTCATATGCTGTGATTTATTTTAAATATAAGATAAATTTTGCCTATTTACATAAATTACTTCAAAACTATTTATTTTAAAATTATAAAAAAAACACATTTGAGATTCTCACAACAAGCCCTTTCATTTGATATATCACACGATATAGTTAGGGTCACAGACTTACATATACGTACCAAATTTCAACTCAATCTGTCCAGTAGTTTCTGAGCAAATCGGCTGTGACAGACGGACGGACAGAGAGACACAAGAGTGATCCTATTATCCTATAATAAGGGTTCCGTTTGTCCTTTTGAGGTACGGAACCCTAAAAAATTAAAGACAAATTATTTTTTTATGGAAAAATTTACTATGTAAAAAAACAAATTTTAATATTGTCTTCTTTAATTACTGGTTATTTTCATTATGACATTTTTAATGATGAAAAACGTGACAGGTTTAAACCCCAAAAAACAGCCACAGTGTTAATTTATGTTGGCAGTTATGAATATCATCATCATCATTATATCAGCCGAAGGACGTCCACAGCTGGACAAAGGTCGCCCCCAAGGATTTCTACGACGACCGGTTCTGCGCTAACCGCATCCAGCGGCTTCATGCGACCTTCACCAGGTCATCATGAACATAAATTTAGTTAATTAATTCTTATAACTTTTCTTTTTGCAGTTTATAATCGAAGTATGTCGATGGTTTTTCCGAAGGCCAAATGGCAAAAAACAGAACCGTTACAATTTCGTCATGTCCGTTTGTCTATCTGTCCGGCTGTATGTCACTGTCAATTTTATCTGCCACTGTGCCTTGTAAAAAATTTAACATTGCTTATTGTAGATAACCTTTAAGCGAGATGAACGCCACTAGGCGTTTAAACCGGCCAACAACGCTCAAGAGAAACTGAGTTAGAGAGGCATTTGTAAAAAAAACAGTGACGTAATGTACGACGTAATAAGTATTGTCCATAGTTTTCTTATTTTTAGGGTTCCGTACAACAAAAAAACGGAACCCTTATAAAATCACACGTGCGTCTGTCTGCCTGTCCTTCCGTCTGTCACAGCCAATTTGCTCCGAATCTACTGGACCAAATCGGGTAAAATTTGGTAGGATAGTGTAATCCTATGACCCAAACACAGATGTGCAAAGTGAATAAATAAATATATTTTTTTAAATAAGGGTAATTTTCGGGGCAAAAATTAGGAAAATAAAAAAAAGTTTTGCAAACCTTCCTGTGTCGTATCAAATGAAAGGGCTCATTATAAGGATCTCAAATATATAAATTTTGAAAAAAATACGAAATTGCTTGTAGATTACAGGAAAACCCATAAAAATTATATCAATTGAAAATAAAGTGGTAAACTCAATAATATAATAGGTTCACTTACGGAAAATAGTTCACTAAACTTCACTTGATAGCGCTAGTAGTATTTTTCTGTTGCTCGCGTTTGTGTCTTTTGTTTGTCATGTGAATAGGTATCATTGTCATAGTTGTGTGGAGAGGTGTTTACTTGTTTCTTCTGTTCTTTTACGATTGTGTTGAGAAAACGCATTATAACAATCATCTCGGTGTATTTGTTTGATTTCTAAACTTCCACTAAGCGTGTACTCTCTACAATAAGTTTACTTATACAGTTATGATCTCTGTCAAACTATAACATATCTCTGTCAAAGTATATACACTCGAGAGTGATGAATCCGGGTCACTTAAAGAATCCTAAAAATCTCGGAAACTAAGAAGGCTTCAAGAAATAAATTGTGTTTAATAGACACTTATTTAATAGACAAATTTTATTACTTTCATTTAAGGGGTATTACTTAAATGAAAGTAATAAAATTTAGAGTCACTACATTTTATTTACAAAAAATTACATAAATAAAAAAAACTGCTGATCTCGCCTTAAAACAAAAATAGGAAACATGACATTTTTTGAACAACATTACGATTTACTTGAATTTTAATACTTCGTATTGCCTCCTCGTGCTTCCATCACTGTGTTTACGCTGTTTGGCATGCTGTACACCAAGTTCCTTTTACGATTTTGGAGAATATTCTCCCATTCCTCTGTGAGAGCAATTTTGAGCTCACGAAGCGTGATTGGGGGAGGGCTTCTTTGTTTTACGCATCTCCCTAGCTCGTCCCAAACATGCTCGATCGGGTTGATATCCGGGCTGCGTGCTGGCCACTCCATACGAGTAATGTTCATCTCTTGAAGGTAGTCATTCACAATCCAACCCGTATGAGGCCGGGCATTGTCATCCATAAAAATAGCATCCTCACCCAAATTGACCATAAATGGACCAACGTGTTCATTGAAGATTTCTTCCACATATCTTTCGCTAGTTAAAGGGCCGCTTTCTATGAACACCAGTTCTGTGCGACTCTCAGAAGAAATTCCGGCCCACACATGTACAGACCCACCACCGTAGGCTACTTTTTCTTCGATGCATGCTTGCTTGAATCTTTCCCCTGGTCTTCTATACACTCTGTGTCTTTCATCGTGCTTGTAGAGCATAAATTTTGATTCGTCGGAGAACATAACTTTTGACCAATCTCCAATACTCCAATTTAAGTGGTTCTGGGCATATCTTAGTCTTGAAATACGATGCCCACGCTCCAGTTTAGGGCCGTTTGCAGGTCTAAGTGGTTTCAAGTTAGCTTCAGCAAGTCGTCGCCTTACTGTCCATGCGCTTGGGTTACTTCCTCCGAGGCGTCGAAACTGATTTGTAAGTTCAGTTCCTGTGAGAAAGCGATTACGAAGCATTGTGTTCACCAAGTATCGATCTTCCTGTTCTGCCTGTTCCTGGTCTGCGTAGGTTAGAGCCAGTTTCCTCGTAAAGTTGGAGAACTCTTTGTACTGTTGAGAGCGACACACAGACAGTCGTGGCTGTATCGCGCTGACCCCGGCCGTTTTCCAGCATTGTGAGTATTCTGGTGCATTCTTCAGGTGTAAGCGACATGATTACAGCTTGAATAATAAATATTGAACACTATCAACATGGTTTATGTACCCACTTAAATGACAGATTAGAAACAAAAAAGCAAAAACAAATGTAGTAATTTCGTAGTTCCATCTTCGAAAGTCTCCGTTTCTCAAATTTGATTTTTTTATGACATAACTTTACAATAACTAAGAAGTTTTCATGACTTCATTTAAGGAGTATTAAATTGTCTATTAAACACAATTTATTTTATTAAGCTAGCCTTCTTAGTTTCCGAGATTTTTAGGATTCTTTAAGTGACCCGGATTCATCGCTCTCGTGTGTATATTAGTACTAACATACAGTATGGACACTCCCTGCCGCTCGCTAGATTGCGACCTCACCCCCTCGTCACCCACATTGATATAGATTGGTTACAGTTTGGTTATCGAACGTATAGGATTTCGCCGCCATTTTGTTTGCTTCGTCATTCGTTTTATGAAATGTCATTTCTGGCCCGTTGTATGAATTGTGCAGGGTGTGATACAGTGGACGGACTGATAAATCAATATTTATAGTTTATTTGAGTAGTTCCATAGATTTTTTTCCAAAATAAAGGTTTCAAACATTTTATTGATTAATTTTTAAACTCTGCAAACACGTACCATAAAGCTGTTGTTAGCAATCACAGTAGTATTCAGATCTAGACCGAAGTAGTGTATGGGACTTTTTCTAGAGCCACGGCGGGACCACAAAGACAAGTTGTTGATGTATTTATGGTTGACATACTCTACAGCTGGACGTTCCAAGCTGAAAAAATTTTTCACCTGAAAAAAAAACATCTGGGTTTAAAAAAAAAACAGCCACTCTGTGCATACCGTGTCTCGGAGCATTCAACATCTGGTGTGTCGAACATACACACATAAATAATTAAAATTCATCATTACAGCTCATATACGTCCCCACCAAGGGGCTCGAGCCTACCCTGAATCAGGGCGATTAGGCCTTAGTCGACCACGCGGGCCCAGTGCATGTTGGTCGACTTCACACACAACCTTCGAGTTTCTTCGCAGGCGTGTGCAGGTTTCCTCACGATGTTTTCAAGACCGTTAAAGCAATCAGTAAGTATGTACATAAGTTTTTGTAAAACTCATTGGTACATTGGCCGTCCAGATTTGAACCCGGTACCTCTGGTTAGATGGACCGAGTCGTTACCGGTTGAGTCACCGACGCTTTTTATTATTATTATAAATAATTAAAATTACACTTAATTAATAGTTCGTAGAACAGATGGCCGTTGGGGTAGTAAATTGCTCCAATGGCGACCGCGCAACGTAGCGCAGACAGGTCTCCTTCTCGGTGGACCCATGACCTGGTGAACGTCGCGGGCAGCTCAGAACCGGTCTTCGTGGAAATCCTTGGGGGAGGCTTTTGTCAAGCAGTGGACGTCCTCGGCTGATATGATGACATTGACACTTAATCAGTAGCAAGCAACGAATGTAGGTTGCCTATAATATTAGGTCGGGGAAAAAGTTTCTTCCTTTTTTTTTATGGAAATTAAAATAGGGCAACAAGAGCGAGCTGCAATAAAATTTTGTTTGCCAAATGTAAAAAAGGTCAATAATAGTGTAATATTAGACAGGAATAACTTAGAATTTGTAAATACTACGGTGTTCCTTGGTATAACTTTGGATGTTTCACTTCAATGGGGACCACACATTGAAACTTTAGCGGGAAGGCTTAGTTCAGCTGCTTATGCCGTTGAGAAAATAAGACAGTTAACGGATGTGGGTACTGCGAGACTAGTGTATTTTAGTTACTTCCATAGTATAATGTCTTATGGCATCTTACTGTGGGGGCCGATATACCTAAACTATTTTCATCTTGCAGAAAAGAGCTATCCGCGCAATCTATCAGATGCGATCTAGTGAGTTGTTAAAGAATAAGTTCAAAGAAATCATTATTTTAAGGGTTGCTAGTCAATTTATAAATAAAAACATCATGTACGTTCATAAGAATTTGTATTTATTTCCTAAAAACAGTGACAGACATAATTTGAATTTAAGAAATGTAAAAAAAATAGATATAGCCTTTTCGACACTGAGTAAGATTAAAAAGTTATTTGTCGGGCAGTGTATAATATTCTACAATAAAATTCCATTTTTTCTACACCCTGTATATGAAAAACGTATAAATAATCCGGGTTTGTTTGGGACACATTAATTGATTATTTAGACTTTATTGATTGATTGTTTCTACATTAGCCGAATTTTTTTTTTGAAGAACAAACTGCCCTGTACGTACAAGGCGTGCAACGTACAAAGTTTTCTCAAAATCGTTAAAGAGCCATTTTTGATAAAATATTACAAAATACTCCTAGATTTGTATGGGAGGTACCTTACTAATTTTTTTTTCTTGAATAAAGAACTACCTTGTATAATTAGACAAGCCTTATAAAATTATAGAAACGTGCAAAAATTCAGCAAAATCGTTAGAGCCAATTTTGAGTAAAAAAATGTGTGTTTATGGGTTCCGTGCTCGCAGGCAACGGGATCCAATTACGAAGCCTATGCTGTCCGTTTGTCCATCGGACCGTTAATCTAATGGGATATACGAGAAGAAATTCATAACTACTTTTTGTGTAAGGTAAAAATTATAAAATAGGGGATCGGACTACTAGTCATTTTACTTACTTTTTATGATCTGTCAAAAACGAAATGTTGTTGTAAAAATGTTCGAAACACCCACAAGTGACATCATAGATTTTTTAGCGTCATTGACGAACTTATTTTGTTAATTTGATCAATTAAAAATTGAAGACGTGATGGAAAAACAACACAAGTAAGGTTTTTTGAAACTTCAAGAGGAGAGCGATTTAGTAAATCGTATTTCAAATTTTATTTTTGATGCCGTCCGATCCCCTGTTCAAGGGTATTACTCAACAGCCCAAGAAGGATAGTAATGCTTTTTCGGTGTATGAATTTATTGTATGTATTATGACCGTCCACCTATTTCTCAGAAACTAAAAACCGAAAAAAAAATATTCTTTTTTTATTAGAATATTATCTTTCAACCTAGGGAACGTTACAAATTTCATCAAAATTGGTTAAGTCATTTTCAAGGTTTGGACGGTTAAGTGTGTACCAATCACTGGATAAACACTTCATCGGTTTAACGTTGCAATTCTGTGATAGAAGTCAGTTGTTCCTAACATTTTTAGTGTTTTCATATTAGATTGATAAACAAGGGAAGTAAGTGAGCTATTACACAACAAGATCCAATTTAGCGCCCCTGCGAGCGAAGCGATAGCGAGGGCGAATATAGTTCAAGGGTATAATAGATACTTACAACCGACGAGGTAAGCATTCTACTTTACATAATTCATGCTAGGTACCTAACTTATAACATTTATATCATCATTACAGCTCATATACGTCCCCACTGAGGGGCTCGAGCCTACCCTGAATCAGGGCGAAACATTTATATAAGTATGACAAAATGTATTTTTTATTAGAAAGAAATAATACTAATTACTAAAATGAATACAAAAATTGCTACTACTATTAAAATGCCGTGATACTGGTTGACCAGCACTGCACTGCACTGTTTGAACTAAGATTTGAGACAGTGCCACGCTACCTTCGTGACGTGTAGCCTCGTCCAATTTGGAAGGCCCTGGGTCACTAATTATAATATAAACCCTAGGTGGAGTCGCAAGTGAACAAGCATCAAATGAAATTAAATGCCGCCATTTCCATTGTTTTTTTTTCGGTATTTTCTTATCATTTAGTAAGAAAAAGATTGTATCATCATCATCATCATTACAGCTCATATACGTCCCCACCGAGGGGCTCGAGCCTACCCTGAATCAGGGCGATTAGGCCTTATTCGACCACGCGGGCCCAGTGCGGGTTGGTCGACTTCACACACAACCTTCGAGTTTCTTCGCAGGCGTGTGCAGGTTTCCTCACGATGTTTTCCTTCACCGTTAAAGCAATCGGTAAGTATGTACGTAAGTTTTTTGAAAAACTCATTGGTACATTGGCTGTCCAGATTTGAACCCGGTACCTCTGGTTAGATGGACCGAGTCGTTACCGGTTGAGCCACCAAGGAGTTTTGCAAAGCTTGAACTGTAAAGCTCACTTTACAATTCAGTGAGACGTAATATGATTTGAAAATGGAAATTTTTAGGAACAATGCATTGTGTTGCAAATGCCATCTAATACAGCCTCTTTGCACAGCAGTAAATCCTACTAACTGAGCCTGCATGATGTTAATTATTTTTCAATACAGTTGCTCTAAAAGTGGTATTTTATATGCCAGTCAAGTGTGCGCAAAATTTATTTTACCGCACACGTGCTTTTACTTTACTATTTTTAAAAAAAATTCTAGCTTGGATGAACAAGACATTTCTAGCAAATAAAAAAAATAATAACCAAAGATACAGAATTTTGAAGACTTTTGAAAGGAGAATTTTAAAAGAGATTGGTTGTAACTCCGTGAGGTTAGTACTTAACGCTAGCTTATTAAATTCACTTTGGGTTATATCTTTGTGAAGAAAGGAGAATAAATATGAAAAAAGCGCATAGGTTGCAGGAAGGAATAGGTCATCCTTTCCAATGAGGTTTTAATGCTATATAATATTTAAAAAAAAATTGTGCCTAGCTAAATTAAATATGGCGCAATTTTCGTAAACTGAATTGTGTCGTTTTGAATACATACAAAATTATGAATATACGTGTAATAAAAAATATACTTATATGTATGTATAAGAAAAAAGAAAGTGAGATTACATTTAATATGAGCCACAAGTCGCGTAAAATTAACTTGCCGAAATCTTGATAGGTATGTATAGTACCCATGTATATTATTTTTCTGTCACGGTCGTGGTTTATTTTAACAGTTGTCTCACAAATGTATTGAAATATGTTGTACGATACATGAGTGTAAAATAAAATAAACTCGTGACGATGGTAAACCCTTGCCTGCGGCTCGGGCTCACAAACGTCACTCGTTTGTTATTGACCTTTTACTACCCTTGTATCATAAATAACTATTATGAATGACATGAATTTTTATACACAGCGAGAACGGCAAGTTCTTTCGTAATAGTTAGTATTTTTATTTACCAGTGAATATTTAGAATTAAGACTGCAGGTAAGTACTTTGTTGTACGTATATATTTTAACTATTGGTTATAAATTATTACTTTGACACAATTTTTCTAATATTATAAAATTAAATTATTTTGACATTATTTTTCTTATATTATTAGAAATTTGAAATGGACTATTATTTAATTTTAAATTTTTCTTAATATTATTATTAAATAACAATTATTAGTATTTTTGTAGATTTTGACATTGTATGATTATCCCTACTAATATTATAAATGCGAAAGTAACTCTGTCTGTCTGTTACGCTTTCCCGCAAAAACTACTGAACGGATTTGGCTGAAATTTGGTAGGTAGACAAATTAGGACCTGGATTAAGACATAGGCTACTTTTTACCACGCTCGCGAGCCGCTTGCGGCTCGCCCACTGCGCACCCTCGAAAAGTCATAGAAACGTGGTCCACGCGGGTGAAGCCGCGGGAAACAGCTAGTTACTAAATAAATGTGAATATGAATATGACCGGTCTCGCTCTATTGTTATACAGGGTCTAACAAAAGTGGTGTAGGACCCGTTTTCTGGGGGTTCTAATTATCATACTGAACAACTTTCCCCAAGGAAACCATAGAATATTCTCAAAAAAACATTTGAACCCTCCATACAAAAATGCACAGAACAGTGTCGATCATCTGATCGATTTGTATGAAGAGTTTTTTTTTTGCGATTATAGCAAAGTTATAGAATAAAAGTTGTTCAGTATAATGAGTAGAAGCCCCAGTTAACGGGACCTACAACGATTTTGTTACACCCTTTGTATTATTATTGTGCTGCCGTTCTATGAGGACTGCTACACTCTCTGTTTTTTGGTGTGTAAAGGCACACCCCGGACACTGCATACGACGGTCGTGAAGATACATTTCTAAAAAACAAATGACGTAGCAAACAAAATCACTGCGAAATCCTATACGTTCGAGAACCAAACTATAACCAATCTGTATCAATCCTGGTGACGAGGGGGTAAGGTCGCAATCTAGAGAGCGGCAGGGAGTGTCCATACTATATGTTAGTACAAATATAAGGTCATATATAAGGTCTAACGAAATTAGCTGAAACTATTTTAAATGGTGCTTCTACCCATGAAACTGAACAACTTTCCCCATGGAACCCATAGTCAAATCGTAAAAAAATGTGTCTCTCCCATACTAACTCGAACAGCTGATCAGCCAACTTAGTATGGGAAGTACAAAATTTTTTTGACTATGGGTTTCATGGGGAAAGTTGTTTAGTTTCATGGGTACAAGCACCAGTTAAAATAGTTTCACCTATATTTGTTACACCTTATATATACTTTGCTGAAGATTAACAGATAAACTTGTTGCCTTTTGCTTGCATTTTTTTTAAAAACAAACTGAGTGTGAAATAATGTAAAACCATAGCGATACTTGTGGAGTGTCAATTCAAAAGGGGACATTTACATTTATGTCAATTTTTGAGTTAGCGACGGAAATCAGTTTTTTGCCCCAATATCTTAAAGTGGACTTCATGATTACCCATCAAAAGGGGGTATTTTCTATGCAAAATCGGCTTTGAATGACCAGTTTCCATCGAAACGGGAGATTTTTAGTAAAATTAATATACATCGTCTGGACTCTGGAGTCTCAATTATAAAACTATATAACTTATTATTATTCTTATCTAAGTCTTGCCGCCAAACATCAGTGTTAACAACATTGATGTGTTCCGGCTTGAAGATGAGATATCCAGTTCTCCATTGCGTTGGGGAATCTTGGTAAGCCCGCTTCTATCTTCGGCATCATCGTCACTTACCATCAGGTGAGATGACGCCAAGGGCTTACCAATTGTGAATACAAAAAAAAATACAAATGGCCGCACATTAGTGTAGGTACCTGTTCTTTTGACGCCCAAACAATAAACATTGTTGCAGAAACCAGCAATATTCTTCGCCACATTTTGTCGCTAAATTCTATTTTAGCTCGTTCATAAACAGAGAACGCGCTCGTTAAAGTACATTTTTGCAATCAAATAATTCTGACAATGTATGAATGAGTCGCGTAACTATATAAGGTGAACGGATGTTGGAACTTCAATTACATCAATGATTGAAATATAAATGAACTGCAAAAGCTACCTTCAATTGAAGTCAGGGTTCCGTTCACGGCTTCTGATAAAATAATAACATTAAGATATATTTTTTTATAAGAAATTTGAGTGCGTTTGACTGCAAATCAACTGATGGATTTTTTTATTTTTTTTATAACCCGACTGCATAAAAATGTAACCCCTGTTTTTTTTGGCTAGTCTGGTAAAAATTTATCCTATGTCACTCACGGGATAACGGCGAATCTAACTACACCTCGCATTCCAGAATCCATCAAGCCGTTTAGGCTAGAAGGCGTGTCGAAGACATACATACCTACACTCGAAAAACATAACCCACCTTCTGGTGCATTCGGGTAAAAACAACTAAAAGTATAAAAGGTATACATACGAATACTTAATACATTCTCACAAGAGAAAACTTTTTATATTCTAAAATTTGAGTGCGTTTGACTGCATCAGCTCAGCTGATGGAAAGTAATGATGCAGTCGAGGATGGTACACGCAAACATAAATAATGCCTATTCACTTTCCCCTAAAGGCCCCAATATTATAAATGTGAAAATGTGTTTGTTCGTTTGTTTATTTGTTTGTTTGTTACCTTTTCAAGCTTCAACACCTTGACCAATCTTGATGAAATTTGGCATGCTGGTAGACTGTGTCAATGGGAAAATAGCATAGTCCGATGTAGTTCCTGAGGGAACTGAAAAAATACTCTTTTTTGCTTAATTACTTTAACATCGAAACGGAACAATGGATCGTTGTGATTTTTTGCATTCATTCCCCACCACTCAACTAAGCCATACTACTGCACAGAAATGTTTCAGGAGGACAAACACAAAATGACATAATTATCTGATTATTATATCCTGACATAAGTTCCCGAGGGATCTGGGGAAAACTCCTGTCTGCATCCACGTCTGCATCGCAACGAAGCAATGAACTGATTTTTTTTATAGAAATGGTTAAACGGTAAAAGTGACATAAACTGTTAATCAGAATAGCCCGATATAGTTCCTGAGGCATCTGGAGGACACTCATGTCTACACTCGGCTCGTGCACTACTTACCCTCAAAGGCAGTTATAAAAACGATTTCCACGCGGGCGAAGCCGTGGGCAAAACCTAGTTTAAACTAAACAAGCTACAACTGTTTACTAAAGTGTCTTCCTATCACTAAGACGCTCCAAATGAACAATATAATATAATAATAATATAAAATAAAGTAGTAATTTACAATAGCATCTTAAACTATAGGTTTTAGAGATACACTTGTTTTCTCAAGTAATTCACGATAATATATTAAGTATATGGTAATATGGTACGCAGGTAAAAAAATCAATTGATACATCTAATGCCTACACTAGGAAAACCTGTGTCATAGACAATCAGCAAACCTTTTTGTGTCGCCTTAAGTACAATGCAGACGTTATCGTGAGTGACAATGTACATTTTAAATGGTCTTATTTCAATGGATAGCGTAGCTTAGTAAGGTTTGTAACTGGGTTCTGCATTATTTAGTAATCTGTGGTTCTGCTGTGTGATATACGTGTTTGTTCGAGTGTAAATAAGTATAGGCATGTAAAAATACGTGATGGTATGTTATTTTATTTTTGTATTGTTTTAAATGATAGTTTGCCTATAATACTTGATTCAATAATAATACCATAAGGAATAGTCAGTTGATAATGAACATACTAATCCATTATCTAATAAATAAGTAAGTGGATAAATATGTAGTTGCTGTATTCAATACAATGTTGTAGTTAGAAGGAATTAGGAGGCTTTCTGTTTCATCGTTGCTAAATCTTTGCAGCCAGTTAAACAAGAAGTCCTTACATTGGTATCTGTTCAGCGTGTATAAATCGGGGTTCGATTTGTTAACCAAGTTTTACAAATAAGGTCCTAAAACTAATTTGAAGTTTTGAGCAAAAAAGGTGCAAACACAAGACAGCATGAATATCCTATCTTTTCTTCTTCGGCTCGAAGTCAAATGATTAATTGGTTTAATTTCTACAACATGTAGAAATTTAACCAAGTACATGCCGGATCAAATCCAAACCAAGTAACATCAGACCGGATCAAATCTAATCTAAGAACATACCGAATGAAATCAAAACCAAGAACATGCCGAACAAATCCAAATAAGATTATGCCGGATCAAATCGGTTTAAGTACATGCCGGATCAAATCTAAACTAAGATCATGCCGGATAAAATCTAAACCAAGATCATGCCGGATCAATTCTAAACTAAGATCATGCCGGATCAAGTCTAAACTAAGTACATGTCATAAAGCCAAACTAAGATCATGCCGGATCAAATCGAAACTAAGTACATGCCGGGTCAAATCCAAACTAAGATCATGCCGTATCAAATCTACTAAGTACTCGTACATGCCGGATCAAATCCAAACTTAGATCATGCCGGATCAAAACGAAACTAAGTACATACCGGATCAAATCCAAACTAAGATCATGCCGTATCAAATCTACTAAGTACTCGTACATGCCGGATCAAATCCAAACTAAGATCATGCCGGATCAAATCGAAACTAAGTACATGCCGGATCAAATCCAAACTAAGGTCATGCCGTATCAAATCTACTAAGTACTCGTACATGCCAGATCAAATCCAAACTAAGATCATGCCGGATCAAATCGAAACTAAGTACATGCCGGATCAAATCCAAACTAAGATCATGCCGTATCAAATCTACTAAGTACTCGTACATGCCGGATCAAATCCAAACTAAGCCGGACCAGTGTTGATGTAGTTTTTTTGTTTGAAAGTTGACGTGATCGAGGTGGTTCTAAGCTATAATTTATGAAGGTCTGTTTAGGCGTTTGAGGATCATTACCTTATATATAGGTGATGAAGGGATGTGGGCAACGTATAAGTTCAATGTCTGATCAATCAAGGTCTGATCGATTCAAAATTTGATGATCCTGTTACTGTAATAATATTGCGAAACCATGGTAACCTTGTCCTGATGTCGGTCCACACCAACAGAGGTAGCGTAATGGGGCTCATTGGAAAAGTCTCAATTAATAGGTGTTAGATAAAACATGGTTACCTTGACCTAATGCTTCAGCATCTCCTGGAATCTGCAGAATACCTAACTCTTTGCCAACTTACTGCAGGGGTATCGAGTTTGGGCTCATTAAAATAGTCTCAATGGATAGGTCTGAGATAGAAAATGGAAACTTTGACCTGATGCTGCAGCATTTTCTGGAATTTGCAGGATACCCAACTCCTCACCAACATACAGCAGATGAATCGTGTTTGGGCTATTGGAATAGTCTCAATGAATAAGTTTTAGATAGAACATGGTAACGTTGACCTGATGCTGCAGCATCTCCTGGTATCTGCAGGATACCCATCTCCTTACCAACTTATAGCAGAGGTATTATGTTTGAGCTCATGGGAATAGTCTCAATGAATAGTTGTTAGACAGAACATGGAAACTTTGACCTGATGCTGCAGAATCTCCTGGAATTTGCAGGACACCCAATTCCTCGCCAACTGACAGCAGAATTATTGTGTTAGGGCTCATTGGAATAGTCTCAATGAATAGCTTTTAGATAGAACATAGTAACTTTGACCTGATGCCGCAGCATCTTCTAGAATTTGCTGGATACCCAACTTTTCAGCAACTTACAGTAGATGAATCGTGTTGGGTCTCATTGGAATAGTCTCAATGAAGAGGCTTTAGTTAGAACATGGTAATTGGTAACCATAATCTGATGCTGCATCATCTCTTGGTATCTGCAGGATACCCAACTTCTTACCAGCTAACAGTAAAGGTATCGTGTGTGGAATATGTAAAGTTAAAGAAGAATGAAATAAAACTTAAATAAAAAAAAAAAACCTCGACAAAATAAACCGCTTTTTTTTATTCACAATTAAACGTAGAAAATAATGTCTTGGCCCTTTAAGTTTAATATAAGTATATCTTATATTTTTATCTAAGAGTCGTCGCGTAGGGGGACCGCTAAGTGAATAAAATAAAAACAGAATACAACTGTTTTACTTCACTACAACTATTTATTACTATTTTCACACCTTAGCGGTCCCCCTACGCGACGACTCTAAGATCAAAAATATACCTATCTACTTCCAAGACATATTATTTTCGTTGCCGACTCGTAGTCACACCAGATTATCACACCAGTGTGACAAACAGGAATTTTTTGTCTCGTTTGTCACACTACTTATTTTACCACACCATGTTTACCATAACTGCTAGTGCAGTTACTTTTGAGCGGTTTATTTTGTCGGGGATTTTTTTAATTTTTTATTTATTTTTTATTTTATTTATATATTTATGGTACACACACAGTTGAGTTAAACAGTTGCTTACAAACTAAATGTACAAATGGCATGAATAACTCTGTAAGAGTTTTCTTCCTACATACCATAGGCGATGAGAAATGAGATGTGAGGGTTGAATGGCGTGTACATAGATAATTACACAATATATAACAGAGATAATGTATACCTAATATAAATATAATATGGAATACATAATATATACCTTTATACTTATAAATAATACATAAACCTACGTAATTAGGAAAGATTATTAGTAATTTTATGTTACACAAATAAATATAATATAACTAAACAGAAAGGTAATGTTCTTTTACTCTTCTTTTGAAAACATTCAGTGATGGGCTATCACAGACGTAATGTGGGAGGGAGTTCCACAGTCTCACTGCATGTACAGTGAAGGAGCTGCCGTAGCAAGAGGTCGAGTGGGTCGGAACTTTTAGAAGAAGGGATTTCGCTCTACGGCATGGCTGATCTCTGGGCAGCAAAAACTCAAAACGCTCACGCATATAGGGAGGGGAAGAGGAGTTAAAAATACAATTATAGAGGGTGGACAGGATATGAACATCCCTTCGACGGCGAATTGGAAGCCATTTCAGCTTAGATCTGTATGCAGATACGTGATCGAACTTGCGCAATCCGCAGATAAAGCGAATGCATAAGTTCTGAAGACGCTCCAATTTGTTGACTAATACCTCAGTTGCGTCGAGGAAACACACGTCGGCGTAGTCAAAAATAGGCAGAAGTAACGATTGAGCGAACAAAATTTTTGTTTCTAATGGTAGAAATTTTTGTAGGCGTTTGAGGGATCGGTACGAGTAATGGATTTTCCTACTGACCTCACTTACATGGCTACTCCAAGAAAGATTACTGTCAAAGATGACGCCCAGATTCTTTGCAGTATCTGTGAATGGAATACAAACCCCATTGTATATCACAGGCTGAAGTGAAGTAGGATCTACCAGCTTTCTCATATATGCGCCACCTATTAGAAGAGTCTGTGACTTAGATGGGTTTACTAAAAGACCAAACGACTGAGCCCAGTTATTAATTTTGTCAAGATCGGCGTTAATTAGATTAATAGCTTCATTTATCTCGCTGATAGTAAAGTGACGATACAACTGCAGATCGTCAGCGTAAAGATGGTAACTGGATGAGATGATACTTGTTAAAGAGTTAATAAAAACAGAGAAAAGTAGTGGAGAAAGCACACCGCCTTGAGGAACTCCCACCGTTAGGTCACACCAATTAGACAATGAGTCGCTAGAAAGAACGCACTGGGTTCGACCCTTTAAATACGAACTAAACCAGGTGATGGCCTCAGGGGAAACATTAAGTGAAGAGAGGAATTTAAGGAGAATATCGGGATCCACAGAATTGAAAGCGCTGCTAAAGTCAAGCAATACCAAAGCCGTTAATTGTTTATTGTCTTTGGCAAAACGTATATCTTCAGAAA
Organism: Coleophora flavipennella; assembly: GCA_947284805.1. NCBI lineage: Eukaryota > Metazoa > Arthropoda > Insecta > Lepidoptera > Coleophoridae > Coleophora > Coleophora flavipennella. The sequence continues at coordinate 8,753,083 of OX369293.1, read as the reverse complement.
CTTTGAGAAGTGCAGAAACAGTACTATGGCCTGGACGAAAGCCGGATTGAAATTGACTTAGCAGGCTATTATGGTATAAATAGGTGGAAAGTTGTCTATTCACAATACTTTCGAGTGCTTTTGACAGGAAAGGAAGGATGGAAATGGGTCGAAATTGGGTAAGAGAAGATGGGTTAGATATTTTTGGGAGAGGGATAACATTAGCTTTTTTCCAGACGGTAGGGAAGCTACCAGAAGATAGAGAGAAATTATAAATATGCGTTAAAATGGGCAGTATTTCATCTAATATTTTAATTTTTGCACGTCGAAAACAAATTACCTACATCGATTTTAGTGTCTTCAAAATATATTTGCAAAGTTTGGAATCAATAACGCGGCATGTCTTATTCGTATTGAAATCGAACTACGTTTGTCTGAGTATTTTTTTTTCCGTAATTGGGTAATCCTTTCGCATCATCTCAGCTGATGAGTTTTTTTTTATTGATCTATATTTTGGATACAAACAGTGAAAGAAAAATATTAATTACTTAAAGACCCAGTCACAATAATGCCGAAGATGGAAGCGGGCTTACCAAGATTCCCCAACGCAATGGGGAACTGGCTATCTTATATTCAAACCGGAACACATCAATGTTGTTAACATTAACGTTTGGCGGCAAGAATTAAAAAGGATCTCGTAGGTAGGTAGCAGTCGGAGTTAGAAAATGCTCATCCACCAAGGTTTTACAAGGTTAGACTCCGCCAAGATACGAACCCGTGACCTCCTGACGTGAAGCTAACTACTAACCATTACGCCGCGGCGGCGAATAAAACTTATAACAGTACTTAAACATTATGTAACCTATAATTACAGTAAATATCATCATCATATCAGCTCATAGAGGTACGTCCCCACCGAGGGGCTCGAGCCTGAATTAAGGCGATCGGACCTTAGTCGACCACGCGGGCCCAGTGCGGGTTGGTCGACTTCACAACCCCCGAGTTTCTTCGCAGGCGTGTGCAGGTTTCCTCACGATGTTTACCTTCACCGTAAACTTTAGCGTCGGATAAACGTACATATGAAATCTAAATTCGAAAACACATTGGTGCGTGGCAGGATTCGAACCACGACCTCCCGGAGAGAAGGTAGTGGCTCTTGCCTAATCTTTTGCGTAATCGCGCCACCGACGTCACACACTAAATATACTATGACTATATATCCCTATTTTAAAACACATATTGGTACATATTTACACAATGTAATCCTACTAATATTAAAAACGCGAAAGTCAATAAGAATTTATAGATGTACTAGCTGTCTCGGCGAACTTCGTACCGCCTTACATTACATTACACTGCCCTGCCCTACCCTACACTACCCTACACTACACTACACTACACTACCCTACCCTACACTACCCTACCCTACCCTACACTACCCTACCCTACACTACCCTACCCTACCCTATCCTATCTCTCAAGTTGGATCGAACTGCACATGGTGTGCGAATTTTATTATAATCGGTTAAGTGGTTTAGGAGTCCATTGAGGACAAACATTGTGACACGAGATTTATATATATTAAGATGTTTGTTACGTTTTCACGCAAAAACTACTAAATGGATGTAGCTGAAATTTGGTAGATACACAGATTAGGACCTGGATTAACACATAGGCTACTTTTTTCCACGCTCGCGATGCGCACAGCGCACTGCGCACCCTCGCAAAGTCATAGAAACGTTTTCCACGCGGGTGAAGCCGCGGGAAACCTTGGAATTTATGTACCAAAATGTGTGATATAATGTTCCACCAAGAACCTACAATTAAAAATATCAACTGCCTATTTTAAAAGGTTTCTTAGTAGGACAGAGGAACCCTGAGAGTAAATGACAAATACTATGAGTAAGTATAAATTACTCCAATAAAATAAATATATTTTGTACAAAATTAAAGTTAGCCATAACAAACAAGGTTATTATTTTTGTTATTCCATTCTCAGTAATCCATTTATTTCTCTATTATAAGGTTCTATTGTATTTTTAATAGATTTCCGACAAAAATCAAAATAGTTTATTTTAAATAGGTGTTTACATGGACTTTTAAATATTAAAAAAAAAACTAATTGTATATTACAAATAATGTCATGATTCAGATTACAGTCTCAGGTAAAATCAACATAGTCGTATATATCTTGATGGATCTGACGATGGCATCCCGATAAATCCAGAATAACCTTCAAAAATCGTTGTGGCGAGGTGACTAGTGCGTTTGAAGTCGGTTTTATTTTTGTTTAAAATTATATAATATCCTCTAGAGCACAGATCATTATGATTTATACCGGAAAAGGATCAAATGTGTTTTATATTACCATCGATTGATGACCGACTAATGTATGTATGTGGGCGATATGTTCGATCAGTGTGTGTTGCCAGTGATGACATACGGAACTGAGACATGGTCGCTTGCTATAGGCCTAATGGGAAGGCTCAAGGTCACCCATAGGCAATGGAACGTGCTATGCTCAGAGTTTCTCTGACAGCATTATGATTTATACCGGAAAAGGATCAAATGTGTTTTATATTACCATCGATTGATGACCGATTGATGTATGTATGTGGTCGGTAAGTTCGACCAGTGTGGGTTGCCAGTGATGACATACGGAACTGAGACATGGTCGCTTACTATGGGCCTCATGGGAAGGCTCAAGGACAATGGAACGTGCTATGCTCGGAGTTTCTCTGCGTGATCGACGTAACATTCAACGACTTGGCCAGTTGTCATTTAGTCATTCAATTGAATGACGCCTTTCAATCAAATGGCAGAATAACCAGATGGCTGTGACATTGACATTTCAAGTAGCACTTTGCAAAGTCTTTTTGTTTTTTTTAGAACGAGTTCGAATCGAATCAGTTAAGAGGAGATTTATAGGAGAACCAAAGTAACCGACATAGCTCTCAGAGTAGCTAAACTTAAGTGGCAGTGGGCGGGGTATATAGCTCGTAGAACGGATTGCAGTTGGGGCAATAAAGTTCTCGAGTGGCTACCGCGCACTGGAAAACGTAGCGTAGGCAGGCCTCCCACGCGGTGGATCGATGATCTGGTGAAGGTCGCGGGAAGCCGCTGGATGCGGGTAGCACAGGACCGGTCGTCGTGGAAATCCTTGGGGGAGGCCTACGTCCAGCAGTGGACGTCCTTCGGCTGATATGATGATGGCCGAGCCTCTGACCTGGCTACCATGGTCACCGACGGCGTTGTTACATTTGTATCTTCGCCTTAGCTTTAGCGGCTTCAAGTTCAACCTGCTTACGTCTAGCGATGGAAGTAGCTGATGAAATTTTTGTTTTAGCAGAGATAATTGATGATGGGGTGGTATTTGCTCGGAAGACATTTTAAGACATGTTTACCCGCGGCGAATTTGAGTTGGGGCGTACTTAAAAGGTATTGGCTCGGAAGACATGTTTACCCGCGGCGAATTTGAGTTGGGGCGTACTTAAAAGGTATTAACTCGGAAGACATTTTTACCCGCGGCGAATTTGAGTTGAGGCGTACTTAAAAGGTATTGGCTCGGAAAACATGTTTACGCGCGGCGAATTTGAGGTGGGGCGTACTTAAAAGATATTGGATCGGAAGACATGTTTACCCGCGGCGAATTTGAGTTGGGGCGTACTTAAAAGGTATTGCCTCGGAAGACATGTTTACCCGCGGCGAATTTGAGTTGGGGCGTACTTCAAAGGTATTGGCTCGGAAGACATGTTTTCCCGCGGCGAATTTGAGTTGGGGCGTACTTAAAAGGTATTGGCTCGGAAGACATGTTTACCCGCGGCGAATTTGAGTTGGGGCGTACTTAAAAGGTATTGGCTCGGAAGACATGTTTACCCGAGGCGAATTTGAGTTGGGGCGTACTTAAAAGGTATTGGCTCGGAAGACATGTTTACCCGCGGCGAAATTGAGTTGGGGCGTACTTAAAAGGTATTGGCTCGGAAGACATGTTTACCCGCGGCGAAATTGAGTTGGGGCGTACTTAAAAGGTATTGGCTCGGAAGACATGTTTGCCCGCGGCGAATTTGATTTGGGGCGTACTTAAAAGGTATTAACTCGGAAGACATGTTTACCCGCAGCGAATTTGAGTTGGGGCGTACTTAAAAGGTATTGGCTCGGAAGACATGTTCACCCGCGGCGAATTTGAGTTGGGGCGTACTTAAAACGTATTGGCTCGGAAGACATGTTTACCCGCGGCGAATTTGAGTTGAGGCGTACTTAAAAGGTATTAGCTCGGAAGACATGTTTACCCGCGGCGAATTTGAGTTGGGGCGTACTTAAAAGGTATTGGCTCGGAAGACATGTTTACCCGCGGCGAAATTGAGTTGGGGCGTACTTAAAAGGTATTGGCTTGGAAGACATGTTTGCCCGCGGCGAATTTGATTTGGGGCGTACTTAAAAGGTATTGGCTCGGAAGACATGTTTGCCCGCGGCGAATTTGATTTGGGGCGTACTTAAAAGGTATTAACTCGGAAGACATGTTTACCCGCGGCGAATTTGAGTTGGGGCGTACTTAAAGGGGCTGTCATACAAAAATAAAAAACCGGACAAGTGCGAGTCGGACTCGCCCACCGAGGGTTCCGTATAAATGTGTAGGTACATAATATAAATCATGAATCATGATGTAGCAAACTCTTAGGTACTACATACACCAAAATTATTAGGTACCTACCTATAAAACAAAAAAGGGAAAATATTTGTTTTCATTCTTCGTCATAAATTGAAAACTATAAATCATAAAAATAATTAAAAATCTGTTTAAGCTTGTGCCAATGGAGGCCTTTCATACGATACCCCAGGTGACACGGTTAACTCAATTCAAAATTTGGACTGCCGTTCCTTGCATAATTGATTACCTACTTCCAATAAAGACTTTTTTTTATGATTTAATTACAAATGTTTGATTTTCTGATTTTTCTATATACTTGTAGTATAAGACGGTATTTCTTGCCAAATTTCATAGTTCTAGGTCAATGGGAAATACTCTATGAATTTTGATTCCCTTGAGAGTGTCGAAATATACATTTTTTGCGGCGTAAACGGCCGTATCTTTTTTTTACGTTAACTTAGAAGTTTGATTTTTTCACAGCTTCAGGGGTCTACAGACCGGATTATGTGGTTTTAATTTCAACTCGATACTTCCACGAGTTCCCGAGATAAAGGGTCTTGACAGACAGACTGACGGCCGGACGGACGGACAACAGAGTGATCGTATAAGGGTTCCGTATTTTCCTTTTGAGGTACGAAACCCTAAAACAAGCGAGCTTTATAGTAGTCGCTACATGTGTAACATCTGAAATAAGTAAAAATCGTACCGGTCTCCAGCCTCGCATTAGGCGGCATGGCCATGTTTCCTTAGCCTTCGTAACTGAAAAAAGCCACATACTCCGTTCCTTTTCACGAAATCACTTCCACAGAAATCCAAAGCGTTAGAAAAGATGTTACACGTCAAAAATCTGAGTAGAAAAAAATTAAAGTTTGGCAGTCCTTTCAAGTGCACTCCGCTTCAACCCATTCTACGTGTCAACTGGTTTCACCGCGTACTCTGGCGGTACGATTTTCATTGTGCCGGGAGTTACGGGATTAGATCAACGAGAAGTTTTGCCGGACTGATCCATTGTTGTTAGGGTTCCGTACCCAAAGGGTAAAAACGGAACCCTATTAGAAAGAAAGAAAGAAAATGAATTTATTTTGACAGGCAAGTAAGGATGTACAATTATTATTCTTATGTATACTTATATTATAGATTTAAATACTCTGTCAAAAAGGGCACCGTTTAGCATAATACTTTGGCTTTAATAAGCCAAAGCGCTGATTTTCAGCCGGCACCGGAACTACGTGGGTAGACCCACGCACGAAACAGTACATTTTATATTGTACCTAATCAAATATGTTCCTAAATAATAATTATTCCTATATATATGTCGGAGGGTCATTGAAAACGCGACCAATACCAGCTCGAGATAAGTTTACATAGTTACACTTTGTTTGGATCAAACGTCAGGTATTAGTACCTGGGTGAAACCGGTGGTGGCGTGACGATCGCTTGTACTCGTGAGACGATCGTTTGTGGTAGCAAAGATGATGTATTAACGGAAGGCTGTTTGTGCTGCCACACTGAGTTGAGAATTTATTAGATCTGTGGAGAAGCCAGATTAGCTGGACGTCAGTCTCGGAGCAGACACTTTTTGACGGAGCGTCGAGCAGAACACAAGTAGTGGTGATCTGTGAGCAAAATGGACGTGTCACGCCATCGCTGTGATCACCGCGTTTGCATCCATTGTTATCCAAGGCATCCTGTACAATTTCGATTACCAAATGATCAAGACTATTGAAGAAGGACCTCTGTGATATAGCTGCATTGTTATTTCGACGCCCAATACCGAAATAGTTAAGGACGTGAACCACGAGGCCATCCATAACCTAACCATCACCCACACCATTGACATCAGAAGTTGGATAGTTCCCTGCGCTCGCAACAAGTGGACAACGACGGGAAAATGTGAAAATTGATGATGGAGCAGCGAAATAAAAACCACTGGCAACAATTCTTCGTGCTACAGAACCAGAACATGCTGCGATTGATTGAGGCTATGCGAGCACCATCCTACATCTGCTGCAATCACATTGACAGAATTGACCCCGAATATACCTGAAGCTAATCCACGTGCACGGTGCACAACTGTCGACATCTCCCTTACGGAACGACCATTGGAATGAGGTGACAGCGTGGGCTGCGCTGGCAGCAGCGGAGATGCACGCGAGCGGCGCGTGCGGCTTCTGCGAAGTGCGTGATGTACGCGGTGCTACGAAAATCCGGTGAGTCCGTACCCCGTTTGTTTTGATAGTGGTACTAGTACAAACGTAGTACTATTACCTAATCTGTGGTGGTACTGAGTGTTCTCTCGTTAAGGAAGGTTTCGTGTATAGACTTTCGGGAGTGTGTTCAGTACAAACGCACGATTGACTTTTATAGGCAACGCTCACGTTTACTGTACAGAACAAATATTGAGTGAGGGTAGTATTGACGGGAATCATTCAGAATTTTTATTTTTTTGTTATGCCAAACGAGTACCTACGTTCCAACCTACGTACAACAATACGTGCCAACAATATTATGATCGGTTCAGATATTTTAAATCTAGGATTGACGGTATTCTTAAACGAGTCTGTCAATAACAAAACAGCTTGACTGTCGGTAAGGATGCGAATAGAGTAGTTAGTCCCTTACCCTTCTAGTAGTGATTGCATTAGCAGCCAAAATGATGCCTTGTAGTCCTTCAAAGTGCTCTTTCACGTGCTTTCGGATAGTTCCTTGTGGCACAGCGTCGTGATTCAACGGTAGATTTAAAAACTAGAGTTTTGGTTATACAAACCTAAACCAGGATAGAAAGTATTGAAATCCCTTTAAGCTTTTATAATATTGAGACTGACATTTTTACATGGAGTAAAAAAAAAAAAAACCTTTATTAGCTTTCGTAGTATTGGGACTGATATTCTCATTGATCATAGGCCAAAGTTGTTGCCTATTTTTAATAGCTTTCGTGATGAATTTGTCGAGGGCATCCTTAATGCCCCGCTATCATATAGACCCTATGTAGGTATGAGTTTCGGGGACCCCAATAAAATATTTTGTTTACCAATTGTAAAAAAAAAAAAAATAATAACAGGGTAGTATGCGGAGTGCAGTGATGAACGTCTTACGGCTGATGTGATGATGATACAGGATTCATGGGCTGGAGGCTGCGAATGTCATAAGCCCCGAAGCTTTCCCTTTTTGACGGCCTTATCATGCTGGTAAAGAAAAAGGATAGCATAGAACGCAAGTGTTGATAACCGTGAAAAAAAAATGATAACAACATGCCTGAACGGAAATTGCTTCCTCTGATAGCTTGGAACATCGATTGACTTCATAGGTGGTCACTATTTAACCACGTCAGGCATAGCTAGTGGTTACATCAGGTGCATTCTTTACCTATTAAATCGAAATGACTGATTTTGTAACCTCTGTTCAAATACGTCCACGTGTCATTCGATCTACGTAATGCCCCCTTGTATTTGAACTTACGTTCATAAACGCTTTAGGCGCGTGGCAACGGTCAGGTGAATCTTAGCACGTTTAAACGTTGGTACTCTTAGTTAAGTGTCCTTTAAAATATGCTCACTTCCTTCGAGTATAGTAATGAGATTTCAATGTTACAAGTCCTTCCATGATGATCATTTGGCAGCAACCAAACTGTTGGGTTAACCGAGTTACGAAGTACAGCCTCCTGGAGTTGCTTCTAGGTACGAGTAAAGTAGCCTAACCTCTAAATGTCATGTTTGTCGATTACACACACAGGCTGTAATTTTATCTAAGTGAAGCACGACAACATACTAGTGATAATACGAAGAGTAACGCATCCTATTACAGGAGTTGTTAATCAGCTTGCTGCTGATGTGATAATAGACATGGGCCTCCCCCATGTTGGAGCGGTTTCACCAATTGTAAAAAAAAAAAAAAAAAAAAAAAAAAAAACGCTACGCTTGGCGGGCTGTTTGGCGGTACAGTATGAGCGTGAAGGACGATGTTGCTTGTCCTCAAATTTTTAGTCCCTTAGTCACTTCTTGTGAAACCCTTGGGAAGAGATGGGGTGGTGTATTGCTCTGAGGCAGCGCCACTGGCTGATTTCTAGACAAAAGCTTAGTTTCACAAGTTACCTAACTTTGTGTTGTTACAAATGGAGAAGCGTTACCTACCACTTTAGATATCAAATACCGTCAGTTATTGAGGACAGACTACGTTAAATGCCCGATAGTGACAGTATTATTGACTTGGACAGAATTGATGATGGAGAGACTGAACCTCGACCATCTACTAGTGCAGATTAAGGACTTTTGTACTTGACCGTGATTTTAACGTTCACTAGTTTGTATTTTGAACCTTAGACGTAAACAATTTTTCGCAACTGGATGACAATAGCCTCAGCCATTCGTAGACGTAGGCGTAAAACACCGAGTTGATTTTCTCGTTGCTGTGCGGCCACAACTGTGTGTGGCGTGCGTTTGGCTCGCAGGCGTATCACCGGGGAGGTGATGTTGGCAATGACCAGAAAGAGGTGATGTTTGAGATCGCCGCATGGAAGCGATAGTGTGGTTGGACACCGGAGGGAGGTGGTCCAAGAGTCGCCAGGTAGGGTGACTGTGTGTTTGGGCGGGCACCGGATGGAGGTGTCTGAGAGTCGCCAGGTTGGGTGACTGTTGTTTGTTTGGGCACCGGATGGAGGTGGCCCAGAGTTGCCAAGATGGGTGACTGTTGTGGTGATACAAAATAAGGAGCGTAACCAAACCAAGTTAGATCCCAAATACCGAGGGCCGTTCAGGGTCGTAGAGGTCTTAGAAGGTGACAGATACAAATTACAAGCTTTGAATTTGAGACGAAGTTACAAGTATGCCCATGACCGTTTACGTAGTATGTCCGAAGGTTATTTGCCTCCGGATGTTGACGATGAATCTGGTGCAGAGGCGTCTACCTTTCAATGTTAATTGTATTGACAGATCGTAACTCAATCAATTGTGTACAGTTGTAATTTTTTTCTTTATCGTTTATTTTTGTGTGTAGTACTGAAGTATTCCGACATGTTTCAGCGGTAAATGAAGAGTGCTGAATGGCGCTATATGTTTGCATGAATTGGCTGCTGCTTGTTTTGTCAGACTCGTTCTGTCATGATGTGTAGCAGGTACATTCGTGTTTTTGTAAAAAAGAAGTATCCCGTTTACCGGCTAAAACTGTTGATGGTATTCCGTCGCCTGTATAGGTGATGATGGTATTCCGTCGCCAGTATTGGTGATGATGGTGTTCCATTGCCTGGATTGGTGATGATGGTATTCCGTCGCCTGTATTGGTGATGATGGTGTTCCATTGCCTGTATTGGTGATGATGGTGTTCCATTGCCTAGATTGGTGATGATGGTATTCCGTCGCCTGTATTGGTGATGATGGTGTTCCACTGCCTGGATTGGTGGTGATGGTGTTCCGTCACCTGGACTGGTGATGATGACTGATTGGTATTCCGTCGCTTGGCGTTAGTGATGATGATTCTTTGTGGTGTCCCGCCACCCAGATGTGGTGATGTTTAGTTCTGGTGTTCCGTCGCTTGTGATTTGCGATGATGATTATGTTCCGTTCTATGTGCCCCTAAAAGTTGTAAATGGTTGTAAGGTTTCAAGCCTTGCAGCTGTGATTTACCTTGGAGACCTAAACTGATTTGAGATTGTTTGAGTTACGATGCTAATGCTGAGGTTTATTTAGTTTACGAGAGTGAAATTATTTTGGTTTTTTTTGAGACTGTTAAAATATGTCATTACCATGATTGTAGTCTTGAATTAAAGCTTCACATTATTAGTGTTGCTTTTATTCCTTGAGCTGTGGACCTTCCTAATGAAGGTCAGGATTGGCCGAACGAAATGGAATCTACTGGTTACCCTTTTCTTTTTCAGGTTAGTCACCCGAGGACGTGTGACTCGCAGGATGGCCGTGTCGGAGGGTCATTGAAAACGCGACCAATACCAGCTCGAGATAAGTTTACATAGTTACACTTTGCTTGGATCAAACGTCAGGTATTAGTACCTGGGTGAAACCGGTGGTGGCGTGACGATCGCTTGTACTCGTGAGACGATCGTTTGTGGTAGCAAAGATGATGTATTAACGGAAGGCTGTTTGTGCTGCCACACTGAGTTGAGAATTTATTAGATCTGTGGAGAAGCCAGATTAGCTGGACGTCAGTCTCGGAGCAGACACTTTTTGACGGAGCGTCGAGCAGAACACAAGTAGTGGTGATCTGTGAGCAAAATGGACGTGTCACGCCATCGCTGTGATCACCGCGTTTGCATCCATTGTTATCCAAGGCATCCTGTACAATTTCGATTACCAAATGATCAAGACTATTGAAGAAGGACCTCTGTGATATAGCTGCATTGTTATTTCGACGCCCAATACCGAAATAGTTAAGGACGTGAACCACGAGGCCATCCATAACCTAACCATCACCCACACCATTGACATATATATTATTACTAAGACTTTGCCCTTCGTCTGTCACCAGGCTGTATTTCTAGACTGACTGATAGCTAGACTGTTGAAATTTTCTCAGTTGATGTAATTCTATTGACGCTATAACAACAAATACTCAAAATTTGAAAAAATAATAAAATAAGGGGGTCTCCATACAAAAAAAAATGTTTTTTTAACGTGAAGAAATTAGTGATATATCGTGATAGCTAAATAGTTGAAATTTTTACAGATAATGTATTTCTGTTGCCGCTATAACAACAAATACTAAAAATTAGAAAAAGTAAAAAAATAAGGGGGGGTCTCCATACATAAAGCGTGTTTTTTTTAAACGTGAAAAAACTAGCGTCATCTAGTATGATGGTACGGAACCCTTTGTGCGCGGGACTGACTCGCACTTGGTCGTTTTTTTTTATTAATACTGAAAATAATATCTAGTAAGGAGGCAACGTGGGAAATGAGAAGAAGTGAGTAACTTAATTAAGGCTGTTATAATTTCAAGAATTTCAAGATTGAGTTTCATCATCATTATCCTTTTTAAGTACAGAACCATTTTCAAATGACTTTTCATTGTTGAAATCGCCTACAATTTCCTGATGGGCAGCTCGATCATACCCTTTTGAAAATTTAGGCAGAACAAGAGATTTAACAGCCTCCGTGGCGTAATGGTTAGTCCATTCGCTTCACACCAGTAGGTCGCGGGTTCGATTCCCAGCGGGTTTAACTTTGTAAGACTCGGTTTGGTTGGTGATAGGGCATTTTCATGGTCCACCTGGCTAGGTACCACCATCTTATCTAAGTCTTGCCGCCAAACATCAGTGTTAATAGCATTGATGTGTTCCGGCTTGAAGATAAGATAGCCAGATCCCCATTGCGTTGGGGAAGCTTGGTGAGCCCGCTTTCATCTTCGGCATCATTGTCACTTACTATCAGGTGAGATGATGCCAAGGGCTTACCAAATGTGAATTTAAAAAAAAACAGTTTTTCTGTAAGATGTGGTAGGAGTATGGACAGTGGATGTAGAGGTTGTAGGTTGGTTATCAGGTCCTGTAGATGGATAAGATGGTTGAGAAACAACATTAGCATAGGGCCTATGCACTGGAGGGTGCAGCTTGGCTGCTTCTAAATATGAAATACAGTTTTCTGCCATATATGTGTTACTTTGTTTTTGCCTATCATATTCAGGGCATGTTTTATTTTATGGTATGATGACAGCCAAAGCAGGTACAATATGAAACAGATTCCTCCTTAACATCACAAGAAGACCCAGTATGACTGAATCCACATTTGTAGCACCGCGGTTTCGATCTGCATTGATTCTTGGTGTATATGGTCCATATTAACTACAACAGTTATATATAACACTGGATTATATAAGATATGTGTATAGTTCAACAGGAAGAGAATTGTTCGTTTGTTTGTGAACTCTTTATTGTACAACAAAATATACAAATATAGATACATAATAGAAGTATGCACAAAGGCGGACTTATCCTAAACAGGGATCTCTTCCAGCCAAACCTTAATCGCTGAAAGGATTTAAACTATAGACAGAAACAAATTACTACAAAATTTAAAAGAACTAAACACAATAATCTAAAGTAATAAACAGATAATATACTACAATTAGATATATATAATAAATATACTCACATACTTATTTAAGAAATATAATAAGTATATAAATAAAAATACGTACATACCATAGTACTTTACATACTTTTATGTAAATAGATACAAACTTAGCTAAAGTAGGAAGATACAAATAAACGGGTGTCATGTCTTTATGAGACGGGCCTTGAACGTGGAGATGGAGTGACACATCCCTATTTCCACTGGCAATGCATTGAATTGTAGCACATGAACACATGTTTTGCTAGTACCTGTCCATCAAAAGTAAATACAACTGTTTTAGAAGGTTTCCAAACAGAATTACCATCAACCATGACCTTGTATTTAAGCCGTCTAGTTTTAATAGTTTCTCCACAACCTGCAGGCATGCTAATGCATTCTTTGATTTCTTCCAGATCCCGTTCAGCAGGGACACCGCGAACAAGACCCATACGTGTTAATTTTTAGGAGGGGATGAAGGCTTTGAGCTTGTAATCAGCTAATTTATTATTCTACTTCCTATCCTACCTATATATTATATTATAAACGCGAAAGTTTGTAAGAATGTATGGACGTATGTCTGTTACTCTTTCACGCAAAAACTAATGAACGGATCTGGCTTAAATTTGGTAGGTAGACAGATTAGGACCTGGATTAACACATAGGCTACTTTTTTTGCACGCTCGCGAGCCGCTTGCAGCTCGCGCACTGCGCACCCTCGAAAAGTCATATAGAAACGCTGTCCACGCGGGTGAAGTCGCGGGAAACAGCTAGTTACTAATAAAAGAGTTGGCTGCTCTGTATGATGTAAATGCTACAGTTATTCTGTTTTTCTCTATCTTTATGATGCTTTTATTGCAAAAAATTTAAATATCGTTTTTTTTACGAAGTTTCCAAAGCTAATGGGATGAAATGTAGCCCCGGCATCAGTGGATTCTTTTTGTACATGGACAACATATGGAGCAACATCAGTTACAGTATACTCAAACCTACCAATTTTAACTGTTGTCTGTATGACTGGAGTTGGAGTAGATGACATGTTTTTGGAATCGACTTATGAAGAATGATTCTGAGCTACAGCGCCAGTGTCATCAACCATGTTAACCATATCCTGAACTATGTCTTCAATTATACAACTGAAATCAGATTTGGTTGCATGACGATGTTTCCTACGTTTTTTATTTCAGTGTTTGCATATTCTAGTTGCGCGAATACGTTTCCTTCTAATCTTAGTGTCCTCATCAGCATGATCATCATCATTGATATTGGAGTCATTATTTGTGGTACCACCCTCTACTACAACCATAAAAACATTATTTGTATCTGTATTATGATTAATGTTTGAATTTTCTCCTTTTAGAATAACATTGTGAGCCACCGGGGAGGGCAGACCCCCCGGCGGCGGATCGTCACCCATCCTTCGGTTTTTGTTCTCAATTATAATAAAAACTAACCAAATATAAAGTACATATTATAGACTAATGACTAATATAACACAAAAATTACCAACTAATCCTTTGTAATAGATTCTTTTTTTAATTCTAACAAAAAACACTCCCGCTCACATTGAAGTTTCCCGCGATTTTTCCTTTTTTTTATCTTCCTGTCCAGATTCTTAAAAAACAAATTCGTTTTTCAACCTAATCAAAATTATTCTTTTTTACTCTATTAAAAGTCTCCTTACTATCAAAGCAAAAAGAGATTCACGTAAAAAGATTATGTAGCGATTCATAACGCTTCAACGGGTTCCTTTTTAGGGTTCTGTACCTCAACAGGAAAAAAATAGGAACCCTTATAGGATCAAGATATTGATTTGTCATCAAGCATTGGAAATCACCTGACTTTCGCTTTCGCCCTTCTCAATATATTAAAAAAATATATGAAATCTAATTTGACTTCGTCCGGCCGGCCCTTCTATCGAACCGACATACCTATTTTTTAATCAACTGTATTATAGTTATACACGGATAAGGTCAATTTAGCAAAATGACATTACACGGATGGTTCAAACAGGCTGATTTGATCTGAGGTTGCACATTTTCATAATTAAATGCTATGCTTATTACCCGACTGCGCCAGAAGGAGGTTTATGTTTTTTGAGTTTATGTATGTATGTGTCGTATGTAGCGTCGGTGGCGTAAAGGCTAGGGCCGCCTCCTCCTGTCCGGGAGGTCATGGTTCGAACCTGCCACGTACCAATGTGATTTCGAATTTAGATTTCATAATATATACGTTTATCCGACGAAGGAAAGCATCGTGAGGAAACCTGCACACGCCTGCGAAGAAACTCGCAGGTTGTGTGTGAAGTCGACCAACCCGCACTGGGCCCGCATGGTCGACTAAGGCCGGATCGCCCTAATTCAAGGTAGGCTCGAGCCTCTCGGTGGAGACGTATATGAGCTGATATTAATAAAAAATGTATGTATGCGGGTATGTATGTTGATATGTATGTTGATATGTATGTTGATATGTATGTTGATATGTATGTTGATATGTATGTATGTATGTATGTATATTTATTTCTTCTGCACGCTCTGTAGCCTAAAAGCTAAAAGGCTTGATGGAATTTGGAGTACGTGGTGTCGTTAAATTCGTCTTGATAAAATGTATTCTATGTAACTCCCCGTGAGTTACTTAGGATTAAATTTTACCCGACTGGCGAAAAAGAGAATTAAAGTTCTTTTTTAACGTAGTCGGGTTTTTATTATTTAATTAATTCGTGTAGTTAATATTAGTACCCATTTTGAACTTCCTGTGCACATCGCCATTTTGTAACTTATTGGTAGATACGTTATCTAAATAGTTTCCTGTAATTTTATTGCAACAAATTATACTGTCCTGTGTAGGTCATTTACAATAAAAGATTTGAATTGATTATAATAATATGTTTTAGTGTTCCGTAGTCAAATAAACAAAACGAAGCATCCCTCTCCTGTCACGCGGTAGGCCAAAATTTGGGTGATCGGTGATAGTTTGGTTTTTGACTTATACAATTTTATTCGTTGCTCAGATTGTTTTTAAAATTTGCTATATAAGGGGGAATAACAGAAGCTTTGATAACTAATATCTTAAAATATGGCAAATACTAAACCAATTGAACAATATACATTTGTTTATTCAGTTCCTTAAATCAGTTAATTTGGTGATACTCGAGTAATAGTGTGATATAGATTTGGATACGGATTTAAGATATTGAAATTTATACACACATAATCACAAATGCAACAAAAAAGTTTTCAACTCTTACCTTTTTGAGATCTTCCTTGGTTTTACCCATTTTCTAAGTAGTTTAATTAATATTAATTTGTTTATTTACCTGTTGCACAGACTCTCAATAATATGAGGTTAACAGTAAAGACTGACATTGATATCGAGTTTTTTAATTTTGCAAAAAGTGTTTGAGTTTGTTTCGAGTGTACTCTGCAGTACATGATAGAGTTTAAGAACAGCACCACCGATTAATATTAATGTTAAACTCTATCTTTACGCAGTAATCTGCTAATAGAGCACATACAAACTATCACCGAATTGCTGCATATCACGAGTTTTGCGCAAGTAACCGTATTTTTCGCGGTGCACGGTTCGCGCGTCAACTACAGAAGCCCTTCAAAAGTGGTTGAATAGTCACGAAACTGTTAAGAAAAGAGGTTTTATTAGAAATACAAATGCAATCCTCTTACTGCTTGGTGAAAGATAGATAGATAGATAACTCATTTATTTTTCTAGCAAAACAGCACCATACAGCAAACAAGCGATAGAGATAAAACATTATAAGTACTTAATTCATAAAAGAGTACACTGTTATTAAAAAAAAAACACTAATAAAAACTAAAAGGTAACTGCCTAGCCAGAAAAAAAGGCCCGGGCTCAGCATAATGTTGTGCATGCAGGGTATACATGCGCAACGCTGTTTTTCAGCCAAGACCAGCGAACAGAGGTAAAATGTGCGCACCTCTGTGAAACAAACTCGAACCAGGCAAAATGAATATCATATTGTGTTATGCATTTATATGTATTAGTATGTGTATATAGTATATAGGTGCAAATAAGGCCAGTTGGTAAGTATGAAGCCCATAAATATATTTTAATAAGACGATAATGTGTAAGTAACTATGCAAACCAACATTTATGAAAGCCAACATTTAGTATCACACATATTTATTATTAATTAAAATCAATCAATAATTTGTTATAACAGTCAAATCGTGAAAAATATGTCATAATAACTTACCTATATAATTTTTGTGGCGTAATCACTAAACATTAGCTTGAGAGACTAATATTTCGTAAAATCTCCAGAACCAGAAAACTTGCGAACGCATTGCGTCGGCACGGGTCACTGATTGGCCGAATGAGGAAGGTACTGAGTGGCCGGGAGGAGTGCGGTAACGGAAACATACCTAGACAGCGAATGCGTTAGTTTCGTGTTGCCTGTGAGACTAATGTTTAGTGATCTAGGGTTAATGTAATAGCTTTGTGACGCAACCTTTGAATTTGGAAGGCTAGTTTTAATTTAGTACTACCTGCGTGCGCAGATGTATGATTAGTCGCAACAACCCCCGGTAGGGAAAGGACGTCTCGCCCGTAGGGCACAACTGACAGCCCTAATGTCAGGTTTTGTTGTGTTTTCAACCGCCTACGTGGCGTAATAGTTAGTCCATTCGCTTCACACCAGGAGGTCGCGGGTTCAATTCCCGGCGGGGTCAACTTTGTAAGACTCGGTTTGGTTGGTGGTAGGGCATTTTCATAGCCTGCCTGGCTAGCTGCCACCATCTTATCTGATTCTTGCCGCCAAACATCAATGTTAACATTCATTTCTGTGTCTTTGGCTGAGCTTGTAGCCATGATAAGATATGATACATTTTTCAGTCGGGTTCTTCATTTGTAATTGATTTGGTTAGGTAATTAGCAAACTTCCTTTTTAAACTAGTGATAAAAGTCATAATTCTGGCTAAAATTAGAATAGATTTTTAGGGTTCCGTACCCAAAGGGTAAAAACGGGACACTATTACTAAGACTTATTTTTAGTATTTGTTGTTATAGCGGCAACAGAAATACATCATCTGTGAAAATTTCAAATGTCTAGCTATCGCGGTTTATGAAATACAGCCTGGTGACAGACGGACGGACGGACAGTGAAGCCTTAGTAATATAGGGTCCCGTTTTTAACCCTTTGGGTACGGAACCCTAAAAACCGGCTCAGTGTGTGTGTGGTACGGAACACTCTGTGCGAGAGCCCCGCTCGCACTTAGCCGGTTGTTTATTGTAACAAGCTGAGAGTTGACATAATAAAATATGGCATTAATACTACTTTTACGGCTGTTAAAAGGTATTTGAGAAAGGATTAAATAACTTTTTTTAAAGTCCCCCGATAAGAAGATAATAAGAATGGAAAGATAAATTTTAAAAAAATCCAAGAAAAGCCGTCGGGGATTCGTCCAGTAGTTTGAGCTGTGCATTGATCGATCAGTCAGCCACAGTTTCAATTTTATATACAGATACTAGCTGTGCCCGCGACTTCTTCCGCGTGGAGGTTTTGAATTTTCCCACGGGAACTCTTGAATTTTCCGGGATAAAAGGTAAGAAAGAAACTACCATACAAATTTTCATCAAAATTGGCCTGGTAGTTTTTGCGTGAAGCGCGAACATACAGACAGACAGACAGACAAAATTCCAGAAGTTGTTGTTTTGGCCTCTATATCGTTAGTTATGTGCACCACAGTTATTATTATACAAAAATATTTCATGTACAGACACGTTACAGTTACAGTTTTATTATACAGGGTGATTGGAAGCTGGTGGTGGAAACGAAAAGGGGGTATAGAAGAGGTCAGTTCCAGTCGATTTGACCCTACAATTTCCTATCCAAAAGTGAAACGTTTCCAAGATATTTCAAATTTTATTATTTAAAAAAAATATCGTGTCATAAAAAAAATAATTAAAAAAAGTATGTTTTTTTGAACAAGTTTTTTTTTTGTTTTGCTTTAAGAACATTCCTTTCAATACATTATATCAATAAGGTCCACATAATTGACATAAACTTAGGCACTGTGCTCCAAAACATTTAAAAAAAACATATTTTTATCTAAGTAAGTTACACAAAAAACTAATTTAAAAACAAAAAATCACACAAAAAATTTTCGTGCGTATTATTTTAAAAATATTGACGTTTTACTAGCTTTTGAATGAGGTAAAACAATCCAAAATCTGCAAGGGAATTACAAAGATATTACCATTACAATTGGTGCATGAACAATTAGAAAAAATATCCAACATTCAATTTCGAAGGGAAAAATTGATGCTTATTAAAATAAATCACAGAAGAAAAGCTTTACAATTTAGTTTAAAAATAGAATACGAAAAACTAACTTTTAAAATGAACAAATCTTAATTACCTACTATGAATAAAAAAAACATGTTATGTTCCTTTTATATTTTTATTTCAATTGTTGTTCAAAATGATCACCTCTATTCCTTATACACAAGCGAGCCCTTTTTCGGACCTCGCTTTTGACTATTGTTGAATTTAACAAAATATTTAGAATATCTTGAGCTGCGTTTATTATGCGATTCCAAAGTTCATCCACAGTGGGAACATGCAATGCATCATCCATCATCAACATCATCATATCAGCCGAAAACGTCCACTGCTGGACAAAGGCCTTCCCCAAGGATTTTCACGACGACCGGTCCTGCGCTGCCCGCATCCATCGGCTTCCCGCGATCTTCACCAGGTCGTCTGTCCACCGCGTGGGAGGCGGGCCTACGCTACGTTTTCCGGTGCGTGGTCGCCACTCGAGAACTTTACTTCCCCGACGGCCATCTGTTTTACGAGCTATGTGCCCTGCCCACTGCCACCTCAGTTTAGCGATTCTGTGAGTTATGTCGGTTACTTTGGTTCTCCTGCGGATCTCCTCTATGCACAAAAGCTTTGTTTGAGAATTTTTGTTATAAAATTACTTTTTGTGTAATTTAAATAAAAGAAAATGTGAAATTTCAAATGTTTTGTAGCACATTGGCTAAGTTGATGTCAATTACTTGGACCTTATTGATATAATGTATTGAAAATAATATTATTAAAGCAAAACAAAAAAAACTTATTCAAAAAAGACATACTTTTTTTAAATGACACGATTTTTTTTTTCAAATAATACAATTTTATATATCAAACTTTTGGATAGGACATTGTAGGGTCAAATCGACTGGAACTGACCTCTTCTATACCCCCTTTTCGTTTCCGCCACCAGTTTCTAATCACCCTAGATATTAAATGTTATTTTTGGTATTTTGAAGTGCACAGGAAGTTCAAAATAGATATTATTATCTAAATCGTTTTCTGGTCATTTAATTACCACTTATTTTAATATACTGTCCAGGATTTTTACACTTATAAGTGGTTCGAATTGAATAAAATAATATGTTTTTAAGGTACCGCAGTCAAATAAATA
Organism: Coleophora flavipennella; assembly: GCA_947284805.1. Lineage (NCBI taxonomy): Eukaryota > Metazoa > Arthropoda > Insecta > Lepidoptera > Coleophoridae > Coleophora > Coleophora flavipennella. The sequence goes on along the minus strand of OX369293.1, from coordinate 8,732,957 downwards.
AAATGGACCATTTACTGTATGCTAATATAACCAGATTTTTTACGGTGCACGTGTCACGCGATAGCTACAGAGGCTCTTCAAAAGTAGCTGAATCGTCACGAAACTACTACAGATATCTCTTTCTTGCACATGACAAACACGGGTAGATAGAACAAATAAATAAATAAAACAGGTTTCCAACGCTTCTTCTATTTTATATCCTACTATTAATATAATAAACGCGAAGTTTGTAAGAATGTACGGATGTATGTTTGTTACTCTTTTACGCAAAAACTACTAAATGGATCTGGCTGAGATTTGGTATGTAGACAGATTAGGACTTGGATTAACACATAGGCTACTTTTTCCACTGCGCACCCTGCGCACGCTTTTTTGAACTGTGCACCCTCGAAAAGTCATAGAAACGTTGTCCACGCGGGTTAAGCCGCTGGAAACAGCTAGTGTACTTATATGACTTTATTTTAGCTGAGCTTGTAGCTTTACTGGCTCAACGGATTTTGGAGTTCAAGTTGCTGTTAGATTCGTCTTGGATCTTCTGAGTGACATAGGATACATTTTTCGATTGGATTCTTAATTTTTAATTTCATTAGTTAGGTTATTAGCAAACATGTGTTTTTTTGTTTATACTAGTGATATACTTAGACCATAAATCTGTGTAAAATAAGTTAAGCCTTTTTTTACGACAGATATACTATCTTTTGTTCTCTCACTACGCTCGATCATTCCAAAATAAAACCGACTAAGTGTGTGTGCGGGGGTGTGTACGGAACACTCGTTGCGCGAGCCCGACTCTCACTTGGCCAATTTTTTATTGCACCAATCTAAAATTGATATATAAATGGTATCAATACTACTTTTAAACTTTAGTTTAAGTTTGACTGTCATTTGAATATATTTAAAAATGCACATAAATATTTATTGTTTTTTCTTATTGTTTTTCTCCTCCAAGTTTTCTGCCACTAAAACAGGAGAGGGAAGAGTAAGTAAAAATGTTTTTTGTTGATATTCAGCCTATACGCACGAAGCGTTACGCTTCCTCATTTATTGTGAGGACAGCGATGGCGTGGAACTCCTTGCCTGCGTCTGTGTTTCCCGACTCCTACAATTTGGGGATCTTCAAGGCGAGAGTGAAAAAGCATTATTTGAGTTTGCGTGACCATCCTCGACTATATCGTCACTTACCATCAGGTGAGATATAATCAAACGCACTTAAATTTTTAATAAAAAAAAACACAAAATTTTTACCTCTTTGATTACTATTACAGCTTATTTAATCGACTGAGCTTTGCTCGGTGTCTAGGCATGAAGCGCCATCTGTTGTTGAGTAGCTAATAAAAACTCTTAAAATATTATATGTTTGTGTGATAACAAATATTCTCGGAAATTACACCCGAATGATAGATTTTGTAAGTAAAACGTTATCTGAATACAAAACTTTATCCAAATTGTTAGAGCCGTTTCCGGAAAACCATTTACAGAGGGTGTAACAAATTTTGTGTAGTAGCCGTTAACTGGGGCTTCTCTCATCATACTGAACAACTATTCGCACAAATATATATATTTTTTATTGTGATCAAATTTTTAATTTTTGTGCATGGAGCGTCGAAATTCATTTTTGATTATTGACTCAGGGTAACCGCTTCGTTGCGTAATGGTTAATCCATTCGCTTCACACTACGAGTTCGTAGGTTTGATTCCCGGCGGGATCAACTTTGAAAGACTCGGTTTGGTTGGTGGTAGGGCATTCATAGCCTACCTGGCTAGCTACCACTATCTTATCTAAGTCTCGCCGTTAAACATCAGTGTTAACATCATTGATGTGTTGCGGCTTGAAGATAAGATAGCCAGATCTCTATCGCATTGGGGATCTTGGTAAACACAATTCCATCTTCCGCATCATCGTCACTTACCATCAGGTGATCATGCCAAGGGCTTATCAATTGTAGATTAAAGACTATGGGTTCCTTCGTAGTAAGTAGTTCAGTATGATGAATAGAAGCTCCGGTTCTCGGGTCCTTCAACAATTTTCATCCATCAGTCGAAAGACTTCAACTGATAGATTAGAAGAGCAATTATCTAGAACTAGCTGTTGTCCGCGAGTTCGCCCGCGTCATACTAATATGTACAGGGTGTAACATTATTGGTGTAGGTCCCGTTAACTGAGGCTTCCCCTCGTCATGCTGAGCAACTGTTTCTAGAGAACCCATAGTCAATTCTCAAAAAAAAAAAGACGTGTGGCACTCGGGGACTGCCGCGGTAAAGCTATTGCATAGCATTTTTTATCAACTTTTAACACTTAGAAAGTTACAATAGTAAAATTGACTAAGTCCTTTTAGTATCACAAATCGCTAATAGATGGCACTGTAAGTTTTTTTAGAACGCGGTGACTTTACGTCACACTCGGCCGAGCCAGTAAAATTGACTGTCCTTTTAGTACCGCAAATCGCTAATAGATGGCATTGTAAGTTTTTTTAGAACGCGGTAGTGTTAGGTTTTTTTCGTTACGGAATATCTAGATTCGGTCGCCGCGCTCAAAGCCCGCGATAAAAGCTATGCAATAGCTTAAAAATTTGACAATCCATACTAAAATGCACAAAATCGGTCGATCAGCTGATCGATTTGTATGAAAAGTAAAAAAAAATACGTTTAGCAAAGTCGTAGAACAAAAGTTGTTCAGTATGATGAGTAGAGGCCCCTGTTAACGGGACCTACACCAATTTTGTTACACCCTGTAATATACTTTGCCCGCGTGGATATCGTGCGTGCACTGAGCCACAAGCGGCTCGCAACAGCAATTGTTATATTTGTCTTTTTTTTTAATGGACTATTACGAATAGTTAAAAAACAAAGCGATGCAGCCATTCTCAAGTAATTTGCTCACCAACATGGACATGGCGAAAAATATATGATCTCTTACACCCACTCTTCTAAAGGTGGGAGACTCTTCACTCGAGAATGCTCATGATCATCCAAAGAAGTTTCCCTACGTGATCGTTCAAATGTAGTTCATCTCACCAGCTCATATACGTCTCCACTGAAGGGCTCGAGCCCACCCTGAATTAGAACAAACATGCCTTAGTCGACCACGCGGGCCCAGTGCGGGTTGGTCGACTTCACACACAACCTTCGATTTTTTTGGCAGGCGTATGCAGGTTACCTCACGATGTTTTCCTTTACTGTATAAGAGCGTCGGATAAACGTACTAATGAAATCGATATTCGAAAACACAATGGTACGTGGCAGGATCGAACCACGACCACCCAGACAGGAGGTAGCGGCCCACGCCATTACGCCACCGACGCTCAGTCATCGACGACGTCAGATCAATGTAGTTATTTTTTTACATGTTAAAACTTTTAACTACAAAGCTTTTATTTTTTATTAGTGTTTATGCTTAAAAATAAAAATGCTCAGGGTGGCAAATGAATAATGTGAATATAAAATACACGTTTTCAAATTCATAAAAGGCGAGCATAGTATTTCCTTCTATTCTCTCAAGTAAAAGACGATCTTGGAACATTGATTCCACCTCTTAAGTTCATCGTCAGATCAATTTCAAAGTTGTCACCGGAAGTACGGCTTCATACCAAAGATTTCTGGGAGTCGCTCTAAAACCGTTTACAAGATTTGATCTAATTAAACTAACATACATACGTACAAACATTGCTAGTAGTTTTTTTTTAATGCGGAAAGTTAAATTAATCAAAGTTACTAAGTATCACCCAGAATCTCTTAACTTAAATGGCAGTGGATGGGGCACATAGCTCATAGACGAGATAGCCGCTGGGGCAATAACGTTCTCGAGTAACGAACACGCACCTAAAAACTTAGCATAGACAGGCATTGGAATGATGAAAGGTGGCATAGTAAAAAAGCTCGCGGGAAGCTGCTGGGCAGGCATTGGAACGATGATCTTGTGAAAGTCGCGGCATAGTAAAAAAGCTCGCGGGAAGCTGCTGGGCAGGCATTGGAACGAAGACCTGGTGAAAGTCGCGGCATAGTAAAAAAGGTCGCGGGAAGCTGCTGGGTAGGCATTGGAACGATGACCTGGTGAAAGTCGCGGCATAGTAAAAAGATCGCGGGAAGCTGCTGGGCAGGCATTGGAACGATGACCTGGTGAAAGTCACGGCATAGTAAAAAAGGTCGCGGGAAGCTGCTGGGCAGGCATTGGAACGAGGACCTGGTGAAAGTCGCGGCATAGTAAAAAAGGTCGCGGGAAGCTGCTGGGCAGGCATTGGAACGAGGACCTGGTGAAAGTCGCGGCATAGTAAAAAAGGTCGCGGGAAGCTGCTGGGTAGGCATTGGAACGATGACCTGGTGAAAGTCGCGGCATAGTAAAAAGATCGCGGGAAGCTGCTGGGCAGGCATTGGAACGATGACCTGGTGAAAGTCACGGCATAGTAAAAAAAGTCGCGGGAAGCTGCTGAGCAGGCATTGGAACGATGACCTGGTGAAAGTCGCGGCATAGTAAAAAAGGTCGCGGGAAGCTGCTGGGCAGGCATTGGAACGAAGACCTGGTGAAAGTCGCGGCATAGTAAAAAGATCGCGGGAAGCTGCTGGGCAGGCATTGGAACGATGACCTGGTGAAAGTCGCGGCATAGTAAAAAAGGTCGCGGGAAGCTGCTGGGCAGGCATTGGAACGATGACCTGGTGAAAGTCGCGGCATAGTAAAAAAGGTCGCGGGAAGCTGCTGGGCAGGCATTGGAACGAGGACCTGGTGAAAGTCGCGGCATAGTAAAAAAGGTCGCGGGAAGCTGCTGGGCAGGCGTTGGAACGATGACCTGGTGAAAGTCGCGGCATAGTAAAAAAGGTCGCGGGAAGCTGCTGGGCAGGCATTGGAACGATGACCTGGTGAAAGTCGCGGCATAGTAAAAAAGGTCGCGGGAAGCTGCTGGGCAGGCATTGGAACGATGACCTGGTGAAAGTCGCGGCATAGTAAAAAAGGTCGCGGGAAGCTGCTGGATGTGAACAGCACAGAACCGGTCGTTGGGGAAATCCTTAGGGGAGGCCTTTGTCTAGTAATGGACGTGTTTTGACGTCTTTTCGTGATGATAATGATGATTGAAAGCGACAAGACGAGGAAAAAAAACTTGTAAATAATGTTTTAAGTACTTGTTTTTGTTGTTGGTTCATATTATTTTTCTAATATTTTTTTTAACATGGAGGTATACCTCGCAATTAGTTAACATTAATGTTTTATATATTTTTATCTGTTTTATAAGCTAAGTTTTAAGTATTTAATTTTGTTTTTAATTTTATTTATTGATTTTCTTATAATAAGCCACCATTAGTTACAAGCGCAAGGTATTAGAAAGCCTATAAATATAGTCAAAGTCCGCCATTTTGTCATCTTTTTGCAATCATCTCACTCGCACTACGCTTTTACGGCATATCTCGATCAACCCAAGGAGTTTCATCTTACAATCCCCTTTAGTTTTGTTCCATCAGCGGGATTTAGAAGATTTTTAAAAGAAAAAATTCTAAAGAAGAAGTCGGTGAAGAAGACAAAAGCTTCATTATCGAAGAAAAAAGGTAATTATATGAGAATTTCAAGAATAAAGGCCATAAAAAAGAAATCAGCTACTTAAAGAAGATCTTCAAGAAAAAAGGTTCACTTTGGACAAGCTGACTTCAAGGTTTGCAGAGGGCAGCGCCGTCCGGAGCAGTGCATCATCATCGGATAAGTCAGGTAGTGTGAACACGACGAGCGGGACGGAATCGAGTACAAGATCTACGGAAATCCGTGGATACAGTGTCTAAATAAAAATCGTATCCATAGAATCTGGTACCGACTCTACAGTTAAAATCGTGACGGATCAGACATTGATGACGAAGAAGATAAGTCCAGCGTTGAAAAACAACTGTAAGAGGCAGACACACTTATACAATAGGAGAGAAGGATGCAAATAATTTCACGGACACAGCGAAGCTCACTACAGTGAAAGCCATCCCAATTAAGACGAGAAGAGGAATGTCAATTGCGGGGCGCTGCAGGCCGAACTACAAGCCCAAATAGCTAATCTGGAGTGATAGACTCCGAAAGTAACGAAGAGATCCTAACAATCAGCGAGAGTGTGAACCAGTGGGTTGAAAAATGTAAGAAAAGCGTGCCCCAACCGATTTATAAGAAAGACAAGAAAAAGGACTGAAAAAGTGTTTTGGCAAATGCCATTATGGAAGTTTTAAAAGCGAGCACAACGGACAGGGCATCGCGCTGCGATACATCGCAGAACTGCACTCCTCAAAGGGAACCGGAACGATTGAATCGCGTTCCGCGCTATTTACCCAGACACGGAGACGTACTTCAGTACAACAGAGAATTTGGCAAGGCTACAGCGCGCTGTACAGAAGAAGCAATAAAAGACAGGCTCTACACGGAAAGTGACCCAGAAGAGATCCTGACCGCCCTGGAATAAAGATTTGGCTACCCATCGTACCTCATAAAGAACGAGATGGCAAATATCGACAAACTACGCCTGATGATGTAGACTAGTACTGTTTTGCATTATTTTAGCTAAAATTAACTCATCTTATCATATAATTTTTTTATATTTAATTGTAGATTTAAGATATTCAGATACAATGTCATATTGTTTAATGAACAAATGAAATGAAATGAATGATCACGGAAGACGCAAGAGAGATAGTGCAATTTGTAGGTGTTGTAGCCAAAACAGTACCCACTGTTATCCAGATGAAGAACCGCTGCCGCAACCCACGCGACAATGAAAAGTAGCTCCGTGTAATCCACGTATAAAAATACAAAACAGTGTTAAAATTTAGTAGATATGTTATCACTGGATTGTTTAAAGTAGAAATTAATACTACTAATGTTGTCTTCAAAAATATTGTAATGAACTCAAAATATTTACGGATTTGTGTTTGAACAATTTACTTCCTAAAAATGGTGTTTTGTGCATAAAATGTTAAAATTACTAAATAAACGTATTAATATCTTCACCATAAACGCCTATTTATATGTTAAAGTAATGAAATAAATCATAAATATTATAGTAACATTACAACAGTCCGTTAAACATTACAATTTTTTTAATACCCAGTGTTTGCGTACGGTGATCAACTGAGTTATGATTTAGTACATAATACTTAGATGGTTGCGACATAGAAATGACTCATGCCATTGTACACCTTGATACCACGCAAGATGAAATATCAGTACTCAACAAGAGCTGTCCGGAGTTGGGTCACGTTTTCTCTGAAAAGCTAATAGAAATCACAGAAAAGATAAATAATTTCAAAGAAAATCTTGAAATAGCTGAATCCGAAATTGATAATAAGCTGTCTTTTATAAGCTGTCTTTGTCTTTGCTCTAAAAAATCAAGTTTCCGAAATTGAGAGAAAAATCAAAGAACTATCTGATAATTTAATCGAATCTATTTAATTGGCGATCGATAAATCATACCCTATGAAAACTGATGGCCGCCAAACGACTGAATGACTCTTGATAGATCTGTCATCAAATAAAATTTAGGTCAAGATTGACACATACGCTGGTGCATAACGCATTGTTGTATAAGTAGGTGGTCTAATTATGAAATAATGCGAGTATTTTTCCAAAAAAGTGGTTACATGTATTTTTTCCGGATTCGGTAAATTGGTACCTAATCCGGTACGCGACGATTGATGCCGGATCCGCCCGATTACAGAATCCGATTTTCCGGATTACAATCCCTACCTGTATAGAACTTGTAACCTGTTGCTCTAAAAAGTCAAGTTTCCGAAAATGAGAGAAAAATCAAAGAACTGTCGTATAATCTAATCGATCTATAAATCATACCCAATCAAAACAGATGGTCGCCAAATGCGGATCGTGAGGCACAGCGGGATGGGATGTGTGGTAGCCGTTGAATGACTTGCTAGATCCACAGATAAGAAAAAAAAATCTATGATTAGATCTGTCATCAAATAAAATTTAGGTCAAGATTGACGCATACGCTGGTGCACGCATTGTTGCTTAATATATTTTTCTAAAAAAGTAGTTTCATGTATTTTTTCGGGATCCGGTATGCGAAGATTGATTCCGGATTCGCCGGATTACTGAATCCGATTTTCCGGATTACAATCCCTACCTGTATAGAACATGTAACAGGTTCCCTGTTTGACTGCTTTATTGTACCAACTACAGATTATCCATAGTTCTGGTCAATTGTCGCTCGCTCTGCCGAGCTCCTCTTTTGCCTGGTTGACAGGCAGCTGAAATGAAATATATATTTTTTATAAATATTTTTTTAGATTTTGTACGTCAGTTGGGAACGTTGCAAGATTCTTTTAAGCGACCCTCGATACGTTGCGAATGCAGTAATATCGTGTCGCAGATACGGAAGGCAAAGTCCAGTACATTACATGAGTATAGAAGGTGACATTTTAGTATACGCAGGAAATAACGTAACGGTAAGATTATTTTTATGCATGTTTAAACATAGAAGTTACGTAAGACCTTAGCCTTAGATTTTTAGTCTCGTTCCATTCAGGAACGAACAATTCATGTATCTGACCTGTTCCAGTAGTAGCTAGGAATTTCTTTGAAATTCTAAATATTATCTGAGTAAATTTCGAAGTATCTGAACAGTGCAGTTATAATCTTGCGAGTGTCATATTCATTTTAAATCACTCGAGTTTGCTTTATTTTGAAATAATGTTAAGTATTTTAGACATTAAATTGGCCAAAATTTTGTCATATAAAATCAGTTTAATTTTTTCAGGTATCATTATATTGTTACGAGTTTCTGACCAACACATATAAGCGTAGTTTCCTTGAATTCGAGTTGAAATTGTGTGATTACTTTGAGCGAGGTCCACTGATGAAAGAAGTTTTGAAAAGGAAAGTGTTCAGAGAACAACTAAAAGACATTCAACTTTGCCCATTGATACCGGTAATATCTATTTTTCTCAATTGCCCAAAAATAAGGAAAATATATTTGGGGTGTATGTAACATAATTGTTTGTCTTTTTCTTTGACTTAGCCTGTTTTTAATCGAATTATTTAGGTTATAGGTGGCGACCGCGCATCGGAAAACGTAGTGTAGGCAAGCCTCCCACTCGGTGGACCGATGACCTGGTGAAGGTGGAAGCCGCTGGATGCGGGTAGCGCAGAACCGGTCGTCGTGGAAATCCTTGGAGGTGGCATATGTCCAGCAATAGACGTCCTTCGGCTGATTTTATGATGATTTAGGTTATTGCTTTAAAGTATACTTTCGACCTTTGACATTTAAATTAATTACAAAAAATGGGGTTGGTAGACGTCAAAGCTACTACCGATAGTTTTTTCGTGAATTTGATGATCAATACTTTCCGAGTTATGGCGGTTTTGAGTTTGACAGCTGTCATCCAAAATAAAGATCTTGACGATATCTATCATTTCTCTCATGAAACTAGTAGCCTAGGATCAATAGTTTCCGAGTTATGAGTTTTATTTTTTATAGCTGTCATGTAAAATAAATATGTCAAACAGATCTATGATTTCTCTTCTATGATTTCTCTTTAGAAACGAACTACTAATTGTTACCGAGGTGTCATTCAAAATAAAATAAAGATCTTAACGATATCTATGATTTCTCTCATATAGTAGCGTAGCAAGCATCAATATTTTCCTGAATTAAGTGGTTTCAAATTAGACAGCTGTCATCCATAATGAAGATCTGGACGATATCAATATTTTCCGAGTTATGGGTGTTTTAAGTTTAACAGCTATCTTCCAAAATGAAGATCTACACGATATTTATCATTTCTCTTATGAAACTAGTAGCATACGTAGGGTAGTTTCCGAGTTATGGCGTTTTCATTTTTGACAGCTATCATCTATCTATATATATAAAAATGAATTGCTGTTCGTTAGTCTCGCTAAAACTCGAGAACGGCTGGACCGATTTGGCTAATTTTGGTATTGAATTATTTGTGGAAGTCCAGAGAAGGTTTAAAAGGTAAATAAATATGAAAACGTTAGGAATTAAATAAAAAAAAAATTTGGTTGACTTCACACACAACCTTCGAGTTTTTATACATACACTTCAGTATATTTTTTTACTGTTCATTAGACTCGCTAAAACTCGAGAACGGCTGGACCGATTTGGCTAATTTTGGTATTGAATTATTTGTGGAAGTCCAGAGAAGGTTTAAAAGGTGAACAAATATGAAAATGCTCGGAATTAAATTTAAAAAAAAACCAAAAATAAAAATCAGTCGAAAAATAATTGGTTTTAGGGTAGGGTAGTGTAGTGCAGGTGTAGGGTAGTGTAGGGTAGTGTAGGGTAGGGTAGGGTTGGGTAGTGTAGTGTAGGGTTGGGTAGGGTAGTGTAGTGTAGTGTAGGGTAGTGTAGAGTAGTGTATGTAGGGTAGGTTAGGGTAGTGTAGTGTTGGGAAGGGTAGTGTAGGGTAGGGTAGTGTAGTGTAGGGTATTGTATTATTGGGTAGGGTAGTGTAGTGTAGGGTAGTGTAGTGTAGTTTAGGGTAGTGTAGGGTAGGGTAGTGTACGGTAGGGTAGTGTAGGGTATTGTAGTATTGGATAGGGTAGAGTAGGTTAGGGTAGTGTACTGTAGGGTAGTGTAGAGATGGGTAGTGTAGTGTAGGGTAGTGTAGAGATGGGTAGTGTAGTGTAGGGTAGGGTAGTGTAGGATAGGGTAGGGTAATGTAGTGTAGGTTAGGGCAGTGTAGTGTAGTGTAGGGTGGAACGAAGTTCGCCGGGACAGCTAGTCTAAAATAAATATTTTGAAGAGATTCGTCTATCGTAGTGACTTGAGATCCATTCTGTCCATCTCCGTACGAAGTTGAAGGCGCAGCATTGTCTAGTGGACGATCTTTTTGACCCACAGTTTCGAATTCCAACCCCCTTTTTCCCCACTGCATGGTGAGCTGTAATTGTTTTATACGTACCCTACGTATCACAACGTACGTAAACAATCTCCAGCTCACCATGCAGTGGGTTATACAGCGAGAACTGTTGGCGTGTCGCGATCAACCGTTCAAGGTGTGCTCCAGCGATTTTAAAAGAATGGAACTAATATTCTCAGACCAGGAACAGGCCGAAAAAGGTGCAAGACGCGCGGGAGGATCGATATATGGTGTCAACAGTATTGAGAAATCGATTTCTAACAGCCGTTGAAGTCAAAAATCTCCTTTTACGCGCTTGAGGGAGCAATCCGAGCACGTGTACAGTGCGGCGGCGTCCTGCTGAAGCAAACTTGAAGCCATTTAGACACCCGCCAATGGTCCAAAACTCAAAATTTAAGACTGAGTTACGCTAGACAACACATGAATTGAACTCTCGATGACTAGTCAACAGTTATGTTTTCGGATGAGTCGAGATTCATGCTAAACAAGCAGGATGGGAGGCAAAGAGTCTACAGAAGACCAGGAGAGCGCTATAACCAAGCTTGCATTGAAGAGAAAGTGTCATACGGCGGAGGCTCCATACACGTGTGGGCTGGAATTTATTCCGAAAGTCGCACCAAGCTAGTGCTGATCGAAAATGGAACTTCAACTGCAGAGTGATAGTTACCATGTCACAAAGACATGATACCGCTGGCCAAGCAGCGCCCTAGTTTTAATTAGCCTTTACTGCAATTGTGTCGCTTTTATTTTAATTCCATTCAAAACTATTCATGTCAAGGCATTTATAGAGTAAACATCTTATTTGTAATAAATATATTTTTTAAAGCCTCGCCTTACGCCGAAACATAAGTAGATACGTGAATGCAATCTTAAATGAGTATGTTGGCCCGTTTTAAGTAAACATGGGCGAGAACGTCATCTCTGTGCAAGATTCCCATTGCGTTGGGGAATCTTGGTAAGCCCGCTTCCATCTTCGGCAACATCGTCACTTACCACCAGGTGAGATGTTGTCAAGGGTTTACCAATAGTGACTAAAAAAAAAATAACGCTGGTCCCCATATAGCTCGGATAATGTTGGACTACCTTGATGATGCCGCTATCACACGCATGGAGTGGCCATCACGCAGCCCAGAGTTGAACCCCATCGAGCATGCCTGGGATGAACTGGGACGACGTGTACGCCAGCGAAATTCCCCTCCAATCACGCTTCGTGAACTGAAAGGAGCTCTGATAGAGGAATGGGAGAATATTCCTCAGCATCGGCCCAGAAATCTGGTGGAAAGCATGCCAAACCGTGTAACAGCTGTTTTAATAGCTCGTGGCGGTAATACAAAATACTTAAATGTGTGAAAATTGCACTTTTTACACCGAAGCACATTTTTCGAAATCTAGTGAAAAATTTAAATTATACTTAAACTACTTTTATTCAAAATAAACTTCATTATCTTGAACTTTTATGACTTTTTTTTACTTTTATTTAAGCTCTATAAAATTGTCTATAATACAGTCTTCATTTTAGAAAACTAGTTACAATATTTTGGAAGTAATTGAGGTTTTCGACCCGTTTTCTTTGCTGTCGATTGTGGGTTGCGGCCTTTAAGACTTGGTTTTCGTGTTTATTTATCATTGTAAACTCTAAAAAATTACAAATTCAAACAATAACTTTTTTTTAATTTAGTCCATAGTTTACAGAACTACCTATTATTACTTACATTGTATATAGTGTAAATGATCAAATAGTTTGATAAACATAGTAATTCATTTATTTACGTTATTTAAAAAATTTCAGAACCATTACGCCTTCAGGAACTTGACTATACCTCCTGGTTTGCTGCCGAAAAATTTTCCCTTCAAGAAAGGACGTTTGTACACTAATGTCACTTGGACAGACACTAAAAAACCCATTTTGTGCACAAGTTTGGACTTTGAGCTGAAGCCGTTGTATTCAAACTTAAGCTTAACTGACTTACTTATTGATACATAACAGGGGATTGGATGGTAATCTAGGTTCAAGAAAAAAAATTTTCATAGTTTATGTAAACACACTTTTTAAGTTTAATTAAATGAAATGTGTATCAAATTATTGTTTTTTTTTTCCAAAGATCCCGAATTTTCACAGCAACGGTATGATGTAGGGTACAAAAATAAGAGACATTTGATTTTAGATCTACTGAAAGATTACCGATATCCTACTGTTTACAGATTCTACCACGCGTTACTTAAATAGGAATACTGTTTGAGTTCCCAATATTTCTCTGCGGTTCCGCCCAAGTAGCACACAAGTGGTAATAAGCAGCGTTACAGTAGTCGTACAACATTTCTCACTAACGCTGCAAGAGCCGTAGGTAAGTGCTACAGTAGCGCTATATCCTGCTATAACGTTCCTTTACCACCCAAAATGGCCTATTTTATATTTTATAGGGTGTTATATGTAAAATAATAATTTGGATTGGTATTCATATCATCAAAATAGTGAAATAAACGTATTTATTGTGGATGTAAATTGTTCATAACACATAATCTATAATGGCATCTTATTCAGAAGCCGTAAGTGTTTAATGTAGCTGTTCTAACTGATTGAGCCTTAAGAAAGAGCTATTAGTCTCCATAATATAGGTCTAACTTTTACAGTCGTCGTATAACATAGTTAATTTATTTATTTATTTATTTATTTATTTTATTTATTTTTATTTATTTACGAAATTATACCCTTTAGACGTTAAATAGCGGCAGTGGTGGCACCTAAGCAGATATAACAGAGTGTGATAGTCTCAACACCACCAAGGATTCCAGAAACAGCTTAAAGCCGTATATTTACAGTAAATTACTCAAATATACAGCTTTAATTGTTACTATTGATCTATATTAATCCAGTACAGCTCTGAGTGCTACAGAAGCTTTTTCAAAATCACCTCTAACATTATGGACTGCATTATATTATTGATAACTGTTTATGTGATTTATGTGATCTAATTAGCCTTGTTTTAGATCATGAACCTGTACTAAAGCGTTATGAGAAACTTTTTAAACTCTTTAGGAGAATTTATTGACGGCGTTCTGCCGCTGTACCACTTAAGGCGTTAAGGAGTATTTTTTACCCTCTAATATACAGGCTAAAGAGTCAACCAACTCTCTTGTACTGCTACTACACGACCTAGCCGTACAAGAGAGTTTAAACTCTCTTTTATACACAATAAAGAGTTCACTTGCTCTCATATACGGTTACTTTACCGCCTTTTTTTTATTTACAATTGATAAACCCTTGACAACATCTCACCTGGTGGTAAATAACGATGTTGCCGAAGATGGAAGCGGTCTTACCAAGATTTCCCAACGCAATGGAAAACTGGCTATCTTATCTTCATGCCGGAACACACCAATGATATTAACATTGATATTTGGCGGCAAGACTTAGATAAGATGGTGGTAGCTAGCCATGGTTGATGGTTTTGAGTTTTTAGAAATGAACTTGAAATTTACCGCGAAAAAGGCCAAGACTGTCATGGCGTCTTGAATGACGTCACACCTCACGAAACAGCCGTGTTTGTTTATGACAGTCAATTATGTTTTTTAATAAATAATGAATTCCTGGTATTATAAATACTGCTTTGTGTCCTAATGTAAAATTACAGCGATAAAAACGCCAAACAAATTATTCACATACGTTCCAAACAATAAACAAATACGAATAAAGTAGTTAAATGGCAAGGAAGCAAGATGCTCTTACTTTATCAACTGATTCTACAATTTATTTCTATGAAGATCATTTTGATGTAAGTATAAAACACAACTTGATGTATCTATTTATGAAATAGGTTTTTGCACCACAACAAATCTACAAACCGTGCAAAATCTACCATAATATACCACACATAACCTATAAAATGTTATGACTTGAATAGGGTTTTATGAGTTAAAATATTATTTTCGTTTTACAAAATGTAATAATTCATACTCTTCTTATTTTTTTAGTTGCCAAACGATATGATTATGTATACAGAGTATCATATTATGGGTAAGTGCACATGAAACCAGGTTGTATACTGTGACGTCATCAACGGGACGCCGTGGGGATATAGCACTAGCTTACGAGGGCAGTTTGACAACTCAATGACTTTAAGGTTGAATAAAAACTTTTTTAATATATTTTTTCTGTCTCATATTTGGAAACTCACTACGAAGCGCATGCCGTTCTTTTTTCAAATTTGGCGCGAAAACAAGCTTTTTAGAAACAAAAAAGTTAGTTCACTTCTAAGTATTCTTTGAAAATGGAGAAAAGCGAGTTTCGAGTGCTAATTAAACACTATTTTTTACGTGGTAAAACTATTAAGCAGACCGAAGACAAATTGAAAAATTATTATGGTGATTCTGTGTCTTCTCATGGGATGGTACATAAGTGGTTCACTAAATTTCGTTGTGGACGTACTACCACTAATGACGCGGAGCGCCCAGGAAGGCTGATTGAGGTCACTACGGAGGGCATGGTTAATAAAATACATGATATTGTTTTGGCAGACCATCGAGTGAAGATACGCGAAATAAGTGATGCTGTGCACATCTCGACTGAACGAGTTTTTTATATTTTGCATGATATTCTGGGCATGAAAAAGCTTTCTGCAAGATGGGTGCCGCGTTCACTAACAGTCGACCAGAAACGAAATCGTGTAACAGCTTCTGAGGAATGCCTAGCCATGTTTAATCACAATCCGAGTGAGTTTATGCGTCGGTACATAACAGTTGACGAAACGTGGGTCCATCACCAGAGACTAAGCAACAGTCGAAGCAATGGACTTCTACCGGGAAACGTGCCCCAAAGTAAAGTAAAGTGATGGCCACAGTCTTTTGGGACAGCCAAGGGGTTATTTGCATCAATTTTTTTGGAAAAAGGCAACACAATAACCGGAGCTTACTATGCTGCATTGTAAGATAGATTCAATGAAAAGTTGATCAAGAAACGACCGCATCTAGCAAAGAAAAAAATCTATTTCATCAGGATATTGCACCGGCCCACTCGTCTGCAATCGCGACATCAAAAATTTACGAATTAGGATACGAATTAATGCCACACCCTTCGTATTCGCTAGATTTAGCACCCTGTGACTTTTTCCTCTTCCCAAACATGAAGAAATGGCTTGGCGGGCAAAGATTTTCGTCAAACGAAGAGGTGGTAGCCGAAACTGAGGCCTATTTTCAGGGTTTGACAAAAAATATTTTTTTGATGGGTGTAAGAGGTTGGAACATCGCTGGACTAAGTGCGTAGAGTTAAAAGGAGATTATGTAGAAAAATAAAAAAATATATATGTAAAAAGAGTGTTTCTTCTTTCCAAAGTCATGGACTTATCAAACCGCCCTCGTATTATTTTAAAATGAAAGATGGATGTACGTATTAAATATCATCGAAGATGATCATATAATTGTAAAAAAACGGAGATGGCTCTGTCGGCTGACTGATTATTATTTCTGCATTGAATCTTATCACTTTCTTGCCATTTTTAGGGATCTCAGCCCTGACGCGCGGATAACAAATATGATACACTTGGAAAAAGGACCTCTGTCCTGGCTCACGGTCCACCATAGAATGAATATCTATTGTTTTGGAAAGATTTCGAACGACTTACCAATTCAAATTTAAAATAATATTCTTAATTCGACTCGCGCTGGCAAGAAAGTAGCAAAAGGAGTTGCAAGTGTGGAAACGTACAGATATACGATCTCTACATCACCCACCGCCTAATTGAGAAACGCACCTTGAAGCAATGCTTTTCTCTACCTCCTGTCTACACCTACCTATAAGTGCCAACGTCTCTTGGCGCCTACCTATAGGGGAAGACGTCAGAGAGGGATCTTTCGACATCGATCCAGCAATGGGTAGTAAATTTGGAAAAGTTATGTGCAGACCAACTACACATATACACCGCGTTAATTTGGAACCACCCATTTCCCCAGCAGGGTAAAACCCCTTAAACCCCTACTGCTCTCTGTCTAACATGTATACATTTCAAAACTAATTCCTCCCTATCTTAAGGAACATTAAACAAATCTAGCCTGATTCCCTACACCTGACTTAATTCAACTATCCCAAAAATATTTTCTTTAAATCGCTTACACCACCTTTAACAAAAACGAAACAAAAATAATTAATGACCATACTATCTGTGGCCTGTAAAAAGTTTAAATCATGCAAAGACTATCTTAAAACTACGAGATAAATAATATTTATTGCTCTGACCATAAAAGTTCCCGGATAATCTGTGGTCATCTCAGATTCAAATAAAAAAAATTCTAAGCACTAATATTTTGAAATCAATACCAGATGTCAGAGGAGAAATCAATCATCAACTTAGATCCACCAGAAATCAATGTATTAGGCTCAAAGAAATTATATTTCGTCGCTTCATTCTTCAGATATAGAATTACCATGTAGTACTTTTGCCTACCAGGCAACACGCACGTTTTTAAAGACAATAAATCGATTCAGATATCGATTTACTTTTTTTTTACGCTACAAACTCACTTGACTCAACCTGCCATTCTTTTTCCGTGCGAGGCAATGTGCACACCTTCTCTTCAAATAAAAATTCCAAGTGAAATAAAAGTTATTAAAACCATGCCCAAACGAAGTAACGAGGACATAATCATTCATTACAATAATAAAATACGTAAACTTCAAGCGATTGAACATCGAAAACGTTTTCGAATTGTGTTAACATCCTCGTCAGATTCCGAAAAGCATTCAGGTAAGTTTTTACAATAAATCAATCTCCCTACACTTCGATCCTCTCATAATAACGAAAACATACCTTTGACCTGGAGGATAACTGAAGGTTACCACGTGATTATAACATACCTGGAGGTTAACTGCGGGTTAACACGATGGTATCTAAAAAGGGATATCTGTTCGTTACGTGGATAGCATAGTGCCACTGCTGGAAAAACGCTGGGAGGATGACCGTGGGTCATCACGACAGCATCCGTTTTATACCAACTTTTTATCCAAATACCCTCATTTTAGTAATAAGCCCAGAGGTTAACCGTGTGTTAATACAGAGGTTACATATGGTCTAGAATGTGCTCATCATATCAGCCACAAATCGTCCAATGCTGGACAAAGGCCTCCCCCAAGGATGTCCAATAATGTGCTCACGACTAAATAAATCGCTTCAATTTTTACATAAACGTAACTTTTCAATCTAAATGTTACATCACCGTTATTTATAACATTTCGTCATCCGAAATAACGAATGTTATTTAAGCCTGTTCGTTATCTTGCTTTTAGATATCGAACAAAATGTTGTTGACGAGCCTATCAGTGACCTGTCACCGCCAGAGGAAGATCCTAACCGTGCGGATCCATCAGCATGTGAAATATTCAACCAAGATGTTGGGGAAAAAAGTGGTCCTGATAAACCCGAGGTTAACCAGGAACCCACAATTCCGGAGCTAGACCCTGAAGTACTAAGTGCCCTAGGAGAAATAGTAGAAGATACTCCGAAATTTGGCGAAAAAATTCATGACAGCCTCGCAAAAATTTGGCTTCCAATTCTTCGCAAAGGTCTCGATAAGGAGACAAAAGAAAAGATTCTCAAGCAGTATTTGATCCCACAAAACTGTACCCTACTTCAGGCTCCTAAGCTAAACCCAGAAATCTTGGCTGCGGTTTCAGACCCCACCAGATCCAAAGATAAAAGAGTAGAAACAGTCCAACAACAACTAGGACAAGGGATCACTGCACTAAATAGAGGTATGTCTCTGCTATTAGGAAGCGACAAAGACCGAATTCAGGCTATAAAATACCTTAGTGATATCTGCCGCATTTTATGTGATCTTCATTTCGTCGAGACTGAGGCAAGAAAAAAATTCATCACACCTGGACTGGACAAATCTTTCCTTAATGTAATAAGTGAAATAGACAGAGATGAAATGCTTTTCGGAAACAAATTGTGTGACAAAATTAAAGCCTCAAAGGCGATCGAAAAGCAAGCTTACAAATAAAAAAGACTGCTCCAATCCCAAAGCCACAGGCATCAACCTCAGCCACGACGTCATCTTCTTATCGTTCCCGAAACCAGGGAAACTGGACGGGCCCTCCTCGCTACTCGTCGAACAAAGGGGGGAGCAAAGGGGGGCCGAGGAAGACATCTGCGAACCGCAAAGCACCTCCACGAGCTGAGACGAAGTCCGGTGCGACCAGATCACGTGCCCCAGCACATCCTTAGAGGTAAAGCATGAAGAAGCTGGAAGAATTTACCACTTTTACAATTGTTGGCTGAAAATCACCCAAAATCCCGTGGTACTTGAGTGGATACGTGAAGGTTACTCTATTCAATTTTGTGATAAAGTTGAACAACTGTCTCCACCAAAAAATACCCTAACTCCTAACCAACAAGCTGACATGTATTTAGCTATTCAAAATCTATTGAAATTGGACGCCGTATCGGTCTGCAAAAGAACTAAAAATGACTTTATCTCAAGCATATTTTTAGCTCAAAAATCTAACGGGGGCAAAAGATTTATCCTTAATCTTAAGTCATTAAACAAATTTGTTTCCAAATACCATTTTAAAATGGAAGACCATAGGACAGCCGCTAAACTTATTTCAAATAACAGTTTTTTAGCAACTGTAGATTTAAAAGAAGCGTATCTTTTAGTACCAATGGCCAAAAAATCACGTAAATACTTACGTTTCGAATTTGCTCAGACGTGTTACGAATTTACAGCCCTACCTTATGGACTTTCGGTTGCACCGAGAGTATTTACAAAACTTATGAAAGAAGTCGTTAACTATCTAAGACTCCAAGGCCACAAGTCAATTATATATCTTGATGATATATTATGTATTGGAAACACATACGGAGAATGCGTCTCTAATGTCAATGAGACATTAAAGTTGCTTCACTGCCTAGGTTTTGTAGTTAACAAAGAAAAAAGCGTCTTACAGCCCCAACAAGTATGTAAGTTCCTAGGTTTTATGTTTAATACAGCCGATATGACCCTAAGTCTACCGTCTGACAAACGTAACAAAATTAGGTAATTAGTTAGAAAATATACAGCGTTACCTAACTGTACTATTAGATAGTTTTCGCAATCGATTGGTGTATTTACTGCAGCCTGTCCAGCAGTAAAGTACGGCTGGTTATATACAAAAGGGCTGGAACGTCATAAATTTTTATGCCTTCAAAATAATCGCAATTTTGATACAAAAATCAATTTGCCTTCAAGTATATTGCCGGAATTACATTGGTGGTCTCAAAATATTAATTCAACTAAAAACAATTTAAGACCGGATGATAATTTCAATTTAATAATTTACACAGACGCATCAATGACAGGCTGGGGTGCTTTTTGTTATGAACGTAGAGCAAATGGTGGTTAGAAGGAAGATGAAAGCTGTTTCCATATCAACTATTTGGAACTAATGGCAGTTTTTATAGGACTAAAATGTTTCGCCAAAGACCTGTCCGGTTGTGCTATTCTCCTTCGAGTAGATAACACAACTGCGATAAGTTACATTAACAGGATCGGCGGTATCCAGTTTCCACATCTAACAGAATTGACTAAAGCAATATGGCAGTGGTGCGAAAAGCGAAACTTATGGATTTTTGCTTCCTATATCAACACAGCAGATAATATTGAAGCTGATGAAGAATCCCGTCGATTAAATAATGATATCGAATGGGAACTATCTGACTGGGCATACCAGAAGATAGTTTGCAACCTAGGGCAACCCGAGCTTGATTTATTTGCTTCCCGCATCAATGCCAAATGTCAATGTTACATCTCTTGGAAACGGGACCCAGACGCCCTCACTGTGGATGCATTTACGGTTTCATGGCAGTCCAATTTCTTCTTTTCTTTCCGTTTTCGTTGATCCTGAAATGCTTAAGAAAAATACTCAATGATGAAGCAACTGGTATACTAGTTTTCCCATACTGGACTGGACAACCCTGGTTCCCACTCTTAAATAGTATGTTGATTTCCAATATTATCTTCTTCAAGCCCAACAGAAATCTTATACGTTCCTGTTTCAGATCGAATCACCCATTACACAAAAATTTTACCCTGGGGGCCGCAACACTCTCAGGATCGCCTTCGAAAAACAGAATATACCACCAGCAGCACTAGATCTGATGCTTTCTTCAATATCAGAAAGGACTATGAAACAGTATTCGGTTACGTATAAGCTTTGGTGGCATTATTGTTCCGAGAACAACATTAACGTCTTTGATGCCCCGATATCATCAATATTGATTTTTTTAACGGAAACGTTTACTAATAAGGAAGCATCTTACGCTTCTATTAATAACCATAGGTCTGCTCTATCATTACTCCTGGGGAATAACACAGGGTCAGACGAACGAATACGGCGGTTGCTCAAGGGTATGTACAAGCAAAGGCCCCCTCATCCGAAGTATAACTTTACGTGGAACCCCCAAACCGTTTTAAGTTATGTTTCTAACTGGTTTCCAAATATTAATTTAAATTTAGATAAACTTACGAAGAAATTAACCATCTTGCTAGCCATTTGTACTGCTCACAGAGTACAAACACTATCGTTGATTAGAATAAAAAACATAACTAAATCCCCTTCTGGTATAAAGATTTCTATCCCAGATATTATCAAAACCTCAGCACCGGGAAGAGAGCAACCAATACTAAATTTAGCTTACTTTAATGAAAATCCAAAAAAATGTCCGACGTCAGCTTTAGATGATTATTTGTCCGTCACGGCGCATATCAGACCAAATGACGTAGACAACCTCCTTATTACGACAAAAAAGCCTCATAAGAAGGCCTCTTCTCAGACTATTAGTAGGTGGATAAAGCAAACGCTGGTGGAAAGTGGCATAGATGTGAGCGTATTTAGTGCTCATAGCACAAGACATGCAGCCACGTCGGCAGTAGCTGCCGCCGGCGTTTCCATTGACTCCATCAGGAAAGCTGCCGGCTGGACCAAGGTTCTACAATCGTCCCATATTGGATGATAGTACCTTTGTTCGTACAGTTTGTTCGTTACAAAACATTGATTAGGTTGAAAAGAAGCATTGTGATATCAATTATTCTCTAGTAGGGCAGGGTTATTTCTTTTCCTTTTATGTTATCAAAGTGTATGAGTTTAGTTATTAAAACTTTTCTATGAAATTAAAATTGTTTTTTGCTAGAAAACGTAAGGTATTTTAATTTCAACAATTATCTCTAAACATCTACATGGTAATTCTGTGGGAACCAACCCACATCTACAAAAATCGGCAAGCAAATCCGTGTGCCGAACTACCAATGTAGGAACGGTGTGCTCCTACTCTCGAGAACAAAGGAAGATATCTCCGCCAGGCGAGGTGGTGTGCCTGGGGTCCGGCCGTGGACCAACCGTGAATGTTTGGTGCTTAGCGCTGAAGAAATTCTAATAGCGCGTTCTTGATGCCATCTATCGAGATGAAGATGTAACTTTTTCTATATAGTATGACCGATGGTTCAGTCTTGAGTTGAGGTATGTAGTTGTTTGTGGCGGGTGCTGCAGATGTCGCCACATTACTCCCCCTCCGAGACGGAGGTCGATATCCATATTGAGTTAGCTGTCCAATGTTGCGGTGCGGCGGAGCGACGATACGCGTCGCGATGCGGCGTCTGCGGTGAGTCGAGACGCCAGGCCAATGTTGCTCTACTCGAGTCCACGGTGAGTCGGGACGAGAAGGTGGTTCAGGCGTACGGTGCAAGGGAAGCAGGTTACGTGGAGCGCGTGCTCTACAGCGTGAGCTGCCGACGACTTGCTGCCTGAAGAGTGAAGCTGCAGGTCCTTGATGCTGTGTCGACGGCTGCGAACCTGATGAGGCTTCGGAGTGAAGTGCAGGGCCAGGAAGCTCGATATGACGGCTGCGATGGTCCTGGTAAACTTCGCATTGGACTGCTATGCTGCTGTTGGCTTGCATTACCGGCTGGAGGGCTGTTGAGGAGTTGTTGCCGAAGGTGCGTCAATGTTCAGCGTCGGGTCACCAATGTAGGAACGGTGTGCTCCTACTCTCGAGAACAAAGGAAGATATCTCCGCCAGGCGAGGTGGTGTGCCTGGGGTCCGGCCGTGGACCAACCGTGAATGGTTGGTGCTTGTATATATGCTTAGCGCTGAAGAAATTCTAATAGCGCGTTCTAGATGCCATCTATCGAGATGAAGATGTAACTTTTTCTATATAGTATGACCGATGGTTCAGTCTTGAGTTGAGTTTATGTAGTTGTTTGTGGCGGGTGCTGCAGATGTCGCCACAATTCTATATCTGAAGAATGAAGCGACGAAATATAATAGATGATCAAACGAACTTCGTAAGTCAAGTTCGATCGATATTATATGAGTCGCTTCATTCGAAGACATAGAACAACCCTCCCGCTCAACCCTACGAAAAGTTTGATAAATCTCTAAAGAATGACAGGTTGAGTCAAGTGAGTTTGTAGCGTAAAAAAAAGGTGCCTGGTAGGTAAAAGTACTACATGGTAATTCTATATCTTCGAATGAAGCGACTCATATAATATTGATCGAACTTCACTTACGAAGTTCGTTTGATCATCTGTAATATACGTATACAATGTTATAGTATATGGGAAAACGTTTCCTGAGTTTTTGGCAGCCTTAGAAAAGATATTATGTCGTTTCCGGGAGGCTAATGTCACTTTGAAGCCGTCCAAGTGCAGTTTTGGGTATGACGAAATCACGGTACTAAGATATCATATTTCCGGTAAGGGCATACAGCTGGATGACAAAAAGATTCAAGCGATGCGGAAGGTCGGAGCTCCATCGAAAAATAATGTAGTGGCAGATTTTCTTAGTAGGAATCCCTTAAAGGAGGAAGCAGGACAGGTCATGTATACCGGGTCTGAGGAGGACTTGAATGTGTTTTTTTATAAATACCAGTTGTGTGAGGGAACAACAGACATTAGATCCGTTTTGTCAACAGATATCTTCGTTAGTGCGAGGGCGTAATTATTCGTATAAGGGTTTCTTTATGCATAATGATGTCCTGATGAAGAAGGTGAAGTGGCAGGAGATACTGCGGGAAGTATTAGTATTGCCGAGAGCGTTGTTTGATGAGATTATGGTTGGTTTGCATGATGATGCTAGGTTGGTAGTCATTTAGGTTTGGCAAAAACTTTAGGAAAATTTCGGGCTAGATATTTTATGCAAGATGCCGATAAGGAAGTCAAGAAATATGTCAGATCTTGTATTCCTTGCCAGGAAAGGAAGAAGGTGAACCAGCGCGTTAGGTTACAGCCATTTGATGTAGGGGAACTTATGGAGAAGATAGGGATTAGATATTTTAGGGCCGTTTCGTAGGTCTAGGAATGGTAATAGGTTTGTAATTGTGTGTGTAGAATATGTGTCTAGGTTTGCCATTTGTAAGGCGGTGGCTAGGGTGAATGCGGTGGTGATTATTAATTTTTTGGTAAATGAGGTGTTGTGTAGATTCGGATTGGTTAAACAAATTGTTGCAGATCGAGGTACGGTTTTTACAGCGCGTGTGGTGAAGGAAACGTTGGAGTATTTTGGTGTAAGGATGATCCATACAACAGCTTTCCATCCTCAGTCGAATGGTCTGGTAGAACGTTTCAATAGGACTTTGGTGGATATGCTATCGAAGTATGTTAGTTTGGATCAGAAGGACTGGTGCTTATATTTACCGTTGGTGGTTTAGGCTTATAATAGTAGTACACAGTCGTCTACTAGTATGAGTCCGTATGTAGTTATGTTTGGGAGAGAAGATCGCACAGATATAGTTTTTTTTTTATTAACAATTGGTAAACCCTTGACAACATCTCACCTGGTGGTAAGTGACGTTGTTACCGAAGATGGAAGCGGGCTTACAAAGATTCCCCAACGCAATGGGGAACTGGCTATCTTATTTTCATGCCGGAACACACCAATGATATCAACATTGATATTTGGCGGCAAGACTTAGATAAGATGGTGGTAGCTAGTCAGGCGGGCTTAGAAAATGCCCTACCACCAACCAAACCGAGTCTTACAATTGACCCCGTCAGGAATCGAACCCGCGACCTCCTGTGTGAAGCCAGTGAACTTTGCCTCTGAGCTACGGAGGCGGGTAAAAAAGATAGACGGTTGGGGTTAAATAAAGTATTATTTGGTGATAGTTCGCGGGAAAGAAATACGCGTTTGCGGGAAGTAAGGAATAGGGTGACACGTAATATAGGTATAGCGCAAAATAAACAGAAGAGGTTGTATGATCGTAGAGCTAAACATCTGACGTTTCAAGTAGGAGATCGAGTTTGCTTATTCACACCAAGAAGATTAACAGGGAAGACATATAAGCTTCAGAGATTATATAGAGGGCCATATGTAGTAGTAAGACAGGTTAGTGATTTATGGTTAAGAAACTTAGTGTCGGTGCACGACGAGATATGGTGCATGTTAATCGTTTGAAAAAAATCTGTCCCAGGGTTAGAATAGAAACGGGTTAACATATGTAAGAAATACTAGAGAATTTCAATTGGTATGTAATTTGTTGTAAATATTTGAAAGATAATTATTTCTTCATTTTATTAAAAAAAATATGCAAAAAAAATATAAAATGAAAAAAAAAAGATTAAAATGGATAAAAAATATGAATAAATATATGAAAGAATATATAAAAGAAATATTTAAAATGAAAAGAAGTGAAAATAAAATATATTAAGAATTAGGGAAAAATTTCATGCTTATTTGTTGAGAATACTCAATTAATAAGCGTCGGTGGCTCAACCGGTAACGACTCGGTCCATCTAACCAGAGGTACCGGGTTCAAATCTGGACGGCCAATGTACCAATGAGTTTTTCAAAAAAACTTACGTACATACTTACCGATTGCTTTAACGGTGAAGGAAAACATCGTGAGGAAACCTGCACACGCCTACGAAGAAACTCGAAGGTTGTGTGTGAAGTCGACCAACCCGCACTGGGCCCGCGTGGTCTACTAAGGCCTAATCACCCTGATTCAGGGTAGGCTCGAGCCCCTCGGTGGGGACGTATATGAGCTGTAATGATGATGACTCAATTAATATTGTAGATTCATGTTAGTGAGTAGTAGGTTATGGTGAATGTGTTAATAAGTTAAGCTAATACGGTAATATTTATATATTTCATGTATGAAAAACGTTTGAGAGTATGGCGTGTTGGCTGACCAATAAAGTAACCGCGAAAGGGCACGCAGCACCAAGAAAAAGAAGATAGGAATTGGCGAGATCGTCAATGAGGATGATAGCCAAGCAGTCGACTTCCGGAGGGGAGGAAGGAGCTGCTGCCGTCCGCGATGATCACGGACAAGCAGTATCCTTCCAGGAGCGGGCAGCATAGTTGCCGGGATATCGGCAAGACGATAGCTGACCTGACCAGTTTGAAGAGGAGAAGAGATCCAAAAATCTTAAACTTTGAATAGGAATTTGTAATTTCTTGCTTAACTTTGTTCTTAGAGAAAATGGGTATGAGTTGTGGCTATATCGCCATGGGCTATGGTTCGTACTGCAAAATTTCTTTGAGCCTGAGGTTTAAGGGGTTTTACCCTGCTGGGGCAATGGGTGGTTCCAATATTAACGCGGTGTATATGTGCAGTTGGTCTGCACATATACTTTTCCAAATTTACTACTCATTGCTGGATCGATGTCGAAAGATCCTTCTCTGACGTCTTCCCCTATAGGTAGGCGCCAAGAGACGTTGGCACTTATAGGTAGGTGTAGACAGGAGGTAGAGAAAAGAATTCTCAATTAGGCGGTGGGTGATGTAGAGATCGTATATCTGTACGTTTCCACACTTGCAACTCCTTTTGCTACTTTCTTGCCAGCGCGAGTCGAATTAAGAATATTATTTTAAATTTGAGTTGGTAAGTCGTTCGAAAGCTTTCCAAAACAATAGATATTCATTCTATGGTGGACCGTGAGCCAGGACAGAGGTCCTTTTTCCAAGTGTATCATATTTGTTATCCGCGCGTCAGGGCTGAGATCCCTAAAAATGGCAAGAAAGTGATAAGATTCAATGCAGAAATAATAATCAGTCAGCCGACAGAGCCATCTCCGTTTTTTTACAATTATATGATCATCTTCGATGATATTTAATACGTACAACCAACTTTTATTTAAAAATAATAAGCTAGTGCTATATCCCCACGGCGTCCCGTTGACGACGTCACAGTATACAACCTGGTTTCATGCGCACTTGAGAGACTTTACCCATAATATGATACTCTGTATAATTAATCATATCGTTTGGCAACTAAAAAAATAAGAAGAGTATGAATTATTATATTTTGTAAAACGAAAATAATGTTTAACTCATAAAACCCTATTCAAGTCATAACATTTTATAGGTTATGTGTGGTATATTATGGTAGATTTTGCACGGTTTGTAGATTTGTTGTGGTGCAAAAACCTATTTCATAAAACCTATTTCCACGGAGACTGCAGTCCTCTGTCTCAAGCATACTGTTCGATACTACACGGACAGGAGAACACCCGTTTACGCGTGTTTTCTTGATTTGTCAAAAGCCTTCGATCTGGTGTCTTATGACAAGTTATGGGAAAAGCTGGAGAGGGAGACTAGCTTACCTAGTGAGCTTACAGCACTTTTTAGGTACTGGTACGGCCACCAGAGGAATCAGGTGAAGTGGGCGGGCTCACTGTCGGAGCCTTACAGGTTGGAGTGTGGGGTGAGGCAGGGGGGCCTGACCTCTCCTCGGCTCTTCAGCCTGTATGTGAACCGGTTGATTGGGGAGCTCAGCGGCGCCATGGTAGGCTGTTCAGTAGATGGAACATTTGTTAACAACATAAGCTACGCTGATGACATGGTGTTGTTGAGCCCCTCAATCAGCGCCCTCAGAAAACTTGTGAATATTTGCGAAACATATTCAGAGATCCATGGACTCAGCTATAACGTGAACAAGAGCGAGTTGTTAGTGTTTAGGGCGGGGATCAAAAGCTATCCTCTGGTGCCGCCGGTCACGATCAGAGGCACTCCTCTCAGAATAGTGACACAATTTAAATATCTGGGTCACTGGGTAACCGAGACGCTAAACGATGACGTAGATATTGAGCGGGAGCGTGGGGCGCTGGCGGTGAGGAGTAACATGTTGATTCGCAGGTTTGCCAAATGTACGAAAGAGGTCAAACTTACATTATTTAGGGCATACTGTCAGTCGTTCTATACCTGCAGCCTGTGGATCAACTTTACTCAAAAAACTTACAGCGTCCTACGCATCCAATATAACAATGCCTTCAGGGTGCTGTTGGGGTTGCCGCGCTTCTGCAGCGCCTCAGGGATGTTCGCGGAAGAACGAGTGGATGACTTCCCAGCTTTGATGCGCAAGCGAATCGCCTCCCTGTGGCGGCGGGCGCGCGATAGCCCCAACAGCCTCCTGGCCACTGTAGCGGGAAGGGTCGATGGACCGTTTTTTGCTCACTGGACCGGGAAGCATGTGACGTCCTCAAATCGGGTTGCAAAATAATGGTGGCTTTGTTTCGACTGCTTTCTTAATTATTTGTTATTTATGTTTTACTAACATAGGTTTTTAAGTGACATTGTAACTAACATATTATGGACTGTAATTGTCTGATAATAAACTGAATTTGAATTTGAATAAATAGATACATCAAGTTGTGTTTAATACTTACATCAAAATGATCTTCACAGAAATAAATTGTAGAATCAGTTGATAAAGTAAGAGCATCTTGCCTCCTTGCCATTTTAACCACTTTGTTCGTATTTGTTTATTGTTTGGAACGTATGTGAATAATTTGTTTGGCGTTTTTATTGCTGTAATTTTACATTGGGGCAATACCGACTCCCCTGGCAAATGCCGAAATCTGGTCCGCGGCGAGGACGAATCAGCTGGCGCTGCCAGCGGCGCCATTTTGCTTCAACTGTGGGGGCTTTTTGTGGGTGGTCGCCATTATTGTCAAGGGTTACAAAAACAATTATTTCTCAATATCTTTGTATTGACACTATATATAAAACTTATAACGGTGAAATCGTCATAAACTGACTATCTGACTAAAATATTTGTGTATTAAACTTTGTGAAATATAATTCAACAGTCTCGGCCAAAGATAGGGTAAGTAGGTATTAGTAGGTATTGCACTTGAACGTAAAAAAACG
Organism: Coleophora flavipennella; assembly: GCA_947284805.1. NCBI lineage: Eukaryota > Metazoa > Arthropoda > Insecta > Lepidoptera > Coleophoridae > Coleophora > Coleophora flavipennella. Next base: position 8,703,990 of record OX369293.1, on the reverse strand, counting down.
TGAACTGTGAATGCTACAATAACAATAGATAATATAATAACATTGTATAAATCAAATATTTATTACAAAATATGATACAAATTATAACATGTAATAAAATAAAATCTTATAAATAATAAATGCCGTCCAGTGCATCCCCACAAGGCATGGTACCCAGCATACTGGCAGCGTTTCCGCGCTGGATGGCGATGCTTATGCGTTGTCCTAAAAAGCTGCCAGCCTTGCGGTCACCAGTAGTCTCGCTGAGACGCACTGCAAGTTCTTTTACAATTTTTTTGGCAGCGGGTCCCCAAGGACCTAAAGTCTCGAACCCTAATGGTGAGAACATGTAACTCCCGGCTAAACCCACATATTTACGGGTCTTAAACATTTCAGCGCTATCCGCAGCTGCTCCAGCCCGCCCACTAGTGGATCGAACATATGATGGTGCCAACGTATCCACACAGGTGACATCCCATACCAAGCACCTTCCGTGTTGCCAGGGAATGAGTGTCAACCCGTCGGCCCTCTTGCCGTCAGTGCGAACAATCCCGTGTGGTTCTAACTTTACCGGGATGTTCACCGAGGCAAGGGCCCGACGAATGACATCATTCAGGGCCGCGTGTCGTGGAATACGGCCGGCACTTCGCCGGCACGAAAGCCCGTGGTGACCCAAATCGTCGACCTCTGCGTCACATCTACATTGGTGCGGTTGATTTGTTTTAAGGCCCAACCGGAGGCTTATCGCTAAAGACAGCGTATTGTTATCTAACAAGGTGCCGATGTTCGGTGATGGGAGGGCGTTCAACCAAAAACCTGACTCCTTCTCAAACACCGCAAGAAGACGCGCCCGCTCTGTCGTATTTGAAGAGGCAGCCAAGAGCCCCCGCTGCACCTCCCCGCAAAGTGGCTCGTCCCAATGTCTCTGTGAGTGCAAAGACGTAGGGATATCGCCGCCACACAGAGTTCTCCACCTGTCGAGTGCCTCTACTTTGTGGGCGACTTCAGCGGAGTCCAAAGACAAACGGACAATGTCAGCAAAGAGATCACTGCAGCTAAAGGCAGATGCCAAAAATGCGGGCAGAGCAACGGAAGACACCTTGCGTATGCCGAGACCCCCAAAACGAACCGGAAGCGAAGCCTGGATCCACGCTTTAGATGTAATCTGACGATTTAGTATCTTTGTCAGAAGATTAGCAACGCAGTCATCAACAGTAGACAATAAGTTCTGAAACTTCCACAGGTGGCAGCAGCGCATGACATAGGTAAACTTTGGCACAAACAGGCAAAACTTTATTATCGTTAGAGCCATGTGTGAATTAATGTTAAGAAGGCGGTCAAAGGATTCTTGAAATTTATCTACTTGATCTTGTATGAAACCTGGGATGGAGTCGTCCAGGATGGGAGCTCCAAGAAGACGGAGAGACGCATCTGAAGCTAACTGAATGTTAGGAGCAATATTGTTGAACTTTGCTAAAATGTCTTTCCTGGAGTCATCACAGACGGAGGGATGAATGTACAGTTCACACTTGGAAAAGTTAAGCACTAAACCAATTTCCTTAAAACCATTGATTATGTTCTCTAAATCCACGAGAACTTCCTCAGGTGTCCCCCCTACGGTGCCATCGTCTAAGTACCAAATGTTAAATTTCGACTGCAAAGAAGAAATTATAGGATGAATACCAAGGCTGAAGATTGCCGGCCCAAGTGGATCCCCCTGTTGGCATCCCACCGCAGAAATTAGAAGTTTGTCTTTATAGATAAGTTTAGAGGGCTTGCTATAGCACTGCCAAAGGTATGGAAAAGTGTCGGGTAAGTGTTCTTTTACCTGCGTTAAGAGGGTTCCGCGATCAATCGAGTTGAAGGCATTTTTTACATCTACTTTCAGTAGTACCTTACCCACGTCACCACCCAAAAAACTGCGGGTCGCATGCACTGCAGCCTCGGAGCCCCCTTTAGATCCAAAACCAACTTGGATTGGCGGCAACTTGTTTCCCAAATACGGCAAAATATGCTTACAGCAAACTTTAGACACTAACCGTCTAAAAGTTGTTCCTATCGCAATGGGCCTAATACCACCATCTTTCTTCTTCAGCGCACAAAGGCTAGCCCCATATAAAACGTCAGTTACCCCCTCGTTCACCTTGCCAGAGACCATTAAATTTGCCAGGGCTGCTAGACTTGAAGCCAAACTTCCGCCGACGTCACCCGTGGAGGCACTTAGTAGGTCCTTTAGATGCTGTGGTGACAGGCCATCTATACCTCCGCAAGAACCGTTCTTGAAGGACGTAATAGCTGTAATAACTTCCTCAGCTGAAACGTGTGGCAGTGTCTGTCTGTCCGTTTTTGGAGGATCAGGAAGCTGGCTGGTAGTAGAAGGAGAGGGGTGCTTCTCTTGAAGAGACTGTAGTGTTTCTTCGCAGTCAGGAGCGATCATATCGCTAGAAAACAGAAGTTGGCTAGCACCTCTTAAATCCCCCTCGCCTACCTTCTCCTCCACTTTTTTGTACACATTACTTGCAGTAACTTTTCGATAGTCGGGGGGTTTAGTAGTAAGATTTCCTGGAATTAGTGGCTGTAAACAGTTATTTTTTACTTTCTGTGTAAGACTTAGTTTATTATTCGGGTCTTTTTTAACATGTAGGATCCGATAAGGAAATGTTAGCAACTCCTCCCAACTAGCCGTGCAGTTAGACAAGACAACTCGGTCGATAGAGGATTTAAGGGCCTGTGCTACACTGATACGAGCGCCGCGTGGTATGCGTTTGATTACCTGGACACTACTTTTTAGATCGCTCAATGTCTGCCAGAATGGCTTGGTAGCAGTAGGGACGGGTCCCGATGGGCATGGTGGCGGAGTCGGATAAGCGCGGCCAGGTGTAATGGATGTCGTTTTGGACTTGTGCGTTCGGCTCTTATGTATATTAAGTCCATGAAGATTCCGAAAATAACGAGGAACATCAGTGCAAAACTCACACCTAAAGTTATGTTGATCTCCGCTGGTTACGGGGCAAGTTACCGGGTGCGACATGCTCTCACCGCAAGGAAAACCATAAGACAATGTTAAAACAATTAGGACACACACTCATATGAACACAAAAAAAATAGACACAAACACTAAACATAAGATTAGAAACTACCGTAAAATACACAAGAAAATGTTTAAAACAATTAATAAGACACACTCATATACAATATAAAATATAAAACACACTAATATACAGTTTAAAAGAAAAAAAAAACACAAATAAAAGATTAGCAACAATATACCTAACACCGTTAATAATTATTTTTAAATGTATAAATCCGAAAACCGCCTATAATTACTATCGCAATAAATAGAAAATTGCAAAGCAGTTATACTTGAATATAAAAACAACCAAGATATACAGTTATACCTAAATTTGGTTACTTAAATATCTATCACATACATGCTTTTAGCTAAAAATTTAAACAATCACATTATAATCTATTACTTCCAAACGTAAACTTAACCCAAACACCATGCATGCATGTCTGTGGTCCACATGAGAGTCCAGCGTTCACCCATACCATAGTCAGCCAAGCGCCACACCAAGCTATCTTTGCCCACGAACACAATCCATTAGTACGCTGAAACTGCAACCTTTCGCAGTTTTCCTCTAACAGAGAGGCTTTCCTGAATGCATCACAGTTGCAGCCAATGGTCAAAAGCAAGCAGAGTAAATTTCACCAACCGAAGATAGAGTCCAGAATCACCATCCCTGCACCAATTCTAAGGTCCGAGGTATCAGGAGAATCAGGGCGACGAGGCTGACCTTGTGTCACTACCAGGAACAGCCGGACGACATTGGTTCTCAAAGTAGGTGGGAACTCGGTTTTCGTTAGGTTGTGAATATTTTGAAAATTACTGGGCCAAAAAATCTTATCTTTTGCACATATTAGGAGGGCACTATAACACATAAGAGGGCACTATAACACATAAGATTTGCTCAAAATCGAGCAGCGTTCAGCAAGAACTGTCCAAAAATCCGCTTACAAAATCCTGTTTCCAGTACAACAATTACAAACTTATCAGGTAGTCGCCCAGACGGCAATTGTCAAGGGAAAATTACAGATCTTCAAAAGCGCGGCACCAAAAATTATGAAATTTAGAACAGTTTTAGTTTATCAAATGCACGACCATATCCAATAATAAAAAAGATGGTGTTGTTGCTTTCGTTTAAGGTAATAGTCCATCGAACTTGAGGAGTAATTTCACCAACCGAAAATAGAGTCCAGAAGTACCATCCCAGCACCAATTCCAAGGCCCAAGGTATCAGGAGAATCAGGGCGACGGGGCAAACCAGATGCCACCACCAGAAACAGCCGGACGACAGTGGTTCTCAAAGTAGGTGGCAACTCGGTTTTCGTTAGGTAGTCAATATTTTGAAAACTGCTGAGCCAAAAAATCCTATCTTTTGCACATATTAGAAGGCCACTAAAACACACAAGATTCACAAAAAAAAAACAGTATGTCATAGCTCAAAATCGGGCGGCTTTCAGCAAAAACTGATTTTTCAACACCAAAATTCCGCGGGAAATTGTAATAAAACTAGTAGAATGGGTTAAAAAAGCCACTTAACGTTTGCCGATTGTAAATATTTTTGCACAAGAGTGTCACAATTAAAGAGACGCAACTTTTGGTATCTCACTCATTAAAATCTAATCACTTTGGCATTTTTCGTGGTTTTTACGAGCGCGGAGACATGTTAGAACAATCCGATCAGCGCGGCGACTCCGAAAATACTCAGAAAATACATTGTATTGCTTACCCAGTTTATTGGGAATTTCAACAACACCGAGTTTTTCTATGCAAAACAACAAAACAATCACTAAACAATCACTTTAAAAACAGGTTCGCGCACCGCCCGGGCGCAGCTGAAAGCACTGACTGATTCGAAGGAGATTTCTATCGAAAATCATTCACCGTTGGCTTTGCACTCATTCCTAACTCTATCCTTGTCTTATCAAGGAGCTTTAGCAAACGATAGAACAACGCAGCGATAGTTTTCGCTCCATACTCAGGTATGAAGTGAGTCGCTTCCCGCGTAAAGGGATCTGACCAGATTTAGGCGTTTCACATAAGCGTCAAATTCCCGCCGCGCCCGCTATTGGACAAACACAGATCCGCATAATCTGCCAAAATGGCGCGCCAGCGGAGTGGCTAAACAGTATTTATAATACCAGGAAATCATTTTTTTATTTAAAAACACAATTGACTGTCATAAACAAACACGGCTGTTTCGCGAGGTGTGACGTCATTCAAGACGCCATGACAGTCTTGGCCTTTTTCGCGGTAAATTTCAAGTTCATTTCTAAAAATTCAAAATACTAATGTAAAACACCTATTTTTCTTAATATAATATATTTTTGGGGTGAAATATAGTCATAGTTATTTAATAATTTGCGTTGATTGTTTGTTTGACGCCGACTAAAAATTAGTTGCCTTCATAATTACCACTTATTTGAACTAAAAAGCTCAATTGAATTTTTCGCTTTTATTTTGTCGGTTTAATTGTTTGTTATTAAGATTTTTTTTGTGGCTTTAATTTTCTTCTTCCAAGTCGTTACCCCTAAAGTATGTAGATCGTGACCATCATCAAGTCGAGTCCTGTAGGAGTAGATTGAGGTCGGGTAAGGTACTTCCATTTTTGTCTATAAACGGCGGTGTGCAGACTGAGTTGCAGTATTTTTGTTTGGTCACACCATCTGGGTTAAGCATGACCCCTTTGTCTTTGCCCCTCCACTTTGCCCATCAGTAATTGCCTTTCTAGGGACGCTGGCTCTCTTCGCGCTATATGCCCGAGGAATTTGAGCATGAGTGTGCGACAGGTATCAGAGCGCATCGTGATTATCAGCTCTTCCCAAATAGATTCGTTACGTCTGAAGGCTGTCCACGGAATTCACAGCATTTTCCACCAACACCACATCTCAAAAGCGTCAATTCTCGATTTCATGGTGGCTTTAACAGTCCATGTCTCGCCCAACTAGCACACAATTAATAAAAGCAGGCTTTGTAGCGCCTAGTAACTCGTATTATAGCCGTATAAGGCATGTCACTAACTGTTCAGTTCGTACAGAAGATAATACAAACTCTCTTTTACAGCAAGGCTTTACACAGGAGGTCGCGGGTTCGATTCCCCGCGGGGTCAATTGTAAGACTCGGTTTGGTTGGTGGTAGGGCATTTTCTAAGACCGCCTGGCTAACTACCACCATCTTATCTAAGTCTTGCCGCCAAATATCAATGTTGATATCATTGGTGTGTTCCGGCATGAAGATAAGATAGCCAGTTTCCCATTGCGTTGGGAAATATTGGTAAGACCGCTTCCATCTTCGGCAACATCGTCATTTACCACCAGGTGAGATGTTGTCAAAGGTTTATCAATTGTAAATAAAAAAAAGGCGGTAAAGTAACCGTATATGAGAGCAAGTGAACTCTTTATTGTGTATAAAAGAGAGTTTTAACTCTCTTGTACGGCTAGGTGGTATAGTAGCAGTACAAGAGAGTTGGTTGACTCTTTAGCCTGTATATTAGAGGGTAAAAAACACTCCTTAACGCCTTAAGTGGTACAGCGGCCGAAGGCCGTCAATAAAGGCTCCTAAAGAATTTAAAAAGTTTCTCATAACGCTTTAGTACAGGTTCTTTTTTTTTTTTTTTTTTTTTTTTTATCCACAATTAATAAGCCCTTGACATCATCTCACCTGATGAGCTAAAACAAGGTTAATTAGATCACTTATATCACATAAACAGTTATCAATAATATAATGCAGTCCATAATGTTAGAGGCGATTTTGAAAAAGCTTTTGTAGCACTCAGAGCTGTACTGGATTAATATAGATCAATAGTAACAATTAAAGCTGTATATTTGAGTAATTTACTGTAAATATACGGCTTTAAGCTGTTTCTGGAATCCTTAGTAGTGTTGAGACTATCACACTCTGTTATACCTGCTTAGGTGTCAGCGTGGCGACCACTGCCGCTATTTAACGTCTAAAGGGTATAATTAACTATGTTATACGACGACTGTAAAAGTTAGACCTATATTAAGGAGACTAATAGCTCTATCTTAAGGCTCAATCAGTAAGAACAGCTACATTGAACACTAACGGCTTCTGAATAAGATGCCATTATAGGTTACGTGTTATGAATAATTTACATCAACAATAAATACTTTTATTTCACTATTTTGATGATATGAATACCCTATAAAATAAAACACCCTATAAAATATAAAATGGGCCCTTATGGGTGGTAAAGGGACGTTATAGCAGGATATGGCGCTACTGTAGCCCTTACCTATGGCTCTTGCAGCGTTAGTGAGATTTGTTGTACGACTACTGTAACGCTGCTTATTACCACTTGTGTGCTACTTGGGCGGAACTGCAGAGAAATAATATTGGGAACTCAAACAGTATTACTATTTAAGTAACGCGTGGTAGAATCTGTAAACAGTAGGATATCGGTAAACTTTCAGTAGATCTAAAATCAAATGTCTCTTATTTTTGTACACTACATCACGCCGTTGCTGTAAAAATTCGGGAAAAAAAACAATAATTTGATATACATTTCATTTAATTACACTTAAAAAATGTGTTTACATAAACTATGAAGAATGTTTTTCTTGAACCTAGATTACCATCCAATCCCCTGTTATTTCTCTATAAGTAAGTCAGTTAAGCTTAAGTTTGAATACAACGGCTTCAGCTCAAAGTCCAAACTTGTGCACACAATGGGTTTTTTAGTGTCTGTCCAAGTGATATTAGCGTACAAACGTCCTTTCTTGAAGGGAAAAGTTTTCGGCAGCAAACCAGGAGGTACAGTCAAGTTCGTCAAGACGTAATGTTTCTGAAAATGTATAAGTAACGTAAATAAATGTATATTACTATGTGTATCAAACTATCCGATCATTTACACTATACATAATGTAATAAATAATAGATAGTTCTGCAAACCGCGGAAATTTAAATTAAAAAAAGTTACTGTTTGATTTTGTAATTTTTTTAGGGTTTACTATGATGATCACGAAAAACCAAGTCTTAAAGGCCACAACCCACAGTCAACAGCAAAGAAAACGGGTCGGTAACAAAAACCGCAATAACTTCCAAAATATTGTAACTATAGCTTCATAAAATGAAGACTGTATTATAGACAATTTTATAGTGCTTAAATAAAAGTAAAAAAAGTCACAAAGGTTCAAGATTATTATAAAGTTTGTTTTGAATAAAAGTAGTTTGAGTAAAAATGATAACTTTTTACTACATTTCGAAAAATGTGCTACGGTGTCAAATGTGCAATTTTCACACATTTTAGTATTTTGTATTACCACCACGAGCTATTAAAACAGCTGTAACACGGTTTAGCATACTTTCCACCAGCTGATTTCTGAGCCAATGCTGAGAAATATTCTTCTATTCCTCTATCAGTGCTTCTTTCAGTTCACGAAGCGTGATTTGAGGGGATTTCGCGAGCGTACACGTTGTCCGAGTTCTTCCAGGCATGCTCGATGGGGTTCAAGTCTGGGCTGCGTGCTGGCCACTTCATGCGTGTGATAGCGACATCATCAGGTAGTCAACATTTTCCGAGCTGTTTGGGATGACTATGTTCTATATTTATATCTATATTCCTATGTTTACTAAAATGGGCCAACATACTCCTTTAAGATTTCATTCACGTATCTACTTATATTTCGGTGTAAGGCAAGAGGGTTTTAAAGAAATATATAGTTGTTCCAAATTAGGTGCTTACGCTGTAAATGTCTTGACATTACTGGTTTTGAGTGGAATTAAAATAAAAGCAACAAAATTGCAGTAAAAGCTTATTAATAACTAGAGCGCTGCTTGGTCAGCGGTATCATGTATTTGTGACATGGAAACTATCTCTCTGCAGTTAAAGTTCTATTTTCTATATTCATCTTTTTTATAAAAATTTGAGTGCGTTTGACTGCAAATCACCTGATGGTAAATGATGATGCAGTTGAGGATGGTACACGCAAACTCAAATAATGCCAATTGTGACAAAAATAAAATAAATTGGGGTTTTTAACCCGTATGGAGTTTGCCACTTATAATACGTGGTATTTGAACCAAGGCCTAGACGGATTTTTAAAGGAAAATAATTTTAGGGTGAATCAGAATACCTTTAATATAGTAAACAAATTTGAAGTAAGAAAGGGTGAAATATACTAAAAGGATTACGGGATGACGATTTAGGAATGTTTTATACAAATTAGCTCAAAACATCGGTATACCAAAATTTACAAAATTTAATTTTAATTGTAGGCCGGTTAGGCAACGATCGTCCCCTTCCCTGGATATTAAAACGATAAAATCTAATATTGAGATATAAAAAATATAATTTTTACTTAGGGTGAAAATTACCCCAAGGTTGTAAGCATCACCAGAAGGGAACAATACTCTTAAGTAACTTAAAATTTATAGTCCGTTAAAATAGAAAGAGGTGAAGGAATTTGAAGCTTGAAATTAACACTTGATGTAGAACAACAGAAACCAGCAGGGCAGCCACAATACTTTACATCGCACGGCCTCGAAGGTAGCGTATGGTTAAGATATTGAAAAAGAAAACACTTCCCTTGGAGCTAGAAGTCGGACGTGCCGCATAGCAATAAAAGATGGCCGGCAGAACGCACCATACGGCGCAGCAAAAAGAGAGAGCTGGCAAAACGTTGTAGTATATTGTATCTTGCGCTGGTATTGTATTACGTCTCAGGTTCTTCCGAAGCGGAATATCTTCGGGATTCCAAAAATGCGTTAATTCATACGTCCACGTCGCAGTTACCATTTACAATGTTTTTTAGTCTCTTTATTGTGTATGGTTTATTCGGAAAGTGTTGTTTTTTGTTCGAGCGGTGTTTGTTTACAACAAGGACGTTTTCTTCCTCCGAGGTTTACAACATAAGACAAGTATGAAAAAAAAGACTTTAGTTGGGCCTTTACGTTCGGTAACTCGTTGGTTTTTATTCCGGTGAACGAAATCACAGCGGCGCGCAAAATGAATATAGTTAATGAAAGTGCTTGCGTAGCTCGTCCTTTACGTTTGGAAACAATCTACAGCCAGTCAGTAACACAAGTTAAAGAGTTTAGTAGTCACTGTTGCATGCAGTAAATAACTAACAAACATTTCGAGACCAATGCCGCCGATGTGATTCAATCCTACCTGCATTCTTGCCTATAGATACATCATCATCATATCAGCCACAAATCGTCCACTGCTGGACAAAGGCCTCCCCCAAGGATTTCCACGACGACCGGTCCTGCGCTGCCCGCATCCATCGGCTTCCCGCGATTTTCACCAGGTCATCGGTCCACCGCGTGGGAGGCCTGCCTACGCTACTTTTTCCGGTGCGCGGTCGCCACTCGAGAACTTTACTGCCCCATCGGCCATCTGTTCTACGAGCTATGTGCCCTGCCCACTGCCACTTCACTTTAGCGATTCTGTGAGCTATGTCGGTTACTTTAGTTCTCCTGCGGATCTCCTCGTTTCTGATTCGATCACGCAGAGAAACTCCGAGCATAGCACGCTCCATTGCCCTTTGGGTGACCCTGAGCCTTCTTATGAGGCCCATAGTAAGCGACCATGTCTCAGTTACGTAAGTCATCACTGGCAACACACACTGGTCAAAGACCTAAGTCTTGAGACACTGCGGACGTGAAGATATTGCGAAGCTTCCCGAACGCTGCCCAGCCGAGTTGGATTCGTCGATTGATCTCTTTCTTGAAGTTGGAACTACCTAGCTGGACTGTTTGTCCCAGGTATACATATTCGTCAACAACTTCCAGTGAAGAGTCTCCTTTTTGCTCGTTTGTATGGAGTGTCCGGGGTGTGCCATAAGTGTGAACAGTACTCCATACATGAGCGATGACTCGATCACCACTAGCTCGGTGCGGCTTTCAGAAGAAATTCCAGCACACACCTCTATGGAGCCTCTTCAATGACACTTTCTCTTCAATGCAAGCTTGGTTATAGCGCTCTTCTGGTCTTCTGTAGACTCTTTGCCTCCCATCCTTCTTGTATGTGTTTCGCTTGTATTTGTATTGAAAACATAACTGTTGACCAGTCATCGAGAGTCCAATTTATGTGATATCTAGCGTAACTCAGCCTTGAATTTCAATGCTGCCTTTTAAGTTTTGGACCATTGGCGGGTTTAAATGGCTTTTAATTTACTTCAGCAGGACGCCGCCTCACTGTAAATGTGCTCGGATTGCTCCCTCCAGCACGTAGAAGGTGATTTTTGACTTCAACGGCCGTTGGAAATCAATTTCTCAATACTGTTGACACCATATATCGATCCTCCCGCGCGTCATGTAACTTTTTCGGCCTGTTCCTGGTCTGCGAATATTAGTTCCAGTGTTTTCAAATCGCTGGAGCATACTTTGAACAGTTGATAGCGACACGCCAACAGTTCTCGCTGAACACTGACTGCGCCCGTCTTCAAGCGTTTTCAGAATTCTGCTACACTCTTCAGGGGTTAGTGACATGTTTTTAACAGAATTTGATCAGAATAATGAATTTTTGCACTAGAAATGCCCTATTTATATGACAGAACAGAAAAAAAAGTAAAAAGTAAAACAAATGGTTCCAAATTTGATGTGCAAAATATAAAAATCGTCTATTTTTTAGTAGCTTTAGACTTTGAGGGTGATGGTGGGCGAGCCGGTGACATGGACGCGAGCGTGGACATGAGTTTTCCCCAGATCCCTCAGGAACTATATTGGGCTATTCTGATTAGGAGTCTACGAGTATCTCACTTCCTACCCCCTCAACCAATTCTATACAAAGAATCACTTCAATCCGTTGCTCCGTTGCGAGGCCGACGACGTGCGCGATCGTGGAAATGACTTTTCTCCAGATCCCTCGGGAACTATGTCAGGATATACTAATAAATAAATTTTGTCTTTCTAACCCCCTCAACTATCTCTGTGTAAAAAACCGTAACAATCCATTATGCCGTTACGATTTTAAAGAAATTAACCAAAAAAAAGAAAACTTTTTCAGTTCCCTCAGGAACTGCATCGGACTATGCTATTTTCACAGAATAAAAAGGAGCTTAATATTTCCTTTCCAGTGACACAGGCTAAGTGCGTGCCAAATTTCATCAAGATTGGTCAAGGCGTTATTGCGTGAAAAGGTAACAAACAAACAAACATATTTTCACGTTTATAATATTAGTAAGGATTAGTAAGGATTTATGGTTTTTAATACGATCGCTAAAAAGAAATAAAAATGAAATTTATTTGTAATGAAATAATCTTTTTAGTTTTTATTTTGAAAGGATTGCTCAAATATTTTAAAAGATATCGCATTTTTTATAACCGACCCGTTTTCTTTGCAACCAGTGTAAATCATAATAAGTAAGTCATTAGTGTGGGACATAAAGATAAAAATATAGAAAAATGTGAAAATATTGGGAGTAGAAAAAATTGCTCTATGAGAACGTTTCGTCAATTTTAGAGTACTGAAAAACTGCATTGAAATATTTCTTAAAGCACTGACAAACAATCCGAAAATAGAACCCAATCATTAACTTTAAAATAGTGAAATGTATAGATTTATTTTTATTTTAGTAACGGGATTTCTTAGTAAGATTTATTACTTAAAGTCCACGCTATTATTTACCACAATAATAGAGCAGCTGCTGATAGCGCTGAGGTGTTTAAGGCCCGTAAGTACGTGGGTTTAGCCGGGAGCTACATGTTTCCACCATTAGGGTACAAGACTATAGGTCCTTGGGGACCCGCTGCTAAAAAAACTGTAAAATAACTTTCAGTGAGTCTCAGCGAGACTACTGGTAATCGCACGGCTAGCAGCTTTTTAGGGCAACGCATAAGCATCGCCATCCAGCGCGGAAACGCTGCCAGTATGCTGGGTACCATGCCTTGCGGGGATGAACTAGACGGCACACAGATAAGAAAAAAAAATTGCGGAAGGCATTTATTATTTATAAGTTTTTTCCGTGGTTTGTAACGAAAAATAACAATGTTTGTAATAAAATAACAATAATATAAAACAAAAATAAGTGATTTAAGACAACAACCAGTTTCGATTTCCAGGCAATCTATGAGTTTTTTTAGAAATATTTTAATGCAGTTCTTCTGTACTCTTAAATTGACGAAGTGTTGCCATATTACAAATATCTCTACTCTCAACTGTTTTAGATTTTTCATACAGATCCATTTTAATTATATGATACGGCGGCGCCGGCGGCGGCGGTTTGCAGCCTTTAATTATAACCTTTTTTTATGTCAACTATATGAACGTTTTACTCAAGGTTCTGAAGTGCGGCCTCAACTTTCATTTAACGAAATCGTGTACCGCGCAAAGCTTACTGTAGATAAACTAACATATTTACGATAATACTTATCAATAACACATGATAGCGTGGCCTTGCACCAACGGATATGAATATAATATTCGAGGTCCAGTCGGCATGATGGTGTCAGATGCTTTGACTCATAATTCGTGTTTAACTTGTACTATCGAACTGATTTTCATCTCATTACTTAGCTGATCAAGTACAATTTAAATTGTACTGAGAGACTTTACTATAAAATTTGTAAGTTTGGGAAAAAATATAAGACATCGTGGCTGTAAAGAAAAAATGGTTCGCTCAAAATAAAAAAAGGCCCATTTGACAGGCTTAATACAGACCAAATGCAACCACGACCTGTAAGTTATCTAGAACGGGCTCGCCAGTACAGTGTAAAAAAAAAAACGGGTGGGGCTGTGTCGGGGCACACGGCCGTTGGTTTTAACGTGAATACGTCTCGTAACGGGTAATATGTAGTTTCTATATAAAATATTATTATTTATGTATGTCATAATCATAGATAATATAATATAATCGATAGATTTTGACGAGAGCTGACGATTGAAACTTGAATGAACGTCGTAGCTTCACCGAGTCGAAAGTTATACTAAATGGAAATCTCGATACGCAGCAAAATGACCTTCAAAATGGCGGGGCTGCCCCCTCCCTCACACGCGATGTGTTACAGTCCTTACTTAGCGTAATAAATTCTTTGATTCTTTAGCTATCAAGTGGTGTAAACGAAATTTGGATGGAGATGATAGATATGTAGCTACAACACTAAACTGTATCCCCCGATTTTGTTATCATTCGTTTTTTTTGGATTGCATCCCTATGGAGGTAATTTTAAAGACGTATTCACGTCAAAACAATAACAGCTCACAGCGCATTGGGGAAATAGGGGGTTTGAATCCGAAACTGCGGCTCAAAGGATCTTACACTAGCGAATGCTGCGCCTTCAACATCGTACGGAGATGGACATAATGAATCTCAAGTCACTACGATAGACGAATCTCTTCGAAATATTTATTTTGGATGACATTTGTCAAAAATGAAAACGCCATAACTCGGAAACTATTGACCCTACTAGTTTCATAAGAGACATGAAAGATATCGTGAAGATCTTTATTTTGAATGACAGCTGTTAAATTTAAAACCGCCATAACTCGGCAACAATTGCTCCTGGACTACTAGTTTCTAAAGAGAAATCATAGATCTGTTTGACATATTTATTTTACATGACAGCTATAGAAAATAAAACTGTCATAACTCGGAAACTATTGATCCTATGCTACTAGTTTCATAAGAGACATCATAGATATCGTGAAGATCTTTATTTTGAATGACAGCTGTCAAACTTAAAACCGCTATAACTTGGAAACTATTGATCCTACGCTACTAGTTTAATGCGAGAACTAATGAAATGAAATGATTATTTATTTGCATCAAACATGGTAGTAGGATGTTTAAGGCGGTTGCAGAGGAAACAAAAATAGACATCGCAACCTAGATGGCGCTGGCGAGCAAATATTGTTGTTTTTGACAAATATTTCGTAAATTAGATAAGTTTGAAGCAAAATTTGTTTATTCGCGAGCACTTTTATTGATGTTTCGATGATATAGTAAGTGTTTAACTTCATTTATTGTTTTATTCTCCCGTGTTATCCCACAATTAACAGCTGATAGCAGTCACGCACACTGCAGGCACGAATTGTAAGTGTGTGGGTGCAATTCATTCAATAAAAAGTCGCGTAATGTCTGTCAGTTTACAATAGCGGTATACAAAGAGAATAGAAATCACTACGAAATAAATACCTACATAAACAAAATTACATTTTATTCCTGGGACAAAAAAGCAAAACAGAGAGCACATCGGATTTTCAGAAATCGTTTTTTACGATTATCTTTTTGGATACAGTGTAGAATCCTTGTAAAAATGCAGATAAGTAGCAGAGACGTGATTGTAATGGAAGACAAAATGGAAATGAGGAAACTGAAGAATAGTGTTATCTGGTTTCATGGAGAAGAAATGTCACCTGAAGACAGCCAGGAGGACAGATTCAGTGGGGGAATTGAAAGAAAGCCCATGTCTACTCCATGTGCTATAGAGAACGAAAACAGAGAGAGGAAACTACCTACCTCAATAGATATGGTTTCTCCGTGTGTACATATCCAGCTGCTGAGCCATAGCAGTCGTTCAGGGAAAACAATGCTCGGGAGATTATTGATATGTCAGGTGGTGCAACAATAGTTGATAAGTGTAAGTGGGTGCTAAATAAACAGTTTGATGTGAACAACAAAGTGCGTTATCATGGGAGACTAGTGACAAAAGGTTTCACGCAGCAACATGGAATAGATTATGCGGACACCTTGTCTCTGGTAGTTAGACGTGAAGTTTGCATATCTTCCATTAAGTCTTTATGTTCTGTCTCTTCTATGGTGTGACACAGACTTTATTGTTGTGATTGATTTGTTTCTCATTGTAAAAATATAAGTACTTCCAGCCCAAATAAACTTTTGTTTTAATCATTTAATATAGCAGATCGTGGTTTAAGATATGAAAACCTAGGTCCTGTGAGATGATATCTAGAAATGAATATCAATGTAGATCGAGAAAGGAATGTAATTACAGTTGATCAGCCAAAATATATAGAAAGTATTGCTGGATGTGAGAGGTCTTTATCCACCAGTGGACGTCTTTTGGCTGATATGATGATGATCACCACCTTTACACATAATAACCATTTTCATGGGCGCTGCTGAAGCCTTATTATTATTTTTTAATTCACCATTGCATTGGTAAGCCCTTGGCATCATCTCACCTGATGATAAGTGACGCTGATGCCGAAAATGGAAGCAAGCTTACCAAGATTCCCCAATGCAATGGAGAACTGGCTATCTTATCCTCAAGCCGGAACACATCAACATTGTTAACACTGATGTTTGGCGGCAAGACTTAGATAAGATGGTGGTAGCTAGCCAGGCGGGCTTAGAAAATGCCCTACCATCAACCAAACGGAGTCTTACAAGTTGACCCCACCGGGATTCGAACCCACGACCTCATGGTGTGAAGCAAATGGACTAACCATCACACCACGGAGGCGGTTAAAAGTTGGCACAAGGGACATACATAAAATAAAATAATCATATTCAATATCATGTTTTTTTCAATTTTAATCATTTAATCCCAGAGATATAGATAGGTTACATGCATACAAAAAGTGAAGCAAATAAAAGCATTCTTAGTAGCATTCGGTGCAATGGAAGTGAACTATACCTTTAATACTGTGTGTAAAGGGGTTCGATTTTCAAATGTTGTTAGTGCATAACTCATCTATGGTAACATCTTTGTTTGATCCCCAAAAAATTCTTCAAGATGTTTTTCAAATGTAATATCTATAATATGCTACAAGTGGTACTTTATCTGGTAAAACTCTAACGACCTGCCATGAGAAAAGGGTAAAACATAGGTTTCTCAAAAATGGCTCTCGATAATTTTTGTCATTACAAAAAACTGGACAAGTGCGAGTCAGACTCGCCCACCGAGGGTTCCGTACAAAACTATAGATCCATATTATAAATCATAACAGTGCAGACTGTTAGGTACTACATACGTCAAAATTATTAGGTACCTACCTACACATATAAAAAAGGGGAAAGTTTTTTTTTACATTCTTCGTCATAAATCGAAAACTATACATCAAAAAAATAATTAAAAGTCTGTTTAAGCTTCTGACAATGAAGCCCTTTCATAGGATACCTCATATCCCTCACTCCCGGAAGTCGTTGGCAACCTGCGGTGGCTACTGGACTTCCTGGAGGAGCTGAGCTGGCAGTGATGCCAGCTAACCACGCAAAATGGGCGCTCGGGCGCCTGGTTGCGGAAACCAGCCCGTCCTTACCATTACCATTACCATTCCCTCATAATATGACACGCTTAACTCAATTCAAAATTTGGACCGCTGTTCCTTGCATTATTGATTACATACTTTATATAACGATTATATTTTTACAAATGTATAGTTTTCAGATTTATCCCTTTACTTGTAGTACAAGACGGTATTACATGCCAAATTTCATAGTTCTAGGTCAACGGAAATACCCTATGAATTTTGATTCCCTTGAGAGTGTGGAAATATACGTTTTTTGCAGCATAAACGGCCGTATCTTTTTTTACGTTAACCTAGAAGCTTGATTTTTTAACAGCTTCAAGGGACTGTAGACCGGACTATACGGTTGTAATTTCAACTCGATACCTCCATGCGTTTCCGAAATAAAGGGTCTTGACAGACATACGGACATACAACAAAGTGATCCTATAAGGGTTCCATTTTTTCCTTTTTTTTTAAACTTATCAAATGGAATATCTATGATTTGCTTACTTATGAACAGCTTGTATAATTTAGTGATTGCTGTTGTTGCCTGTGTTCGGCCTAAAAATAGCACATTACGATATACAATTTACTAATTATTGTGTAAATACACTCAACAGCAAAGGAAATGGGTCTGTAACAAAAACCTCAATAACTTCCAAAATATTGTAACAAGCTTTATGAAATAAAGACTGTATTATAGACAATTTTACAGTGCATCTATATATATAAAAGAAAGTTGTGTTAGTTACACCATTATAACTCAAGAACGGCTGGGCCAATTTTTATGATTTTTGTGTTTTTGCATTTGTCTTTGTCTGGAATAGGATAATAAGTATTAAAATATGATATTCATCAATAAAAAAAATATCAGTCAAAAATAATTGGTTTTAGGGTAGGTAGGGTAGTGTAGTGTAGGTGTGGTGTAGTGTAGTGTAGGTGTAGTGTAGTTAGGGTATTGTAGGGAAGGGTAGGGTATTGTAGGGAAGGGTAGGGTAGTGTAGTGTAGTGTAGGGTAGGATAGTGTAGTGTAGTGTAAGGTGGAACGAAGTTCGCCGGGAAAGCTAGTATAATAATAAAAATAAGTCATAAAAGTTTATAAAGTTTATTTTGAATAAAAGTAAGTTAAGAAAAAATGAAAATTTTTCACTAGATTTCGAAATTGCAATTTTCACACATTTTAGTATTTTGTATTACCACTGAGATCTATTAAAACAGCTGTTACACGGTTTAGCATGCTTTCCACTTTCGATTTCTGAGTTGATGCTGAGGATTATTCTCCCATTCCTCTATCACTGCTTCATCCGAGCATGCTTGATGAAGTTCAAGTTTGGGCTGCGTGCTGGCCACTCCATGCGTGTGATAGAGACTGTGTGGGGATGAGCATTATCTTGCATAAGAATGGCATTCTTGCGCATGTTTACTAAAAGTGGGCCAACATACTCATTTAAGGTTTCATTCACGTATCTCTCTGCAGTTAAAGTTCGTCTCCCATCGTGCTTGTATAGCATGAATCTCGACTCGTCCGAAAACATAACTGTTGACCAGTCATTGAAAGTCCAATTCATGTGTTCTCTAGCATAACTCAGCCTTGAATTTCGATGCTGCCTTCCGAGTTTTGGACCATTGGTGGGTCTAAATGGCTTCACGTTCGCTTCATCAAGACGCGGCCTCACTGTACACGTGCCCGGATTGCTCTCTGCAGCACGTAGAAGGTGATTTTTGACTTCAACAGCCGTTTGAAATCGATTTTTCAATATTGTTGACACCATATATCGATCGTCCCGCGCTTTCGTGCACCTTGTTCGGCCTGTTCCTGGTCTGTGCATATTGAATCCAGTCTCTTCAAATCGCTGGAGCACTCTGAACGGTTGATAGCTACAGTGTAAGTAATGTTCACAAACACCGAAGAGGATTGCCTGTATTATAGG
Source organism: Coleophora flavipennella (assembly GCA_947284805.1). NCBI lineage: Eukaryota > Metazoa > Arthropoda > Insecta > Lepidoptera > Coleophoridae > Coleophora > Coleophora flavipennella. The sequence goes on along the minus strand of OX369293.1, from coordinate 8,684,861 downwards.
TACTTACGAAGCCATTTCTATTCTAGTGCATGATACCGTAACAAACCGGCTCGCGATCGTTTTGGGTTTACTTTGCGTCCTGAGTATACGTATTTATTGTAAAAGCGTTAATTAATTTTGTTACAAAAGCCATTTGTTTACCAAATTCACAAACTAGAGCTAAAAAACAGTGTTGCCATATGGAGGAATCAAGAAATCTATCTTCAGTCCAAAATCTGGACAAAATTCGTGCAACAGTAAATAATTGTCAGTAAAAATTGTTAATACAATCCGGTATTTGACTGCTAGTCATTTGAGTTACTTTTTATCAACGGTCAAAAACGAAATTTTGTTCTGAAATTGTTCGTGTTACAAAGTTGTGACGTCATTGTCTTTGACGAACTGATTTAGCGATTTTGATAAATATAAAATTGAATTTAGAATAAAATGTTAAATGAATGTTTTTATGCTTTTGTAGGAGAAATGCTGTTTAGTGAATAGTATTTTTTAATTTATTTTAAACACTGTCAAATACCCTATACCGTATGACAAAAATGATACGCCACAAGTCGCATAAACTTTCTCGTAAAAATATGTACAGAAGTCTAAAGTGTAATATATATTTTTTTGTTATCTTATCCAAATGTTTGGACTCTCCATACAAAGTTTGAGAAGTCCAACAAAGCTAAAGGTCATTGGGCAAAATCTGACCCGGTTAACTAAAGTTATCCTACAAAAACCAAATTAGTTTTAAATTGTTAAGTATTAACCCACATTTCAAAACATATTTTTTTTTTTTTTTAAACCATGGGAATAACATGTAAAAAAAATATATAAATGCGTAAATAAAACAATTTTAGTGAAGCACAAATCGATGGAGCCTCTTGCTAGTGAAAAGCAAAGTTGAAAAAATCGATGGAGCCTCTTGCTAGGGAGGAGCAGAGTTGAAAAAATAGATGGAGCCTCTTGCTAGTAAAAAGCAGAGTTGAAAAAATGGATGAAGCCTCTTGCTAGTGAAGACCAGAGTTAAAAAAATCGATGAAGCCTCTTGCTAGTGAAAAGCAGAGTTGAAAAAATGGATGAAGCCTCTTGCTAGTGAAGACCAGAAATAAAAAAATCGATGGAGCCTATTGCTAGTGAAAAGCAGAGTTGTACAAATCGATGGAGCCTCTTGCTAGTAAAGACCAGAGTTGAAAAAATCGATGGAACCTCTTGTTAATGAAAAGCAGAGTTAAAAAAATCGATGGAGCCTCTTGCTAGTGAAGACCAGAAATAAAAAAATCGATGGAGCCTATTGCTAGTGAAAAGCAGAGTTGTACAAATCGATGGAGCCTCTTGCTAGTAAAGACCAGAGTTGAAAAAATCGATGGAACCTCTTGTTAATGAAAAGCAGAGTTAAAAAAATCGATGGAGCCTCTTGCTAGTGAAGACCAGAAATAAAAAAATCGATGGAGCCTATTGCTAGTGAAAAGCAGAGTTGTACAAATCGATGGAGCCTCTTGCTAGTAAAGACCAGAGTTGAAAAAATCGATGGAACCTCTTGTTAATGAAAAGCAGAGTTAAAAAAATCGATGGAGCCTCTTGCTAGTGAAGACCAGAAATAAAAAAATCGATGGAGCCTATTGCTAGTGAAAAGCAACTCTGCTCCTCACTAGCAAGAGGCTCCATCTATTTTTTTAACTCTGCTCCTCACTAGCAAGAGGCTCCTTCGATTTTTTCAACTCTGCTCTTCACTAGCAAGAGGCTTCATCCATTTTTTCAACTTTTCTTTTCACTAGCAAGAGGCTCCATCGATTTGTACAACTCTGCTTTTCACTAGCAATAGGCTCCATCTATTTTTTTTACCTCAAGAACGTTTAAGGACGTTCTGTCACGTTGCTAACACGAAAGTTTTAACCTCAATATTATATTTTTCTTTTTTAAGCTTTTAGCTTGAATCCCATTAACTACATTAATGCGACATATATATTCGTGAACAAGAGACGCTTATCTAAACATCCTACCTAATTTTTTTTCTGTAGGCCGTGGGTATAGGTTTCATACTATGCTGCCCAATGACCTTTGTATGAATATGACACAGCAGCCGGTTCCTTGGGAAAAGTTTTTCAGTTACATGAGTGCAAGTCAAATTTTAAAGAAAACGAAAGGAATATACATAAATTCAACCTGTAAACAATACCTTTGGATGTAGGAATATGATATTTGTGTCGCGTAAACCCATAATCATGAATTATCCGCATTGGACCTCAAAAATCCATACGAGTGCAGATAAATCCGTATATATAGCAACACTGATTCATTCATATTCAGCCACAGAGTGTTACGGGGATAAGTGCGTTCGAAAAGTGTGTTGTTTTAATTTTTTTAACAAAAATATAAGAACATCTTTGAAAAACTAAATCTTTGTATTATTTTTTTACACTATTAATTATGGGTGTTATTAATAAAAAATAAATCGATTTGTATTCACTCTGAAAAAACATTTTATATTTAGATTCCTATAACACAAGTAGGGTTTAGAACGCACTGTTCATACATAGCTTTACGGTACGCATAAGTGTCTATGTTGTGTAAATGTAACGCACACATTCGTAAAATCGACACTTTTGAACAAGATTTAAAACCTTAATAACTTTTCAATTGTTCTATTTATCACAAATCTGATTTCATTCGCGAAAACAAGATTTTTTAAACATTTTTTTGACATTGTTTGATAACCTAATACTCTAACACTCGATGAGTGTATTGGTTAAACGTTTTGTATGAAAATGACGCCTCTGCAACCACCTTAATATAATTTTTAGTGCAATCATGTTTCGCCTGTGCAAGGCATGCAAATGTTTAACATAGATTATAATTATTTTGTCACGTAACTTTAAAAATTCAAATGTCAATAAGTTTATTTTTGTCACAGAGGTATTCATTAACGCTATAATAATTTTTGTCAATAAGCCATTTCAACAATTTTGTCTTAAAGGTTTTCGATTCAAGCTTTCGTAGTTCAATTGGTAGGTTATTATATATTCTAACGCTCATACACACACAATTTCGGCTATACATTTCAGTCAATGGGATTTCGTTAAAAACTAGCCTGTATGGATCTCTAAGGGTTCTTGTGGTTTTGTCACTGGCTTTTTTAAATAATTGCAGATGTTGCTTCACAAACAGACATAGCTCAAATATATATAGCGCGGGTAGTGGCAACAGACCAAGCTCCTTAAATAGTGGCTTGCAGGAGTCTTCGTGATGACTTGCCAGCTATAGCTCTTACACATTTTTTTTGTGCTATAAAGGCTCTTTTCCAGTGGGTCCCATTTCCCCATATAATAAGACCGTAACGGAGCACCGAAGCTACACACGCATGATAGGCAGACAAAACAGTGGGCATGCTTGTTAGACTTTTTAGGCGCTTTAGGACGTACACAAATCTGTTGAGTCTCTCACTTACATTCTCATTTTGTTTAATAAATCTTTTCGAGATCTTTATTTTGGATAAAAGCTGTCAAACTTAACCTCCATAACTTGAAAACTATTGATCTTTAGCTACAATATCTTTGAAAGAATGATAGATCTCTTCGAGATCTTCATTTTGACAGACAGTTATCAAACATTAAACCGCCATAACTGGGAAACTATTGATCATGGGGTACTAGTTTCTATAGATAAATCATAGATCTTGTCTCTCCAAGATATTTATTTTGGATGAAAGCTGTCAAACTCAAAACCGGCATAACTCGGAAAGTATTCATCATCGAATTAACGAAAAAAAATACCGGTAGTAGCTTTGACTTCTACCAACCCCCTTTTTGTAATTTCAATGTCAAAGTTCGAAAGTATACTATAGATCAATAACCTAAATCATCATATCAATCGAAGGACGTCCACTATTGGACATAGGCCTCCCCCAAGGATTTCCACGACGACCGGTTCTGCGCTGGCCGTATCCAGCAGCTTCCCGAGACCTTCACAAGGTCATCGGTCCACCAAGTGGGAGGCCTACCTACACTACGTTTTTCGGTGCGTGGTCGCCATCTATAACCTAAATAATTCGATTAAAAACAAGTCAAAGAAACAGACTAACTAATATATAACAAAAACAACCATACAAAAAATATTACCCTTATTGTTGGGCAATTGAGAAAATTAAATATTACCGGTATCAATGGGCAAAGTTGAATGTCTTTTAGTTGTTCTCTGACCACTTTCCTTTTCATAAATTCTTTTATCAATGGAGTGCGCTCAAAGAAATCACACAATTTCATCTCGAATTCAAGGAAACTACGTTTATATGTGTTGGTCAGAAACTCGTAATAGTAGAGTGATACCTGAAAAAATTAAACTTATTTTAAATGACAAAATTTTAGCCAATTAATGTCTAAAATACTAAACATTATTTAAAAATAAAGCAAACTTGACTGACTTTAAATGCATATGACACTCGCGAGATTATAACTGCACTTTTTGGATACTTTACTTCGAAGGTAATATTTAGAATTTCAAAGAAACTCCTAGCTACTACTGGAACAGGTATCTGTCACTGGAACAGGTCAGGTACATGAGTTGTTCTTTCCTGAATGGAACGAGACTAAAAATCTAAGGTCATACGTAACTTCTATGTTTAAACATGCATAAAAATAATCTTACCGACACGTTATTTCCTGCGTATATTAAAATGTCACCATCTACACTCATGTAATGTACTGGACTATGCCTTCCGTATCTGCGACACGAGAATACTGCATTTGCAACGTATCTACGGTCGCTTAAAAGAATCTTGCAATGTTCCACACTGACGTACAAAATCTAAAAAAATATTTATAAAAAATAAATTATTATATTTATTTTCAGCTGCCTGTCAACCAGGCAAAAGAGGAGCTCGACAGAGTGAGCGAAAATTGATCAGGACTATCGATAATCTGTAGTTGGTACAATAAAGCAGTCAAATAGGGAACCTGTTACATGTTCTATACAGGTAGGGATTGTAATTCGGAAAATCGGATTCAGTAATCCGGCGGATCCGGAATCAATCTTTGCGTACTGGATCAGGTACCAATTTACCGGATCTGGAAAAAAATACATGAAACCACTTTTTTGGAAAAATACTCGCATTGTTGCATAATTAGACCACTTATGCAACAATGCGTTATGCGTATGCGTCAATCTTGACCAGAATTTTATTTGATGACAGATCTAACAAGAGTCATTCAACGGCTACCACACATCCCATCCCGCTGCGCCTCACGATCCGCATTTGGCGGCCATCAGTTATCATTGGGTATGATTTATAGATCGCCAATTAAATAGATACGATTAGATAATTCGATAGTTCTTTGATTTTTCTCTCATTTTCGGAAACTTGATTTTTTAGAGCAACAGGTTACAAGTCCTATACAGGTAGGGATTTTAATCCGGAAAATCAGATCCAGTAATACGGCGGATCCAGCATCAATCTTCGCGTACCAGATCAGGTACCAATTTACCGGACCCGGAAAAAATACATGAAACTACTTTTTTGGAAAAAATACTCTCATTGTTGCATAATTAGACCACCTACTTATGCAACAATGCGTTATGCACCAACGTATGCGTCAATCTTGACCAGAATTTTATTTGATGACAGATCTAACAAGAGTCATTCAACGGCTACCACACATCCCATCCCGCTGCGCCTCACGATCCGCATTTGGCGACCATCAGTTTTCATTGGGTATGATTTATAGATCGCCAATTAAATAGATACGATTAGATAATTCGATAGTTCTTTGATTTTTCTCTCATTTTCGGAAACTTGATTTTTTAGAGCAACAGGTTACAAGTCCTATACAGGTAGGGATTTTAATCCGGAAAATCAGATCCAGTAATACGGCGGATCCAGTATCAATCTTCGCGTACCAGATCAGGTACCAATTTACCGGACCCGGAAAAAATACATGAAACTACTTTTTTGGAAAAAATACTCTCATTGTTGCATAATTAGACCACCTACTTATGCAACAATGCGTTAAGCACCAACGTATGCGTCAATCTTGACCAGAATTTTATTTGATGACAGATCTAACAAGAGTCATTCAACGGCTACCACACATCCCATCCCGCTGCGCCTCACGATCCGCATTTGGCGACCATCAGTTTTCATTGGGTATGATTTATGTATCGCCAATTAAATAGATACGATTAGATTATTCGATAGTTCTTTGATTTTTCTCTTATTTTCGGAAACTTATTTTTTTAGAGCAAAGACAAAGACAGCTGATTATAAATTTCGAATTCAGCTTTTTCAAGATTTTCCTGCAAATTATTTATCTGTTCCATGATTTCTATTAGATTCTCAGAGGAAACGTGACCCAACTCCGAATAGCTCTTGTTTAGTACTGATATTTCTTCTTGCGTGATATCAAGGTATACAATGGCATGAGTCATTTCTAAGTCGCAACCATCGAAGTATTTGGTACTACTTCTGATCACCGTACGCAAACACTGGGTACTGTAACGCAACGCCTCGGCCAATCAGTGTGCCTCACTAGCCTGCCACTAACCAGCCAGCCAATGCCATGCCGCTACGCCATCGCTTCACCACCCCTCCACACCTGCCAGCCAGCCAGCCAGCCAGCCAGGTGGGGCGAGCAATAGCCAGCCGACCGAATATAAGCCCTTGCGAGCTCATTTTGCCTCCTATTCCGCTGAAGTCAAATGGAGAAGCAATAGCTCTGTCCGAGCGCCACCAGGACTTAAATTATGTACATATAAATTGTGATTTTAGCTGATTTATTTGATTAAACAAAAATGTGTGCTTATTCAATTTTTTATTAACCTCCAACTTGCACTTTTAGAATTGGGATACCCGAGAAAAATGAAGCGCAATTATTAGCAGAGCTTCGAGCAGCTAGTGCGGCCACTTGGATGGAGCGGTTCTCAAGACTCAAGTGACGGCACAGAAGATACCACGTTCACGGAGGATACCATGCGTGCCCAGAATAGCACGAGCATCCAAAACACGCCGCCACGCAACCAGCAACTCACGAATAAAGAGGTACGTTCTTCGCCGCCAGCCAGAAAACTTTTAAAAAAATTGCTAGAACACGAGGTAACGAAAGCATTTCGCGATTTAAATGATGAGATTCCTACACTGAACAAAAACAATCACCATCGCACTGCATCACTGATTCCGTAATTTGATCCCGATATTGAGGAATGTACTTCTTGGCTGATAAAGATCGATCAACTAGGCGAGATTCACGGTTGGGACGAGAAAACAAAATCATTCCATTTACAAGATAAATTAAGAGGACAGGCAAGAAAGTGGTACAATAGGCTTGACGACTACAATTATTCCTGGGAAGAATGGAAACAAATTCTCTTACGCGCATTTCCTAAACATCGCGACTATGAGGGTATGTTGGAAGAAATGTTACAAAGAAAAAAACTACCCTCCGAAACAATGACAAAGTATTACCAGGATAAAGTTGCTTTGTGTTTTCGGTGTAAACTTTCCGATAGTGCTAGCGTGTCGTGTATAATCAGGGGCCTGCCAACATCGCTCCAAGCGAACGCAAGGGTGTACCAATGTGAGCGTCCCGATGAACTGTATGAAGGATTTCTATGTGCACTCGATGATTACCGCGCACCTTTTCCCTTTCGAGATTCAAACCGTGCATGTGACAAAAAGGTAACTCCAATAAATCCCGATATTGACCCATGTCCTCGTTGCAAAAAAACTGGACACACTCTTCGAAACTGCCCACAACCAGACCAACGTACGTGTTTTAAATGTGGGTTAAAGGGCCACATTGCCACGCGCTGCGCTACAGCCTCCTCGAGTACAAATCCAAATTCGCAGGAAAGAGGCAATACGATTAAAGACGTTAAGCTCTTGCAGAATTACAACAGCATTTATACTAAAGTTGTAAAAGTAAATGGTGTGTTCGTAAAGTCCTACATTGATACTGGCAGTCAGGTTAATGTACTCGCCACCCAAGTGTCCCGCCTGCTTGAACTCAAAGTAATGCCTACTAGCATTGTGCTGAAAGGATTTTCTGGGGGGCTCCTAACCAGCAGAGAAGTGGAGTTTCAATTAGATGTTGAGGGCATACCATTACGTTGCAAAGCCTATCTGACGGATACCGACATGGGAGGGATTAATTTACTCATTGGACAGCCTGTAATAAATAGCGAAGGAATGACCCTGGAAGAAAGCAACGGAATAGTTAGCTTTTAACGTAATATCACCCCTCCTGAGTTTGATGTTGTTGAAGAGAGTCAACGATTTAAAGTGGTTACAGCAAACGAGGAATGCATTCCTCCTGGTGTCACCATAATTAAAGTCAAAGTACTGGGTAATAATGTTGGCAATGACGTGGTCACTGTGCCGCGTCATTCCGAATTGCAGGGAATTTCCTACTCCATCCCGGCTACTGTGCTGCGAGGCGTAGAGGGCTACATCAAGGTCGTAAACAGCGGCAGCAAGGATGTGGTGTGGAGGTCGGGCGAGGTGCTGGCGAGAGCCGATAGCTGCGAGGATCCTACGCCAAAAAGCCAGGTTAGCCAACCAGCCATGCCTATATCTTCTCAGCCAGCCAGTGTTTTAAACACAGCCATTTACACTGACCGTTTAATAGGAAATGTAGATGTAGATAAGATAAATATAGGGCCATTAGATGAAAACGACCGTAGCGATTTAATCGATTTATTGCTACGTTACAAAGATTGTTTTGCTAGTACTACACAAGTGCTAGGTTGTTCAACATTGTTGCAAATGAAGATTAAACTAACCTCTGATCAACCGATATATCGTCAACCATATAGATTATCACATGCAGAACAACAGATGGTAAACAGTAAAGTAAATGAGTTATTAGACGCGGAAATCATTAAAGAATCGGAGTCCGATTACGCCTCGCCAGTTGTCCTTGTAAAAAAGAAAAACGGAGACAGCCGATTATGTGTAGATTACAGAGCGCTTAACGCAATCACGGTCAAAGACAGGTACCCGTTGCCTAACATTGATAATCAGGTTTCGAAATTAGCCGGGAAGAAGTTTTTCACAAGCCTCGACAATCGACATGGCACAGAGTTACCATCAAGTGATGATTTCCCCTGAAGATACGCACAAAACTGCCTTTGTAACACCACAAGGCCATTATGAATACACGCGCGTCCCATTTGGCCTAGCTAACGCTCCGTCCGTATTCATGCGCTTAATCAATAAAATAGTAGATTCGATTCGCAATACTGGCAACACTAAGCAGCCCGTGTCACACTCTAGTCATTGTTGTGAAATACTTACATTATTAGACGATTTGTTGTTGCCCTCAAGAGACGTAAAGACTGGTTTGGATACGTTAGCTTCTATCCTTCAGACATTTGACAATCAAAACCTAATATTGAATATGAAAAAGTGCTCGTTTCTGCAGAACAAAATAACGTACTTAGGTCACGAAATTTAGGCGGATGGTGTACGCCCGGGTGAAACTAAGTTAGCAGCAGTGACACGATTTCCTACGCCCAGGAACGTACACGAAGTACGGCAATTTATCGGCTTGTGCAGTTATTTTCGTAAGTTTATTTACAACTTTGCTGTTATAGCTCGACCGCTAACTGACCTTACTAGAAAAGATGTGACTTGGCGTTGGGATAATCAACATGACTCTAGTTTTGATAACCTAAAGGAGTGTTTGTGTACAAAACCGGTGCTAGCTTTATACGACTCTGCTTTACCAACTGAGATTCACACAGATGCGTGTAAATTAAGTATTGCTGCAATTCTGTTGCAAACTCAGACTGATGAAACTTTACGCCCTGTCATGTACTACAGTCGAGTGACTACTAAGGATGAAAGTTTGTACCATAGCTATTAGCTATGAATTCGAGACGCTAGCAGTAGTAGAGGGTTTGCTGAGGTTTCTTGTTTATGTGGTAGGCGAGCACATAAAAATTGTAACCGATTGCACGGCAGTCCGGGCCACTCTGACGAAACGTGATATCATTCCTCGTATAGCAAGGTGGTGGCTTAACATTCAGGAGTACGACATAAGTATTGAGTATAGGCCAGGTGAACGCTTGAAACACGTAGACGCGTTGAGTAGGAATCCCATTGATTCTATGAACGTTAACCGTCTTGAGGTTGCAGACTGGTTCCATACTATTCAGATGCAAGATGATAAGTTAAAGCAAATTATCGATCAACTAAAAGATGGGTCTGCTAGCTCCGCAATCGTTAACAGCTTTGAACTAATTGATGACAGACTGTACCGTAAAACAATGAATGGAAATAGACTAGTAGTGCTATCAGAAGCTAGGTGGAAGATTGTGCAAATGCACCATGATGACATAGGCCACGTAGGTTTGAATCGTAGTATGGATCTGATCAAGAAAGACTTTTGGTTCCCAAAGATGACACGTTTCACACGCAAGTATGTTACATTATGCTTACATTGCGCTTATGGCAAGGGGGAGCACGGAAAAAAGAGGGAAAGCTACATCCTATCCCAAAACCCTCTGAACCTATGAAAATGATTCATGTAGATCACCTGGGTCCGTTTTGTCGAACAAAGAAAGGGTACCAATATATGTTGGTAATCACTGATGCTTTCACCAAGTTTGTTATAGCTGAACCAACGCGAACTGTAAATTCTGTAGAATCCATCCGGACTTTAAAAAGAGTATTCAGCCTTTTTGGTTACCCCGAGAGAATAGTAACGGACCACGGCAAGGCTTTTACCAGTAGGTATTTCAAAAAGTTTGCAACTGAGAAGCAGTTCAAGCACATCTTGACTGCTATTGCATGTCCGCGAGCAAATGGTCAAGTTGAACGTACTAATCGTACAATACTCAATGCCTTCAGGGCCTCAGATCCTACAGAAGCTTCTAACAACTGGGCCAATTGCTTACCGGACGTTATTAGGGGTATAAACAACACCATCAATGCCACGACTGGATACAAGCCGTACGACCTGATGTTTGCTTGCTGTGGTAGATCTCTTTGTGATGTATCAGTTCCAGGTCATATATCGGAGCCAGTACAGGTTATGCGTGAAAAAGCTAGTGCTAGGATAATAAAAGCTAGCAACAGGATGAAACATAACTACGATAAGAAAAGAAAGAGTAGTACTATTTACAAAAAGGGAGATATCGTTCTATGGAGACAGGCTCCAACTAGTAGTGCTGCTAGGGTTAACACTAAGTTAGATGATTTGTACTCCGGCCCCTATATAATAACATCTGTCCTAGGAAACGATAGGTATAAGATTAGGAGTATAAAAGGCTTACGAGGATACAAGAGCTTTGCTGGCCTAGTTGCTGCTGATTCACTGAGACCCTATAGAGCTATCGCTCCTGTATTTGATAGTGCTAGTAGTTGTGATGAGCAGTTAGACTGAAGACCTTATCGATTTGCTTGAAAGCTAATGGATACATTTGTTCCCATTGCGGGAGCAATTGTTACAAGATGGCCGAATGTAACGCAACGCCTCGGCCAATCAGTGTGCCTCACTAGCCTGCCACTAACCAGCCAGCTAATGCCATGCCGCTGCGCCATCGCCTCACCACCCCTCCACACCTGCCAGCCAGCCAGCCAGCCAGCCAGGTGGGGCGAGCAATAGCCAGCCGACCGCATATAAGCCCTTGCGAGCTCATTTTGCCTCCTATTCCGCTGAAGTCAACTGGAGAAGCAATAACTCTGTCCGAGCGCCACCAGGACTTAAGATATGTACTTATAAATTGTGATTTTAGCTGATTTATTTGATTAAACAAAAATGTGTGCTTATTAAATTTTTTATTAATCTCCAACTTACAGTACTTAAAAACTTGAAATGTTTAACGGACTGTTGTATGTAATGTTAATATCAAATTTCTGATTTGTTTTATTACTTTTACTGCTCTTTACACAAAAGTAGGCAAAATCAATTAATATGTTTTATATGCACAAATCATTTTTAGGAAATAAATTGTTCAAACACAAATCCGTAAATATTTTGAGTTCATTAAAATATTTTTGAAGATAACATTATTCGAGATCGAGATTCAGATCAAATTAATGAATTTAATTCACTCTGTCATTTCCAGTTGAGGCTTATAGATTTCCCGACTGAGTTTGATAAATGTTGCGATAAAATGTGTAATGATAAAGACCATAAAAAATTGTTAGACAACATGTATGATAATATTGTATCTATCCAAACAGAAGCTGCAGAATGCTCTTTTAGCCTTAGACGGAAAGGTAAACACATAACAGGCTGGAATAAACATGTGCGCGATGCTCTTGGGAGGGCCCGGCTTTGTTTACAAACTTGGTTGGAGTACAGAAAACCGACTTCCGGTGAAATTTACGACGAGGTGTGTAAGTCCTGGTGCCTTTTCAAATCCAAACTAAAATGGTGTCGGACAAATGAACAACAGATAAAAATTGACATTATCGCGGAACATCACTCAAATAAAAAAATCGGTAGGTTTTGGAAAACAACCAAAAAATTGAATCACAGGTCGGGCCTTCCTACGAGTGTGGCCTTAGATGTGACCTTAGATAGAATACCCAGCCTCATTGCAGCAACTTTTGCCTTGAACTGTATCGACCGAAATTGAGATTAGATGTTAATTCCACCCCAATAAGCTCAAGGTGGTCGGATAGCTGAATCAATTCATTCCGGAAAGTAGGAGTCAAGTTGAAAGGACTCCTTTTAGCGGAAAAGAGACACGCGTGTATCTTAGAGGCATTGAACCTTACGAGATTGGAATCACCCCAATCAGACACTGCCTGAAGCGATAGGTTCATGCTCTCTATCATGGCTTTTCTCAAAGACAGCGTCTTAGAGCCGTTCGCTCGTGCACTAAATAGATACCTTTCCACAACTGTACTATCGTCTGCATACCCAATAATACTTGGTGTCAACAGATCGTTTATATGTAGCAGGAAAAGAGTATAGCGGAAAGAACAGAACCCTGAGGTACCCTCGCATCGATTACCAATAGGTCAGAGGAGCAGCCATTAATGACTACTGGAATAGACCGTTCCCTCAGGAAATCAGATACCCAGTTACACAAGCCCACATGCAGTCCGTATGAAGGAAGCTTGCCAATAAGGCTAGCGTGCCCATATATGCGTACACTAGAAGATCTCCAGCGGACTGACATTGACGAAAACCGTATTGTCGATCACTAAGGAGGTCATTGTCTTCTAGGTATGCCAGAATGCGGGTGTTCAATGCACGCTCCATAATCTTACAGATTACAGAGGTGATTGCTAGAGGGCGGCAATTGGCCAGGTCTGCACGACTGCCTTTTTTGGGCAAAGGCTGCACGTTGGCGACCTTCCAGGACTTTGGGAATATACCTATTTTAAAAGAGAGGCCGTACAGACGTGTCAGAACAGGAGACAACTCAGGAACGCAGTTCTTTAGCACTACAGCTGGTATACCGTCAGGTCCACTGGCTTTATTCACGTCTAGATTACAAAGCGTTTTAAGAACCTTCTTATGACGGATACGAATAGGGGGCATAGTAGAAAGAACCGCAAGGACGTAACTGTGGTGGTATACTATTCGCTGTATCTAGACGTGAATTTTCGGCAAACATGGAGGCAAACAAGTTAACTTGACTCGAACAAAAATTTGCACTTTACATAAAGTAGGTAAAGTAGGTGAGGTTGGCTTGGATACTTTGAAAGATTCATTGGACCCCTTACACCTAAAAATTAATTTCAATATGGAGTGCTTTGAAGATTGTTGTATCTATCTAGAACTTAATCTGTAATATATTATTAAAATAAAACAAAGTAAATATTGTAGTGACAAATGTATATATGTTTGATTAATTTTTTAACATATAATATTAAAGCAATTAATAACAAAGACGGAATTTAAAAATTTTACTCAAATTATAATATCGATAAATTAAACTTCAAAGTAGCATATTTAGTACCTGTGCAGACTAGCGATTCGTCCGGCGATTTCTCAGCGATTTTATATGAGGAAGAGATTGTGGGATGTGCACGCGGCCTGCAAATCAAGAGTAAAATCACTGACAAATCGCTAGTCCGCACGGGCACTAAATGTGCTATTTTGAAGGTTAATTTATCAATATTAGTATATGAGTGAAAATTGCATCTCTAAACGTCAGTAAAATAAATAAATAAAGGTTTCCTAACGTCTACAAATCTATAAAGTAAATATGATCGTTGACTGTCGGCAGGAGTTTTTTAAAAAGAAGACGAAAGTTCCTTTAAGCAATTTCAATATGAGTTTCACAAATGAAGCTTAGTTTATTGGATTACAGCTATTGACTTAACCTATGTGTCCTTTCGTTACGGCGGTTCGTGGACAAGAGGCGCCGCTGTAGTTAAAAACTGTTTCACATCACTTCCCTTACACAACGCTGCGTCGTCAGCTCTTTCACACGGGCACTCATATGTTCTGGGAAGTAAATGGTTGGGCAATCGGTTGTTCAGCAACAGATGAAAGTACCTATGGCCGTAACACCTCCCCTCTAAGATGAGCAACCATTTGCTAATGTTTAATGCAAATATTGCGGCCTTACGGTCTTTCGGCACTCCGAACCACTGCATCCCTGTTCTGTGAGGGGTCGGCATTTGTTGGCAATTCGATATCGTTGTTCCGATTACTCGTTGGTTTGTATCGCCGGTACAAAATTGTGCTAACGAGTGCTCCTGCACTTAACATAGTGATTAGGTAAGTAGGTATTGTTGTGTGCTATATTGGAGTCGTTGTGAAATCGGCTGATATAGGTGTCACTGTGGGAGCTATAAGTACTTGGTGTTAGACATTGCGCAATGTATTTAAATCAGTGCTGGTTATATGTAGCATGTGTTTTGCATAATTTGATGATGATAAAGATGGTACTTTGGGAAATGTCATTATTTCGATTTTTTTAGCGACGTTAAGTATGGTGAACTCAGGTGTTTTAATGCTGTAATTTCTAGGAATAGTGGCTAAGAAGCTTCCGTCTAGAAAACGATATTCTTCTCGTCCGCAAGATACTCATACTCTGGTTTTCTTTGGGAACACGATGACGTAATGTTGGCTGTCTAGTTCCAGTAGCGCCTCCTTGGCTAGCAGGATAGATGTGAAATGGCACGTTGAGTCTATTTCTTGTTCATGAACAAGGCTTATTACGCAATCTCGTTTAGTGCGTGTTTGGTGGATTGTCTTTTGCTTACAGACGTATCATGATTCGAACTTCGGGCATTCTGCCTCCATGTACACGAATTCTTGGGAATTGGTTGCAAGCAAAGGGACAGGAGGAATAATTATTAAATTATTTTTATTCAGACTGGGACTGAGCTTTTATAGGTCATAGGTTAAAGGGAGTAATATTGGGAATTTTAAAACTATAAATAACTTCCTGTCCACGAATACGTTCTTAACGTAATAATATCGTAGTAGTTTCTAATATCTAGATCTAAAATGGAAATAGGCCCTTATAGTGTTTTTGATTTGCTTAAAATATTACTTAAATCGCTAATAGATAAAATAGAGTGGTGCATAGAATTTGTGCGACTAAAAGCTAGTAGGTTTTCTAACCTAGTTATTTTGGAAAATAGTTCTTGGATACTTTCATCAAGGACATTAAAAATGTGCGAAATTTGAGCAAATAGCATTATTTTTTCTCTTTCAGAATTTGATGTGTTAACGATAAACGTTATCAATTTCTCTAGCTTTTTCTGATTTAGAGTTAAATTGCCCAAAATTTGAGTTTGTTGGAACGTTAGGTCTTTGTAAAGACTAATATGCTTATTAAAATTGTTTAATAGATTTTGTTCGCTATTTTTAATCAGTTTAAGAGAGTTTTCGAATTTTAAGGCATCATCGTTGTCAAGGTTATCAGATATACTTTTTATAAATGTACCAATAGTGTTAAATAATCCATGCTTTACTCTCTTTGGCTCGAATGTTGCTAATTGCAAATTAGTTTTATTGAGATTCGTGGATAGGTGAAGGATTTGGCTTTTGAATAGGGAAAAATTTTGATTAGGGATTTTGTTTGAAACCTGAGTCAACTCAGTCTGGGTTAAATCTATTTGTCGTTCAATTTCGTTAAGTTCTATTTTTTGTAGAAAAGTAGGGTCATGGGAGATAATTTTGGTAGATCCTAAATTAAATAGGAGTATGCCAGGTCCGTCGGATAGGTTGTCAAGTCGTATGTCGGCTGATAATGGGTTGAAGGTTTCCGTTCGGGTCAGGGTTAGTGTGATTGTCAGAATCCTGCAACAAATAAGATTAGGTATTTCCTTTAGGCTGTTTTAGTCTATTTCTTGCGACAGGGACTCGTTTTTTTGACGTATACCAGTTCGGTCCAAAACTTTCTGGCTGGAAAAATTTGGCGGCTTAAAAAAAAATAAAAAAGATGTCATCGCGATTGTCATTTAGTCTGCTTTTTCGAGTCTGGTTTTGGCGTTTCTGTTGGTTGTAGTTTTGATTTTACGGCGTTTTAACGATACGAATCCGGAAAACTTTCGAAATGATCAAATTGGAATATCGTTCCGTGATCAAATTCCTGACTAAGGAAGGGGTCAGCCCGACCGATATAAAAAAAAGGTTGGATGCCGTGTACGGGGATTCTTCTCCATCATTTTCCACGGTAAAAAAATGGAGTAAACAGTTTGGATTGGGGCGGGAATCCATTGACGACGAACCTCGCTCCGGCCGGCCTATAGAAGTACTCACCGAGCAATGTATTAAATTAGTGGAAGAGGAAGTTCTGAGTGATCGAAGACTAAAGACTAAAGAAATAGCGGCAAGAACCGGACTTTCCAAAACTTCGGTACTTAGGATACTACATGATCATCTTCACATGAATAAAGTTAGTGCTAGGTGGGTACCCAAACTTCTTTCGAGCTTGCAGCGTACTGAGAGAAAAGCGTGTTCTCAAGAAGTTTTAGACGCGTATAGGCGTTACGGAAAAAGTTATTTGGAGTCGATTGTTACGGGAGACGAAACCATGGTTTTGTACTATGATCCCCTGTCTAAAAGGGAATCGATGGAGTGGCGTCGTCTTGGTGAAAAGCCACCTAGAAAGGCCAAGGTAACGCAATCCACCAAAAAGATTATGGCAACGGTATTCTGGGATTGTCACGGAATACTAATGATTGACATAAAAGAAAGGAATACCACGGTAAATGGCAGCTACTACGCCACCCTTATTGAGCAGTTGCGAGAGGCGATCAAGCAGAAACGACGTGGAAAACTTAGTAGAGGTGTTCGGCTTCTCCACGATAATGCTCCCATTCACACTGCTGCAATTGCCAAAGCTGCTGTAGCTAAATGTGGCTTCGAGGAAATTCGCCACCCCCCTTACAGCCCAGACCTGGCCCCAAGCGACTACTACTTGTTCTCGAGACTTAAGGCAGACTTAAGGGGAAGACGATTTTCTTCGGATGATGAAGTGGCCCAAGCAGTTTTTACCCATTTCGAGGACAAAACTCCAGAATATTTTTATAAGGGGATAGAAATGCTTATCACGAGATCTGCAAAGTGCGTTGAAATAGAGGGGGACTATATCGAAAAATAAAAATAAAATTGTAAATATATCTACTTGTTTTCTTTGTTAGGCCGGACACTTTTGGACCGCACTATATATGAATGGGTAAGTTGGCGATAAGTTTATCATGAGTATATCGTGAGGCAAGCTTTTGTCTAGACGCAGCTAGATTTCGGATGTATATTTCTTGATTTTGGTCAAAGTTTACCTCGGAATCTCGACTTAGGTTTCTTGTAGTCATCATTACTTGGCGGTTAGACAGAGACTCGTTATGTATCAATTTGTAGGCAGTTTCCATTTTTGTTATATGATTTTGAATGTATTGCTGCATTAACCGTTCTTCTAAATTTAGGTCGGTTGGGTTTCTGGGGTCAAAATGGCCAGTTACTGTAAGGCTGTGGGTGGAACTATTGTAGGCAATGAGGGCGTATGGTACAAGATTTTGTGCGGGTTCATTACGATGTTGTAGCTTTAATAATCGCAAGTGTTCTAAAAGAGTGTTACGAAACCTTTCGATCATCCCATTTTCGTTTGGTGCGTGTGCGGCAATTATATGGTGATGGATTTTGTGTAATTTCAAGAATTCGCTTTCTAGTTGGTTAATAAATTCTGTTCCTCGATCCGTTGTTATTGTCAATGGAAGACCCTGGTGAGTGCAGAAGGTGATAAGTGATTTGATGATGTTAGGTGCTGTACCATCGGGTAGACGATATGCCTAAGCATACTTAGAAAATGCATCTATGATAGTGAGGTATTTGTCTTGTTCTATCGTTAAAACATCTGCATGGGCATGTTCAAAAAATGTTTTGATGGTGGAGGAACAATTTGGAACTCGGGCTTTAAGGGCGTTCAGTCGTATTTAGCTCGGCCACAAATATGTAGTACATTCATTTTTGTAATGAGTTATACTTTCTTTGAGCTTAGGCCAAGAGTAGCGTTGGGATAGTGAAAGATAAGTTTTGTTAATGCCCCTATGATTAGTTTTACCTTGGTGGTATTTGGAAATTATATCCTGCTGATTAAGGTAATCTGGTTCATCTTAGACTTGCCTTTTTGTTAAAATTAGGTTCATAGCGGAGTTTTTGAAATTTCTTTGTAGAATAGAGACAATGGTGTACTGCTTTTCGACGGGTTTAACTAGTAGCGCCGTTGGTAATTTTGGATCAATGTGGTTTTTGATAATTGTTACTAGATCCTGTTCCAAATTATGTTCCGAAACTTGAACAATGGTTCTCTTGAAAGTGCAATTTTGATTTACTTTTAGTTGACTTATCCGTGATCAATTCAGTCAAAACAGGAAGCGATCACCGGATGGTCAGAGGCACATTGAATCTAAATACCAAGCTAGAAAGGTGTCGACTGATGAAGTCTACGCTCCGACCGGCGCCCATCCAGCTCCAAAACCCCGAGAGCTTTCAGCTCGAGTTGCACAATCGTTTCGAATGCCTAGGAGACTGCTAGAAAGTGGACGATTATAATGACAGGTTCGTGGAAATTGTTCAAACGGTCGGGTCTAAGATTTTTAAAACTCGCCGTTCAAACAGAACCAAAAAAATCTCCGACTTCACCAGCAACCTCATGGAAGAAAGACGCAGATTGGTTTTGCAGTCCTCTGTAGACGCTACTCAGTATCGGCAACTAAACAGGCAGATCTCTAAGTCCCTGACTCGCGATTTACGCCAATATAATACAAATTGTATTAAAGAGGCGATTGAGCACAACAAAGGCTCAAAAGTGTTCGCGAGAGATCTGTCTGTTGGACAAAGCCAACTGACTAAGCTGAAGACTGAGGATGGCAGGACCATATCGTCTAAGACTGAGTTGCTGGAAGAAGTTGAGAAGTTCTATGGACAATTGTACAAGACCACACGTTTGCCTGTCAGCGATCTGGCTGAAGACCCAAGAGTCAGACTAATCCGACATTATACCGAAGATATCCCGGACGTCAGCCTGTACGAGATTAGAATGGCTCTCAAACAGCTCAAGAACAACAAGGCACCGGGTGATGATGGAATTACGGCTGAACTTCTGAAAGCAGGTGGATCACCGGTACTAAAAGCTCTTCAGAAGTTATTTAATTCCGTTATACTCGAGGGACAAACGCCTAACGCATGGCACAGAAGTGTGGTTGTGCTTTTGTTCAAAAAGGGTGACAACACCCTGCTGAAGAACTACAGACCCATCTCACTTCTGAGTCATGTCTACAAGCTGTTTTCGAGAGTCATTACGAATCGTCTCGCAGGCAGGTTTGACGACTTCCAGCCTCCCGAACAAGCCGGTTTCCGAAAAGGCTTTAGTACCATAGACCACATACATACGCTGCGGCAGATTATACAGAAGACCAAAGAGTACAATCAGCCA
This sequence comes from Coleophora flavipennella, assembly GCA_947284805.1. Classification (NCBI taxonomy): domain Eukaryota; kingdom Metazoa; phylum Arthropoda; class Insecta; order Lepidoptera; family Coleophoridae; genus Coleophora; species Coleophora flavipennella. The sequence continues at coordinate 8,665,034 of OX369293.1, read as the reverse complement.
CTATGTTTGGCGTTTGTAGACTATGAGAAGGCCTTTGATTCAGTCGAAACCTGGGCTGTTCTACAGTCTCTCCAGCGGTGCCAAATTGACCATCGATACATCGAGGTGTTGAAGTGTCTGTATGAAAACGCCACCATGTCGGTTCGCTTCCAGGAACAGAACTCGAAACCTTTCCAGTTGCAGCGAGGGGTGAGACAGGGAGACGTTATATCTCCGAAACTGTTTACCGCCGCCCTGGAAGATGTTTTTAAGCTTCTGGACTGGAGTGGACTCGGCATCAATATCAACGGCGAGTACCTATCCCACCTCCGATTCGCTGACGATATCGTGGTCATGGCTGAGACTATGGAAGACCTAAGCACAATGCTCTATGGTCTCAGTAAAGTCTCTCAACAAGTGGGTCTTAAAATGAACATGGACAAGACGAAAATAATGTTAAATGTCCGTGTCGCACCCACCCCTCTAAAGGTTGGAGACTCTACACTGGAAGTTGTTGACGAATATGTATACCTGGGACAAACAGTCCAGCTAGGCAGGTCCAACTTCAAGAAAGAGATCAATCGACGAATCCAACTCGGCTGGGCAGCATTCGGGAAGCATCGCAATATCTTCACGTCCCAAATACCGCAGTGTCTCAAGACTAAGGTCTTTGACCAATGTGTGTTGCCAGTGATGACTTACGGAACTGAGACATGGTCGCTTACTATAGGCCTCATAAGAAGGCTCAATGTCACCCAAAGGGCAATGGAGCGTGCTATGCTCGGAGTTTCTCTGCGTCATCGAATCAGAAACGAGGAGATCCGCAGGAAAACTAAAGTAACCGACATAGCTCACAGAATCGCTAAACTGAAGTGGCAGTGGGCAGGGCACATAGCTCGTAGAACAGATGACCGATGGGGCAGTAAAGTTCTTGAGTGGCGACCGCGCACCGGAAAACGTACCATAGGCAGGCCTCCCACGCGGTGGACCGATGACCTGGTGAAGATCGCGGGAAGCCGATGGATGCGGGCAGCGCAGGACCGGTCGTCGTGGAAATCCTTGGGGGAGGCCTTTGTCCAGCAGTGGACGATTTGTGGCTGATATGATGATGATGATGATGAGTTATTGGTAATTGTTATTACAAGTTGTCTTTTGAATTTGTTTAAGGGGTCCTCTGTTATAGGTATTTCTAAAATTGGGTGTTCTATGTCTGTATGGTCGGTTCCTAAAGTTGTATGTTGTCGTTATTTGATGGGTTTATTATGACAATGTTAGACACCGGGTTTTCTAAGGAGATTCGGGGATGAGGGTTATCCTTGGGGCTGGACAGAGCACTATAACTTTTAAGTTGAAGAAGAGCTTGGTAATGGATTCTGACTGGGTGCTGTGTCTGTTAAAGATGGACTGATGATCGGTCTAGCATCAGGTGCGGTCAAAGTTAAAGAGGAGTCCGGTAGTTCCTGATTAAGGACAGTGTCCGTCGAAGACAGGCTTATGATTGGTATTTCGTCAAGTACAACAGTCGAAGCTGAAGATCGTCTTGACTTAGGGTCATAGTTTACTGCGACTGAGGCCAGTTCTTCGTTGTGAATTTCCACTCTAGACAAAGTGTCTGCGTTTCTATTGCTTTTGCCTTTTTTATAAATTACAGTGAAATTATACTCCGATAGTCTCAAACGACATCGTGTTATTCGAGAGTCAGGATCTTTCATTTGCAATAAACATTGTAAAGGTTTATGGTCTGTGTTAATTTGGAATTTACGTCCGAAAAGATAGGGTCTAATATAATTGTAGCCCAAACTATAGCTAAAAGCTCTTTCTCGATGGTTGAATAGTTAATTTCACTATCGTTGAGCGTTCTAGAGGCATAAACAATAGGTTTATTACATCCAATTTGGCCCTTGTGAGAGTACTGCCCGGAAGTTAGACGTGTCGGTTGTTAGAATAAAATCCTTCGTAAAGTCGGGATACTGGAGGATGGGGTCATTTATAAGTAAAGTCTTGCAATGTTTGAAGCATTTTACATATTCAGGTGACAACGTCATAATAGCTCCTTTTTTCAGACATTTCGTTAAAGGTTTTGTTAGACGGGCGTAATCAGGTAAAAATCTCCTTTATTATCCTAACAGTTCTTAAAACCCTTTGACTTGTTTAGGGGTCCTGAAAATAGGGAACCGGAGCTTCTATTCATCATACTGAACTACTTTTACAAAGGAACCCATAGTCTTTTTTATCCTATATAAGCCCTTGGCATCGTCTCACCTGATGGTAAGTGACCAAGATTGCCCAATGTGATAGAGATCTGGCTTCAAGCCGGAACACATCAATGATATCAACACTGATGTTTGGCGGCAGCTGGTAGATTATGGTGGTGGTAGCTAGCTCGCCAGGCTATGAAAATGCCCTACCACCAACCAAACCGAGTCTTTCAAAGTCGACCCCGCCGGGAATTGAACCCACGACCTGTTGGTGTGAAGCGAATGGATTAACCATTACGCCACGAAGGGGTTACCCTAAGTATTGACTTATTGAATTTCGACGCTCCATGCACAAAAATGAAAAGAAGGTTGATCAGCTTATCTATTTGTATGAAAAGTTCAATTTTTTAAAAGAAATGACTTTTATGGGTCCTGTGGGAATTGTTGTACTGTATGATGAGAGAAGCCCCAGTTAACGGCCACGACACAAATTTTGTTACACCCTGTGTAAAGGGTTTCTCGGAAACGGCTGTAACAATTTGTATTAAGTTTTGTATTCAGATTATGTTTTACTTTCAAAATCTATAATTCAGGTGTAATTTCTGAGAATATTTGTTATCACACAAACATGTTATATTTTAAGAGTTTTTTATTAGCTACTCAACAACAGATGGCGCTTCATGCCTAGATACCGAGCAAAGCTCAGTCGCCCAGGTATACTGATAATGATTAAACAAGCTGTCATAGTAATCAAAGAAGTAAAAATGTTATGTTTTTTTTTATTAAAAATTTGAGTGCGTTTCACTATGTATCAGCTGATGGTAAGTGACGATATAGTCGAGGATGGTACACGCAAACTCAAATAATGCGTATTTACTCTCGCCAAATTGTAGGCCAATAGGTAGTCGGGAAACGCATAATAAATGAGGAAGAGTAACGCTTCATGCGTATAAGCTGAATATCAACAACCAAAATTTTTACTTACTCTTGCCTGTCCTCTTTTAGTGGCAAAAAACTTGGAGGAAAAAAACAATAAGAAAAAACAATAAATCTTTATGTGCATTTTTAAATATACTCAATTGACTGTCAAACTTAAACTAAAGTTTATAAGTAGTATTGATACCATTTATATATTCAATTTTTAGATTGGTGCAATAAAAAATCGGCCAAGTGTGAGTCGGGCTTGCGCAACGAGTGTTCCGTACCCCACGCACACACACTTAGTCGGTTTTTATTATTTTGGAGCGATCGAGCGTAGTGAGAGAACAAAAGATAGTATATCTGTCGTAAAAAAAGGCTTAACTTATTTTACACAGAATTATAATCTAAGTATATCACTAGTATAAAAAAACACATATTTGGTAATAACCTAATTAATTAAATTAAAAACTAAGATGTAACCTCTAATTAGGAAAATTTTATCATAAAATGAAAGATTTAAATACTGATCAAAAAAGGTATTTTATTTAGTATGAAGGAGGAACATGTGTTTGAGATATGTATCAAAAAAAATCTAGTCATGTTATGATAGTTATCGCTAAGCTTAATCTAAAAATTTCTTTTACAAAATGATTAAAATCTAAAAAAAAGTATGTACTCAATGTCTATACAAAAGCTAGGAGACGAAAGAAGGAGGGAAGCACTCAATTTGAATTAATTTCAGGATTTATACTAGGTTTCAGGTCAATTTAGGATAGTCGGGTATTTAGTGTGTTGATTTGTATGGGAACCTTGCAAATCTTCAACAAAGGAAGCCGCTTGGCACAGGCATACCTAGTGGTCATCTGAGCTGATTTAGCCCTGTACCCACGTGGTACCACCCTGCAGGTAGGTGGGGGAGGGGGGGGAAAATTCCATCTGCCGCGCTGCACTCTTTCGTCCATATCTCCGTAAGTTTAGCAAACAAGTCGTGTTTGGTATCGTTTTCGTGTAATTTAAGGACGACAAATTCATTTCTGGAACAATATTTTCACTTGTTCATAGAAGAAAAAAAGATTAGGCGCAAAAATAGAAAAAATAGAAATAAAAATTCTTACAAAATCTTTGCCTGCAATTAAACCAGGAGATTATGTTTTATAAAAAAAATATGATTATGTAGCCCTGTTTATCTAGAATATATAAACATAAACTTTCTTAATAGATTGAACTAGTAAATGTGTCAAAAAAAATCATTAGCGTCGCACGGCGGAGCTGCGTTTTAGCGGCTCGTTCAACTCGACCGCTGCGCGGAGCGCTCAGTGACCATACACGCGTGTTCTCAGTTCAGTCGGTTCGCATCTTACTCAGTGATCACTACATAACGCAAGCACGTATTTTGAACTTTTGAAGTGTTTTCAGGAGGATAAACTATCAAACTAGTATATTTTTTTTATAGGATATGAGAATTGTAAGTATTTATTTAGATTTACTATGTTTTTAGACGATTTTATTTAGATTTACTATGTTTTTAAACGATTTTATTTGACTTAACCCCGTATATTTATGCCTTCCTTTGTTTCAAATCTTGTGAAAGCTTTTTCAGTTGTACTGAATCGATTCTTATGAACCTTTGCATACGTGGGGTGCTAGTAACGAAACAATATTATGGTAGTCTCAACTGGGCCTGATGATGAAGTCAGGAGGTGGACAGTGAAACTCTTCTAGTATTACTAGTAACCCTCTTGAGTTTGGGCTCATTTAGATGGTTTTGACGAGTCCCATATATTACACTAGGTGAGGAGGGTCCGATGATGGATTCAGGAAGACACAGCCGACCGGTTATCTTAAAAAAAAATACAATTTTTTATTTCTACTAATAAGTTATTATATAGTAGGTACCTATCTCAAGGTCTTCGATCAGTGTGTGTTGCCAGTGATGACATACGGAACTGAGACATGGTCGCTTAGTATGGGCCTCATAAGAAGGCTCAAGGTCACCCAAAGGGCAATGGAGCGTGCTATGCTCGGAGTTTCTCTGCGTGATGAAATCAGAAACGAGGAGATCTGTAGAAGAACCAAAGTAACCGACATAGCTCTCAGAATTGCTAAACTTAAGGGCTCCAGGACTCAGCAAAACTGCTGAAAAAGTATTTATACCTTTCGCGAACAGAGAGCTTGTCACTGTATCAAGATTAGATGTGATTTGGGACAGATACGACACTGACAGTCTCAAAAACGAGACTAAAACGTGGCACCGGACAAAGAACACGTTTTAATTCAAATTTTAGAATTCCGAAGGGTTGGGCAAATTTTCTCAGGGATAATTCCAATAAAGAGGAACTTTTCCATTTCCTAGCTCTACAGTGCCAAGCTACAGAATTCTTAGCTGGCAAAGACTTTTATACGACAGATGGAACCACCGTTTTCAGCAACAGCCCCAGTGATAAAAAAGCCCTGGAACTATGCAACCATGAGGAAGCAGATACGCGCATAATGGTCCACATTGGTGATGCTGCAGCCCAAGGACACACAAAAATCATGGTGCGTACAGTGGATACCAATGTTGTTGTCCTTGCGGTTTCATGTGTGTCACAATTGCCACAGCTTGAGGAACTGTGGGTTCATATTGGCACGGGAAAAAATCAGTTCTTGCCATGCCATGCTATTGCAGCTTCATTAGGTAACCTAAATAAATATAATATATTTACACTTTAAAATCTGAAAGTAATTCAGCTATATACTAGTTTATTTTCTTTTAGGACCAGAAAAGGCAGAAGTATTGCCAATGTTCCACGCCTTTTCCGGGTGTGATACCGTTTCGTCTTTTGCTGGTAAAGGGAAAAAGAGTGCTTTCGAAGCTTGGGGCGCTTATCTACCTGCGACGGAGGGGTTTACAAGCGCTAAAGAAGGAAATGTGGAACAAGCTTTACCAATACTAGAAAAATTTGTCAATTATATAAATGACAAGTAATTTAAGTGGTGGTTGGCTTTTGTGATTTGAAATGATTTAAGTAATTATTGGAATGCATGTTGTGTACAATTTGTTTCATTTTAGATCTGGCAATCAATCAGTGTAGAAAACTACTATTTACGAAAAAGCACAGACAGCTGGAGAATCTTCCACCAACTAAAGATGCCCTGCGCAACCATATTTTGCGAGCAATTTATCAGGGAGGACATATATGGGGTCAACTTTTGCAACCTACACAAAACCTGCCATGTCCTGCTGACTGGGGTTGGGCAAAAAATAATGGCAAATGGGAGCCTGTTTGGACCACCCTACCGCCAGCAGCCGCTGCTTGCATGGAGTTAATACGATGTAAATGTAAAAAAAATGCGCAGGAAGGTGCAATTGTTTAAAAAGAGAGATAAGGTGCACCGAACTGTGTGGCTGCAGCGGAAACTGTGAATCTTCTTCTTCTACCTAGCTTTGTCCCGACTTGTGCCATGGTCTTTGTCCGACATTTTCACAATAAATGACAGGTTTCAGGTATTATAAGGAGCGACTGCCGTCTGACTCCCAAAACCCCGAAGGTAACCAGTTTCGCCAGAGCCTCGTTTGTAGCCTAGCAGGGTGCACCACGAGCAGGTGAGGTCGGCTTAGATTCTAAAGATGTTTATTGGACCACTTACACCCGGAAACGGTCAATAAATTGTCTTATTTACTAAAATAGACCTTTTATTCTTTATTCCATTATTAGAATTAAAATAGGAATCCCTATTACAACTAACATGATTAAAATAAGCTGAAATTTAGGGTTATCTCAGCGATTATAAAACATTTATTTTAATGTTATGAACTCTAATATTATTTTTTAACAATATTTACTCTAGATATTTCTTCAAGAATATTATCTCTAGATATAGATACACCTATATTAATTATTTTCATTGCTCATTATTTTAATAATTGTTTACAATTTAGTGTCAAATCCTATCCAAAAATACTTACTTCTCCCGTCGCAGCTCCACCGCACGAGGCAATAAATTTTTTTTGACACATTTACTAGTTCAATCTATTAAGAAAGTTTATGTTTATATATTCTAGATAAACAGGGCTACAAAATCATATTTTTTTTATAAAACATAGTCTCCTGGTTTAATTGTAGGCATAGATTTTGTAAGAATTTTTATTTCTATTTTTTTTATTTTTGCGCCTAATCTTTTTTTCTTCTATGAACAAGTGAAAATATTGTTCCAGAAATGAATTTGTCGTCCTTAAATTATACGAAAACGATACCAAACACGACTTGTTTGCTAAACTTACGGAGATATGGACGAAAGAGTGCAGCGCGGCAGATGGAATTTTCCCCCCCCTCCCCCACCTACCTGCAGGGTGGTACCACGTGGGTACAGGGCTAAATCAGCTCAGATGACCACTAGGTATGCCTGTGCCAAGCGGCTTCCTTTGTTGACAATTTGCAAGGTTGGTCACACTAAATACCCAACTAGGAGAGGTTATTAGCAAGAGATATTTTATCCTGGCTATACAAAAAAAATTCGAGCGAGACCTACAGTACTCGCATATGATGTGTAACATGTGACAAAATACTTTATAAAAGGACGGCAAAGATACGGCAGACTAGGCTGTATGGTCATAGATACCTTTGCCTTTTCCGCGCTTTTAAAGCCTGAAAAAAGGACGGCAAAGATACGGCAGACTAGGCTGTATGGTCATAGATACCTTTGCCTTTTCCGCGCTTTTAAAGCCTGAAAAAACGCGACTCCCTGTTACACATTTCCGTCACATGGGACACTTTTCCGTCCCATTTCACGAAATCACTCCCACAAATTGCAGGAAAGCGAGAGCAAAGATGTTACACATCAAAAAAAAAATTGGTTCGTGGGTCAAGATTATTGCAACTACCCTATTGCACTTATAAACTAATAAATTGGCTAGCTAAACCTATGCATTAAAAAAAAATTATACAAAATGAAAACTTTAAGCTAGAAAAGTAGTTTCAGGATGGCTGTGCAAGTAATGTTTTACAAAAATGAAAAGAAGTTTTAAGTATATCAATATGTGGCTGGAGAGGCCAGCAGAAATAAGATAGGATTCAGCTTGTGTAAATTACACACAGAGTATAAAAAAAAGGAAATAGCACTAGAAAATGTAGTTAGAAATATCCAAATTTATGATTTTTTCAAAAGATTGGTAATGAGCGGGCGCCAGGCATCTATGCACACTAGGAGCAAATGCCGAAGAATATAAAAATGCAAAGGAAAGTTATTGGAGTATACACCTTGTGGTTTTTCTGCCTCCCGGGTGGAACGATCGGTGGTGGTCCGGCTGAAGTTAAGGCGTGCAGCAGTCTGTGAGGCAGCGAGATTCACCAGCAGGTGCGTGTGTGGCGGTCAGCACGATGAGCGTACTCCAACAACAACTTCTTGACACAGTGTTGAGGTTAAGCTATTTACAAAGAGAGAAATTGCGCTATAGACTTGCACGTATATGAGGAGAGGAATTTAGACTGGGAAGGAGTGGTTTGTATGTACTTACAGAATTGAAGAGAAGTAGAAGATTAGGCACAGGAACAAACGTAGCAATTTGACTTCACTTTCACAAAAATATGACAGTTCACAAGGCGAGTTGTGGATACGTCCCAGAGTAGTAGTAAGTCGACTGTGACTTTTCAGTGAACTCGAAGTCAGTTTTCTTCGCTGGAGATCAGGAGAAAAAGAGCGCAGGGTGGTTTCCTGACCGTACTTATATGGTCTCAAATGGAAGATTCGAGATACTCCGAGGTACAAAGAATCTCGGAAGTTATACGTTTCTTTGGCGGAAGTGATCAGTTTTCCAGAAGGTTCCATGGGGATGTTTGATTTATGTCATATGAATTTTGTTTCAGGTCTTGGGAAGTAAAAGGAGATGAGGAGATGTTCAATCTTTCATTATAATAAATTATCAGATTTTTTAGATTAAAGAGAATTAATGTTTTGTTTTCTTGAATGTAAGGAATTTTGAGTGTAAAGGAGCGTAGATATTGTGATTGGAGTCGAGTCCATTTTGTGACACTTGGTGTGCGGGGATCGGTCGATTCTGTAGGAGTGAAGATTGTGATTGGTGCAACGCTAAGACGTATGGCAGCGCTTGTTTTATTCACATAAAATGTAAACAATGGTTTTGTTTATTTTTGGAAAATTGATGAATTGTGAATTTATTTGTAGTGAGATAAGTGCAGTGATTGTTTTTATGTTTTATTATTGTTTGGGAGCAGTTAAAGAGGTAAGTTATTGGCTAATTATATAAAAAATGTGACGATGTTGTTCTGCATCCTTACAAAGAATCCAATCGAAACATGTATCCTATGTCACTCAGAAGATCAAGACGAACCTAACGACAACTTGAACTCCAAAATCTGTTGAGCCATTAAAGCTACAAGCTCAGCTAAAAAAACGTCATATAAGTACACTAGCTGTTTAGAGCAGCTTCACCCGCGTGGACAACGTTTCTATGTCTTTTCGAGGGTACACAGTTCAAAAAAGTGTGCGCAGAGTGCGCAGTGGAAATAAAGCCTATGTGTTAATCCAAGTCCTAATCCGTCTACCTACCAAATTTCAGCCAGATCCGTTAAGTAGTTTTGCGTTAAAGAGTAACAAATATACATCCATACATTCTTACAAACTTCGCGTTTATAATATTATTAGTGGGATATAAACTAGAAGAAGCGTTGGAAAACCTGTTTTATTTATTTGTTCTATCTACACGTGTTTGTCATGTGCAAGAAACTGAATAGGCACTATTTGAGCTTGCGTGTTACATCCTCGGCTGCATCAACACTTACCATCAGGTGAGGTGCAGCCAAACGCACTCAAATTTTTAATAAAAAAAAAAAAAAAAAAGAAAGAGATATCTGTAGTAGTTTCGTAACGATTCATCTACTTTTGAAGGGCTCCTGTAGCTATCGCGTGACACGTGCACCGTGAAAAATCCGGTTATATTAGCATACAGTGAATGGTCTATTTTATTTATTTGACTACGGTACCTTAAAAACATATAATTTTATTCAATTCGAACCACTTAAGTGTAAAAATCCTAGACAGGATATTAAAATTAGTGGTAATGAAATGACCAGAAAACGATTTAGATAATAACATTTATTTTGAACTTCCTGTGCACTTCAAAATACCAAAAATAACATTTAATATCTAGGGTGATTGGAAACTGGTGGCAGAAACGAAAAGGGGGTATAGAAGAGGTCAGTTCCAGTCGATTTGACCCTACAATGTCCTATCCAAAAGTTTGATATTTAAAATTGTATTATTTGAAAAAAAACTCGTGTCATTTAAAAAAAAGTATTAAAAGTAAAGTTTAAGTTTTTGTTGTTTTGTTTTTAAAATATTATTTTCAATTTATACGAATAAGGTCAACATAATTGACATCAACTTAGGCACTGTGTTACAATACATACATTTGAAATTTCACATTTTCTTTAATGTATTTTTTTTTTTTTTTTTTTTCTTTATTGGTAAGCCCTTGGCATCATCTCACCAAAAAATAATCAAATTACACAAAAAGTAATTTTAAAACAAAAATTCACAAACAAAATTTTCGTGCGTACAAATTTTCTATTCTACGAGCTTAGTGACCTGCCCACTGCCACTTCAGTTTAGTGATTCTATGAGCTATATCCGTTACTTTGGTTCTCCTGCGGATCTCCTCGTTTCTGATCCGATCACCCAGAGAAACTCCGAGCATAGCACGCTCCATTGCCCTTTGGGTGGCCTTGAACCTTCTTATGAGGCCCATAGTAGGCGACCATATCTCAGTTCCGTAAGTCATTACTGGCAACACACACTGGTCAAAGACCTTAGTCTTGAGACGCTGCGGTATTTGGGAAGTGAAGATATTGCGAAGCTTCCCGAACATACATGAACATTCCCGACATCATGGAGATTATGGAACGAGAAAATGCTGCGTGGTATTTGTCTTTTATCTAACGGTAGGGACTCTTGGGCGGTTCCTTTGTTCAAACCTCTATCTGAACCTACACCAATTGTAATGGTAATATCTTTGTAATTCCTTTGCCGATTTTGGACTGTTGTACCACATTCAAAAGCTAGTAAAACGCAGATATTTTTAAATTTGTATGCACAAAAGTTTTGTTTGTGAATTTTTGTTTTAAAATTACTTTTTGTGTAATTTACATAAAAGAAAATGTAAAATTTCAAACGTTTTGTAGCACATCACAGTATGAAATTTTGCCTTGGTTCCGGTCATGTTCGGTTCCCGTTTGATGGATCCAGGTAGGAACTAAAACTTAACCATTTGTATTTTTTCATGAGTTCATAAGATAATAATTATTTTGCTGACGTCAGCAAAAACATGTTATAATTTTTAATTCATTAAATAATGCCGTTAGACATTTAAAGGGCTTGTGATAGTAGTATTACAATTTTAGCTAAATAAATACAAATTTAGAAATTTTTATTTACAACGTAGAATAAATTATTTTTTTTTCCTTAGTTCCATTGAGGTTGCACTGTATTATGATTGCTAAAGAAACTTAATATAATAAACTACAATTTGCAAAAAGAAACACGCAAATCCACTTTAGAATGTAGGAAGAGTTGCATTTCTAAAGTTCCTAATATTTTCTATGGAAATAAGGTAGTCATTTTTTTGTTACTTTAGGTTCAAAAATAGCCTACATCTACATATATACAGATAATTGTAAAAATATCGTAAAATACAGTTTGGCGAAAAATCTTTAAAGTTGTTAAAATTTGTGACAGCCCTAACCGGAACATTTAAAATTCTGTAACTCAGAGGTTCTGCTGTTTAAACTTTTCGTTTCTTTTTTCTTGTATGGGTGACTAAAAAAATCTATCTATTGATGAAAAAAAAAATCAACATTATTGAAACTTACCAGAAAAAAAATAAAACAATATTTACAATTAACATTGATTTTGCGCTCTGTTTGAGTTATTTTTTGTATTATTTTTCACTACAAAATTAGTAATCGTGGTGATTAATAATGATGTATAACAAGCATGAAGAAAACTGTAATTTTAAAAATATTACAACGAATAAAGCATTTCTATGGTTTCTAAGGATATATATCGACTTTAAAAATATCTTCTAAAGTTAGCAGATAAAGGGTATGGTTTCTTCGTGAAAGTTTTAGTTCGTACCTAGATCCATCAAACGGTAACACAAACTGAACATAACCGGAACCAAGGCAAAATTTCATACTGTGCACAGTGCCTAAGTTTATGTCAATTACTTGGACCTCATTGATATAATGTATTGAAAATAATATTTTTAATTTTCAAAACAAAAAACACTTATTCAGAAAAAAACATACTTTTTTTTTAATCACAGGTTTTTTTTTGAATACAATTTTAAATATCAAACTTTTGGATAGGACATTGTAGGGTTAAATCGACTGGAACTGACCTCTTCTATACCCCCTTTATGCTTTCGCCACCAGTTTCCCTAGATATTAAATGCTATTTTTGGTATTTTGAACATCCTGTGCACTGAAGTGCACTGAAGTGCACAGGAAGTTCAAAATAGATATTATTATCTAAATCGTTTTCTGGTCATTTCATTACCACTAATTTTAATATCCTGACTAGGATTTTTACACTTAAGTGGTTCGAATTGAATAAAATAATATGTTTTTAAGGTACCGCAGTCAAATAAATATAATGGACCATTTACTGTATGCTAATATAACCGGATTTTTCACGGTGCACGTGTCACGCGTTAGCTACAGGAGCCCTTCAAAAGTAGCTGAATCGTCACGAAACTACTACAGATATCTATTTCTTGCACATGACAAACACGTGAAGAAAGAACAAATAAATAAATTAAACAGGTTTTCCAACGCTTCTTTTAGTTTATATCCTACTAATAATATTATAAACGCGAAGTTTGTAAGAATGTATGGATATATGTTTGTAACTCTGTACCGCAAAAACTACTGTACGGATCTGGCTGAAATTTGGTAAGTAGATAGATTACGACTTGGATTAACACATAGGCTACTTTTTCTACTGCGCACCCTGCGCACGCTGTTTTGAACTGTGCACCCACGAAAAGTCATAGAAACGTTGTCCACGCGGGTGAAGCCGCTGGAAACACCTGGTGTACTTACCTGTATGACTTTTTTTTAGCTGAGCTTTTAGCTTTAATAGCTCAACGGATTTTGGAGTTCAAGTTGCCGTTAGATTCGTCTTGATCTTCTGAGTGACATAGGATACATTTTTCGATTGGATTCTTAATTTTTTATGTAATTAGTTAGGTTATTAGCAAACATGTGTTTTTTTGTTTATACTAGTGATATACTTAGATCATAATTCTGTGTAAAATAAGTTAAGCCTTTTTTACGACAGATATACTATCTATTGTTCTCTCACTACGCTCGATCGCTCCAAAATAATGAAAACCGACTAAGTGTGTGTACGGAATACTCGTTGCGCGAACCCGACTTGCACTTGGCCGATTTTTTATTGCACCAATCTAAAAATTTATATATAAATGGTATCATTACTTCTTTTTAACTTTACTTAAAGTTTGAATGTCACTTGAATATATTTAAAAATGCACATAAATTTTATTGCTTTTTCTCATTGTTTTTCTCTTCCAAGTTTTTTGCCACTAAAAGAGGAGAGGGAAGAGTAAGTAAAAATTTAGTTGTTGATATTCAGTCTATACGCACGAATCGTTACGCTTCCTCATTTGTTATGCGGACTGCGATGGAGTGGAACTCCTTGCCTGCCTCTGTATTTCCCGACTCCTACAATTTGGGAATCTTCAAGGCGAGATTGAAAAAGCATTATTTGAGTTTGCGTGTACCATCGTCGACTATATCGCCACTCACCATCAGGTGTGATATAATCAAACGCACTTAAATTTTAATAAAAAAAAACATAACATTTTTACTTCTTTGATTACTATGACAGCTTATTTAATCATTATCAGTATACCTGGGCGACTGAGCTTTGCTCGGTGTCTAGGCATGAAGCGCCATCTGTTGTTGAGTAGCTTATAAAAACTGTTAAAATATTATATGTTTGTGTTATAACAAATATTCTCAGAAATTACACCTGAATGATAGATTTTGAAAGTAAAGCATTATCTGAATACAAAACATCATCCAAATTCTTAGAGCCGTTTCTGGAAAACCATTTACACAGGTGTAACAAAATAAGTGTAGTAGCCGTTAACTGGGGCTTCTCTCATCGTACTGAACAACTATTCCCACAATTTTTTTTAATGTGATCAAATTTTTAATTTTTGTGCATGGAGCGTCAAAATTCATTTTTGATTATTGACTTAGGGTAACCGCTTCGTGGCGTAATGGTTATTCCATTCTCTTCACACCAGGAGGTCGTGGGTTCGATTCCCGGCGGGATCTACTTTGAAAGACTCGGTTGGGTTGGTGGCAGGGCATTTTCATAGAATGCCTGGCTAACTACCACCATCTTATCTAAATTTTGCCGTTAAACATCAGTGTTAACATCATTGATGTGTTCCGGCTTGAAGATAAGATAGCCAGATTTCTATCGCATTGGGGATCTTGGTAAACCCGCTTCCATCTTTGGCATTATCGTCACTTACCATCAGGTGAGGTGATGCCAAGGGATAATCAATTGTGGTATAAAAAAAGACAATGGGTTTCTTTCTTCGTAAAAGTAGTTTAATATGATGAATAGAAGCTCGGGTTCTCGGGTCCTTTAACAATTTTCATCCATCAGTCGAAAGACTTAAACTGATAGATTAGAAGAGCAATTATCTAGAACTGGCTGTTGTCCGCGTTTTTGCCCGCGTCATACTAATATATACAGGGTGTAACATAAAGGTGTGGTGATACTTTAAGGTGGACTTGTACTCATCAAACTGCAACTTTGCCGAAATCGCATTTTTTTTTCGTACAAATCGGTCAGCTGATTAAACGGTTTTGTATGAAAATTCCAAGAAAAATTTCGCGATTTCAGTAAAGTTGCAGAACAAAAGTGGTTCATTTTAATAAGTGCAAGCCCACCTTAAAGTATAACTAAATCTTTATGTTACACCCTGTATACTTTGCCCGCGTGGATATCGCGCGTGCACTGAGCCACAAGCGGCTCGCAACAGCAATTGGTACATTTGTATTTTTTTTATGGACTATTACGAGCAGTTAAAAAACAAAGCGATGCAGCAGATGCACACTTCTAAAGGTGGGAGACTCTTCACTCGAGCATGCTCAGGATCACCCAAAGAAGTTTCCCTACGTGATCAAATGTAGTTCATCACATCAGCTCATATACGACCCCACCGAGGGGCTCGAGCCTACCCTGAATTAGGGCGATCAGGCCTTAGTCGACCACGCGGGCCCAGTGCGGGTTGATTGACTTCACACGCAACCTTCGAGTTTCTTGGCAGGCGTATGCAGTTTACCTCACGATGTTTTCCTTCACCGTATAAGAGCGTCGGATAAACGTTCATATGAAATCGAAATTCGAAAACACATTGGTACGTGGCAGGATCGAACCACGACCGGAGGTAGCGACCCTTGCCACGACGTCACCTCTAGCACCTAAGCAGGTATGACAGAGTGTGATAATCTCAACACCACCAAGAATTCCAGAAACCGCTTCAAGCCGAATATTTACAGTAAATTACTCAAATATACAGATTTAAGTGTTACTATCTTATATATAAAATTCTCGTGTCACAATGTTCGTTCCCGTACTCCTCCGAAACGGCTTGACCGATTCTCATGAAATTTTGTGAGCAAATTGAGTAGGTCTGAGAATCGGCCAACATCTATTTTATTTTAGGGTAAGGTAGTGTAGGGAAGGGTAGGGTAGTGTAGTGTAGGGTAGTGTAGTGTAGGGTAGGGTAGTGTAGTGCAGTGTAGGGTAGGGTAGGGTAGGATAGTGTAGGGTAGGGTAGGGTAGTGTAGTGTAGGGTAGTGTAGTGTAGGGTAGTGTAGTGTAGGGTAGGGTAGGGTAGGGTAGTGTAGTGTAGTGTATGTAGGGTAGAGTAGTGTAGGTTAGGGTAGTGTAGGGTAGGGTAGTGTAGGGTGGGGTAGTGTAGTGTAGTGTAGGGTAGGGCAGTGTAATGTAATGTAAGGCGGTACGTAGTTCGCCGGGGCAGCTAGTTTTTATTTATATAAGATATTAGTGTTTATGCTTAAAAATACAAATGTTCATAGTGGCAAATGTAAATGTAAATATGAAATACACGTTTCCAAATTCATAAAAGGCGAGCATAGTATTTCCTTCGAAGACGATCCTGGAACATTGATTCCATCTCATAAGTTCATCGTCAGATCAATTTCAAAGTTGTCACTGAAAGTTCGGCTTCATACGAAAGATTCCTGGAAGTCGCTATAAAAGCTTTTGCAAGATTTGACCTAATTAAACAAAACTAATGTACTAGTCGGTGGCGTAATGGCTAGGGCCGCCACCTCCTGTCCGGGAGGTCGTGGTTCAAACCTGCCACGTTCCAATGTGATTTCGAAATTAGATTTCATATGTACGTTTATCCGACGCTCTTACGGTGAAGGAAAACATCGTAAGGAAACCTGCACACGCCTTCGAAGAAACTCGCAGGTTGTGTGTAAAGTCGACCAACCCGCACTGGGCCCGCGTGGTCGACTTAGGCCCGATCGCCCTAGTTCAGGATAGGCTCGATCCCCTCGGTGGGGACGTATATGAGCTGATATGAACATACATACAAACATTCCTAGAAAAACATTTTTTTTTTATGCGGAGATCCTTTCTTCTGAATCAAAGTTACTAAGCATCACTCAGAATCTGTTAATTTGAATGGCAGTGGGTGGGGCACATAGCTCATAGAACAGATAACCGCTGGAGCAATAACGTTCTCGAGTAACGACCTTGAACCAAAAAACTTAGCATAGGCAGGCATTGGAACGATGACCTGGTGAAAATCGCGGGAAGCTGCTAGATGCGAACAGCACAGAACCGGTCGTAGTGGGAATCCTTAGGGGAGGCCTTTGTCTAGTAGTGGACGTCTTTTCACGTCTTTTCGTGATGATAATGATGATTGAAAGCGACAAGACAAGGAAACAAAACATTTACATGTTTTAAAGTACTTGTTTTTGTTGTTCCTATTATTTTTCTAATATTTTTTTGAACATGGAGATAGACCTGACAACTAGCTAATATTAATGTTTTTTTGTATTGTTATCTGTTTTATAAACTAAGTTCCTAAGTATTGAAATATTTTTTTTTATTTAAAAAAAAATATTAAAAAAAACATACTTTTTTAAATGACAGGTTTTTTTTTAATAATACAATTTTAAATATCAAAATTTTGGATAGGACATTGTAGGGTCAAATCGACTGGAACTGACCTCTTCTATACCCCCTTTATGCTTCCGCCACCAGTTTCCCTAGATATCAAATGCTATTTTTGGTATTTTGAACATCCTGTGCACTGAAGTGCACAGGAAGTTCAAAATAGATATTATTATCTAAATCGTTTTCTGGTCATTTCATTACCACTAATTTTAATATCCGTTTTACACTTAAGTGGTTCGAATTGAATAAAATAATATGTTTTTAAGGTACCGCAGTCAAATAAATATAATGGACCATTTACTGTATGTTAATATAACCGGATTTTTCACGGTGCACGTGTCACGCGTTAGCTACAGGAGCCCTTCAAAAGCAGCTGAATCGTCACGAAACTACTACAGATATCTCTTTCTTGCACATGATAAACACGTGAAGAAAGAACAAATAAATAAATCAAACAGGTTTTCCAACGGTTCTTCTAGTTTATATCCTACTAATAATATTATAAACGCGAAGTTTGTAAGAATGTATGGATGTATGTTTGTAACTCTTTACCGCAAAAACTACTGTACGGATCTGGCTGAAATTTGGTAAGTAAATAGATTACGACTTAGATTAATGCATAGGCTCCTTTTACTACTGCGCACGCTGTTTTGAACTGTGCACCCTCGAAAAGTCATAGAAACGTTGTCCACGCGGGTGAAGCCGCTGGAAACACCTGGTGTACTTACCTATATGACTTCTTTTTAGCTGAGCTTTTAGCTTTAATAGCTCAACGGATTTTGGAGTTCAAGTTGTCGTTAGATTCGTCTTGATCTTCTGAGTGACTTAAGATACATTTTTCGATTGGATTCTTAATTTTTTATGTAATTAGTTAGGTTATTAGCAAACATGTATTTTTTTTGTTTATACTAGTGATGTACTTAGATCATAATTCTGTGTAAAATAAGTTAAGCCTTTTTTTACGACAGATATACTATCTTTTGTTCTCTCACTACGCTCGATCGCTCCAAAATAATGAAAACCGACTAAGTGTGTGTACGGAACACTCGTTGCGCGAGCCCGACTTGCACTTGGCCGATTTTTTATTGCACCAATCTAAAAATTTATATATAAATGGTATCATTACTACTTTTTAACTTTAGTTAAAGTTTGAATGTCACTTGAATATATTTAAAAATGCACATAAATTTTTATTGCTTTTTCCTATTGTTTTTCTCTTCCAAGTTTTTTGCCACTAAAAGAGGAGAGGGAAGAGTAAGTAAAAATTTTGTTGTTGATATTTAGCCTATACGCACGAATCGTTACGCTTCCTCATTTATTATGCGAATAACGATGAAGTGGAACTCCTTGCCTGCCTCTGTGTTTCCCGACTCCTACAATTTGGGGATCTTCGAGGCGATATTTAAAAAGCATTATTTGAGTTTGCGTGTACCATCGTCGACTATATCGTCACTCACCATCAGGTGAGATATACTCAAACGCACTCAAATTTTTAATTAAAAAAAAACATAACATTTTTACTTCTTTGATTACTATGACAGCTTATTTAATCATTATCAGTATACCTGGGCGACTGAGCTTTGCTCGGTGTCTAGGCATGAAGCGCCATCTGTTGTTGAGTAGCTTATTATTATTATTTTTTATTATATCAGCTCATATACGTCCCCACCGAGGGGCTCGAGCCTACCCTGAATCAGGGCGATTAGGCCTTAGTCGACCACGCGGGCCCAGTGCGGGTTGGTCGACTTCACACACAACCTTCGATTTTCTTCGCAGGCCGTGTGCAGGTTTCCTCACGATGTTTTCCTTCACCGTTAAAGCAATCGGTAAGTATATGTACGTAAGTTTTTGAAAAACTCATTGGTACATTGGCCGTCCAGATTTGAACCCGGTACCTCTGGTTAGATGGACCGAGTCGTTACCGGTTGAGCCACCGACGCTTTTTTAGCTTATAAAAACTGTTAAAATATTATATGTTTGTGTGATAACAAATATTCTCAGAAATTACACCTGAATGATAGATTTTGAAAGTAAAGCATTATCTGAATACAAAACATCATCAAAATTTTTAGAGCCGTTTCTGGAAAACCATTTACACAGGTGTAACAAAATTAGTGTAGTAGCCGTTAACTGGGGCTTCTCTCATCGTACTGAACAACTATTCCCACAATGTTTTTTAATGTGATCAAATTTTTAATTCATACCAAATATTCCTGGAAGTCGCTATAAAAGCTTTTGCAAGATTTGACCTAATTAAATAAAACTAATGTACTAGTCGGTGGCGTAATGGCTAGGGCCGCCACCTCCTGTCCGGGAGGTCGTGGTTCGAACCTGCCACGTTCCAATGTGATTTCGAATTTAGATTTCATATGTTTATTTATACGACGCTCTTACGGTGAAGGAAAACATCGTAAGGAAACCTGCTCACGCCTGCGAAGAAACTCACGAAGAACCAACCCGCACTGATGGGCCCGCGTGGTCGACTTAGGCCCGATCGCCCTATTCAGGATAGGCTCGATCCCCTCGGTGGGGACGTATATGAGCTGATATGAACATACATACAATCATTCCTAGTAAAATATATTTTTTTTATGCGGAGATCCTTTCTTCTGAATCAAAGTTACTAAGCATCACTCCGAATCTGTTAATTTTAATGGCAGTGGGTGGGGCACATAGCTCATAGAACAGATAACCGCTGGAGCAATAACGTTCTCGAGTAACGACCTTGAACCAAAAAACTTAGCATAGGCAGGCATTGGAACGATGACCTGGTGAAAATCGCGGGAAGCTGCTAGATGCGAACAGCACAGAACCGGTCGTAGTGGGAATCCTTAGGGGAGGCCTTTGTCTAGTAGTGGACGTCTTTTCACGTCTTTTCGTGATGATAATGATGATTGAAAGCGACAAGACAAGGAAACAAAACATTTACATGTTTTAAAGTACTTATTTTTGTTGTTCCTATTATTTTTCTAATATTTTTTTGAACATGGAGGTAGACCTGGCAATTAGTTAATATTAATGTTTTTTGTATTGTTATCTGTTTTATAAACTAAGTTCCTAAGTATTTAAATATTTGATTTAATTTCAAGTGTTGTTCTTTTCTTATAATAAGCCACCATTAGTTACGAGCACGAGGTGTTAGGAAGCCTATAAATATAGTTAAAGTCCGCCATTTTATTATCTCTTTGCAATCATCTCTCTCGCACTACGCTGTTACGGCACATATCGAGCACAACCTATGGAGTTTCATTTTACAATGCCCTTTAGTTTTGGTCCATCAGCCAGATAATAAAGAAAAAAGATTGATAAAAGGAAGAATTCTCAAGAAAATGTCAGTTAAGAATACAGAAGCTTCATTATCGAAGAAAAAATATAATTATATGAGAATTTCAAGAAAAAAGGCCATAAACAAGAAATCAGCTACTTATAGAAGATCTTCAAGAAAAAGGACAAGCTGACTTCAAGGTTTGCAGAGGGCAGCGCCGTCCGGATCAGTGCATCATCATTGGGTCCACGCACTGTCGAGAATTCACCGGTCACAGATGAGCTAAAGCAAAAAAAAACGGATAAGTCAGGTAGTGTGAACACGACGAGCGAGACGGAATCGAGTACAAGATCTACGGAAATCCCTAGATACAGTGTCTAAATAGAAACCGTATCCATAGAATCTGGTACCGAATCTACAGTTAAAAGTACAGTTTAAATCGAGACGGATCAGACATTGATGTGCGAAGAAGATAAGTCCAGCGTTGAAAAACAACTGTAAGAGGCAGACGCACTTATACAATAGGAGAGAATTATGCAAATAATTTCACGGACACAACGAAGCTCACTACAGTGAAATCCATTCCAATTAAGATGAGAGAAGGAATGTCGATAGAGAGGCACTACAGGCCGAACTACAAGCCCAACTAGCTTAATATGGAGAGATAGACTCCGAAAGTGACGAGAATATCATAACAATCAGCTCGAGTGTGAACCAGTGGGTTGAAAAATGTAAGAAAAGCGTGCCCCAACCGATTTATAAGAAAGACAAGAAAAAGGGCTTAAAAAGGTTTTTGGCAAATGCCATTATGGAAGTTTTAAAAGCGTGCAACAGTGACCGAGCATCGCGTTGCGCTACATCGCAGAACTACACTCCTCAAAGGGAATCGGAACGATTGCATCCGTTCCGCGATACTTACCAAGACACGAAGACGTAATTCAGTACCAGAGATAATTTGGCAAGGCTACAACGAGCTGTACAGAAGAAGCAAGTGAGAGAAGCAATAAAAGACAGGCTTTACACGAAAAGCGACCCAGAAGAGATCCTGACCGCCCTAGAACAAAGATTTGGCCGCCCATCGTACCTCATAAAGAACGAGATGGCAAATATCAACAAACCACGCAAGAAATATAGTGCAATTTGTAGGTATTGTAGCCAACATAGTACCCACTGTCGCGATATGTCGTCCAGATGAAGAACCACTGCCGCAACCCGCGCGACAATGACAAGTAGCTCCGTGTAATCCACGATTAAAAATACAAAACAGTGTTAAAATGTAGTAAATGTCACTGAATTGTTTTAAGTCTGTGTATGCATTGCAGTATGGTTAAGGATATATTATGTAGGTATGCATTACTTAACTTATTATTTTTTCTTTTGTTTTTATAAGTATATAGCTCGTAGACGACTGTTGAGCACCTAGACAAACCATTCAGGTTTAATGGTGCTAAATGATAATTTTTTTTTGTATTTTGTTTTGAAATTAGTAAATAAATAAAAAAAAATAAAAAAAAAGTTGAAATTAATACTTCTAACGTTATCTTCAAAAATATTGTAATCAACTTGTGTAATGAATTTGTGTTTGAACAATTAACTTCCTAAAAATGATGTTTGTGCATAAAATGTTCAAATTACTATATAAAACGTATTAATAGCTTCACCACAAACGCATACTTATGTGTAAAGAGCAGTGAAAGTAATGAAACAAATCAGAAATTTGATATTAACATTACAACAGTCCGTTAAACATTTCAATTTTTTAAATACCCAGTGTTTGCGTACGGTGATCAGCTGAGTTACGACGTATTACATAATACTTCGATGGTTGCGACTAAAAAATGACTTATGCCATTGTATTGTAATTATAAGTTACTAACATAGGTTTAAGCTTATTTGTTTACTAACATACGTGGATCTTGTTGTCTGTAAAATAAATTTAAAAAAAAAAAAAAATGTATACCTTGATACCACGCAAGAAGAAATATCAGTACTAAACAAGAGCTGTCCGGAGATGGGTCACGTTTCTTGGAAAAGCTAACAGAGATCATGGAAAAGATGAATAATTTGCAGGAAAATCTTGAAATAGCTGAATCCGAAATTGACAATAAGATATCTTTTCAAAGCTGTTATTGTCTTTGCTCTAAAAAATCAAGTTTCCGAAAATGAGAGAAAAATCAAAGAACTATCGAATAACCTAATCGACTCTATTTAGTTGGCGATCGATAAATCATACCCAATGAAAACTAATGGTCGCCAAATGCGGATCGTGAGGCACAGCGGGATGGGATGTATGATGGCCGTTAAATGACTCTTGGTGGTCTAGTTTTTCCAAAAAAGTAGTTTCATGTATTTTTTCCAGATCTGGTAAATTGGTATCTGATCCGGTACGCGAAGATTGATGCCGGATCCGCCCGATTACTGGATCCGATTCCGGATTACAATTCCTACCTATATATAACCTGTAACAGGTTCCCTTTTTGACTGCTTTATTGTACCAACTACAGATTATCCGTAGTTCTGGTCAATTTTCGCTCGCTCTGCCGAGCTCCCTTTTGCCTGGTTGACAGGCAGCTGAAATGAAATATGTATTTTTTATAAATATTTTTTTTAGATTTTGTACTTCAGTGTGGAACGTTGCAAGATTATTTTAAGCGACACTAGATACGTTGCGAATGCAGTAATATCGTGTCGCAGATACGGAAGACATAGTCCAGTACATTACTTCAGTATAGAAGCTGACGTTTTAGAATACGCAGGAAATAACGTGTCGGTAAGATTATTTTTATGCAAGTTTAAACATAGAAGTTACGTATGACCTTAGATTTTTAGTTTCGTTCCATTCAGGAACGAACAATTCATTTACCTGACCTGTTCCAGTGACGGATACCTGTTCCAGTAGTAGCTAGGAGTTTTTGTAAAATTCTAAATATTATCTGAGTAAATTTCGAAGTAAAGTATCCGAACATATTCATTTAAAATCACTCGAGTTTGCTTTATTTTGAAATAATGTTAAGTATTTAAGACATTAATTGGCCATAATTTTGCCATATAAAATCAGTTTAATTTTTTCAGGTATCAATATACTTTTACGAGTTTCTGACCAACACATATAAGCCTAGTTTCATTGAATTCAAGATGAAATTGTGTGATTACTTTGAGCGCGGTCCCATGGTGAAAGAATTCTTGAACAGGAAAGTGGTCAGAGAACAACTAAAAGACATTCAACTTTGTCCATTGATACCGGTAATATCTATTTTCTCAATTGCCCAAAAATAAGGTGTATGTAATATGTTTTTATGTCTGTTCTTTAACTGAGCCTGTTTTTAATCGAATTATTTAGGATTATTGCTTTATAGTATACTTTCGACCTTTGACATTTATAAATAAATCTTTATTTCAGACACACTAGTACATAATATTATGCACAAAGTTTAACCCATAGAAGGATTTATGTCAAAATAAAATAATAAAAAATGACAAAATAATTATTATGATAATAGTTTAACAGCACAATGTCAGGTTAAAATGATTCATATTCATATAAATGGTGTGGAACACAGCAAAAATTATACTGTTCGTACATTTGATCAGTCTTATGTGGAATGATGCTTTAGACCTACGCAACACAGCATAGAAATCGTCAAACCTATTCTCCGTAAACATTCCAGACGCACTACACCGCCAGGGCAGATTGAGCATGGCCCGGAATGCGTTGTTGTATTGTACACGGAGCGTATTGTAGGTACTCTTCGCGTACTTGTACCACAGTTGGCCGGTGTAGAGCGCCTGACAGTACGCTTTGAATAGGGTCTCCATAGCCCGTGACGAGCAATACGCAAATCGTCTCGCGAGCATAATATTGCATAAGCGATGCTACGCCTTTGTCTTTCCAACCATATTGTCTGTAAGATCATTTGTCACAATGTGTCCGAGATATTTGAATTTATCTATAACTAGTATTCCCGGCGAACTTCATACCACTTTACATTACACTACCCTACCCTACTCTACCCTACTCTACCCTACACTATTGAAGTGATTCTTTGTATAGAATTGTTTGAGGGGGTAAGAAGTGACGTACTCGTAGACTGCTAATCAGAATAGGTCGATATAGTTCCTGAGGGATCTGGGGAAAACTTATGTCCACGCTCAAGAGCCGCCGGCTCTCCCATCATCACCCTCAAAGACTAAAGCTAGTAAAAAATAGACGATTTTCAAAATTTGCACATAAAACTAGGAACCATTTGTTTTACTTTTTTTTGCTATTCCGTCATAAAAATAGGGCATTTCTAGTGCAGAAATTCATTATTGTACAACTGAAGAGTATACCAGAATTCTGACAATGCTTAAAGACAGGCGCAGTCAGTGTTATACAGCGAGAACTGTTGGCGTGTCGCTATCAACCGTTCAAAGTGTGCTCCAGCGATTTCAAAAGACTGGAACTAATATTCGAAGACCAGAAACAGGCCGAAAAAGGTGCACGACGTGCGGAAGGATCGATATATGGTGTCAACAGTATTGAGAAATTGATTTCCAACGGCCTTTGAAGTCAAGAATCAAGTTCTACTTGCTGGAGGGAGCAATCCGAGCACATTTACAGTGAGGCGGCGTCCTGCTGAAGTAAATTTGAAGCCATTTACACCCGCCAATGGTCAAAAACTTGAAAGGCAGCATCGAAATTTAAAGATGAGTTACGCTAGAAAACACATGCATTGGACTCGCGATGACTGGTAAACAGTTATGTTTTCGGATGAGTCGAGATGCATGCTATACAAGCACGACGGGAGGCAAAGAGTCTACAGAAGACCAGTAGAGCGCTATAACTAAGCTTGCAATGAAGATAAAGTGTCATTGAAGAGGCTCCATACAGGTGTGGGCTGGAATTTCTTCCGAAAGCCGCACCGAGTTAGTGGTGATCGAATCATCACTCATGTATGGAGTACTGTTCACAATTCAGCATTGATCAGCCCGCTATCAGCTGGATACCTTGGACGCCATCGACCGACGCGCACGGAGACTCATTGGTGACGACGAGCTAGTCAATGACAAGCTCCAAAGCCTTGAGCATCGCCGCAGAGTCGCCTGTTTATCGGTATTCCGTCGAATTCATTTCGGAGAATGCGCGCAAGAACTTCACGGCCTCATTCCCCTGGCTCCATTCCACCGTCGGTCAACGAGACGCAGTTAGGGCTTGCATCTCATTGTTGTTAATGTTCCACCTTTTCGCACGAAGCGTTAGATTTCCTCGTTTATTATGCGTACAGCGAAGTAGTGGAACTCCTTGCCTGCGTCAGTGTTTCCCGATTCCTATAATTTGGAGATCTTCAAGGCAAGAGTGAATTGGCATTATTCGAGTTTGCGTGTACCATCCTCAACTGCATCATCATTTACCATCAGGTTAGTTGCAGTCAAACGCACTCAAATTTTATTAAAAAAAGAAGAAGAAAGAAAATGGAACTTTAACTGCAGAGAGATAGTTACCATGTCACAAGCCCTAGTTATTAATTAGCCTTTACTGCAATTTTGTAACTTTTATTTGAATTCCACTCAAATCAAGTCTTGTCAAGGCATTTACAGCATACAAACAAATATAAATTATGTTAAAACCCTTTTGCCTTACACCGAAATATAAGTAGATACATGAATGAAATCTTAAAGGAGTATGTTGGCCCATTTTAGTAAACATAGGCGAGAACGCCATCTTTATGCAAGATAATGCTCGTTCCCATACAGCTCGGATAGTGTTTGACTACCTTGATGATGTCGCTATCACGCACATGGAGTGGCCAGCACGCAGGCCAGACTTGAACCCCATCGAGCATGCCTGGGAAGAACTGGGACAACGTGTACGCCCGCGAAATCCCCTCAAATCACGCTTCATTAACTGAAAGAAGCAGTGATAGGGGAATGGAAGAATATTCCTCAGCATCGGCTCACAATTCAGCTGGTGGAAAGTATGCTTCTGTTTTAATAGCTCGTGGTGGTAATACAAAATACTGAAATGTGTGAAAATTGCACATTTGACACCGTAGCACATGTTTCGAAATGTAGTGAAAAGTTATCATTTTTACTTAAACTACTTTTATTCAAAATAAACTTTATAATCTTGAACTTTTATGACTTTTTTTACTTTTATTTAAGCACAAATTGTCTATAATACAGTCTTCATTTCATGAAGCTAGTTACAATATTTTGGAAGTTATTGCGGTTTTTGTTACCGACCCGTTTTCTTTGCTGTTGACTGTGGGTTGTGGCCTTTAAGACTTGGTTTTTCGTGATCATCATAGTAAACCTTAAAAAAATTACAAAATCAAACAGTAACCTTTTTTTTTAATTTAAATTTCCACGGTTTACAGAACTACCTATTATTAATTACAGTATGTATAGTGCAAATGATCGGATAGTTTGATACACATTACTTACATTACATTTATTTACGTTACTTATATATTTTCAGAACCATTACGCCTTAACGAACTTGACTTTACCTCCTGGTTTGCTGCCGGAAAATTTTCCCTTCAAGAAAGGACGTGTTTACACTAATATCACTTGGACAGACACTAAAAAACCCATTTTGTGCACAAGTTTGGACTTTGAGCTGAAGCCGTTGTATTCAAACTTAAGCTTAACTGACTTACTTATAGATCTATAACAGGGGGTTGGATGATTATCTAGGTTCAAGAAAAAAATTCTTCATAGTTTATGTAAACACACTTTTTAAGTTTAATTAAATGAAATGTGTATCAAATTATTGTTTTTTTTCCAAAGATCCCGAATTTTTACAGCAACGGCATGATGTAGAGTACAAAAATAAGAGACATTTGATTTTAGATCTACTGAATTTTTACCGATATCCTACTGTTTACAGATTCTACCACGCGTTACTTAAATAGTAATACTGTTTGAGTTCCCAATATTTCTCTGCGGTTCCGCCCAAGTAGCACACAAGTGGTAATAAGCAGCGTTACAGTAGTCGTACAACAAATCTCACTAACGCTGCAAGAGCCATAGGTAAGTGCTACAGTAGCGCCATATCCTGCTATAACGTTCCTTTACCACCCAAAAGGGCCCATTTTATATTTTATAGAGTGTTGTATGTAAAATAATAGTTTGTATTGGTATTCATATCATCAAAATTGTGAAATAAAAAGTATTTATTGTTGATATAAATTATTCATAACACGTAACCTATAATGACATCTTATTCAGAAGTAAATAAGTGGAAGTAAGTAAGTAAGTGTTCAATTTAGCTGTTCCAAAAAAAGTTAAGAAAGAGCTATTTGTCTCCATAATATAGGTCTAACTTTTACAGTCGTCGTATAACAGAGTTAATTATACCTTTAGACGTTAAATAGCGGCAGTGGTCGCCACGCTGGCACCTAAGCAGGTATAATAGAGTGTGATAGTCTCAACACTACTAAGGATTCCAGAAACAGCTTAAAGCCGTATATTTACAATAAATTACTAAAATATACAGCTTTAATTGTTACTATTGATCTACATTAATCCAGTACAGCTCTGAGTGCTACAGAAGCTTTTTCAAAATCACCTCTAACACTATGGACTTCATTATATTATTTATACCAACTTAGGTGATATAAGTGATCTAATTAACCTTGTTTTAGATCATGAACCTGTACTAAAGCGTTATGAGAAGCTTTTTAAACTCTTTAGGAGCCTTTGTTGACGGCGTTCGGCCGCTGTACCACTTAAGGCGTTAAGGAGTGTTTTTTACCCTCTAATATACAAGCTGAAGAGTCAACCAACTCTCTTGTACTGCTACTACACCACCTAGCCGTACAAGAGAGTTTAAACTCTCTTTTATACACAATAAAGAGTTCACTTGCTCTCATATACGGTTACTTTACCGCCTTGCTGTAAAAGAGAGTTTGTATTATCTTCTGTACGAACTGAACAGTTAGTGACATGCCTTATACGGCTATAATGCGGGCCACTAGGCGCTACAAAGCCTGCTACTATTACTCGTGTGCTAGTTGGGCGAGACATGGACTGTTAAAGCCACCATGAAATCGAGAATTGACGCTTTTGAGATGTGGTGTTGGCGGAAAATGCTGCGAATTCCGTGGACAGCCTTCAGACGTAACTAATCTATTTGGGAAGAGCTGATTATCACGACGCACCTATCTGACACCTGTCGCATACTCATGCTCAAATTCCTCGGGCATATAGCGCGAATAGCCATCAGTGTCCCTAGAGAGGCACATACTGATGGGCAAAATGCAGGGGCAAAGACGAACGGGTCGTGCTTTAGCCAGATGGTGAGACCAAACAAAAATACTGCAATTCAATTTGCACGATGCTATCCACACCGACGTTTATAGACAAACACACCTTAACCGTCTTCAATCCTACTTGACTCGACTTGATGCTGGTTACGATCCACAAACTTTTGGGGTTACGACTTGGAAGAAGAAGATTTAAAAAATAAATTAAAAGACTGCTTGGAAGATACAGATGAAGAAGATGTGGTGTTTGAAGCAGAATAGTTAAGTTTTGTATTAGTAATGAAAGTAAATAATAATTTGGTTGGAAAATAGTAAATTAAACATTTATATATCCGTTCCGTTCCGTTCCGGTGGCGCACTGACCAGAAGTTCTTCTGCAGGGGTATTGATATCAGTGCAAAAAGAAGAACAGTCTAGGCTAGTGCACTCGCCGCTATAAGTGTATCCCTGACGGGTACTCCTGAGTAAATGCGGTCTACCGCTGTCTCCTACCAGCCACATCTTTATTTTTCATATATTGAACATCAGTATAAAGTTACATCATTTTTGAGGTATGAAAATAAAAGTCTAATTGTTGTAACCCGCTCTAAAATCTACCGTATGAACTTTAGTAAAAAAATAAATAAAGATTATTGTAGCCTTTATTTAAATACACTTAATATCCAAAATTCACGTTTCCAATCCAAGTGTAGTTTATTCAGCTTAAGTGTATTTTGTCAGCAACGATAGTAACTAGTACACGGATAAACCTGTAAAGGTTTTTGATGTATTAGTATTATAATTTTTTTGTAACATTATATTTATCAATTAAATAAATAAAAAAAAAAAGTTCAATAGATCTTGAGTTACGATTATTGTTCAAAAATTTAAAATGTTTTTTTGGCTCTGGCGTAAAGTTTATATTTTGTTATTATGCTTTCTAGCGTCGATATGATTGAGGATGTTGTATATACAGGGTCTTCGGCAGATGGTTGAAAATATGAAAATGGGGGATAGGTGGGGTCGCCTCCCACCTATTTTGAGAATTAAAAAAAATCTAGGACTTGTAATTTTTTTTACAGGATTTTTTTTCCTTTTTTTAGAAATTTTGCCATTTTTATACCTTTGAACACATGTAACTTTTTGTTTTTTAAAGCTAGCTCCAAAATCTTTTTTTTAGTAGACTTTTATAAGATTGTCGGCTCTAAAAAAAATTATGTTTGTTTCAAGTTATTACTAAAAACAAAAATGTGGGCCCCCGAACTTAAAAAAAAGTTGAACAAAAATTTAAAAGTCAACTTTGCGATGCATTTAAAAAAAAAATAATGGGGCTGGAAGGCTTCTGTTTTTTTTAAAACATATCTAAAGCTTAGGCTTTTGAATGGTATGTAATTTGTTTCGGTATCTTTTTTGTAACCGGAGTTGTTAATTTTTTTTACTCAATTGGACCATGTTGACGAAATTCCACTAGTTACATGTTTTGTGAAATGTATCAAATGCAAAGTTGAAAATAATGTAAATACTTACTGTTGGGACGGTTACAAAGAGCAGGTACGTTTTTTTACATTCTTGCACACACATAATGGCTATCTTTTGTCATTTATTGGCATATTGGAGTTAGCACTTCCATATGCCAATAAAATGTCCGCATATTCCGCATTGGTAAATTGAGCCATTTTAAACCACAACAAAGTCTTAACAAAACGTCTGATAATAACAAAAAGTGACAAACAACAAAAAAACTTAACAAAATCACAAACGTTAATAACGTTAACGTTTTTTTTTTGTTTTCGTTAATTTCACTTTGCTGTGTTTGTGATTTTGTTAAGTTTTTTTGTTGTTTGTCACTTTTTGTTATTATCAGACGTTTTGTTAAGACTTTGTTGTGGTTTAAAATGGCTCAATTTACCAATGCGGAATATGCGGACATTTTATTGGCATATGGAAGTGCTAACTCCAATATGCCAATAAATGACAAAAGATAGCCATTATGTGTGTGCAAGAATGTAAAAAAACGTACCTTCTCTTTGTAACCGTCCCAACAGTAAGTATTTATATTATTTTCAACTTTGCATTTGATACATTTCACAAAACATGTAACTAGTGGAATTTCGTCAACATGGTCCAATTGAGTAAAAAAAATTAACAACTCCGGTTACAAAAAAGATACCGAAACAAATTACATACCATTCAAAAGCCTAAGCTTTAGATATATTTTAAAAAAAACAGAAGCCTTCCAGCCCCATTATTTTTTTTTTAAATGCATCGCAAAGTTGACTTTTAAATTTTTGTTCAACTTTTTTTTTAAGTTCGGGGGCCCACATTTTTGTTTTTAGCAATAACTTGAAACAAACATAATTTTTTTTAGAGCCGACAATTTTAAAAAAGTCTATTAAAAAAAAGATTTTGGAGCTAGCTTTAAAAAACAAAAAGTTACATGTGTTCAAAGGTATAAAAATGGCAAAATTTCTAAAAAAAGGAAAAAAAATCCTGTAAAAAAAATTACAAGTCCTAGATTTTTTTTAATTCTCAAAATAGGTGGGAGGCGACCCCACCTATCCCCCATTTTCGTATTTTCAACCATCTGCCGAAGACCCTGTATAGGCGGTCTTATCGCTAACAAGCGATCTCTTCTAGACAACCTTAAGGTAAAGGAAACATGAAAATCATTATTGTGGGGTAGTAGTGGGCAATAGACAAATTCATAGGTTTTTAATATTTAAATATATATTAAAAATAAATATGAAATCTTAACCAGTCTAGAACCGGACTACAACAAAGAGACACACGATTATGTATCGTATTTATTCACGAATTGAGTTCAAAGTCGTGCGCTCTCTACTGGAACGTATACGTTCCAGCGGGCTTGACAGGTTAAACTTAGTAATACACGTAAATAATAATGATTTAAACTAAAATACATACATACATGTACATACATACACTACATATATGTTATGTATGTATTAAGTGTATATACATATATAGTATAGTAAATACATACATAACCAGAATAATTATGATGATATAATATGTAAGACCGTCGGTGGCGCAACGGCAAGGGCCGCTACCTCCTATCCGGGAGGTCGTGGTTTGAGTCCTGCGTTTTTTCAAATTTCGATCTCATATGTACGTTTATCCGACGCTCTTACGGTGAAGGAAAACACCGTGAGGAAACCCGCACACATCTGCGAAGAAACTCGAAGGTTTTGTGTGAAGTTGACCAACCCGCACTGGGCCCGCGTGGTCGACTAAGGCCCGATCGCCCTTATTTCGGGTAGGCTCGAGCCCCCGGTGGGGACGTATATATGAGCTGATGTGAATATGTAAGAGATTATACAAATTTATGAAATTTAAAGCGCTAGAAAGTGTTAGAAGAATTACGAATTGAATCAGGGAGAGAGTTTCACAGGCTTGACATAGTGAAAGATTTAGACTACAAATTAGTAGTATGAGTAGGTACAAAAAGGCGAAGTGAATTTTCAGATCGTAGAGGTTTACTATGAGAGGAGGAGAGGTAATGGAAACGGTTTTTAAGATAAAAGAGAGTACGGGGGTCAAAAAGAACTGAATAAAGAAGAGCAAGAGAATAAGCGTCCCTTTGACAACGTACTCAAAGCCACTGTAGCTACCTTTGGTACTCGGAAACATAATCGTATTTACGCAGTTCATAAATGAACCGGATGGCTAGATTTTTTTATCGTTCTAGCTTATTTAGGAGATCAACATTGAGATCAAGATAACACGTGTCCGCGTAATCTAGAACGGGAAGAAGAATGGATTGGGTTGACGCAATTTTGGTGGCAGTTGGAAGAAAATTGCGCAGTCGATTTAGAGAACGCGTAGCAGAAAACATCTTCCTGCTTAACTCAGCAATCTGACCCAAGACAGGGTTTGGTCAATGAAAACTTTTAATTTTTTTACTTTTGTACTGAAAGGAACAGTAACACCGTCGAAAGTAATGGTAGGTAAATTAAAATAATCAATCCTAGAGACAAAATACGGACTGCCAATCAAGATACATTAGATTGACTTTTAAGCCGTAAGATTTGCTCCACTCAGATATGACGTTAAGATCATCATTAGTAGTGTTAATGGCAAATGAAAGGTCATCTAAAAGTGCCTGTGTATATATTTGTAGATCATCTGCATATAGATGATAGGTAGAGGAGATAAGGGAAATAGAATTAACAAAAATAGCGAACAGAAGAGGGGAGAGAACGCCACCCTGCGGCACGCTGGCACTAAGAACACCAAGATGAAAATTGTCAGGGACCTTGCAGGTAACTGCGGAGTCAATTAATTGCCGGCGGCGATATGTTGAGGGAACTCAACAACCCAAGCAGTATGTCATGATCAACAGTATTAAATGCGTTGCTGAAGTCCAGCAGAGTGAGTACTGTTAGTTTTTGATTCTCCATACCAAATCTAATGTCGTCATTATTGAATGGAATTGAGCAAAGTATGCCTGCCCAAGAATTTTTGGAGACACAAGCGGTCGCAGTTTCCTCAAGCATACGTAGCTCTACTGAGTCTGTTGCAAAATGCCTGCACGTGCTGCTTACAGTTCAAGCACAATTAGTTAATAGCAAGTTAAACTCTAAGAAAGGAAATTTGATCGTTAGAGGTACCGGGCTGTTAATTAATTTGTGAATATCTTTGAACTAACGCTAAAGAATACAACATTGGATTTTGTATTATTTAACATGAGGGCGTTTAACGAGAACCATTGTGGTAAGCTATGAATAGATAACATTAATTTTCTTGTTTAGCTCATCATAATTTCGTAAGTGGACCAAAGTGGTGTCAGCGAAGAGCATGAATATTCCCCCTGGAATATGGGATTATAGATCATTAGTAAACAATGAAATTACAGTGTTTCCGAGGGCTTTGTGAGTAAAACTGGGGAATAACAGAAGTGATACTGCCTGTATCCGATCTTAAAATTTTATCGCCAAAAAAACAACTGCCAAGTGCGAGTCGGACTCGCGCAAAGTAGGGTTCCATAGTAATTTATTTAAAAAACAAAAATATATTTGCAGTTATCTTTAAGTGTGGGCTGCAGTTACAGCGAAACTTCGACCCAATGGGATCTTTTGCGTTTACCCCTAAAACCTTTGCATCCCAACCTACTCGAAGATGTGCTGCATCAATACAGCAATTCCGCTGATAGTGAGGTGCTTGTAGTCCTCCTGTATTGGGTCATCATCACCTAGGAGGTGCATAGTGCATACGCTTGCTAGCCAGGACATCGCAGTGACGCAGTAAGTGTTCCATTAGTTCTGTATTTTCACCACAGTCCCTGCAGGTCAGGTCAGTCGTCAGGCCGATTTTTTTCAGGTGGCGTTTGTGGCAAAGTGGCCGAGTTGGTAATAGAACATTTTGTATGGAAAATCTATGAACTTATTTCAAATCCAACTGCACGATTATTACTCCTAAACTAAAGTCTTATATTGATTATATATATAGTGATATTTTTCCTTTTATTGATTATATGTCCTACTATTTACAATTTATTTCAGATGTCCTTAAATAGCGGTTTAGCTGGTGGAGGGGGGGGGGGGGATACTTGACTCGCAAATTAGCAATTTCTTAAAAACATTACGCAAAAGAAAAAACTTATATAGCTATAAAAGTATGTCTAGGAAAACTTTAAAAAGTATATCTAATACAAATTTATACTTTGTCATGCTCCCGCGAGAAGGTATGTTCTCCGTAGGGAGTTCTATTTATTTTTGTTTTCATTTCAAAGTACCTAACAGAGTTTAAAATTGCCCTAATGTTTAGCAATTTTACTGAATTTTAATCAAATTAAGATACTGTATAGATTACGAATTTCTAATAAAAGACTTTAAAAAGCGTGTTTCGGTGACTCCACTATTAGCCTGTTCTGAATAAAATCAAATTCAGTAGTACGTCGAACGAAACTCTTTTGTCACTATTCATCTTATCAGCTCATTATATACGTCCCCACCAAGGGGGCTCGAGCCTACCCTGAATTAGGGCGATCGGGTCTTAGTCGACCACGCGGGCACAGGGCGGGTTGGTCGACTTCACACAACACCTTCAAGTTTCTTCGCAGTTGTGTGCAGGTTTTCTCGCGATGTTTTTCCTTCACGATTTGTCACTATTATTATGGACAGTTTCTTATTGATGACTTTTAGTGTAACCATAATAATAATATATCATTGGATGTAGTAGTGTACAGTTAAATAGAACAAAATAAAAAAAATAACGAGAATATGCAAATTTTATTAAAACTGTTTAAGGTGGTAACTTTGGTGACTTAAAAAAACACACGCATCTAGATGGCGCTCGTAAGCCAAACATAGAAAAATCTTAGTATTTCCACTTAGGTTATTAACACGTTAACAGTGCCCATACACGCCATATGCCCATATGTGTGAGCCGGTAAAGTAACCAGCGCTCGTGTGCCTCATAGTGTACACCACAGAATAGAAGAATTCTATAGAACGCTGATGTTGATTTTTTAGTATTAACACCGAGCGTGCCATTACTCATATACATACACACTACAAACAGGTTGATGTTATTGGGTATTTTTTTAAAGTAACCTCCCCCAAAAACAAAAAAAAACAAACCTATAAAATCATTAAATAAAAGTAGACTTAAAACTGTATAACATAAGTATGAAAATTGACAGAATGACAATGGTAAGGTGATACCAGGATAGTAAAATTGCTCAGTTTAATTGATGAGCACTAAAAGTTTAAAAAATAATGTGATTATTTAGAACTAAAAAAATATTATATAATGTTGTGCAATTCATTAAAAAACATTTAGGTATTTCAAATTAAATTTCAGATCGTAAGATTAGAAGTAAAGTTATTCAATTGAAACTTTCCGCGCAATATTTTTTTCCAAAGATGGTATCATTTTCATAGTGTTGTGGTTACAGTTAGACATTTTTTAATATCGATAGATTATATTAGGAATGCGAGGTATGATAGGTTTTTCAATTACTACGCCGATTGCTTCGAAAGTGACCACGAATTCGTTGTCAGAGAGCTCAAGGACCTTCAGATATCGATTAGGTGTCTATTAAAATTTTTATTCTCATATCCTTCATTTTATTCTAACATATATGTTAACTACCTACTATAACATTATAATTATAAACTATTCATCGTATCACATCAGCCGAAGGAAGTCCACTGCTGGACATAGGCCTCCCCCAAGGATCTCCACGACGACCGGTTCTGCGCTGCCCGCATCCAGCGGCTTCCCGCGACTAAACTATTAGCCTTATATATTTTCCTTAATTCAAAAATACACAGGATGTTTGTGATAGATATAGCGCAAAAACAAAACAAAAGTATAGCGGTTTTCAGTTTCTTGAAAAAAATGTTATGTTCTGTGCTTTTGCATGGTGTAACTTGGCTTATATTTACTTTAAAAAAGTAAGCTTTGCTTGATGGCATTTAAACTTGCCA
The DNA here is from genome assembly GCA_947284805.1 of Coleophora flavipennella. NCBI lineage: Eukaryota > Metazoa > Arthropoda > Insecta > Lepidoptera > Coleophoridae > Coleophora > Coleophora flavipennella. The sequence goes on along the minus strand of OX369293.1, from coordinate 8,628,733 downwards.
AGTTCACCATTTAGTCAAACAGAACATATTTTTTTAAGAAACTGAAAACTATTGTACTTTTTCTATTATTTGGAGAAGTCTAAAATAAATATTTCTATTTGAAGTTCCTTATATATGGTGATGATTTGAAGTTTCGTAGCTATGATTTAGAAACCACTATAGAACTGGGTACCTACCCATTTAGATCGCTGTATTTTTTTTATATTGAACTTGGCCCCATTTCTATTTTATATTTAGTTGTGGTATCATTAAATTATGTAAAGTACAAATACTAATTTCCTATCCTTATTCAACTATAATAGATATACATATAAGATATTTTTGGTGGTACTGAACCCTCGGTGCACAAGCCAGAGTCGCACTTAGCCAGTTTTTTAATTTTTACTGAATACTTCAAATAAACATTCATCAATTTAAAAAGTCACCTGGAAGTGACCCATATAATAATTCCAATGAAGAGTGGTGGTACGGAGCCCAAACTTTGTGAGTACGACTGAAACTTGGCCATTTTTTTGATTTTTCCTTTGTATACGTCCAATAACCTACCTCGGTGCCAAATTTCAAGTTTCTAAGTCACCTGGAAGTGGTCTTTATATTTTATGAGTATTGGTGATACGGACCTCTTGGTGTACGAGTACGACTCACACTTGGCTGGTTTTCGTATTTTTCCTTTATATAATATGTCCAATAAAATACCTTGATGCCAAATTTCAAGTTAATAAGTCACCTGGAAGTGGACTATATAGTTATAGAGTTAGTGAGTCGTAAAAATAGTGATTTTCTGACGTTAATATCTTAGATAATAATATTACCATACTATGGTAAAAGATATATTTATGAAAATTCGTGGTCAGAGACCTCCAGGACCTTCAGATATCAATTATGAGTTTATTAAAATTTCATTGTCATAACTTTCATTTTATTATAACATATATTTTATTTTCCTTATCAAGACTACTCGATTTACTTGGTTGGCTATATACTATACATAAATACTTTGCACTTACAAAAAAAGTAATAATTTGCCACCTAATATTTTATATTTACCGTAGTCCACGGACTTCTTACTTGCGCTATGTACGAGTAAATATTTTTTGCTGTTTATAACTACTAATATACGCGTTGCTTAGCAACCTTATTCTGTTGATTTCGAATTTTCTGTTTTTACGAATAAGAAACAAATTATTACTTTTTTTTCCGCCACATACCTGTAGGTATATATTTTTTTGTATGTTTTTTTAAGCCTGGAAATACTTTAATTATTACCTGTACTAATGATTCATTTCATTCAAAGAAAACTAAACTAAAACTCTATTATAACTATAATTTTTACTACTTAAGAGATAATAACCTACTTACAGAAAAAAATATTCATGGAGAAATCAAACACGGTCATCTAGCCCCAAACTATGTTTTCCAGTACTATGTGTTATAAATAGGTAAAAAGTAAAGAAAATATTAAACGATTGATACGTACTGAAAACAGTATGCAAACGTCTACACGAGGCAGTGCAGAACATTTTATGTATTTCTTGTGTGGTGTAACCACAAAATCATCATCGCTGAAATGCTTTGAGTAAACAATGCTTGATTTTGTAGGAAAAAAATTGTTACGTTCTGTAGTTCTGATCTACTTTTCCTTCAATTCAGGAAAATAAAAAAAAATATCGTTGAAAAATATCGAAAACACCCTCGCACTAAATAACAAGAAACAAAAAATAAAAATTCATATTTTTATATAATTATTGATTTTCATTTAGGTTTTTTCACTTATACACGTGGTAAGAAACTCCTCCATTTATTGAATTTACTTTGCCAGTTGCATTTTTCACCTTATTATTGACCATTTCGGCAATTTTGACACAAAAACACACGGAGCTCTGCCTGCCATGAAATTGTGCAATTTCTGCGAATTTTGACACCAAAACACACGGAGCTCTGCCTGCCATGAAATTGTGCAATTTCTGCGCAGTGCAATCATTTACGAATGACAGAGGCATATCTCGTTGTGCATGAAGCTAACTCGCTGCCACGCCTCCTTCAGCCATCTATCGGAGCGGCAAAATTTTTTTCTTATCTGTGGAACTAACTAACTCGGCGGAACCGCTCTCCGTGTACCACATACGGCACACTGGACTGTTAACGTGTTAATAATAGGAATTCATAACTTTCGCCAATAACATTATTACCTTTACCTATTAAGATAATTTTAAACTTTTGTGTTTCTAGGCAACGTTTTTAGTTTTCTAAGTTTGTCTGTTTCTTTACTTATAAATGGTACTATTTTGTATATTAAATAAACATCTATTCTATACAGGGTGTAACAAAATTGGTGTAGGTCTCGTTAACTGGGGCTTCTACTCATCATACTGAACAACTTTTGTTCTACGACTTTGCTGGAAACGTAAAAAAACTGTTTTCTCTTCATACAAATCGACCGATTTTGTGCATTTTAGTATGGAGTGTCCAAATTTTTTTTTGAGAATTGACTATGGGTTCCTTGGGGAAAGTTGTTCAGTATGATGAGGAGAACGGTCCTACACCAGTTTTTTTACACTTCGCTTAGTGTAATTGTAATGTTAATAATGAGTTTACAACGTCACTTGTAAAATTGTAAACAATATGTTACAGTTCACAATCTTTCGATAGTTCACAATCTCACGAAAAAAATTCCGTTAGATTATAATCTATAGGAATTTACAATCTTACGGTGACATTTATATATGTATATACAGGGTCTTCGGCAGATGGTTGAAAATACGAAAATGGGGGATAGGTGGGGTCGCCTCCCACCTATTTTGAGAATTAAAAAAAATCTAGGACTTGTAATTTTTTTTACAGGATTTTTTTTCCTTTTTTTAGAAATTTTGCCATTTTTATACCTTTGAACACATGTAACTTTTTGTTTTTTAAAGCTAGCTCCAAAATCTTTTTTTTAATAGACTTTTATAAGATTGTCGGCTCTAAAAAAAATTATGTTTGTTTCAAGTTATTGCTAAAAACAAAAATGTGGGCCCCCGAACTTAAAAAAAAAGTTGAACAAAAATTTAAAAGTCAACTTTGCGATGCATTTTAAAAAAAAATAATGGGGCTGGAAGGCTTCTGTTTTTTTTAAAACATCTCTAAAGCTTAGGCTTTTGAATGGTATGTAATTTGTTTCGGTATCTTTTTTGTAACCGGAGTTGTTAATTTTTTTTACTCAATTGGACCATGTTGACGAAATTCCACTAGTTACATGTTTTGTGAAATGTATCAAATGCAAAGTTGAAAATAATGTAAATACTTACTGTTGGGACGGTTACAAAGAGCAGGTACGTTTTTTTACATTCTTGCACACACATAATGGCTATCTTTTGTCATTAATTGGCATATTGGAGTTAGCACTTCCATATGCCAATAAAATGTCCGCATATTCCGCATTGGTAAATTGAGCCATTTTAAACCACAACAAAGTCTTAACAAAACGTCTGATAATAACAAAAAGTGACAAACAACAAAAAAACTTAACAAAATCACAAACACAGCAAAGTGAAATTAACGAAAACAAAAAAAAAACGTTAACGTTATTAACGTTTGTGATTTTGTTAAGTTTTTTTGTTGTTTGTCACTTTTTGTTATTATCAGACGTTTTGTTAAGACTTTGTTGTGGTTTAAAATGGCTCAATTTACCAATGCGGAATATGCGGACATTTTATTGGCATATGGAAGTGCTAACTCCAATATGCCAATAAATGACAAAAGATAGCCATTATGTGTGTGCAAGAATGTAAAAAAACGTACCTGCTCTTTGTAACCGTCCCAACAGTAAGTATTTACATTATTTTCAACTTTGCATTTGATACATTTCACAAAACATGTAACTAGTGGAATTTCGTCAACATGGTCCAATTGAGTAAAAAAAATTAACAACTCCGGTTACAAAAAAGATACCAAAACAAATTACATACCATTCAAAAGCCTAAGCTTTAGAGATGTTTTAAAAAAAACAGAAGCCTTCCAACCCCATTATTTTTTTTTTAAATGCATCGCAAAGTTGACTTTTAAATTTATGTTCAACTTTTTTTTTAAGTTCGGGGGCCCACATTTTTGTTTTTAGCAATAACTTGAAACAAACATAATTTTTTTTAGAGCCGACAATCTTATAAAAGTCTATTAAAAAAAAGATTTTGGAGCTAGCTTTAAAAAACAAAAAGTTACATGTGTTCAAAAGTATAAAAATGGCAAAATTTCTAAAAAAAGGAAAAAAAATCCTGTAAAAAAAATTACAAGTCCTAGATTTTTTTTAATTCTCAAAATAGGTGGGAGGCGACCCCACCTATCCCCCATTTTCGTATTTTCAACCATCTGCCGAAGACCCTGTATATCGCGGTTTTAACAATATTATACACACATAAAATAAAGTCGGGTTATTTACACAATTTATAACTCTATAACTCAAGAACGGTTAGACCGAATTTCATGATTTTTGGTTTGTTGAATTTGTCTCGACCCCGAATAGCGGAGTAACTATTGTAGTGTAGTGTAGTTTAGCGTAGCCATAGTACGAGTAAAAATAAATAATAGTAGCGTCAGTAGGCACGCACGAATACTACAATAATAAAAACGAGTTCTTTAGTAAAAAGGAAAGAAGTCGTATTTATTATTGTAGTGCGCATGCGTACATACATACCGCGCGATGTACCATTGTATGAAGATAACTAACTATCTTTCTTTCTACTATGGCGTAGTATAGCGTAGCGTAGTTTAGTTTAGTGCAGTGTAGTGTACGGCGGCGGTACGAAGTTCGCCGGAATAGCTAGTTCACTTATAAATTTATCCGCTCATTCCCTTAAACTCAATGTCATCAGGTGACCACTTTGAGCCTTCAGACCAACGTCCAGCCTCAGCTGCAACTTTTCTGCTTCGGATCTGAATGTGAACTCCCTAACGCAATGTGCTAGGATCGTTTTTATTATCGGCATCGCGTATCTTTTACCTGAAAACAAAAATATTCCTATGTTATATCATCTTAAGTTGGCGCCCAACTAAAGCCTGAAAAAGAAAGGACAATAGGACATATAAAACACAAAGCAGAAACAGTGTTGTGATATTTGTTAATGTAATAACATATATTTTTATTTTTTTAAACCGATGATTTTAATCAATTAAACCTGACCGAACCTAATAACGCTCGCTTCGCTCGCTCATTTAGATTTTATTACTCAGTAGATTTAACACAAAGCGCCGTCTCATAAAATGCAGCGTACTTTATTTTAGCCGAATTGTTCAATGGGCTAGCTTAAAATCAGTCAACTAGTTGAACGTTGAGTGACACTTGTTCAATCAACGTTCGGCCTAGTCATTCAATTAAATGTCGCCATTGAATCAACAGGCAATCCTTTCAATCAAATGGCAGATTTAACCAGATGGCTGCGATATCAACATATTTTATTTTTATTCACAATTGGTAAGCCCTTGGCATCATCTCACTGATGGTAAGTGACGATGATGCCGAAGATGGAAGCGGGCTTACCAAGAGTCCCCAACGCAATGGAGAACTGGCTAGTATGAGACCCTTATGCTACTTGATGAGAACCTTAATAATAACTCAATGTAAATTTGCTATGAATACGATCTTCACCATTTTGTCACACTTTGTCCATCATCAATGTCCCCACTACTGTAGGGCTAGTGGCAGAGTCCACTATCAGACATTTTTAAGCCGCCTTTAAGGCATCTGACACGGCTTAACGACTTCCATCTAGTGATAGCGACCGGCACCAATAAACGGTCAAGAAAAATATCAATGCCCGTCAGACCCATCCAGGTAAAGACCGTGCTTTAGGTCAGTTAACCTGTGTGATCGACGCAGTCTCGCAAGTCGCACTAAACTACGAGCTCTTGGTATGTATACCCCCCCCCCCCCATTATTATATCAGCTCATATACGTCCCCACCGAGGGGCTCGAGCCTACCCTGAATCAGGGCGATTAGACCTTAGTCGACCACGCGGGCCCAGTGCGGGTTGGTCGACTTCACACACAACCTTCGAGTTTCTTCGCAGGCGTGTGCAGGTTTCCTCACGATGTTTTCCTTCACCGTTAAAGCAATCGGTAAGTATGTACGTAAGTTTTTTGAAAAACTCATTGGTACATTGGCCGTCCAGATTTGAACCCGGTACTTCTGGTTAGAAGAACCGAGTCGTTACCGATTGAGCCACCGACGCTTTTTTTAAAAAATCTTAATTACTATTAAATATAAGGGCCCACCTTATATTTAATGACCAGCTCTTAAATGAAGTTCTCAATTGGACTGTACTGTGTGTTTGTTGCGCGATATCTTTGCAGATTGTGAACCGATTTTCATGATTCTTTCATTATTCGATAGGGTAGGTATGTCCCGAATTGATCTCATATGAATCTTATTAAAATCGATGTAATAGTTTTTTTTTTATATAAAATTAACAGAAACCAAAATTAATCATACAAAATTGTATTAAGTTGTTGCGATGGAAGTCGGTTTTTAGGGTTTCATAACCCAACGGGTGACCAACGGTACCCTATTGCTAAGCCTCCACTGTCTGTCTGTCCGTCCGTCAGCGGGCTGTATTTCATGAACCGTAATAAGTAGACAGTTGAAATTTTCACAGACTGTTTATTTCTGTTGCCGCTATAACATCAAATACTAAAAATTAGAAAAAGTAAAAAAGGGGGGGTCTCCATACAAAAGACGTATTTTTTATAGGTCTTCAGAAGGATTTTTTATTTAGCTCTATCGTGAAAACGGTAATACATACAGGCGTGAAACTTAGTTCTTATACTGAAGTAAAATAACAAATAATAACAAATAATAAGTGTGAGTCGTACTCGTGCTATAAAGGAGTCCCAACTGAATGACAAAAAAAGTATATTGTTGTCGCTCGCGTTGATGTCTTTTGTTTAAAATGTGAATAGGTACCATTGTCATAGTTGTGTGGACAAGTGTACAGTATTTTTGTATTTTATTGCAATAAAGAATATTGAATTGAATTGAAATGAAAAAAACTACCTTAATTTCCTGTGTAAAATAAAGACTGGTACCCCAGCAGTACGGAACCCTCTGAGTGCGAGTCCGACTCGCACTTGACCAATTTTTTAACGTATTTAGCGATTCCGCCTATGTGGCGTACTAGCTTCACATTATAGTGCATTATAGCTTCACATCAGGAGGTCGCGGATTCGATTCCCGGCGAAGTTTAACTTTGTTGGTGGAAAGGCATTTCCTAAGCCCACCTGGCTTGCTTTCACCATGTCATCTAAGTCTTGCCGCCAAACAGCATAGATGTGTTCCGGCTTGAAGATAAGATAGCCGGTTCCCCATTGCGTTGGAGAAGCCCACTTCCATCTTCGGCATCATCGTCACCTACGATTAGGTGAGATGATGCCAAGGGCTTATTGAGTGTGAATAAAAATAAAAATAAATGTTTAAAATTACTTAAAGACTATTGCATTTATGCTGCCATATAATAAAATGGAGGTTTCAATAATAACGTTTTTAATGCGATTAGTCGGAAAGTGCTACAACAATTAGGGAATTTTAGTTTTATCCTTACTTTATATTATAAATATTAAAATGTGTTTGTTTCATTGTTACTTTTTCACGCTTTAACGCCTTGACTAATCTAGCTTGTCACGAGGAAGGAAATAGGCTACTTTTTATCCCGTGAAAATAGCATAGCCCGATGCAGATCCTGAGAGAACTGAAAATATACCCTTTTTTGGTTAATTTTTTTAACATCGCAACGGAACAATGGATTGTGTGATTTTTGCACAGAGATGATTGATGGGGTGGGAAATGATTTACTAATAAGCATATCCTGACATAGTTCCCGAGGGATCTGGAGAAAATCCATGTTCACGCTCGCGAGTCGCTTGTGGCTCGCGCACCGCACGCCCTCTAAGACAGTCATAAAAACGATGTCCACGCGGGCGAAGCCGCGGGCAAAAGCTAGTAAGTACATCAATTTCACAGAATACATATGTTTATCTGATAATTCTACTTGAGACTGTAAACGTACTTACAACCACATTATTAATAAGAAAACTATAAAATTTCCTCCACCAACCTGCTGTACGAATGATGACGAATGGCAACCTAAACCTATTTTTTCAAAGTTACTTTAATATTATTTTAGTATTTAAGCATTTTATGTTACTGCTTATTTCCAAATTCTTTCTTATTCTTTTTCATTATTGCATTGCCCTTTATTTATTCTGTGCACTGTTTTTCCAACCCAAAGGTTGCCTGGAAGAAATGACTACCTAGAAATAAGGCAGCCTGTTGTATATTTATTTATTTACACTCATAGTACACCAAAAGCAATTTCGTAAAGCTAATACATAGGGATATTATATATAATGTACAGTAGGCGGTCTTATTAATATAAGCAATCCGTTCCAGACAACCTTTAGTTACAGGAAAGCACAAAATACTTAATATATAATATTAATATGTATAATATTTATTCTATGTTGTTTAATTCCTTATTTCTGTATTTTAACCGCCTCCGTAGCTCAGAGGCAAAGTTCACTGGCTTTACACAGGAAGTCGCGGGTTCGATTCCCGGCGGGGTCAATTGTAAGGCTCGGTTTGGTTGGTGGTAGGGCATTTTCTAAGCCCGCCTGGCTAGCTACCACCATCTTATCTAAGTCTTGCCGCCAAATATCAATGTTGATATCATTGGTGTGTTCCGGAATGAAGATAAGCTAGCCAGTTCCCCATTGCGTTGGGGAATCTTGGTAAGCCCGCTTCCATCTTCGGCAACATCGTCACTTACCACCAGGTGAGATGTTGTCAAGGGTTTACCAATTGTGAATAAAAAAAATTAAAAAAAATAAAGAATATTGAATTAAATTGAAATGAAAAAAACTACCTTAATTTCCTGTGTAAAATAAAGACTGGTACCCCAACAGTGGGGTACAACAAGTTCACTTACCAATACAAGCTCGTTTCCCAGAACTAAAGGCGAGTAAGTTAGCAGACATTGACGGACGACTGTCTTCCGAGAGCCATCTTTCAGGCTTGTACTCATCGGCGTCAGGCCCCCAAATGTGCTTGGATCGGCCTGAGCCGTAGACGTTGATGGCACACGCAGTGCCTTTTGGCACCACACAGGATTCTGTAATGAAACGTCACGTTTTTATTAGCTTTTATTTATTTTGTAATGTTTGTATGTTTAGTTCAAATGACATTGGGATCTTTACTATGGACAGAATACCCACGGCGAACATATGTAGATGAATCATATCTTTTTTTAAAGCCTGTGATGTCTGCTTGTACCGGCTTAGAGCGCATTATTGTGGCTTATGGGAATATTGAGATATCTTGTAAAATATTTTACAATAAAAAACTAATATTTTTTTAGTTTTATGATGTCATTATGTTTATTGTTTAGATGTGATATAGTAAAACATTTTTTTAATAATAGTAACATTTATTATTATTGACCATTTTTTTAAATGATTTTTTTTCATGTTTTTATTATTATTATTATGTTTATTTTTATTTATCCTTTGTAGTTTACCGTAGTTTGTAGTACTAAAGGCAGTCGTCTACTTAGGTACCTCAATCTCACCTGTTTCTGCCGCCACACAGCAGTGCTTGCATCGCTGTTTTCCGGTTTGAAGAATAAGAGAGGCAGTGTAAAACATAATATGAAAATCTCGTGTATGCATGTTTACTTTTTGATGTTATTCTAGTGAATTAAATATTTTTTTTCGGTTTTGCAGAAAAGTACGCATTACATCTCGCAGTATCCATTACGCTCGCAACAAAAGCGAATTTTCTTTTCTCGTTACACAAGTAACTAACAAATAACTATTATGTACTAATTAAATACAAATACAAATACAAATAATTTATTTAAAACAGTTATTTACAAAGTATGTGTACATATCGGTCCCAAACTAGGCACAGCCTGTATCTTGGGCACCAACAATAGATTAGACAACGTAGATACTGCTTGTTGAACTAACTACATATTTAATTTTTAAATACTATATAATTATTAATCACTGAAGAAACTGTTCACACTGTACTACTATTTATAACTAAAATAATTAATTAATGGAACAAAAAAATAAAAAAAATAAGTAGCGTATAGTATAAGTTGTGTGTGTGTGTGTGTGTGTGTGTGTGTCTGCGTGAGTGTATTTATGTGTCATTTAGTGTAAGTGAGTGTGTGTTTGTATGTGGGAGAGGTTTAGGAGGATTCGTGTTATATAATAGGCTTGAGAAGGTTTTCTGTATCCGCGTAAGAGAGTTTCTGCAACCAGTCTCTGATAAGTCTCTTAGCTTCCCTAACCGTTGTTTTCTTAATATCACAGTGCCTTATTATTCTGTTGTACAAGAAAGGTTGCATAAACGTAGGTAATTTGCGAGCAAATTCAGACTTAACTTGAGGCTTTTCCACCCTAAATGTGCGTTGTTTTAAAAGTTTTTTGTACTCTTCAGATTTAAGAACCTTGCAGTGTGCAGAGAGAGATGATCTAAGAATGTACAACTGGCGAACGTTAAGAACCGCAGCCTCAGCGTATAGTTTTGAGGTAGGAAACCTGAATGGTTTTCTTAGCATCACTTTAAGAACTGAGCGCTGAGCTCTTTCCAAAGTTAGCATCGTGGTTATGCAACTACCGCCCCAGATTTTATTACAGTATGTAATTATAGATTCACATAGTGAGGTGTACACCAATCTAAGAATATTTTTGTCAGCAGAGTTCCTTAATAATTTCATTACGTATATTAAACGTCTTACTCTATCTGCTAAACACGTAATGTGTGGCTTAAACGAGAGTGTCTGATCAATCAGTACACCAAGGTATTTTATGTGATCAACTCTTTCAATTTCTTCGCAGGTACACTGGGTGAAGTTGCATGCAGTGTGTAATTTAATAGACGGTGGAAACTCAATTCTTTTTGAACGCGGTTTGAGAAATGTCAAAAATTTTGTTTTCTTTAGGTTGATTGTAAGCAGATTGTCATCAAACCACACTTTCAACGCAGATAATCCTATTTCCGCTTTTTTAAACGTATCAGTCCAGGCCTTACCGTGAAAGAGAACAACAGTGTCATCAGCGTAGCAAAAAATATCAGAATTAACGGGAGCGCATTTATATAAATCATTTATATAAACCAGAAATAGCGTAGGGCCTATATAGGTTTCTTGAGGAAAGTTGTTTAGTTTTATCCACAGATAAGAAAAAAAAATTATCTGTGGTTTTATCTGTAGCATAGACCATTTGACGGTTTTCAATAAAGTTTTTTTTTATTAAGATTAATTGATACATCACTTACAAGGTTTTATTCCCAGTTCAAACTATACGTATTTGGAGCCAAAACAGCCGGGGAATTCTTCATATTATTAGTTGATTTAATTATAATACTTACTGAGCTGTAGATCACGATCAGCCAGCCTGGCCACGACCGGTATTGGTGGAAACATCCTCAGGCTCTCATTGACCACTGCGTCACAGTACGTCATCCTCGCCAGATCCTCTTTCTCCACTGGGCGCTTACTGTCACCGAAGATGTCTTTCATTCTACGGACAAATTTAAGCATTAAAAACTTACGCACACAACAGTAATATCACCACAGACATAGATAGATCTGTGTAAATATCACAGACAAAAGTGGGATTGGGTGGCTGGCATCTACTATCTTATCATCATATCAGCCTAAAGACAGACAAGGGCCTGCCCTAAGAACTTCCACGACGACCCGTCCTGCGCTGCCCGCATTTGGGTGTGTTAATCGTTTTTGGGGGGTTTTGCTATAATCGCCACGCTTGACAGGCGGGTTGGCGATCTCAGTGTGGTTGCAGGTGTGTTGCAAAGGACGCTGCTGCCCATCCTCCGGTTTAAATTCCTTAGTCGTCTCTTACGACCCACATAGGAAGTTATGGGATGGCCCTATTCTAAGCCGGGAGCCATACGACAAATTCTAAACCTATTATCTTATATGCTTTAAGAATTAATAAATATTGGGCAAGAGATGGAAGAAAGTGACAATGTAATGTCGTAGTTGATACTTAGAGGCCTATGTCCAGCAGTGGACGTCCTTCGGCTGATATGATGATGATGAGATACGTCTTGGTACTTATGGAAATAGTTCCATCGAGGTGGTCAATTGTGATTGGATATTCTAATGGCACAGATGTACAATGGGTCAATCTAAGCTGATTTACGCTTTATATAAAAACGGCCAAGCACCAGTCGGACTAGCACTCCGAGGGTCCCGTATCACCACACCTCTCCACACAACTACAGAGTATAATGATAATGATATCTATTCACATTACAAACAAAAGACATCAACGCGAGCGACAAAAATATGATTTTTTTGTCATTCAGTTCGTACAACTCACAATTGGCCGATTTTTGATATTTGTGATTTTATTTCAGTATTAGTACTACAATCACACAAGTTTCACGTTTGTATACCTATGTATAACCGTTTTTACGATAGAGTTAAATCAAAAATACTTCTAAAGACCTATTAAAAACTGTTTTTTTGTATGCAGACTCCACCTTATTTTTTGACTATACTATATTGTTGCTACAGCGGCAACAAAAATACACATTCTGTGAAAATTAAGACTGTCTACATATTACGGTTCATGAAATACAGCTCGCTGACAGACGGACAGACACCGGAGGGTTAGTAATAGGATCCCGTTCGTCGCCCTTTGGGTGTACAGAACCCTCAAAACTTGCTTTTACCCCCGGCTTCGCTCGCGTGGGCATCGTTTTTAGGGTTCCGTACCCAAAGGGTAAAAACGGGAGGCTATTAATAAGACTCCGCTGTTCGTCCGTCTGTCTGTCTGTCCGTCTGTCACCAGGCTGTATTTCAGGAACCGTGATAGCTAGGTAGTTGAAATTTTCACAGATTATGTATTTATGTTGCCGCTATTACCACAAATACTAAAATATTTAAAAAAAAGTGAAAAAATATGGGGGGGTCTCCATACAAAAAAAAATGTTTTTTTAAACACGAAGAAACTAGCGCCATCTAGTATGATGGTACGGAACCCTATAGTGTGCTGTTCTGACTCGCACTTTGTCGGTTTTTATAACTGTTTTTGAGGGTGAGTGATGCGTGAGCATAAGTGAAAAACCGTAATAAGGTACCTCCCACAAAAACACAGGCTGATTGTTACTTTTTCTCAAAAATGTCTCAAACAATTTTAATAAAACTATAAAAATAACTAGGACTTAAAATGGCCTACTACACTGAGTAGTTCATTATTCCAACAAAAACGGATTGTGGTATCGGCTTCGCGAGAAAGTATATAGAGCGTGTCTATGTAATTTATTTTTACTCGACTACGAAAAAAAAGGGGTTATGTTTTTGACAGCCTTTGTATGTATGTATGAAAGTGTGTATGTTCATCTGTTCCCTCGTATTTCCCAAACCACTTAACCGATTTTGACAAATGTAGTGTCTTTGGATTCGTGATCACTACGCGTGTCAGGATAAAACATTTTAAAAAATCAACATGGCGGATTATATGTATATTTAAATTACACAACCCAAAAAAAAAAAATTTTTGTCAATCATATATCATGTTTGGTATCAAAAGAAAAGTCTTGTTGAGCACATTCTAAACATGTATATTTTACACATTATTCAAATGTTTTTTTTTTTAAGTTCTTAGCAAATGGTCTCGCAAGCGATAAATGGATGGTGGCTGTATGTAAGCGCGCCACAATCAAGCGACACGACACGCGGGTAGTGATGTCGAGCGGCGTTGTACTCTGAGCACAAAAAATATGGAAATAAAATAAAAGTTAAAAGAACTAAAACCCGACTACGGAAAATCTTTACTGAAAAGTATGAAAGAAAACCGTCTTAAATAATCATAGCCTTTATTTTTCCCTTCATCTGGGGTAAAAACCGTGGTCGCAAGCCCTATCGTAATCAAAATTTAAATAACAAGTACCTATCATTATGGCTTGCCAGGGATGTAGGGAAAAATAAAGGCTACGATTTCAAGTGGGAAACTCATCTTTTCATACTTCTCACTAAAGATTTTCTGTAGACGAGTTTTAGTGGTTGTAACTTTTATTTTAATAATTAAATGTGATTTAAGCTCCAATTCAATGGATTAAGTAATTGTAAAAATTAATTCCTTAATAAATTCCCGGTGCGCGGTCACCACTTGAGAACTTTACTTCCCCAACGTGCACCGAGAGACGTATCGTATGCAGGCCTCTTACTCGATGGACCGACGATCTGGTGAAGGTCGTGGGAAGTCGATGGATGCGGGCAGCGCAGGACCGGTCGTTATGGAAGTCCTTGGGGGAGGCCTTTGTCCAGCAGTGGACGTGTTTCGTTTGATGTGATGATGATGATGAACAAATTGCCAAAAAAAAAATTACTTCCTATACAAAGTTGTGTGATCAATCAGTGGTTCGATTTGTATAAAAGGTACAAAAAAAAATTGCGAATCGAATTAACCCAAAAGTTATTCAGTTTAAAGAGTTAGAAGCCATAGTTATTTTCTCCAATCTTTTTTTTTTTTTTCACATTTGGTAAGCCCTTGACAACATCTCACCTGGTGGTAAGTGACGATGTTGCCGAAGATGGAAGCGGGCTAACCAAGATTCCCCAACGCAATGGGGAACTGGCTATCTTATCTTTATGCCGGAACACACCAATGATATCAACATTGATATTTGGCGGCAAGACTTAGATAAGATGGTGGTAGCTAGCCAGGCGGGCTTAGAAAATGCCCTACCACCAACCAAACCGAGTCTTACCATTGACCCCGCCGGGAATCGAACCCGCGACCTCCTGTGTAAAGCCAGTGAACTTTGCCTCTGAGCTACGGAGGCGGTTAAATCTTTTTCTGTATAGGTAGGTACTTCATTATATCAGCTCATTTACGTCCCCACCGACGGGCTCGAGCCTACCCTCAATTAGGGCGATGGTACCTTAGTCGACCACACTGGCCCAGCGCGGGTTGGTCGACTTCACACACAACCTTCAAGTTTTTTCGCGGGCGTGTGCAGGTTTCCTCACGATGTTTTTTTTCACCGTAAGAGCGTCGGATAAACGTACATCATCATATCAGCTCATATACTTCCCCACCGAGGGGCTCGAGCCTACCCTGAATTAGGACGATGGTTCCTTAGTCGACCACACTGACCCAGCGCGGGTTGGTTGACTTCACCAAACTTCAAGTTTCTTCGCGGGCGTGTGCAGGTTTCCTCACGATGCTACCTTCACCGTCAAAGCAATCGGTAAGTATATATACGTAAGTTTCGAAAAACTCATTGGTACATTGGCCGTCCGGATTTGAACCCGGCACCTCTGGTTAGGAGGACCGAAACGAAGGAAACGTACATATGAAATCTAAATTCGAAGACACATTGGTACGTAGCAGAAGTCGAACCACGACCTCCCAGACAGGAGGCAGCGGCCCTAGCCGTTACACCACCGACGCTTAAAAGATTTAAGTTAATAGAATTTACAAAATATTGAACCCCAAAGTGACGCATTTTGTCTCCCGTCCATTCTTCCCGGCCCCTCAAACTTTTTTCTACTATGAAATTTAAAATTCTATCAATACAAAATTAGGAAAAGAAAATTACTTTAGTGTTGTAAAAAAAATACTGCCCCCTCCCATACAAGTGCTAGAACTGCACCTCTTCGTCTTTAAGATCTACAGTTGCACAATTTGTAGGTAAGTTTTGAATTTTAGAACGAAATAAAAAATGAAGTCCTTTTGTTAATCAAATTTTTTTTGGGGCTGTCTCCCATACAAGTAAAAGCGACGCAAAAAAAATTTGTAAAGCCCATCGTGTGGGGTATCATTGAACTGATATTTTCATATGAAGTAATGTTTTTTTAAGTGAAAACTTCTTTAGGCGCGTTGGGCACCTAACCAGGAATACTCGCAGGGTCAAAACTTATAACACTGTATCTGAGATGGGAGAAAACTATTGAACTCGTGACACTGTAATGTAACCCACCGTACCAGGAACACTCGCAGGGTCAAAACTTATAAAACTGTAAAAAGTTTTCACTTCTGTCGGCACTCCCGGAGTGTTTAGGCTTTTATTGAAGTGAAACTTCTATATGACGTATTATGATTTTTTCTGTCACGAAAAAGCGTTTCTTACGTGTCACGAAAAAGCGTTACGGCCGCGTGGAGGGGGTAGACGATATAAACATATACGAGGCGGCAGTGGTGGCGGAGGGATATTTGTTAAAAATGTTTTTTTTGAAGTATTTTTTATATTTTTTTATTTTGAAATATTTTTTTAATGTTTTAAGCAATATTTTTAATATATTTTTTTAAATAAATATTTTAACTGTTTTTTTTGATGTTTTTTTTTAATATTTTTTTTTCAATATTTTTTTAAATATTTTTTTTTCAATATTTTTTAAAAATATTTTTTTTATATATTTTTTGATTTTGTTTGAAATATTTTTATAAACATTTCTTTAATATTTTTGGATTTTGTTTCAAATATTTTTTAGCATATTTTTTTAATGTATTTTAAATATTTTCTAAGTATTATTTGTAAAAAAAATTTTGAAGTTTTTTTTAAAATACTTATTTTTTATCTTGTGAGATTATTTATCTTAAGCGCAAAATATAAGCACTTGTTTGTTGCCATTCGTTTTTCCACTTGTCCGTTTTTATTAACAACACATTCTTGTCAGATGTGCCGTTCCCAAGATATAAATGACTCGACCACGATATTGCGACACATGAAGTTGCGAAATGTTATACTGCGACAACACGGAACTGCGGCACACTGAACTGCGACATCACGGAACTGCGACAATCGTTCAAAACGTTTCCTTGGTGTTTCTAAACTATTACTTAGACATAAGAACACGAATCCTATTTTTAGGATTCCGTACAAAAAAAGGAACCGTTATAGGATCACTAGTGCGTCTGTCTGTCTGTCCGTCCGTCTGTCACAGTAAATTTGCTCCGAATCTCTTGGACCAAATCAGGTGAAATTTGGTAGGATGGTGTAATCCTATGACCCAAACACAGTGCAAAGTAAATATATATTTTTTATAATAAAAGTTTCTTTTTCGGGGGACAAATTAGGAAATTAAAAGAAAAAGTCATATATCAAATGAAAGGGCTCGTTATGATTAATTTGCATAGAATGTAAACAAAGGTATTGTTTATTTTTTTTGGAAAATTTATAAATTGTTAATTTATTTAATAAGGATTAGCAGTGAGATAAGTGCAGTGATAGTTATTATGTTTAAGATTATTTAGGAGGAGTTAAAGAGGTGAGTTCTAGGCAAATTAGACAAAAATTGTAACGATGTCATTTTGCATCGTTACACCTGTATATATATAAAATGGCAACCGCGCACCCGAAAACGTAGCGTTGGCAGTAGGGTTTTCGAAACCGGGTACCCGGGTCGGGTTTACCCGGGTATTTAAGTGTTTTTAAACCCGGGTAATATTTGACGACAAACCCGGATACCCGAGTATCACAACAAAACATTTTTATTGACAAAAAAAACGCCTGATGTTAATTAGAAAGCAAAAAAAATCCTAACACTATTAGTTGCCCAAAAGCATAGTAGCCAGGGCCGTTAAATTTTATTAAAAAGTTGTCAATCAGCTGGCGATTTGGCGAATTGAGGTTATGTTATCAATTTTGGTCGGCGACTAAGATGTGCAACATATAGTAAGTTGCATTGCAATAAAGATCAAGTTTAAAATAAAGTGATTATTTAAGCCTTTAGTTTTTTTCATTAAAAGTTTATTTAAGACAACAATTTGCCGAATGTCGAATAATAGACATTATTATTCGGTATTTGACGAATAATGCCGAATACCGAATAATAGCGACTATTCGCGGCAACACTACTTATTTTATAAATAAAAAATAATATTTAATAACAGTCACTTCACTAAAGAAAAAAAATGTGATTTGAAACCTTGATCTCCTATTATTATTGTTCTTAAAATATTTTGTTTATAAGTTGATTGTTAATTTTTTCATAGATTATTTTAAGTTTAACAAGAATATGTTTTGTTTTCTATTTGTTTTACTTTATTGAACGTACGTTATGTTCTATATTTTTATTGTTTTTTGCACTCACATCACAGCGCAACAAACAATATTGGTTCAAATAACCGTTCTTTTGGTTTCAATATTTACACTTTGATTTTGTTTTTTTTTATTCCTTATAAAAATAAGCATACTGCGACCAATTATGCGTTGTTTTTCTTGAAAAAATGTGATACCCGGGTACCCGGGTTTATAAAAAAATAATACCCGATACCCGGGTACGAAAAAGTCCGGGTATCCGAAAACCCTAGTTGGCAGGCCTCCCACGCGGTGTACCGACGACCTGGTAAAGATGAATAATGCGGGCAGCGCAAGACCGGTCGTCGTGGAAATCCTTGGGGGGGAGGCCTTTGTCCAGCAGTGGACGATTTTCGGCTGATATGATGATATACAGGGTGTAACAAAATTGGAGTAGGTCCCGTTAACTGGGGCTTCTACTCATCATACTGAACAACTTTTGTTCTACGACTTTGCTGAAATCGCAAAAAAAAAATTACTTTTCATACAAATCGATCAGCTGATCGACCAATTTTGTGCATTTTAGCATTGAGGGTCCAAATTTTTTTTGGGTATGATTTTATCGATTGTCAATTAAATAGATTCGATCACTAAATAAAAAAAATGAAATTCCCTAAATAGTATAGTTTGTACTCAAAATAGTAGATCTGTCACCAAAGTAAAGTCATCAAACAACACCAAAACAATACTCAAAAGGAAAACCCCCTAGTTTTGGATTTGTTACCATGCAATAGCTTTACCGCGGCAGTCCCCGAGTGCCACACGTATTTTTAATGACAGATCTATCAATTTGATGACAGATCTATCAATTTGATGACAGATCTATCAATTTGAGAACGAAAATATTGAATAGAGATGAATCTATTTAACTGGGGACGAAAAATATAATTCCCATTTTTTTTTTAGAATTGACTATAGGTTCCTTGGAGAAAGTTGTTCAGTATGATGAGTAGAAGCCCCAGTTAACGGGTCCTACACCAATTATTTTACACCTGTATATAAAATACTCTAAGATGATAACAGTATTTAAAGCAAATTACATATGAACCTTATAACATAGTGCATTAATGGTCACAAGACGGGCATTTTAGCTAATCGCTTGTTGGCTATCTATCAATTACATGTAAAGCTACCGTGTAATTTTCAAGCCATAAAATATATGACATTACATTGTAACAGTGTTTAGTTCAATGTACTTACTCACGTTATAGGTAGCTTCGCGGTGACTTAGACACGAACCTAAATACCTAAGTACTAATATATATACTGTGCCTAAACACAAATGTAAGTAATGACACATTTTGAATACGTAAAACGACACACACGCATAATGACACACACGAAAAACGACACACACGCATAACGACACACAGGCAAAACGACACACGCGCATTACGACACGCAAGCACACACGCACACATATGCATAAAACACACACACATACACACACAAACACGTAGAATGACGACAATAAAGAAAAACATAAATTTTGAGTCAAATGATGACCTAACACCCTTCATAATCATAACACCCTTCATTTGCTTTACTGCTGCAGTCGGGAAGTAAATGAGGCAAGGGTAAACACAGAAATATGAGTACACTAGCTGTTTCCCACGGCTTCACCCGCGTGGACCACGTTTCTATGACTTTTCGAGGGTGCGCAGTGCGCGAGCCGCAAGCGGCTCGCGAGCGTGGTAAAAAGTAGCCTATGTCTTAATCCAGGTCCTAATCTGTCGACCTACCAAATTTCAGCCAAATCCGTTCAGTAGTTTTTGCGGGAAAGCGTAACAGACAGACACAGTTACTTTCGCATTTATAATATTAGTAGGGATAGGGATAGTAGGGATTATTAAGGATAAGGATTAAGGATTACGCTAGTGCGAAGTATTGGAGTGCGAATAACGGAAGTGTGCAGAACGCTACCTACTCATAAACAGAATGTAACAAAACTGGAGTAGGTCCCGTTAACTGGGGCTTCTACTCATCATAGTGGACAACTTTTGTTCTACGACTTTGCTGAAAACGTAAAAAAAAGGTTTTTACACTTTATACAAATCGATCAGCTGATCGACCGATTTTGTGCATTTTAGTATGGAGGGTCCAATTTTTTTTATGAGAATTAACTATGGGTTTCTTGGAGAAAGTTGTTCAGTATGACGAGTAGAACCCCCAGTTAAGTGGACCTTACCAATTTTGTTACATCCTGTATTTAAAAGGTCTATCAAAATTAGCTGAAACTATTTTAACTGGTGCTTCTACCCATGAAACTGAACAACTTTCCCCATGGAACCCATAGTCAAATCGCAAAAAAAAATTTGGCTCTCCCATACTAACTCGAATCGAATTATATATAAGGTCTAACAAAATTAGCTGAAACTATTTTAACTGGTGCTTCTACCCATGAAACTGAACAACTTTCCCCATGAAACCCATAGTCAAATCTCAAAAAAAAATTGAACTTCCCATACTAAGTTGGCTGATCAGCTGATCGAGTTACTATGGGAGAGACTTTTTTTGCGATTTGACTATGGGTTTCATGGGGAAAGTTGTTCAGTTTCATGGGTAGAAGCACCAGTTAAAATAGTTTCAGCTAATTTTGTTAGACCTTATAATATGTTTATATGTCCCTTCGGCCGCGTACGATTTGACTTATCTGGCACAGTTCCTGCAGGAACTGTATGCCAGTACAATGTTATTTCCACGGGACAAAAAGTAGCCTACGTCACTTCCCACCTCATCAACTATTATGTGAGAAAATTCACGTTGATCCGTTGTCCGTTATGACGTAAAAGAACGACAAACCAACACACTTTTACATATATTTTTTTTGCAGTCAAACGCACTCAAATTTTTAATGAAAAAAAAGAAAAAAAAATCGCAATTGATAAGCCCTTGGCATCATCTCAACTGATGGTAAGTGACGATGATAACGAAGAAAACTTACCAAAATTCCCCGACGCATTGGGGAACTGACTATCTTATCTTCAAGCCGGAACACATCAATCTTATTAGCATTGATGTTTGGCGGCTCGTCTTAGATAAGATAGTGGTAGCTAGCCAGGCGGGCTTGAGAAAATGCCCTTCCACCAACCAAACCGAGTTATACAAAGTTAGACTCCGCCGGGATTGAACCCGCGACCTCCTGATGTGAAGCTAATAAACTTAACCATTATGCTACGGAGGTGGTTAGAAAATTAAGCAAGGATAGAAAGGATAAGATATAGATTCGATTCGACCAGTCGTTGTGGAAACCCTTGGGGGAGGCCTGTGCCTAGCAGTGGATGTCTTTCGGCTTATGATGATGAAATAACTTACTCTGCGTATAATTTCTCTTGAATATCAGGTTTGCATCCCATCATCAGCAGCGACATAAACATAGCGGTGGCTACCGTCTCCTGGCCGCCCAAAATGATGGTGTCAACCTCGGAGCGGACCTGCTCATCAGTGAGGGTCGGGTCCACGTCTTGAAGGTCGAGTAGAATATCCAGGAACGCCTTGAATCTGCCATTCTCGTTTTCTATTGGAAAAACCGTTCTAATGAAATAATAATATCTTATGGAAGATGTACTCGTGAAACTTGGGAAAATAATAACACATTTATAATAACGGAAATAACTATCCCAAATTTTATAAAAATCGGTTTATTACTTTATTAGAAAATTAACAAAAACCAAAAATAATATTAAAAAAAATTACTAAGTTTTAGCGATGAAAGTTGGTTTTTAACGTGTTCAGCGTTTTAAATTATCACCTATCAGGCACTTTAACGACATTGACACCTATATATGTACTATTAACAAATTACATACACATAAATTCTTCTTCTTCTTTCGTGCCTTTTCCTATTATTTGGGGTCAGCGTTCTCGTTCTAAGGCGCCAGGACCACACCCCGAACACTGAATACAAATAGTCGTGAAATGACATTTCTAAAAACAAATGACGGAGCAAACAAAATCACGGCGAAATCCTACACGTACGACAACCAAACTGTAACCAATCTGTATCAATCTGGGTGACAAAGGGAGTGAGGTCGCAATCTAGAGAGCGGCAGAGAGTGTCCATACTGTATGTTAGTGCTAATATTATATTAGTAATATATTAGTAATATATTATATACTTTGCCAGGACGTTCCGCCCTGAGGTGTCGAGTGCTCCGTTGTGCCTGTTCCATATCTCTGGTAACGGTTGTCCATCACACGGCTAGCGACCGCCCTCTGCGCTTCTTATCTCGGATGTACAAAGCTTTCCTGACAGCCTACCCCTATCTCTCCTCATCAGATGTCCAAACCATCTCATACGGCTCTCGATTATTTTTTTTAATAATTTTAAAGAGCTTCTGATGTACTCGTTACGTGCTTCAAAAAGCCTCGTCAGTCCCACTGCCCACCGTAGCATCTTTCGGTACCTTGTGTGCATCTTTTGTTCGTGCTTGCGCAGCATAACCGAAAACTTAAACCGGCTCCGTGGTCATTCCATTCGCTTTACACTAGGAGGTCGCGGGTTCGATTACCGGCGGGGTCAACTTGTAAGACTCGGTTTGGTTGGGGCATTTTCTAAGTCCGCCTGGCTAGCTACCACCATCTTATCTTAGTCTTGCCGCCAAACATCAGTGTTAACAAAATTGATGTGTTCCTGCTTGAAGATAAGATAGCCAGTTCTCCATTGCGTTGGGGAATCTTGGTAAGCCCGCTTGCATCTTCGGCATCATCGTCACTTAATTTGAACAGTATTTATATGTAAAAATAGGGATTAAATATAATGACCACCAAAAAATACTTTGATACCCTAAGCTCTCTTACCAAAAAAAATGTATTAAAACACCAAATTTAGCCCAAATGAGCATCAAATCTTAGAGAGCAAAATATTGCGCTATTTCTGCCTTACGAGTATTAAACCACACATAGAAAAAGGAGTTGGCAAAAATAGTATAAATAGTAAATAGATGGCATTATTTTTAATAGTATTCACAGTAAAGAGATGGCATTATTTTGAATAGTATTCATAATAAAGAGATGGCATTATTTTGAATAGTATTCATAGTAAAGAGATGCCATTATTTTGAATAGTATTCATAGTAAAGAGATGCCATTATTTTGAATAGTATTCATAATAAAGAGATGGCATTATTTTTAATAGTATTCATAGTAAAGGGATGGCATTATTTAGAATTGTATTCAAAGTAAAGAGATGGCATTATTTTGAATTGTATTCATAGTAAAGAGATGGAATTATTTTGAATAGTCTTCATAGTAAAGAGATGGCATTATTTTGAATTGTATTCATAGTAAAGAGATAGCATTATTTTGAATAGTCTTCATACTAAAGAGATGGCATTATTTTGAATAGTCTTCATAGTAAAGAGATGGCATTATTTTGAATTGTATTCATAGTAAAGAGATGGAATTATTTTGAATAATATTCATACTAAAGAGATGGCATTATTTTGAATAGTCTTCATAGTAAAGAGATGGCATTATTTTTAATAGTATTCTTAGTAAAGAGATGGCATTATTTTGAATAGCATTCATACTAAAGAGATGGCATTATTTTGAATAGTATTCATACTAAAGAGATGGCATTATTTTCAATAGTATTTATAGTAAAGAGATGGCATTATTTTGAATAGTATTCATAGTAAAGAGATGGCATTATTTTGAATAGTATTCATAGTAAAGAGATGGCATTATTTTGAATAGTATTCATAGTAGACAGATGGCATTATTTGGAATAGTATTCATACTAAAGAGATGGCAATATTTTGAATAGTCTTCATAGTAAAGAGATGGCATTATTTTGAATTGTATTCATAGTAAAGAGATGGCATTATTTTGAATAATATTCATACTAAAGAGATGGCATTATTTTGAATAGTCTTCATAGTAAAGAGATGGCATTATTTTTAATAGTATTCAAGTAAAGAGATGGCATTATTTTGAATAGTATTCATAGTAGAGAGATGGCATTATTTTGAATAGTCTTCATAGTAAAGAGATGGCATTATTTTGAATTGTATTCATAGTAAAGAGATGGAATTATTTTGAATAATATTCATACTAAAGAGATGGCATTATTTTGAATAGTCTTCATAGTAAAGAGATGGCATTATTTTTAATAGTATTCTTAGTAAAGAGATGGCATTATTTTTAATAGTATTCATAGTAAAGAGATGACATTATTTTGAATTGTATTCATTCAAAAGAGATGGCATTATTTTGAATAGTATTCATAGTAGAGAGATGGCATTATTTAGAATAGTATTCATAGTAAAGAGATGTCATTATTTTGAATAGTATTCATAGTAAAGAGATGGCATTATTTTGAATAGTATTCATAGTAGACAGATGGCATTATTTGGAATAGTATTCATACTAAAGAGATGGCAATATTTTGAATAGTCTTCATAGTAAAGAGATGGCATTATTTTGAATTGTATTCATAGTAAAGAGATGGCATTATTTTGAATAATATTCATACTAAAGAGATGGCATTATTTTGAATAGTCTTCATAGTAAAGAGATGGCATTATTTTTAATAGTATTCAAGTAAAGAGATGGCATTATTTTGAATAGTATTCATAGTAGAGAGATGGCATTATTTTGAATAGTATTCATAGTAAAGAGATGTCATTATTTTGAATAGTGTTCATAGTAAAGGGATGGCATTATTTTGAATAGTATTCATAGTAAAGAGATGGCATTATTTAGAATATTATTCATAGTAGAGAGATGGCATTATTTGGAATAGAATTCATAGTAAAGACATGTCCTTATTTTAAATAGTATTCATAGTAGAGAGATGGCATCATTTAGAATAGTATTCATAGTAGAGAGATGGCATTATTTGGAATAGTATTCATAGTAAAGAGATGTCATTATTTTGAATAGTATTCATAGTAAAGAGACGACATTATTTAGAATAGTATTCATAGTGGAGAGATGGCATTATTTGGAATAGTATTCATAGTAAAGAGATGGCATTATTTTGAATAGTATTCATAGTAAAGAGATGGAATTATTTTGAATAGTATTCATAGTAAAGAGATGGCATTATTTAGAATAGTATTCATACTAAAGAGATGCCATTATTTTGAATAGTATTCAGAGTAAAGAGATGGCATTATTTATAATAGTATTCATAGTAAAGAGATGGCATATGTGTTTTTAATGTAGGGTCGCTTTTTGTAGCCTAAATATTTGTATGTAATCAAGAAGCTTAGGTCTCAGCCTACAAGATTGTTAAATAAAATCACCCCCTAATGCACCCTATTTTTTTAATATTTTTTTAAAGACAAGTATCCTCAGTTATTTTTTCAACGTAATAGTAAAATATTTTATTTATTTGTTGCAGATTCTTTACAAAGGATAAAAAAAATACAAGAATGAATTAGTACAATATCCTTAAAGAGTTTAAAGGAAAAAACATTGAAGAAAAGCTATCTTTATTGGAGGAGAGACTTCTTCAGATGAGACGTCATGCCCAGTTGATTACAGGAGTATCCTTACCCGTATTTTTTTTAATACATGCTAAATTATAATTGAATAATGTATTTTATTTTATGATAATGTCCGAAAAACAAAAAATAATTTTGTCCGCTTTTTCATGGCCGATACTCCTATGTGGGCAGTTTGCACATTCAAAAAACATATTCTTGAAACAAATAAAAGAGTATGCAGGGAGTATACAGTATATTTCGGAGAGTGCGCGCAAGAACTTCACGACCTCATTCCCCCGGCTCCATTCCACCGTCGGTCAACGAGACGCAGGGCGGTTTGGTGTTGTTTTTTAATGTTCCACCTTTTCGCACGAATCGTTACGCTTCTTCATTTATTATGCGTACAGCGCAGGAGTGGAACTCCTTGCCTGCGTCAGTGTTACCCGATTCCTACAATTTGGGGATCTTGAAGGCAAGAGTGAATAGGCATTATTTGAGTTTGCGTGTACCATCCTCGACTGCATCATCACTTATACCAACAGGTGAGTTGCAGTCAAACGCACTCTAAATTTTGTAAAAAAAAAAGGGTCTTATCAAAGGTATGCACTTTTTTTAACTGGAGCTTGTATTCATGAATCTGAACAACTTTCCCCAATATTTCGCAATTATTATTTTTTATTAAATTATCAAACTGCTCAGAATACAACTCCGCGTGTATGATCGATCAGCTGAGCCCATGCGAGCTCAATGACCGCCAGGCACGCACTTTAGTGCGGCGCATTACGATTATGTACCTATTCTGGCGTATTCCGCGCAATTGAATAATTTTAATTCAAAAAAACAAATGCGAATTGACCATGGATTTCTTGGGAAAGTTGTTCAGTTTTATGAGTACAAGTTCCGGTTAAAAAAAAGTGCATACCTTTGTTAAGATCCTGTACACTCTTTTACTTTTTTTAATAACATTTTTTTTTAAATGTGCAAACAGCCACCAAAATATGTAAAGCTTTTAATACAATAACTGTACTATGTACCCACCTTTTGTACTACCTAATTGTACTACTTAGTAATAAGTTTGAGTAAATAAAAAAAAACATACGTACATACATACATCCCAAAAATTACCCTACTTTTGGGCAGTCGGGTAAAAAGTAACGTTTGCGATAAAAAGCTAGACTAAACGTAGGTACTCACCTGAACTTTTATTAACACCCTTCGCTTTAAGTTCCTGTCGCTCTTTCCGCCTTGTTTTCATAATCTGCAAAGAGTATATATACAATGTTACTGTAAAACCCCGAACTTCAGTAAATCCTAACATTTTACAGTAAAACCAAAGATTTACCAACTCTTAATGGTAAAAGTCCGAACTGCTTGGTGATCATCATCCAATTCGAACTTTTACCGTCATTCACTCGGTAAATCTTAGGTTTTACCTCAGAGACATGGTAAATGTTGAAAAAATTATAATTTCACGGTAAATTGTCAATCGGCTTACAATTTCACGGCCTATTCTTTTATCTCCAAATAAAACCGATGATTTCATCTTCTGCGAAGCATTCTGTTACCATTCTTGACTGTTTAATCAATCAAACCTGTCATCATCATATCATATTTCAGCCATTTAGAAAAACTCGAGAGGTCGGAATCTCACATAGCCGCTAGTGATATTACTTTAGAAATAATAATAAAATAATAAATGTTTGTAAAATTACCTTTATCCGACTCAGGGTGGACTGCACTTGTTTTAAACTGTTTGTAAAATTACCTTTATCCGACTCAGGGTGGACTGCACTTGTTTTAAACTGTTTGTAAAATTACCTTTATCCGACTGTATTTCATGAACCGTAGACAGTACCAACTGCAAAAATTACTTTGTTTTTCAACCTACTTCCAAAAAGGAGGAGGTTCTCAATTCGACTGTATGTTTCTTTAATGTTTGTTACGCGATATCTTCGTAAATTGTGAACTAATTTTCATAATTCTTTTTTTTATTCGATAGGATATGCTCCCCAATTGGTCCTATACAAATTTTGATAAAATCTGTCTAGAACTTTATTACAAAATTAACAAAAACCAAAAATAATAATACAAAATTGTACTAAGTTGTTGCGATGGAAGTCGGTTTTTTAACAATGTTCAGCGTTTTTTATAAATACACTAGCTATCCCGGCGAACTTCGTTCCACCTTACAATACACTTCACTACCCTAACCTACACTACATTACCCTACCCTACCCTACACTACTCTACACTACACTAGACTACCCTACCCTACCCTACACTACACTACCCTACCCTACACTACCCCACCCTACACTACACTACCCTACCCTACACTACCCTACCCTACACTACACTACCGTACACTACACTACACTACCCTACCCTACACTACATTACCCTACCCTACCCTACACTATCCTACCCTATACTACCCTACACTACCCTACCCTACCCTACCCTACACTACCCTACACTACCCTACCCTACCCTACCCTACACTACCCTACCTTAAAACCAATTATTTTTTGACTGATATTTTATTTTTTGTTTTTTTTTTATTTAATTACGAGCGTTTTCATATTTTTTTCACCTTTTAAACCTTCTCTGGACTTCCACAAATAATTCAATACCAAAATTAGCCAAATCGGTCCAGCCGTTCTCGAGTTTAAGCGAGACTAACGAACAGCAATTCATTTTTATATATATATATATATATAGATTTATTTATTGAAAAGACTACGGAACCTTACATTGCGTGGGGTCCGACTCGCACTTGGCCACATTTTGTATTTATAGTTTATTTAAGATAGGCAATATCACTACATAATTATACAGGCTGTAAAAAAAAATTGGTATAGGACCCGGTTACTCATCATACTAAACAACTTTCCCCAAGGAACCCACGAAAAAAAAAAAACGACGCTCCATACAAAAATGCACAAAATTGGTGGATCACCTGATCAATTTGTATAAAGAGTAAAAATATTTTTTTTTTAATTTCAGCAAACTTGTAGAACAAAAGTTGTTCACTGTGATGAGTAGAAGCCTCAGTTAACGGGACCTACGCCAAATTTGTTACAGCCTGTATAACGCAGGCCGGCAACAGTTTTTTTTTATTTACTATTGGTAAGCCCTTGGCATCATCTCACCTGATGGTAAGTGACAATGATGCCGAAAATGGAAGCGGGCTTACCAAGATTCTTCAACGCAATGGGGATCTGGCTGTCTTATCTTCAAGCCGGACACTTCACATCAATGCTGTTAACACTGATGTTTGGCGGCAAGACTTAGATAAGATGGTGGTAACTAGCCAGGCAGGCTATGAAAATGCCCTACCACCAACCAAACCGAGTCTTACAAAGTTTACCCCGCCGGGAATCGAACCTGCCACCTCCTGGTGTGAAGCGAACCAATACGCCACGGAGGCGGTTATGATCAAGTTATAATCGAAATTAATGGAATAATTTATGTACAAATAGCCTTTTACAACAAAAACGGGCGTTTCCATGCTATATGCCAATAAGATTGATGATTGAAGATTATAGTCATTAGATTATAAACTATAATAATCGATGGGGCAAAGTGTAAATCATTAAGTAAGATTGACATAGTAATCACGATCAATACTGAGATACTGGTTAGGCATAATCATTATAAGTTTAAACAATTGCCACATCTAGGCAGGTACATGGGACTATAATCCTATCCCGGAAGTACGAGGGTAGTTCAATATATTCTAAAAACAAACGCGTGTGGCTTGCTGTAAAGAGTTTTTAGAGTTGTTTGGCGAAGAACCCAATAACATTTTCAAAAGAATAGTGACAGGAGATGAAACTTGGGTTCATTATTATGATCCGGAAAGTAAACAAGAGTCTATGCAATGGCATATTAAGGATACAGCCCCCCCAAAAAAATTCAAGATCATTCCGTCAGCTGGAAAGATAATGGCCACTGTATTTGGGAACACGAAGGAATCCTTCTACTTGATTATATAAAAAAATAAAGTCAATATTACCGGAGAATATTATGCTTCTCTATTGCATCAGTTACGGGAAGCTATCGAACAAAAAAGACGTGGAAAGCTAGCCAAAGGTGTGTTGCTTCTACACGACAATGCACCTGTTCACACGTCCCGAGTTGCGAAGGCTGCTATACACGACTGTGGGTTTCAAGAAATTAATCACCCACCGTACAGTCCAGACCTTGCTCCTAGCGACTATTTTCTCTTCCCAAACCATAAAAAAGACCTCCGAAGGCTGCAGCAAACGAACATTTTGAGGACAAACAGAAGGAATATTTTTTTGAGGGTTTATCCAAGTTAACTCAGCGATCAAATAAATGCATATGGATTATGGGAGACTATATTGAAAAATAAAATAATTTTAAGACTGTTAACGTTTTTTTTCATACCCATACCGAGAATATATTGAACTCCCCTCGTATATCTATCTATTATACAGGCTGTAAAAAAAATTGGTGTGAGTCCCGATATCTAGGGCTTCTACTCATCATACTGAACAACCTTTGATCTATTACTTTGCTGAAATCGCAAAGAAAACTTTTAACTCTTCATACAAATCGATCAGCTGATCGACCAGTTTTTTTTTGTACGTAAGGTCCAATTTCTTTTTCTGAGAACTGACAATGGGTTCCTTTGGGAAACTTTTTCAATACGATGAATACAATCCCAGTTTTTTAAACTTTACTTATTAGTAACTAGTTGTCCCGGCGAACTTCGTTCCACCTTACACTACACTACACTACACTAACCTACACTACCCTACCCTAACTACACTACACCTACACTACACTACACTACCCTACCCTAACTACACTACACCTACACTACACTACCCCAAAAACCAATTATTTTTTAACTGATAATATATTTTTTTTATTGATGAATATCATATTTTTAATTCTTATTATCCTATTCCGGACGAAGACCAATGCAAAAACACAAAAATCCTTAAAAATTGATCCAGCCGTTCTTGAGTTATAAATGGTGTAACTAACACGACTTTCTTTTTTATATTTTTTATACTGATTTCTTTTTTATATTTTTTATATGAACTATAAATATATGAACTTTATTAATAGTTCTTGATATCAAAAGATATGCTTGTACTCGTGATAAGAAACAACTTTCCCAAAAAAACTATATGTCAAATCAGAAAAAAATAAAAGTTTAAAAAACTAAAAACCGACTTCAAAATGAAATTCACTCAAAAGTATGAAATAATATTAATATACTTAAATACACGACATTAACCAACAATAACGAAATCAAGGGTGGGTACGAATTAAATTAGGGGCCCAAATTTATTTTTGAGGTCGGTACCAGCACACAGCTACTTACATTTCAAATGTTTTAGATTCGATGGCATTGCTGACACCGACCTCAAAAAAAATTTTAGGCCCCTATTTTAATTCGTACCCACCTTTGATTTTGTTATTGTTGGTTGATGTCGTGTAATTAAGTTTATTAATACTATTTCATACTTTAGAGTGAATTTCATTTTGAAGTCGGTTTTTAGTTTTTAAACTTTTATTTTATTTATTTTTAGTGATAATGCTATTTATCTAATAACGTTAAACCCAATCACCCACTCGCCAATAGGAACACTCAAATCATAATACATGTGTTTCATCAGATACAGATTCCTGTGGCTTCCATCATCATCTCAACAGCACGAAATTTAAGGAGTTAAAACTTCCATCATCAGCTCATCTTAATAACCTGAAAGAATACAACTATCGGTCTATACGTACCTACGTATCTACGTAAAATATTTGAAGAATTATCCTCCAACTCCTTATCGTTAAGGAGTTGTACCTTCCTTCATCAGCTCATCAACATGAGATGATGACTACCAGACGAAAATACTTTCATTATTTTAGAAAACACAAGAAACACGTAAAATGTGCCTATAAAATTTGAGGGTTGCCCTCGATTTCCCTGGGATCCCATCATCAGATCCTGACTTGGTGACAATAGGACACCCTCGGAAGTATACTCTTTCGAATAACAAAGGAATTTTGAAAATCGGTTTACAAACGGCGGAGATATCGCGTAACAAACAAAAAAAAACAAAAAGTCGGTTGAAAAACAATTTTTGATCTTCGACACATAACAAAGTTATCAAATCGGCAAAAATGTATAAAACACCAAAATCTTTTTTTAATGTTTGACATATATAGTTTCTTTGGGAAAATTGTTTGTAATCACCAGTACATCATATTATCCTTTGCTATCAAGAACTAATTAAAAGTCATCCTATATAGAATTTGAACACAGGTTATCGGCAGAAAGGTAAAGTATTTCCATAACAACCGGTCTTGCGCTGCCCTAAACCAGCGGCTTCCCGCTACCTTCACCAGGTCATTAGACCACCGAGTGAGAGGCCTGCCTACGCCAAGCCTTCCGGTGCGCGGTCGCCACTCGGGAACTTAAATTTATATCACGCAAATTTCAGAGTAGGTGTAACGACATCTGGTCCACTTAACGGGCCCTTTACTATTTTTACTGAAGCCTGTAGGTAGATTTTGGACTAACTTAGTAGTAGCTATATTTAAGGCTTTAAGATGCCTCAATCCGAGCAGGCTGATAAGTGTTAAAATAATATCGAACGTAAGTCTATTCATTTCACGTTCTAATCAATGCGGGCTTCAACGCGGCTGTTACGTTGAAACCGAACGGCCAATTCTTGATTTTTACGTGTTCTTATTAATTTTCTATACTTTAAAAAATGAGTTCAAGTAAAATGAAATGTGTTAAAGTCACCGAGTTTTGTGTGTTGGTTTCATTCAACATTAACTATTTGTTTTCGAGAAATTTTGGAATTAATGCCAAAAACAGTACTTATATTTTTTTACATCTTAGGTAGTAATATTTTAAAAATTATAATCAATTAAATTGATTTTTTATTACTTATTTTTTTCCATAGTGATAGCTTTACACAAACTTAAAACCAAAGTCAAGCCCTGTTTTGTGCCTGTTTAGAAAATCGTACTTAAGTAGTAAACTCCAGTCGTGCGCCGGAGCTGACACACACACTTTTTTTATTACAAGTGGGTACTACGTTCTAATTTCTTTCATATGCCGGTGGTGACAGTTACTGTCATTAGATGGCAGTTAGCAGTGTCAGATACCTTTTGTTAGTCCATCTTAAGGCTTTATTATCACTCAATCCGACCAGGTTGATACGTGTTTCAATAATATCGAACGTAAGTCTATTCATTTTAAGTTCAAATCAATACGGGCTTCAACGCGGCTGATACGTTAAAACCGAACGCCTGATTCTCGGTTTTTACATGTTTTTATTATTTTTCATCACTTTCAAATAAGTTTTTTAAAAAAAAGGTGTTTAATTAAAATGAATGGTCTTAAATTCACCGATTTTTGTGTATAGGTTTCATTCAACATTAACTACTTATTTGTTTTCGAGAAATTTTGCAATTAATGCTAAAAACAGGGTCTACAGTATATTCTTTTACATCAAAAGTGGTAATATTTTTAAAATTGTATTCAATTAAATCGATTTTTTATTACTTTCAGTATAATATTATATATTTTTCCTTAATGATAGCTTTACACAGTCTTTCAATAATTTGAATGGACAATATTATTTGACCTATCTTAAGGCCTTAACTTGTGCCCTCGACCATTGTTGATCGTCCTATGTAAACATGAATCTTGTAAATCATTACATGTATCATTAAGGTAATTCAGATTAACTACTTTCGTGCTTCGAAGAGCACGGTAAACTGTCGATTCCGGTTGTTTTAATATTCGTAATTGATAATTGGCTTGAATCACAAGGATTAATGTGTAATCACACGAGTGAATTTATACTTGTGACTTGTGTTTATTGAATTATGTAGGAAAACTGTTCTTGGTTAAAATTATTATCCAATAAGGGGATAGCTGACAGATATGATTCTCAACTCTTTTCGCACTTCATGCGTCTGCGGGTCAGACAGACCCTATGCTTCCTGTAACTGGTGAGCGCATGGGGTGTGAAAGGGTTGATTTCACTTTTATTGCTTGTTTCTACAATTCTGTGTTTTACTAACATTAGTGTAATAAAATGTTTGTGTTGCTAACAAAAGTGCACCATGTTGTCTGACAAATAAAGATAATAATAATAATAACGCTTTCTCTCCCCGTCGCACTGAACTCCAGCCGACTGTGCTTCCGCTGGAGGTGCTTCTGCCACTTCGCCTCGTGCCAAGTGAGCAGAGAGGCTCTAGTTTTATATTCGTAAATAATAATAATAATGGAATATTCCGACACATTATCTCCCCGTCACACTGAACTCCAGCCGACTGTGCTTCCGCTGGAGGTGCTCCTGCCACTTCGCCTCGTGCCAAGTGAGCAGAGAGGCTCTAGTTTTATATTCGTAAATAATAATAATAATGGAATATTCCGACACATTATCTCCCCGTCACACTGAACTCCAGCCGACTGTGCTTCCGCTGGAGGTGCTTCTGCCACTTCGCCTCGTGCCAAGTGAGCAGAGAGGCTCTAGTTTTATATTCGTAAATAATAATAATAAGGGGATATTCCGACGCATTCTCTCCCCGTCACACTGAACTCCAGCCGACTGTGCTTCCGCTGGAGGTGCTCCTGCCACTTCGCCTCGTGCCAAGTGAGCAGAGAGGCTCTAGTTTTATATTCGTAAATAATAATAATAAGGGGATATTCCGACACATTATCTCCCCGTCACACTGAACTCCAGCCGACTGTGCTTCCGCTGGAGGTGCTCCTGGCACTTCGCCTCGTGCCAAGTGAGCAGAGAGGCTCTAGTTTTATATTCGTAAATAATAATAATAATGGAATATTCCGACACATTATCTCCCCGTCACACTGAACTCCAGCCGACTGTGCTTCCGCTGGAGGTGCTTCTGCCACTTCGCCTCGTGCCAAGTGAGCAGAGAGGCTCTAGTTTTATATTCGTAAATAATAATAATAAGGGGATATTCCGACGCATTCTCTCCCCGTCACACTGAACTCCAGCCGACTGTGCTTCCGCTGGAGGTGCTCCTGCCACTTCGCCTCGTGCCAAGTGAGCAGAGAGGCTCTAGTTTTATATTCGTAAATAATAATAATAAGGGGATATTCCGACACATTATCTCCCCGTCACACTGAACTCCAGCCGACTGTGCTTCCGCTGAAGGTGCTCCTGGCACTTCGCCTCGTGCCAAGTGAGCAGAGAGGCTCTAGTTTTATATTCGTAAATAATAATAATAAGGGGATATTCCGACGCATTCTCTCCCCGTCACACTGAACTCCAGCCGACTGTGCTTCCGCTGGAGGTGCTCCTGCCACTTCGCCTCGTGCCAAGTGAGCAGAGAGGCTCTAGTTTTATATTCGTAAATAATAATAATAAGGGGATATTCCGACACATTATCTCCCCGTCACACTGAACTCCAGCCGACTGTGCTTCCGCTGGAGGTGCTCCTGCCACTTCGCCTCGTGCCAAGTGAGCAGAGAGGCTCTAGTTTTATATTCGTAAATAATAATAATAAGGGGATATTCCGACGCATTCTCTCCCCGTCACACTGAACTCCAGCCGACTGTGCTTCTGCTGGAGGTGCTTCTGCCACTTCGCCTCGTGCCAAGTGAGCAGAGTTGCTTAAATTTTGATATAATAATAATAACAGAGTAATTGAAGTCGGAATTATAATTGAATTTAATTTACTTGTGACTTTGTTTTTTTTATTTATTATTTCATTGTTCTGTACTATTGATTTTTATGTAAAGCTGACATGTGTAATGCAATTTAAGTGTTTAATGTTTTTAAATAACTATGAATTCCAATTAATGTTTTTTAAATACTGACTTTTATTTTTATTGTATGTCACTTGTGACTAAATGTGCTAGTTTTTTTTTTGGTTTTTAAACATTTTATTTTTACCACATTTATTTATTATTTGTTCGTATGGCTTTCCAAATTACAATATTATATCTAAACTAGCTATTTCCCGCGGCTTCTCTCGCATGGACAACGTTTCTATGACTTTTCGAGGGGGCCCAGTGCGAGAGGCACAAGCGGCTTGCGAGCGTGGTAAAAAGTAACCTATGTGTTAATACAGGTCCTTATCTGTCTACCTATCAGCCAGATCCGTTCAGTAGTTTGTGCGTGAAGAGTCACAAACTTACATCCATACATTCTTACAAACTTTCGCGTTTATAATATTAGTAAGATTCTTCACCCATTAATTAAGAGTTTAAAGATCCAGGAGATCACCAGTGTACTTCCGTTCTGGGCAGTCGTGTAGGTATGATATGGTGAATGGAGTGCACGGGTGCACCGGTGCATGCTGGAGTGTCTCGCCACTCACATCAGGTTCAAAAATTTAAACTTGATAAATAAATTAATAAATAAATAAATCTTGTATATAGGCGTAACACTTTTCGCTCCAACTGTACTTGTTGTTTTTTCTCTATACGTTTATGAAGTCGGTTCGAGTTGAGAATTTTTGTTAGGTATTTTACTTCCGGTTCGAGTGAGGAATAAGCCATCTGAACATGTCCGTCCCACATCGTCCGTGCTCAGTTCGGAGTCTGTTCAACTGGTACCATTACCGTCTTGGGACCGTAAAACCACATTTATTGCAATTTAAAGGAATTGAATTGGGAATTCCCAAGTAACTTAGTCCACCACAAGCTGGATGGGGTTTGAACAACGAATTGTATCCTTTCTTACTTAATATTATAAATGTGAAAATGTGCTTGTTTGTTTGTTCGTTACCTTTTCACGCTTCAACGCCTTGACCAATCTTAATGAAATTTGGCATGCAGGTAGCCTGTGTCACGGGGAAGGACATAGGCTACTTTTTATCCCGGGAAAATAGCATAATCTGATGCAGTTCCTGAGGGAACTAAAAAAATACTCTTTTTTGGTTAATTTCTTTTACATCCCAACGGAACAATGGATTGTTGTGATTTTTTGCACAGAGATGGTTGGAAACGACAAAATTTACTAATCACCCTTAAAGACGGTCATAAAAACGATGTCCACGCGGGCGAAGCCACGGGAAAAAGCTAGTAAATAAATAATTGAAAAAATCTTGTATATAGGCGTATCACTTTTCGCTCCAACTGTACTTGTTGTTTTTTCTCTATACGTTTATGAAGTCGGTTCGAGTTGAGAATTTTTGTTAGGTATTTTACTTCCGGTTCGAGTTAAGAACGGTTCGAGTGAGGAATAAGCCATCTGAACATGTCCGTCCCACTCCCACATCGTCCGTGCTCAGTTCGGAGTCTGTTCAATTGGCACGATTCCCGTCTTGGGACCGTAAAACCACATTTATTGCAATTTAAAGGAATTGAATTGGGAATTCCCAAGTAACTTAGTCCACCACAAGCTGGATGGGGTTTCCACAACGAATTGTATCCTTTCTTACTAATATTATAAATGTGAAAATGTGCTTGTTTGTTTGTTCGTTACCTTTTCACGCTTCAACGCCTTGACCAATCTTAATGAAATTTGGCATGCAGGTAGCCTGTGTCACGAGGAAGGACACAGGCTACTTTTAATCCCGTGAAAATAGCAAAGCCCGATGCAGTTCCGAAGGAATACTCTTTCTTGTACATATACTCTCCGATTGCTTTAACGGTGAAGGAAAACATCGTGAGGAAACCTGCACACGCCTGCGAAGAAACTCGAAGGTTGTGTGTGAAGTCGACCAACCCGCACTGGGCCCGCGTGATCGACTAAGGCCCGATCACCCTAATTCAGGGTAGGCTCGAGCCCCTCGGTGGGGACGTATATGAGCTGAAATGATGATGATGACTCTTTATTGGTTAATTTTTTTCACATCGCGACGGAACAAAGGATTGTGTGATTTTTTGCACAGAGATGGTTGATGGGGTGGGAAATGACATAATTTACTAATAAGCATATCCTTACATAGTACCCGAGGGATCTGGAGAAAATTCATGTCCATGCGCACCAACTAAGACAGTCATAAAAACGATGTCGTTGTAGATAATTGTATCGTAGATAACTGTATTGTAAATATGTTATTGTATTGTAGATAATTGTATCGTAGATAACTGTATTGTAAATATGTTATTGTATTGTAGATAATTGCATCGTAGATAACTGTATTGTAAATATGTTATTGTATTGTAGATAATTATATCGTAGATAACTGTATTGTAAATATGTTATTGTATTGCAGATAATTGGAAACTCTAAACACAAACCGTCTTCAATCACAACAATCAAGTACAATTTTGCTATTTTTTAGAGTTCCATAAAACTATTACTAAGACTTCGCTGTCCATCCGTCTGTCCGTCTGTCACCAGTCTGTATTTCATGAACCGTGATCGCTAGACAGTTGAAATTTTCATTGATGATGTATTTCTGTTGCCGCTATAACAACAAATACAAAAAAAAATTAAAAAGTGAAAAAATAAGGGAGTCTCCATTCAAAAAACGTGTATTTTTGAAACATGAAGAAACTAGCGCCATCTAGTATGATGTTACGGAATCCTGATGACTCGCACTTGACCGGTTTTTTGATATACATACATGAAAAGGCATTGTTGTTGGTACTCGTTGATGTTTTTAAGGTCCCTTATCCAGAGGTATGGTGGACAAAACCCTCGGTGGGAGAGTCTGACTTGATTTAGCCGGTTTCTGAGCATAAAATAACAAACTACCTGGATCCCGCGTGTAACGATTCGAACGCGAAGCGTTTAGAATCAGCGAGCAGGTTTTGCTGAACATACATCATCGTGTCAGCGACGTCCATTGCTGGACATAAGCCTCCCCCAAGGATTTCTATGACGACCGGTTCTGTGCTACCAGCATCCAGCGTCTTCCCGCGACTTTCACCAGGTCATCTGTCCACCAAGTGGGAGGCCTACCTACGCTACGTTTTACTACGCTGAACATACATACCGTGCAAGAAGCGTTATGTAGCACTGCCACACATTTCGTCATCTCCCTGTAATCAGATGTAAGACGGTAGACGCAGTCCAAGTGCATGAACAAGTTTCGGATCCTCTTCGCCAGCAGCTCGAAGACACGGACGAAGGCAGAGTAGTACTCCGTGGTAACGATGCTGTCTGATATTCTGGGTATGCCAAGCGCCGTTTCTATGGGAATAAAAATTATTTTCAACAACCTATAAATTTGGGACGCTTAGACCATACTTACGTGGGCTAACTTCGACTTGATGGAGGTTGTAAGACTATGATGGCGAACCCCACTTCAGAAGTTATTCAAGCCGCTATAAGACATCTGACACGGCCTATTGACTGCCATCTAGTGACAGCAAGCGGCACGAACATGGAAAACATCGAACATGGAGGTGTTGAAGTGTTTGTATGAAAACGCCACTATGTCGGTTTGCCTCCAGGGCTAAAATTCGAAACCTATCTGGCAGTAGCGAGAGGTAAGACAAGGAGACGTTTCATCTCCGAAACTGTTCCGCCGCCCTGGAAGATGTTTTCAAGGTACTGGACTGGAATGAACTCGGCATCAATATCGATGGCGATTACATCATCCACATCCGATTCGCTGACGATACCATGGTCATGGCTGAGACTATGGAAGACCTAGGTACAATGCTTGATGGGTTTCAACAAGTGGGTCTTAAAATGAACATGGAAAAGATGAAAATAATGTTAAATGACCGTGTCGCACCCACTCCTCTGAAGGTTGGAGACTGTACATGCGAAGATGTTAACAAATATGTATACTTGAGACAGACAGTCCAGTAAGGTAGGTCAACGTCAATAAAGAGTTCAATCGACGAATCCAACTCGGCTGAGCAGCGTTCGGGAAGCTTCGGAATATCTTTACGCCCCAAATACCGCAATGTCTCAAGATGCAAGGTCTTTGACCAGTGTCTGTTGCCAGTGATGACATACGGAACGGAGACATGGTTGCTTACTATGGGCCTCATAAGAAGGCTCAAGATCACACATAGGGCAATGGAGAGAGAGTTTTTCTAAGCAATTAAATCAGAAATGAGGAGATCCGAAGAAGAACCAAGGTAACCGACATAGCTCACAGACTCGCTAATCTTAAGTGGCAGTGGGTACATAGGTCTAAGAACAGATGGCTGTTGGGGCAGTAAAGTTCTCGAATGGCAACCGCACTGCTGAAGACGTAGCGTAGGCAGGCCTTCCACTCAGTGGACCAAGAACCTGGTAAAGGTCACAGGAAACCTTTGGATGCAGGCAGCGCAGAACCGGTAGTCGTGGAAATCCTTGGGGGAAGCCTTTGTCCAGCAGTGATCCGCTTGATAATAACTGTTCTTAATTTAAATAAATTTTACAACCACGTTGTGCATACTTTCTCGCATTGTGTTCAATACAATATTCTTTACTGCATCACAA
This sequence comes from Coleophora flavipennella, assembly GCA_947284805.1. Lineage (NCBI taxonomy): Eukaryota > Metazoa > Arthropoda > Insecta > Lepidoptera > Coleophoridae > Coleophora > Coleophora flavipennella. Next base: position 8,588,845 of record OX369293.1, on the reverse strand, counting down.
CATAAAAAGAAATGAAAATACACAAATCAACAATTAAAATTACACTCAAATAAAAGCAATCATTATGTAACTATGAATAGAAGAACCTATAAGAATCATCATCACATCAGCTCACATATACGTCCCCACCGAGGGGCTTGAGCCTACCCTGAATAGGGCGATCGGGTCTTAGTCGAGCACGCGGGTCTAGTGCAGGTTGGTCGACTTCACACACAACCTTCGAGTTTCTTCGCAGACGTGTGCAGGTTTCCTCACGATGTTTTCCTTCACCGTAAGAGCGTCGGATAAACGTACATATGAGATCGAAATTCGAAAACACATTGGTACGTGGCAGGATTCGAACCACGACTTCCCGGATAGGAGGTAGCGGCCCTTGCCGTTGCGCCACCGACGCTCTATGAATAAGAAATGTTTGTGTTACTTTTTTTTTTATATTATCTTTTTTTCTTTATGTCACTTTCCTTTCGCATTCACTAGCCCTGGAAACATTCATTCCAGTCTTCCTCTGATAGGACAAAGATGGCTGATTCCTATCACAATCCTAATTATAAACATTTTGTCAAGTTTAAGAGAGCAATATTGAGGATAGGGAAAGAGAAATATCAACTAAAACTCACGGCATATGCTCTCCAAAGTGGTGTGCGCTAAGTATTTCTTCATAGCATCGAAGGGCTCCTTCCCCACCTCTCCGCGCAGTTTCTGCACCAAGCGCTGCGCTTGCGCATTGAACACCCCCTGGTACCCCTCGACGATGCTTCCCGTGAACGTCCCTCCAAGTTTCTTGATGCTTCGTTTCCATATTGCGGCTTGAAGAACAACAAAAGAGAAGTTAGTTAAAACCCTCTATACCATAAACTAGTTGCCATGCACAGTATATGAACTTTAACCTCCTGAGGCCCAGAGCTCTTAATCCTATTTTTAGCTAAAGGCCCACGGTACTTCTCGTAGGACTTAATGGTAAAGGCCCAGGACTTTGAACAAATGAAAAACTACTTTAATGTGATCAAATACGCTCCATATTTTTTTGGTGACTTGCTTGGGTATGTAAGTACTCTGTAAGGTAAAAAAAAGTGGAAAATTGTAATACCTTTAAAAAGGCCTTTGGGCTGCAGTATCTATAAATTAAGATGTTATTAAAAACATGTATTTCTAGGTTTTTACATAATAGTATGTTATAAATTATTGTGTTTTAGTAAAAATACAAACAAAGTATTATAATCACAAGTTATTTTAATTTTAATTATTGACTTTGACTGATTAGTCTCAAGTAAGTTTGTGAAAACTTATACAAATCCAACTTATTATACACATTTCTTCTTAAATTATTAACAAAACTGCAATCAAATTATACCAAATCTTAAAAACAAGCGTAATTCGCTTATTAAACGTAAAAATTAAAGTAAACGCTATTATATTTTGTTCAAAATTATCAAAAAAAGAAATAATCAAGAAATGTTTATGTATTCTTATCTGAAGTGGAAACTAAAAACTTGACATAAAATTTGTCGAAAATAAACAAATAGCAAAGAAAAATGACAGTAATCAAATCAAATTACGGTTTTAATTATAAGTCCTTCCTTTCTCAATATCATAGAAACAAAAAAAATAGAACCATAAATGTTTTAATTACTTAATAGGAACTTTTAACTGAACACAGTATTAAAATACACTGGAACCCAAGGGCCTTTTAAAATTTTTGATGAAAGATTGCGATCCGAGGGCCTTTAGAAAGGTTTCCAAATTTCATCATATTAGATTTTTATAAAACTAATCGATAGGCGAAAAATTTATTGGTATTCTTTGAGAATGGTATTTAACCAGTAATTTACATTAAAAACAATACACAGAGAACTAAAGATTACTCAAATATATAAGGATTTACTTACGTCGTCGACGAACAGTACCCATCTTGTTCACGAAAACGTCAAAATGACAGATATATTTTTTTGTTGTTGGCACAACTGTTTTAGAATATAAAATTTAAAAAAAACAACGGATGCGTTCAAAAACTATAATTTGTACAATAGCGGGAATTTCAAACTCTAATATTGGATAACAAAAAGGGTCCTTTGCAGAGTACCGTGGGTCATTATAAGATGATATTGGTAAATTCGCTGGGCCTTTACCCCTCATCGATAGAAGGCCTTCTTGTAGTACCGTGGGCCTCAGGAGGTTAATATGAGGGCTGGTGCTTGCGAAAATGAGACTTTTTATACAAACAGCGATGGCGATTTTCACTTTTTAAAAGTTAACCGATTTTGAACAAATTTTGAAAAATGAAAATGAAAATTTATTCATAACACTTGTTACATATCATCAAACAATAGTAAAAAAAATACCAGAAAAAGTAGAAATAATAAAAAATATACTACACAGTTACCTAAATTAATAATTACCTAATTAGTATTAGTTGTTGATAGGTTGTCACTCACGGAAAAACTAGGTTATTGATAATAATATACAAATAATGACCGAAATGAATACATATTAAATTTATTTCAGAGTGTAAAATATAAAAATACCGTATACCTAAAATCACACCTAAAATACCTTAAATAAAACACCTAAAATAATTCGTCCCTCGTCATTGTTTGTCTGAAATTAGTTTGGTCCGAAAACTCTGAAGGACAAATAAAATTGAACTTATTAATTGTATTGAAAAAACAAAAACCAATTTCGGCAAAATAGCAACATTGTACACGACCACACGTCCGCCTGTCAGCGATCTGGCTAAAGACCCAAGAGCTAGACTTACCCGACACTATACCGAAGATATCCCGGACGTCAGCCTGTACGAGATTAGAATGGCTCTTAAACAGCTTAAAAACAATAAGGCACCGGGTGATGATGGAATTACGGCTGAACTTCTGAAAGCAGGTGGAACACCGGTACTTAAAGCTCTTCAGAAATTATTTAATTCCGTTATACTTAAGGGACAAACGCCTAAGGCATGGCACAGACGTGTGGTCGTGCTTTTCTTCAAAAAGGGCGACAATACCCTGCTGAAGAACTACAGACCCATCTTACTTCTGAGCCATATCTACAAACTGTTTTCGAGGGTCATTACGAATCGTCTCGCGCGCAGGTTTGACGACTTCCAGCCTCCCGAACAAGCCGGTTTCCGAAAAGGATTTAGTACCATAGACCACATACATACGCTGCGGCAGATTATACAGAAGACCGAAGAGTACAATCAGCCACTGTGCTTGGCGTTCGTGGACTATGAGAAAGCCTTCGATTCGGTCGAAACCTGGGCTGTGTTACAGTCTCTCCAGAGGTGCCAAATTGACTATCGATACATCGAAGTGCTGAAGTGTTTGTATGAAAACGCCACCATGTCGGTTCGCCTCCAGGATCAAAACTCGGAACCTATCCAGCTGCAGCGAGGGGTGAGACAGGGAGACGTTATATCTCCGAAACTGTTCACCGCCGCCCTGGAAGATGTTTTTAAGCTTTTGGACTGGGGTGGACTCGGCATCAATATCAACGGCGAGTACCTACATCACCCACCTTCGATTCGCTGACGATATCGTGGTCATGGCTGAGACTATGGACGACTTAGGCACAATGCTCGATGGCCTCAGTAGAGCCTCTCAACAAGTGGGTCTTAGAATGAACATGGACAAGACGAAAATTATGTCAAACGTCCGTATCATACCTACTCCTCTGAAGGTTGGAGGCTCTACACTCGAAGTTGTTACCGAATATGTATACCTGGGACAAACAGTCCAGTTAGGTAGGTCCAACTTCGAGAAAGAGATCAATCGTCGAATCCAACTCGGCTGGGCAGCGTTTGGGAAGCTTCGCAATATCTTTACGTCCCAGATACCGCAGTGTCTTAAGACCAAGGTCTTCGACCAATGTGTGTTGCCAGTGATGACGTACGGAACTGAGACATGGTCGCTTACTATGGGCCTCATAAGAAGGCTCAAGGTCACTCAAAGGGCAATGGAGCGTGCTATTCTCGGAGTTTCTCTGCGTGATCGAATCAGAAACGAGGAGATCCGTAAGAGAACCAAAGTAACCGACATAGCTCTCAGAATTGCTAAACTTAAGTGGCAGTGGGCGGGGCACATTGCTCGTAGAACAGATGGCCGTTGGGGCAGTAAAGTTCTCGAGTGGCGACCACGCACCGGAAAGCGTAGTGTAGGCAGGCCTCCCACTCGGTGGACCGATGACCTGGTGAAGGTCGCGGGAAGCCGCTGGATGCGGGCAGCGCAGAACCGGTCGTCGTGGAGATCCTTGGGGGAGGCCTATGTCCAGCAGTGGACTTCCTTCGGCTGATATGATGATGATGAGCAACATTGTTATTATCATCGTAGAACAGATGGCCGTTGGGGCAGTAAATTTCTCGAGTGGCGACCGCGCACCGGAAAACGTAGCGTAGGAAGGCCTCCCATTCGGTGGACCGATTACCCGGTGAAGGTCGCGGGAAGTCGCTGGATGCGGGCAGCGCAGATCCGGTATCCTCGAGGGAGGCCTATGTCCAGCAGTAGACGTCCTTCGGCTGATATGATGATGAGGAGCATTATTGTTAATATGTCCCGAGAGTTAATTAAAACAGATTCAAAAGAAACAAATCTCTGATTAAATCCCTTTCTTTAGGTCGAGCTTTGAATAGTGCAAGAATGAATGGTGCGAAGCAATATTATAGTTCTAGTTTTTAATAAAAGTAGTCAATAGATACCAAGAAAGTTCTCATAGAAAATTTATTGGCATAATACTGGTCATTGCATACGGATTTTGAACGCATTTTAGAGGATTTATGATATGTGTGCAGATAAAACAAATTATGTCATTAGAACATGAAAACAATATGACACGAGTAGTTATACATTAAAATCATTGTATGTCATTAATGGCTTTAACAAATTAATTCCTTTGACAAGAGTAAGCCAGTTCACACGGACAGCACCCGGTCACGAGTATAACGCGAGAGTCAGCCATCTGGGAAAACCTGAGAAGCCAGCTACTATACGACTCACTGATATGATAATGATGAATGCTGAAATTACCTGGAGCGGTGACAAGACCATTTCCAACATAGTCTCTAGCAAAATTGTAGTAGTGAGGCTTCTCGATGAAGGCGTTCGTCACTGCTTTCACGTCTTCGGGGCTGACCACAACTAGAATATCAGGATTTTCAAGTGTTTCCGTAACTTCTAAGTATTTGGCGTCCTTTACCCTCACCTAATTTACATTCAGGGTATAACAAAATTAATGTAAGACCCATTATGAAGAAACGCAGTCTAAAGAATAGGTATTTGTATAAAATGTTGCTATATTCCTCCCCCAAACCTCTCCGTATACAGCAAGAAAGGGAGAACTGCAGCGCAGACCGATAATAGGCACTAAAATTGACCAAAACATCATTTCCTCTTCCAAAACATATGCAATAAGAAAATGATTTAAAAAAAAAACGCTTTAACTATGCCTCTATGTTTTCATTTTATTGTTAAAATGCGTATTATTTTTTTGGTGGGTGAGAATATATGATAAAACAAAACATAGGGGCATGGCTGTGGTAGATATAGGTTTGATGGAAAAAATATTTTTGCTCAATTGTCACTATCCAGGGTCTACGTTTGTATGGAAAAAAATATTTTTGCTCTATTGTCATTATCCAGGGTGTACGTTTGTATGGAAAAATATTTTTGCTCTATTGTCATTATCCAAGGTCTACGTTTGTATGGAAAAAAGGCGCCCGCGTTTCCTCTAGGAGCGTGTTCACAAAATGTTTCCCATACAAACTTAAAGTTACTACTTCTAGAAAATGGATGGGCCGCTTCTAATAAAACTTTTTACGCATAAGCACACCCCGGACATTGCATACAAACGGTCGTGAAATTACATTTCTAAAAACAAATGACGGAGCAAACAAAATCACGGCGAAATCCCATACGGTGCAGAACCAAACTGTAACCAATCTGAATTAACCTGGGTAACGAGGGAGTGAGATCGCAATCTAGAGAGCGGAAGTAAGTGTCCATACTGTATATGGACTATAAGCAAGCTACAAAATTCTAGTTTGTTGATAGATTACATTTTCAAAATACTTCATTTTAAAAAGGCTAACGAATTTTAAGATTACTATGAAAACCTTAAATCACTATTATGTAGTGACAACACATTTGAAAATGTAACCTATCCACAAACTAGAATTTCGTGACTTGCTTATGTGTGTAAAGTTTTATTAGAATCGGCCCATCAATTTTCAAGAAGTAGCAATTTTAAGTTTGTATGGGAAACGATTCTGTGAATACGCTCTAACTGCCCGTTCTCAAAAAAATTAGGCTCCTTTTACAAAAGTGGTCAATAAACTGATCGATTTATAAACAGAGTGTTACATAAAAGTGCAGTGATACTTTAAGGTGGGCTTGTGCTATCAAACTGAACAACTTTTGGTATACAGATTTGCTGAAGTCGCGAATTTTTTTTACACAAATCAGTCACCTGATTGGCCGATTTTGTATAGTGAGTCAATTTTTTTTCACGATTTGATGATAGGTTTCTTAGATAAAGTTGTTCACTTGGACAAGTGGCAGCCCACCTTAAAGCATCACTACACCTTTCTGTTCTACCTTGTATACGAAGAGGCCGAAAAAATGGATAAAAATGGAGTACGATTTCCTTAAAAGAAGTTCTTCGGTATGATGAGTAGATACCCGAGTTCTGGTCTTACACCAATCTTGTAAGCGTTTATAATCTTCCCTCATACATCAATAAGTACATCTAGAAGTGGGCGGGGCACATAGCTCGTAGAACAGATGGGCGTTGGAGCATCAAAGTTCTCGAGTGGCTACCGTGCACTGGAAGACGTAGCGTAGGCAGGCCTCCCACTCAGTGGACCAGTGACCTGGTGAAGGTCGCGGGAAGCCGCTGGATGCGAATAGCGCAGAACCGGTCGTCGTGGAAATCCTTGGGGGAGGCCTATGTCAAAGTATATATATTAGTACCCTATGTCCAGCAGTGGATGTCCTTCGGCTGATATGATCATGATGACATCAAGAAGTAGCGGTCTACTGTATTGTCAGGACTTTCCTGATTCTTTGACTTTTCTAGGCGTTTAACGTAGTTCCGCTTTAGTACAAAAACTACATGCCGGATTGAATCCATACTTTGCAAATATAATTGAGTAGACACATATGTTTGTAATTAGTTTTCATCGAAGTAAATTCATACATGACTAAACGAAGGCTTAAATTAGTTTGAAACTGCTCTGACTTTAAAAAAAGTAGGAGGTTTCTCAATTCGACCGTATATATATTTTTTTTATGTATGTTCGCGGATAACTTCTTCGTTTATGAATCGATTTTGATGATTATTTTTTTGTTGGGAAGGATATATCCCAAGGGTAGTACCATGATAAGGAAACCAGGATATGAAAATGGCATCCCAGAGAAATCGAGGGGAACCTTCGAAAATCGTAATAACGACTAGTGCGTTTGAAGTCGGTTTTTTTAGCTTAAAATTATACATATATTAGTACATCGAAAACTAATTATAAACATCGATATGTGTATATTCGCAAAGTTTGGATTTTATCCGGCATGTAGTTTTTGTCTGACCCTTAACGTCTGTGATTGAAGTCCAGTGATATTTGGATTATTTCACAAGCCTGCTGATGCGATTTAATTCACGGACTGGCCCCTTAATTCAGTACTGTGTGAGAGCGAGACCAGTATTATCTCGCGAGGGCCATGCTCAGTGTCGAGATACAAACGTTTTGTCGCGCTTCGAAGTCTACAAAATGGACCTCATGCTACGCCTGCTGGTGACAAATTAAGAAAATTCGGTTGATTTTTCGGAGCCCCGCGCATTATAGTAGATCAACGGGTTAGCCCATTTAAATTATTACTTTGATTTGGCTGCGACATCTGTTACACAATAGTAGAGCCATTCTAAAGGGATGATCTGAAACATTTTTGAGACATTATTTGATACACACTTGTTTGCACGTCGGTGGCGTAACGACTAGGGCCCTCCTGTGTAGGAAATCGTGGTTCAAATCCTGCCACGTATAGTGCGTGCCACTAAAGATGAGACATGAAACACCACGTAAAACATTAAAAAGACAAAGTAGGAAGATGATTTACGACGTGTACACAGAAGCAAAGGATTATGGATCTTTATATATTATAGATAACAATTTCTTACACTTCCTACTTCGTTTTTTTTAATGTTTTACGTGGTGTTTCAAGTCTCATCTTTGGTGGCACGCATTATAATGTGTTTTTTAATTTCAATTTCATATGTATGTACGTTTATACGACGATCTTACTGTGAAAGAAAACATCGTAAGCTTGAAGGTTGTGTGTGAAGTCTACCAACCCGCACTAGGCCCGCGTGGTCGACTTAGGCCTGATCGCCCTAATTCAGGGTAAGCTCGAGCCCCTAGGTGGGGCCGAATATGAGCTGATATTATATATTTTTAGCAGTCCTGCAGTGTAATCTAATAATACATCATCATCATATCAGCTCATATACGTCCCCACCGAGGGGCTCGAGCCTACTCTGAATTAGGGCGATCACGCGGGCCCAGTGCGGGTTGGTCGACTTCACACACAACCTTCGAATTTCTTCGCAGGTGTGTGCAGGTTTCCTTACAATGTGTTCCTTCACCGTTACAGCAATCGGTGAGTATACGTACGTAAGTTTCGAAAAACTCATTGGTACATTGGCCGTCCGGATTTGAACCCGGTACTCCTGGTTAGGAGGACCGAGTCGTTACCGGTTGAGCCACCGACGCTTCTGAGTTACCGTAAAAAATAAATACCTAATCTAATAATTAAGGATTGAAAAATAGTAAGTAAAGCATTTGATATAGGTACATACGTATAAAAGGGAGGGGTCCCATCCATCCGACAAACGGTGCGTTAGCGGCATCCGTTATTTTTGATATCTCACATATCATTTTGAAGAGATCTGAAACCACAAGCATGTGGAAGGTACAGGCAAGTAACATTCGAGACTGCCCCTATGTTAACTCTTTCAAAATCAAACTTAAAGAGCATTGACTGACTCGGTGGTTCAGTGGTTAGTGCCCTTGACTACTGATCCGAGGGTTGTGGGTTCGATCCCCACCCAGGGCAAGCATTTGTGTGATGAGCAGATTTGTTTGCTCTGTGTCTGGGTGTTAAATATATCTATATATGTATGTATTTAAACGTATATAAGTATGATCAGTCTCTGGTTCCCATAACACAGGGAATCCTACTTTGGGGCCAGATGACCATGTGTGATTCTTCCCAGAATATTTATTTATTTATTTTACTTATCTTCTTTCCCTACAAAACGTGTAAGTTTATTTGTATAATATATTTATTTTAGTAAGAATAGTAAGTATTTTATTTTTGGGTATGTATTATTTATAATATTTATTATTTATTATCGGTATGTATTATATAAGTGAGTAGATCAGGTTAGTTTACATTATAATATTATGTTAGTATTTTATTTAGTATAATTTTAGGTAAACATAGGATTGCCCCCCGTCCTTTGAATTCTCATAACACCAAGGTTGGCTGGAAGAGATCTCTTATAGAGATAAGTCCACCTTCGTATATGTCGTTTCTAAGTGTTTTTCATGTAAATATTTGTGTGCAATAAAGAATCTATATACATATACATCTATATACTAAAGAAAGAACGCTCTGTAGCATTATAATCTAAACACACCACAGTGTGTCAACAAAGTTTTTATAGTACGTTCAGGGAATTAGCTGCAGTACACCCGAACGGAGTTTTGGAAATGTGTTGAAGGATAAAATAATTTCACAAACAAATATTAAATTGTTTTTTTTTTAATTTTCACTGCTGGACGAAGTATCTTCAGTATCTTCACCTACATTAATAATTAAAGACCAAACAAGATTCGCGAGACCCCGCGCGGATGTAACGTCAGCGGCGCTGCGATTGGACTCAGGGCGGGCCCTTTGATGCAATCGTTTGACGCGAGCTGGCAGCGACGAGCGATATTTATCAAAGGTGCGGCTAATTCAGCGAACCATTTCGGGCAACTTTCGACCGTAACTGTTTAAACTTATTTACTATATTATGTGTCTAATGAGGCGCTCTTGATCACCTAGAATCCCAATTTTAATAAATAAATCATGAGCTATTGACTTTCGAAAATTACAATTAAGCGTTTTAAGATATAATTTTGATTGATCCCGAGCATCTTCTGTCTGGGTTGCCATTCATACAATAAAAAAAATAAAAATGCAAAAATCACAAAAAATATCTTTTGATGAAACTCTCCAAGTAGTAATTATTATTGACCAGCTTTTGCCAGCGTGAAGATAGTTTCTATGACTGTCTTCGATGGTGCGTGGAAAAAGTAGACTATATGTTAATCCAGGTCCTAATTTGTCTCTTCATATCAGCCGAAGGACGTCCACTGCTGGACATATTATAGGCCTCCCCCAAGGATTTCCACGACGACTGGTTCTGCGCTACCCGCATCCAGCGGCCTCCCGCGATCTTCACCAGATCATAGGTCTACCTACCAAATTTCAGCCAGATACGTTCAGTAGTTTTTGCGTGAAAGAGTAACAAACATCCATACATACATCCATAGTCCATACACACAAATTTTATAACATTAGTAGGATTATCTATCAAGTGGCAATATTGAAATTTCTGAAAAATTAATTAAGGCATACCCCCATACAACTACAATACAATGGTTTACGATTTTCACTAGGAGTAAATCTGATTTTTTATATTTTTTTGCCAACGCTACAAAAGTGTAATGTTTATTGTTGATTTACTACACGAGAAAGTATGCACTGCCTGACTGTACAATTTATTTAGTTACATGGACCCTATGTGTTGGTTTACCATTGACAAGAAAGGATTGACACGAATCCTCGCATCTTTATAAGGGGCATCTTTAAACACACCTTAAATATGTTTACCTAGACCAAGGCTCCAGCTCTAACTTTAGGCACACCCCGACACTGCCTACAACGGTCGTGAAATGACATTTCTAAAAACAAATGACGGACTAAATAAAATCACGACGAAATCCTATACGTTCGAGAACCAAACTGTAATCTATCTGTATCTGGGTGACGAGGGGTGAGGTCGGAATCTATAGAGCGGTAGGGAGTGTTCATATTGTATGATAATACTAATTTATACAATACTAGCTGTCCCAGCGAACATCGTTCAACCTTACACTACACTACACTACCCTACCCTGCCCTAAAACGAATTATTTTTTGACTTATATTTTTTTTATTGATGAATATCATATTTTAATACTTATTATCCTATTCCCGACGAAGACAAATGCAAAAACACAAAAATCTTAAAAATTGGTCCAGCCATTCTTGAGTTATAAATGGTGTAACTAACACGACTTTCTTTTATAATATAAAGATATATTATAAGATATATAATGTGTAACAAAATTAGCTGAAACTATTTTAACTGGTGCTTCTACCCATGAAACTGAACAACTTTCCCCATGGAACCCATAATCAAATCGCAAAAAAAATTTGGTCTCCCATACTAACTCGATCAGCTGATCAGCCAACTTAGTATGGGAAGCTCAAATTTTTTTTTGAGATTTGACTATGGGTTTCATCGGAAAAGTTGTTCAGTTTCATGGGTAGAAACCAGTTAAAATAATTTCAGCTAATTTTTTTAGACATTATATACTTTGCTACAGTATGTAAGAAAAGGTAAAATTACACACGGTCACTTGACCCAAACAAGGTAACTTTAAATCTCCTTCGTGTAAAAAAACTCACGTTGGGTATCGCCCATGATCTGATGCATATTTCCGATGAGTGGTAACGGCGGGAATCCGGGCAGGTGCCGCATGAGGCTGCGCGCGCGCCGCCCCTGCAGCCAGAGCAGTGCGCACGCGCTCAGCAGCGCGACACAGATCAGAAGCACCGCCGCGAACATCTACAGGTTTGGTATTATACCGCGCTGTTAGTGTTAGAAAGATAGTAGGTGGGTGAGTTCATTCAGTTCATATCAGCTCATATACGTCCCCACCGAGGGGCTCGAGGCTACCCTGAATAAGGGCGATCGGGCCTTAGTCGACCACGCGGGCCCAGTGCGGGTTGGTCGACTTCACACAAAACCTTCGAGTTTCTTCGCAGGTGTGTGCAGGTTTCCTCAGGATGTTTTTCCTTCACCGTTAAAACAATCGGTGAGTATATGTACGATAGTTTCGAAAAACTCATTGGTACATTGGCCGTCCGGATTTTGAACCCGCCGCCTCTGGTTAGGAGGACCGAGTCGTTACCGGTTGAGCCACCGACGCTTTTTGAGGTGGATGAGTAGCTATAGAATAATAACACATGCGAAGAACAACGCAAAAAATAATAGAAAATGACTTATTAAATAGAACCGGCCAAGTGCGAGTTGCACTCGCGTGGAGAGGGTTCAACAAGTCAAATACAAAATATCACATTTGAAATCCTCACAGTAAGATGCGAGTTATTTTTTTTTATTAAAAATTTGAGTGTGTTTGGCTGCACCTCACCTGGTGGTGAGTGCCGATGCAGCCGAAAATGTAATACGATAGTTCAAAAAGTGCCCATTCACTCTCGTCTTAAAATTCTTAAATTTTACGAATCGGAGAATACAGACGCCGGAGGGGAATTCCACCCCTTGGCCGTTCGCATGATGAACGAAGAAGCAAAACGCTTCGTGTGTAAAGGTGGAACATCATCATCATCATCATCATATCAGCCGAAAATCGTCCACTGCTGGACAAAGGCCTCCCCCAAGGATTTCCTCGACGACCGGTCCTGCGCTGCCCGCATCCATCGGCTTTCCGCGATCTTCACAGGTCGTCGATCCAACGCGTGGGAGGCCTGCCTAAGTTACGTTTTCCGGTACGCGTTTGCCACTCGAAAACTTTACTACCCCATCAGCCATCTGTTCTACGAGCTATGTGCCCTGCCCACTGCCAATTCGGTTTAGCGATTCTGTGAGCTACGTCGGTTATTGATGACAAAGGGGTGGAACCGCCCTCCGCACCTGGTCGTCCGATGATGAAATGGAGAGGGGGAATAAGGTCGTGAAGCTCTAGGACACACTCTCCGAAATGAATCCTGTAGAACACCGATAGACAGGCGACTTTATGGAGATGCTTGAGGCTTTGGAGCCTGTTTGATACAAGTTCCTCGTTGCCAATGAGTCTCCTAGCGCGTCGGTGGATAGAATCCAAGGCATATAGCTGGTAACGAGCCGATCCGTCCCACAAGTAAGAGCAGTAAGGACAATATGGGGAACTGTGTCATACTTTTCCCAAAGTTTATTTTGAACACAGAAATCAAGTAATTAAAGGTTGAATTTCCAAGTGTTAGCTTAAACAAAATGTAATAGGGTTTATAGTTGATTTGATATGTGACACAATAAGGTTTCCAAAACTTTTTTTTAATGTCCTAATTTGTCCCCCAATAACCCTTATTTAAAAAAAAATATGTATTTACTTTGCACACCTCTATTTGGGTCATAGGATTACACTATCCTACAAAATTTCACTTGATTTGGTCCAGTAGATTCGGAGCAAATGGGCTTAGACAGACGGACGGACTGACAGACGCACGAGTGATCCTATAAGGTTCCGTTTTGTTTTTTTTGTACGGAACCTAAAAACAACAGTTCATCATCATGTCAGCCGAAAAACGTCCACTGCTAGACAAAGGCCTCCCCCAAGGATTTCCACAACGACCGATCCTGCGATGCCCGCATCGAGTTGCTTCCCGCGACCTTTACTAGGTCTTTAGTCCACTGAGCGGGAGAAACCCTGCCTACTTTTTTTTATACACAATTGGTAAGCCCTAACTGTTAACACAATACCATTTAAATCGAAATTGAACACGATTTACTTTAGAATTGAAATTTAAATAAATAATAAAAACTGATTCTATCAATGTATTTATAAAAATTAAATTAAAAATTTAAAAAACCCCCGACAAAAACCTCTAAAAAGTAAACAATAATATGTATTGACCCTTTGAGTTTAATTTAAGTAGTAATATTTTGATCCAAGAGTCGTCGCGTAGGGGGACCGCTAAGTTGTGAAGTTATTACTAATTAGTTGTAGTAAAGTAAATCAGTTGTATTCTGTTTTTATTTTATTTACTTAGCGGTCCCCCTACGCGACGACTCTTGGATCAAAATATTACTACTTAAATTAAACTCAAAGGGTCAATACATATTATTGTTTACTTTTTAGAGGTTTTTGTCGGGGGTTTTTTAAATTTTTAATTTAATTTTTATTTCGTGCTTTTTAAACTTTACATAACTATTACATACAATCGAAACTCTACCCCCACATTCATACAAATAGTTTCCGGGACGAAACACGATACTGCGACACAAAATCTAGCCTATTTTGAATCGATCAAGCCTGTGGAAGTTGCTCACCTCCCTTGTTTGAAGCTGCAATTAAATGTGTTATAACTCTAACTTCAAATCCATGGACCCATGGAAGTTTTTTACTTTTTTAACCGCTGCTTCAGCAGATTCCAGGAGATGCTGCAGCATCAGGTCAAGGTTACCATATTATATCTAACACCTATTCATTGAGACTATTCTAATAATTTCTATTCTAATTCTATTTAAAAGTGTGTGTAACACCTATTTGAAATAAATTGTTTTGAATATTTTTTTTGAGCCCAAACACGATACTTCTACTGAAAGTTTTTGAGGAGTTGGGTATTCTGTAGATTCTAGGAGATGCTGCATCAACAGTTCAAGGTTATCATGGTTTTGCAATATTTTTACATTAACAGGGCACCAAATTTTGAATCGATCAGACCTGTATAAGTTGCCCAGATCCCTTAGTCACCTAGATAAGAGCTGATAACCCTCAAACGGCTGAACAGATCTTTATCGATTATAGCTAAGAACCACCGCAAGGAAACTTGTTTCACGTAAAAAAAAACGCATCAAAATCGGTCCATCCGTTCGAGAGTTGCGATGCCACAGACAAACAGACACAAACACACAGAAATTGGCGTCAAACTTATAACACCCCTCTTTTTGCGTCGGGGGTTTATATAAGAAATCAAAGCGAAGGTTTATATCAATAATATTTAGTTCACAGTTAGTCATTGTTTCAGGTACGTAGGTATGTCAAAAATTTAACGGATTTTAACAACATCAGCTCACCGTGTTGCCACCATTGCATCGTATGCAGAATCAAATACTGATCAAAACGAGTCCAAACACGACATATCTGCTATTATTTTTTTAAGAGTGTACTAGTGTGCTGGATATCCTGGCCGCAGCATCAGCTCACCGTGTTGCCACCATTGCATTGTATGCAGAATCAAATACTGATCAAAACAAGTCCAAACACGACATATCTGCTATTATTTTTTTAAGAGTGTGCTAGTGTTCTGGATATCCTGGCCGCAGCATCAGCTTACCGTGTTGCCACCATTGCATTGTATGCAGAATCAAATACTGATCAAAACGAGTCCAAACACGACATATTTGCTATTATTTTTTTAAGAGTGTACTAGTGTGCTGGATATCCTGGCCGCAGCATCAGCTCACCGTGTTGCCACCATTGCATTGTATGCAGAATCAAATACTGATTAAAACGAGTCCAAACACGACATATCTGCTATTATTTTTTTAAGAGTGTGCTAGTGTTCTGGATATCCTGGCTGCAGCATCAGACCAAGAGTTCCATAATCCTGCATAGTTATTAAGCATACATGAGTGTTTCAAGTTTTTGGTCACATGTATGTTTGAAAGTAAAGTAAATACACATTAAGAGTCTAAGAACCCTACCGCAGCTAACAAAAGAGCTGATGACCTTGAAACGGCTGAACCGATTTTGATAAAACGTATCTAAGAACCATCGCCAAAAAACTTGTAAATAAAAAAAACCGCATCCAAATCGGTTAACCCGTTTGAGAGCTACGGTGCCACAGACAGACACACAGACAGACACACAGACACACACACAGACACACACACACACATAGCGGTCAAACTTATAACACCCCTCTTTTTTGCGTCGGGGGTTAAAAACTACACTTGCTAAACATATATATGTCATCTATATAAGGTCTAACAAAATTAGCTGAAACTATTTTAACTGGTGCTTCTACCCAGGAAACTGAACAGCTTTCCCCATAGAACCCATAGTCAAATCTCAAAAAAAAAACGAGACCTACAGTACTCGCATATGATGTGTAACATGTGACAAAATACTTATGAAATTAATTAATTATCGGGTCGTACATTCACGGGCCGACCCTTCGAATAGTAGTATGTCATCTTTGCCTTTGCCATCACACTAGGCGGAATGGCTATGACAACCTTAGTTTTCGAGAATTAAAAAACGTTCGCATTTCCTGTTACACATTTCCGTCCCAATTCACGAAATCACTCCCACAAATTGCAGGAAAGCGAGAGCAAAGATGTTACACATCAAAAATTGAACTCATACTAAGTTGGCTGATCAGCTGATCGAGTTAGTATGGGAGAGCTAATTTTGTTACACCTTATATACATATAATAAAACTGTAACGAGGCCGTGTCTGTCTGTGCATGAAATATTTTTGGAAAATAATAAGTGGACATAACTAAGGATATAGAGGCCAAAAAAACAACTTTTGGAATTTTTGTCTGTATGTTCGCGCATCACGCAAAAACTACCAGGCCGATTTTGATGAAATTTTGTATGGTGATTCCTTATAGCAGGAGTTATTATATAGGACACTTTTTACCCCGGAAAATTCAAGAGTTCTCGTGGGAAAATCCAAAAACTTCACGTGGACGAATTCGCGAGCACAGATAATCTTAACTTAAATTGAGGCGAAAGATAAATGTTATAATATTAATATATTTCTTCTTTATTAATATTTATTAGTATATTTCTTCTCAAGTAAGTGACTTTGTTAAGGTTTTTAATGAGAATAAATAACCTTTGAACTGGAAGATTACTTATGTTACTATGCAGCAGAAGCACAGATTACTAAATAGTTACGCAGAAGCGACAATTAGCAATTTAATACACAATTAAACGTCAAATTCAAAGTTTTATATTTAACGGGGACTCGATGAACTACAAGGAACCCATCATCACATCAGCCGAAGGACGTCCACTGCTGCACATAGGCAAGTACCAATCTATATACTGTGACAGGCCTCGCCCAAGGATTTCCATGACGACCGGTTCTGCGCTGCCCGCATCCAGCGGCTTCCCGCGACCTTCACCAGGTCATCGGTCCACCGAGTGGAAGGCCTGCCTACACTACGCTTTCCGGTGCGTGGTCGCCACTCGAGAACTTTACTGCCCCAATCTGTTCTACGAGCAGTGTACCCCGCCCCCTGCCACTAAAGTTTAGCAATTCCGAGAGCTATGTCGGTTACTTTGGTTCTCCTACGGATCTCCTCGTTTCTGATTCGATCACGTAGAGAAATTCTGAGCATAGCACGCTCCATTGCCCTTTCGGGTGACCTTGAGCCTTCTTATGAGGCCCATGTCTCAGTTCCGTATGTCATCACTGGCAACACACACTGGTCGAAGACCTTGGTCTGAAGACACTGCGGTATCTGGAACCCATAATTAATTCGAAAAAAAATTTGACGTTACTTACCATGTCACAAGGACATGATACCGCTGAAAAAGCAGCGCCCTAGTTATTAATTAGCCTTTACTGCAATTTTGTTGCTTTTAATTTCATTCCTTTTAAAACCAGTCTTGTCAAGGCATTTACACAGTAAACACCTATTCTGTAATCCTTACTAATATTATAAATGTGAAAATGTGTTTGTTACCTTTTCACGCTTCAACGCCTTAACCAATCTTGATGAAATTTGGCATGGAGGTAGCCTGTGTCACTGGGAAGAACATAGGCTACTTTTTATCCCGTGAAAATAGCTGCCGATGCAGTTCCTGAGGGAACTGAAAAAATACTATTTTTTTGGTTAATTTCTTTAATATCGCAATGGATTGTTGTGATTTTTTGCACAGAGAATGACATGATTCTCTAATAAGCATATCCTGACATAGTTCCCGAGGGATCTGGAAAGAAACCATGTCCACGCTCGCGAGCCGCTTGTGCGGCTCGCGCACCGCGCACCCTCTAAGACAGTCATTACAGCGATATCCACGCGGGCGAAGCCGCGGGCAAAAGCTAGTAAATTTATATTTTTAAAAACCCTTTCGCCTTACGCCGAAACATAATTCGTTCCATGAATTAGAAATCAGTCAGCCGGATAAGCGAAGGAAAGGTCATTGCATTTTTTGCAATAGTGATTTTTTGGAAGTTTTGAACACGCTAATATTTTTAAATAATCAAAATCAAATCAAATCAAAGATATTTGTTTTATATAGGTGTTTACACTCACTTTTAAATAGTAAAAAAAAACTTATTTTCCATTAAAAATAATGTCATGATTCAGATTATAGTCTCAGGTGTATTTGTTATAGAATCAACATATATATCTTTGTCATTTACATAATCTATTATTTTACAATATCCTCTAGAGCACAAGCATTGTTGACATGAGGTACTAATATATAAGGTGTAACAGAACTAGCTGAAACTATTTTAACTGGTGCTTCTACCCATGAAACTGAACAACTTTTCCCATGGAACCCATAGTCAAATCGCTAAAAAAAATTTGGCTCTCCCATACTAACTCTATACGCTGATCAGCCAACTTAGTATGGGAAGTTCAAAATTTTTTTTGGTGATTTGACTATGGGTTTCATGGGGAAAGTTGTTCAGTTTCATGGGTAGAAGCACCAGTTAAAATAGTTTCAGCTAATTTTGTTAGACCTTATATATGTATATGTTACGGCTAAAACCCGAAGCGCGGCTGCACCTAGTTTTAGCCGGTTAGAACTAGGTGTAGCCACTTACTCTTGGTTAAACCTAGTACGAGCCGATTATTTTCGGGTAAAACTAGGTCTATCCTTCATCATGCCGGCTACAACTAGGTTCGGCCATTCCCTGTTGGATAAAACTAGGTCTATCCTTCATCATGCCGGCTACAACTAGGTTCGGCCATTCCCTGTTGGATAAAACTAGGTATATCCGATATCATTCCGGCTAGAACTAGGTCCAGACAATCCCTGTTGGATAAAACTTAGATGCGTGTCCCGCCAAGCCCTCCGCCTCGCGTCACACTCATGACTCACAGCATCTGCAGCAGCGGCGCGGGGTGGAGGGCATAGCGAGGCACGTGCCTCTGCAGGTTGTGAGCGCCAGGTGCTGCTGATGTGCTGCTGATCTACTGCAGGTCTACTAGCGAGTGTGACTCACAGCGTCTGCAGCAGCAGCGCGTGTCTTAGTTTTATCTAACAGGGATTGGCTGTACATAGTTGTAAGCGGCATGCTATCGGCAGAGCTTTTTTAGATATTAAAAAAAACATCCAATAAAAAGAAACGTAGAGAGTTTTTTTATTCTTATAAATCACATTGTAATAATTAACACAAATTATTAGGAGTACAATTTTTAATATAATAGGGACAATCAGGAACATTTTTTAACAACAGACAATAGTTGCATATTATAATTTAAAGAATGTTTGCATCTAGTTTTATCCAACAGGGAATGGCTGGACCTAGTTCTAGCCGGAATGATATCGGATAGACCTAGTTTTATCCAACAGGGAATGGCCGAACCTAGTTGTAGCCGGCATGATGAAGGATAGACCTAGTTTTACCCGAATATAATCGGCTCGTACTAGGTTTAACCAAGAGTAAGTGGCTACACCTAGTTCTAACCGGCTAAAACTAGGTGCAGCCGCGCTTCGGGTTTTAGCCGTAACATATATACTTTGACATGAGTCTTGAATTTATTCTCTGACGAACTAGTTACATATTCTATAATTTTATTGTAGAATCGAATTCTTAAGGTCTAAAGATGGGTCAAACAAATGACAATATTCAATTCAAATTATTGATAGACTGTGTCTTTACACAGTCTATCAATAATTTGAATTGAATAGCTTTCTATCACTATGGAAAAAATATAGATATAATATACTTAAAGTAATAAAAAAATGATTTAATTGAATACAATTTTAAAAATATTACCACTTTTGATGTAAAAAAATATACTGTGGACCCTATTTTTGGCATTAATTACGAAATTTCTCAAAAACAAATAGTTAATGTTGAATCCACACAAAAATCGGAGACTTTAACACCTTTCATTTGAAAGTGAAGAAAAGTAATAAAAATATGAAAACATGTAAAAATCTCTCGATTTTAAAATTTGGTTTACTTTTTAGTCTGATGTGCTTTAAAAGCGTGTTTTTTAGTTTTTTTAAACTCTATTTATTTTTTATTTTTTAGTCCAAACTTATGAAATTATTATATTGACAAGTCTACAAAGTTTGAATTAAATCTGTCCGTTTAAAGTGTGTCAAAATCGAGTCCAAAGGAGTCGGTTACATACAAACATACAGGTGAAGCTAATAAAAGCGTCATAAAAAACTGCAAATATATATTATTATTTTTTAATTAGAGACAATTCAGTAATATCAATTCACACTAATGTACTTAGTCGGCTGTTTATGAGTTTAGTTAACTATCACGAGTAAAAAAAACCGGTCAAGTGCGACTTGAGGTCACTCAAACAGGGTTCCGTACCAAAACTTTAACTACCAACAGAATAAAACCTCTCACTACATACTTTTCTTTAGGTAAATAGAGGTCTACTTATTCTGGTCTGTTGGAATTTCATTTCTGCTGTTGTAGGAACGGAAGGATTTAAAATTTTCTCATAGATTTTCTTGTAATCAACCTCAATATACTGTAATTTTTTTTAAAGATTTTAGGCCCAGAAGTTTAGGAGATAAGGAGGGGGGATTGATCTATTTTCGCCTAATTTTTTAAAATAACTTCAAAACGAATTATCATAAAATTATATGTTTGAGCTTTTCATAACAAGCCCTTTTATTTGATATGTAACAAAATATATTTTTAAAACTTTTTTTTTTATTTTCTAATTTATCCCCCAAAAGTAGCACTTCTTTGGGTTACTGACGTATATATGTGTCACAAAATTTCAACTCAATCGGTCTTGTAGTTTTCGAGCAAACTAAAAGTAATGGTAACTCTGTTTTACTTGGCTTATAAATAACGGAACTAAACTAAACTAAATAACAAGATCGGTTAAGTGTTTCTAAAAATACGAGAGAACAGATGAACATCCATACATACATACTTACATTGACTGTCAAAAACATAACACTCCTTTTTGTAGTCGGGTAAAAAATCACAGATCTCATGCATAGCTGCCTTCGTGTACATTGAAAATGAACTCAGGCAAAAAATATTTTTTTCGCAAAATATTTTTTTTCCCAAATATCTTTTTAATTAAAGTTTGCTTTTTTAAAAAAAAAAAGACTATTAAATTTTTTATATATATAAATAGTAATTTTAAACATAAACAAATCGAGTCCGCAATGCATTTACGAACTGGGGGATTTGGAACGTCTGCGCGATCTATCTAATGTGCACACTATCACCTTATACGGAATGTAACAAAAGTGGTGCAGATCCCGTTAACTGGGGCTTCTACTCATAATACTGAACAACTTTTGTTCTATGACTTTGCTGAAAACGTAAAAAAATTTTTTACTCTTCATACATATTGTCAGCTGATTGACAGATTTTGTGCATTTTAGTATCTCCATACCAATTTTTTTTTCGATAATTGACTATAGGTTCCTTGGGGAAAGTTGTTCAGTATGATAAGTAGAACCCCCAGTTAACAAGTCCTACACAATTTTTTTACATCCTATCAATTAATCAATTTCATTTTTATTGCATACACCTGTATATTAATCAATTTAATTTTTATTGCATTTAAAATGTAGCAAAAAGAGGTGTAAAAAAAGTATTATATTAATTAGTTTTTGAGATATATTTTATAGGTAATAGTTTCATTATAATCAAGAAAAAATATTTCATTTTTAATTTATCTTCAATTTGCCAAAAAAATATATGACTTTTATAAATTTTAGTTTTTTTTTATACTTAAATCACTTGCCAATACGCATATTTTAACACATAAAACTTAACTACATACCAAATAATTCAAGAGAAATCGCCATGTTACAATTTTGCTAAGACTGTACCACCACTACCGGAGCTCGATCAAACTGCCTCCGTGGCGTAATGGTTAGTCCATTCGCTTCACACCAGGAGGTAGCGGGTTTGATTCCCGGCGGGGTCAAATTTGTAAGACTCAGTTTGGTTAGTGGTAGGGTATTTTCATAACCCGCCTGGCTGCCGCCAAACATCAGTGTTAACAGCATTGATGTGATGTGTCCGGCTTGAAGATAAGCTAGCCAGATCCCCATTGCGTTGAGGAATCTTGGTAAGCCTGCTTCCATCTTTGACATCATCGTCACTTACCATCAGGTGAGATGATGCCAAGGGCTTACCATTTGTGTATAAAAAAAAAGAAAAAGAGAGAAAAATCATTTTCAATGTTAAACCCCCACTCACAAGTCACAACACAAGACACTAAACAGTTACACCTTTAATAAACTGGGATAAAATATAAAAATTGAGAGCCTCCACCTTTTTTGAAGTCGGTTAATAAATAAATAACATGTTACTCACTCATACCTTAATGAAAGACACAAGTGAACTATTAAATCGCGTAAGAATGCACTCCTTATATTATACGACACATACGCACGGTTCACAGGCCGGGCACGGGCACGGGCACGGCAAAAGCGTCGGTGGCTCAACCGGTAACGACTCGGTCCATCTAACCAGAGGTACCGGGTTCAAATCTGGACGGCCAATGTACCAATGAGTTTTTCAAAAACTTACGTACAATCATTACCGATTGCTTTAACGGTGAAGGAAACATCGTGAGGAAACCTGCACACAGGCCTGCGAAGAAACTCTAAGGTTGTGTGTGAATTCGACCAACCCGCACTGGGTCCGCGTGTTCGACTAAGGCCTAATCGCCCTGATTCAGGGTAGGCTCGAGCCCCTCGGTGGGGACGTATATGAGCTGATATAATAATAAAAAACGCACGGTTATGACTGTTCGCAAATTATCCAATGGCTCTCAACCCCACTGGTTAAGGTCTTAAGATGGGCCAAATGACAATATCCAATTCAAATTATTGAAAGACTGTAAAGCTATCACCATGGAAAAAATTCGTAATATACTTAAAGTAATAAAAAAATGCGTGGAGCATCGGTGGCGTAACGGCAAGGGCCGCCGCCTCCTGTCCGGGAAGTCGTGGTTCGAATCCTGCCACGTACCAATGTGATTTTAATTTTAGATTTCAAAATTATGTACGTTTATCCAATGTTCTTACGGTGAAGTTAAACATCGCGAGGAAACCTGCACACGCCTGCGGAGAAACTCGCAGGTTGTGTGTGAAGTCGACCAACCCGCACTGGGCCCGCGTGGTAGACTAAGGCTCGAGCCCCTCGGTGGGGACGTATATGAGCTGATATGATTATGATGAATAAAAAATCGATTTAATTGAATACAATTTTTAAAATATTACCACTTTTGATGTAAAAACAATATACTGTGAACCCTGTTTTTGGCATTAATTCCAAAATTTCTCGAAAACAAATAGTTAATATTGAATGAAACCAACACACAAAAATCGGTGACCCAAAGACCTTTCATTTTTATTGAACACAACATGTAAAAATCGAGAATTGGGCATTCGGTTTCAACGTAACAGCCGCGTCGAAGACCACATTGATTTGAACTTAAAATGAATAGACTTACGTTCGATATTATTGAAACACGTAGGTATCAACCTGCTCGGATTGAGTGATGTTAGCGCCTTAAGAGTCGGTGACTCAACTGGTAACGAACGACTCGGTCCTCCTAACCAGAGGTCCTGAGTTGAAATCCGGACGTTCAATGTACTAATGAGTTTTTCGAAACTTACGTACATATACTTAACGATTGCTTTAACGGTGAAGGAAAACATCGTGAGGAAACCTGCACATCTGATTCCAGATGTGTATGAAGGTCGCGTTACACACGTCCATAGGTGTAAATCTAAAATGACCTACACGTGACCGCGGGTGATGCTAAGTGCAACACCAGGCTTTCACCGTCTATCCCTTGGATAGCACGGTTAATTGTGCCACACAATAAGAAATGAGAGGGTTTCGTACACCCAACGGGACTCTATTACTCTGGTGTTCGTCTGTCCGTCTGTCAGTGGGATGTATTTCATGAACCGTAATAAGTAGACAGTTGAAATTATTCACACAGTGTGTATTTCTATTGCCGCCATAACAACAAATAAGCATTAAAATTAAAATAACATTACAAAATTAAGGAGCCCCATACAAGAATATGTGTTTTTTTTGTGCGAGTCCGACTCGCACTTGGCTGTTTTTTTTATGTACTTACCTATTTTCATAATACTGTTCAAAGGTGTAATGCATTGTTGTTGAATAAATTAATAAACAATCATCACATCAGCTCATATATACGTCCCATACAAGGACCTTGACTGGTTTCGCTCGGTAATTCAGATATTTTTGTGAAATCTTAGTTCAGGCATTGATTGAACAGCTGTCTGTCTTTTTAGGGTTCCATAGCCAAATGGCAAAAAACGGAACCCTTATGGATTCATCATGTCTGTCTTTCACAGCCGTCCATATGTCACAGCCACTTTTTTCCGATACTATAAGAACTATACTGTTGAAACTTGGTAAGTAGATGTATTCTGTGAACCGCATTAAGATTTTTACACAAAAATAGAAAAAAAAACAATAAATTTTGGGGGTTCCCCATACTTAGAACTGAAACTCAAAAATATTTTATTCATAAAACCCATTCGTGTGGGGTATTTATGGATAGGTCTTCAAAAATGATATTGAGGTTTCTAATATCATTTTTTCTAAACTAAATAAATAGTTTGCGAAAGAGACACTTCCTAAGTGGTAAAATGTGTCGCCCCCCGCCCACCCCTCCTGTAACTTCTAAAATAAGAGAATGATAAAACTAAAACATATATGATGTACATTACCATGCAAACTTCCACCGAAAATTGATTTTAACGAGATCTAGTAAGTAGTTTTTTTTAATACGTCATTTCTTATAGATAATGGTGCGGAACCCTTCGTGCGCGAGTCCGCCTCGCACTTGGCCGGTTTTTTTTACGTGTAAAGAGTAAAGAAAATAACCACACTTTTGCTTTTTTTCAAATGTTGTTTCGTTGAAAAGTTTAGAAAAAGTGATCTAAATTAAATTTAAATAAACATGGACTACGTAGTTTGAAAAGAAGATAATTATAATTTAAATTTCAAATTCAAAAGAAATATTGTTCCCTACAAATGTTTACAGGCTTCCTTGTGTCAATGCTCCCCCCCCCCCCACACACACACACTCACACACTTAACACCCAAATACATATACATGAGTAAAAAAAAGTGTGCGTGTCAGCTCCGACGCGCGACCGAAGTTTTTTTATGAAACTTCTTTTTTTAACTTTTTGTTTATGACACATGGATTTCTTTTTTTTTTTTTTTTTATTTATTTGTTAGAACACAAACAGTCATACATATATAGTTTTGGATTTCCTTTTTCTATTGAGGTACGAAAAGACTGCAAAAGACTACGTCAGAACTCTGACTGACCACTGCAAGCATCACGAACACCTAAATCTACTTATATACTTGTAATGTCAGAAGAGTGTCGATTTTGCTTCGAAGAGGAAACATCTCTACATTACTCCGTGAATGCGAGGCACTTGCTCCACGCATCCCATACAAAGGACTCTCCGAGAGTTTCCATACAAGTCACTTGATCAGCTGATAGAATTATAAATTGTCCAAAAAAATTACGAATTGAAATACAGAATGTTGCGTTGATCGACAGCGCCCTTTCCAGTTCTACAAGCATCTACTTAAGAAACCGAAAAATTTTGGTTCTACAAAAAAAAGCTGGTTGACCAATTTTGTATGGAGATCAAATTTTTTTTGAGAATTGACATTCTTGCTCCTTGGGAAAAGTTTTTAAAGAAAGAAAGAAAGAAAATGAATTTATTTTGACAAGCAAGTAAGTATGTACAATGTTTATACTTATATATACTTGTATTATAGATTATAATACTCTGCCAAAAAGGGTACCGTCTCAGCATAATACTTTGGCTTTAACAAAGCCTTCAGTTTCATGTGTAGAATCCCCCCAGAAAAGTGCGTTGTCGACTAACACAATACCCTGTAGGTGCCTATACAAAGAAATGCAATAATGCAGGCAGCTTACTGTTACCTAGATTCATAAAGTTACAAAGCGATATTAACGCATAATGAAATAGCACAATTTCCCATTCCTCATGTCAATCTCAGAGTCGTTCATATGACAATAAATTATAGTACAGGCTGCGATTCAAGTTTAAATGTCGGTAATATGGAAAATTACACTTCTTAAATGCGCACGCGCGGCCTATCGCAATCGGACGCGAATCTGTTCTCTCAAGCCATGTCAGGTGTGCTCAACCAAAACTTTATTTTCCGAAGTAACTTTAAATTCAATATTTTGGGAAGTCGGGTGAAATTTATCCAATGTCACTTACGGGATCAAGACGAATCTAAAGATATCTAGCACTTTAAAATCCATCAATCCGTTTAGTATATCATCATATCAGCTCATATACGCCCACACCGAGGGGCTCGAGCCTACCCTAAATTAGGACGATCGGGCCTTAGTCGACCACGCGGGCCCAGTGCGGGTTGGTCATACACAACCTTGGAGTTTCTTCGCAGGCATGTGCAGGTTTCCTCACGATGTTTTCCTTCACCGTAAGAGCATCGTTTAGAAGATATCGCGGAATAAAGAGACATACATGTATACATTAACCTGTAAACAATACACTCCTTTTTGTGGGCACTGGGCAGTCGTGTAATAAAAATTTAGGTGTTCTGTCAGTCCAGTGCATTCTGAGAGTTAGTGGGTCTAATATCTAAACTTTTTAAATCCTTTTTTGTAGGGAAGGTACCCTAAAAAAACTTTTTTTTTTCAAATTTTTATAGTAACACTTTGTCGGCGTGATTAATGTGTAAACCCATGCCAAATTATAGCATTCTAGTACTTATAGTCTTTGAGCTAAGCCACTTCGTGGTAAGCTTTTGCCCGCGGCTTCGCCTCGGCTTTTATGACTGTTTTTGAGGGTGAGTGGTGCTAGACATGTGTTTTCTCCAGATCCCTCAGGAAATATGTCGTGCTATTCTGATTAGCATTCTTTGTCACTTCCCACCTCCTCAACCAATTCTATACAACAAATCACTTCAATCCGTTGCTCCGTTGCGATGCCGACGTGCGCGAGCGTGGAAATGAATTTTCCCCAGATCTCTCGGGAACTATGTCAAGATATGCTAATTAGTAAATCCCACCCCTTCCACCAACTCTGTGCAAAAAATCACAACAATCCATTGTCCCCTTTGCGATGTAAGAGAAATTAACCCAAAAAAAAAATATTTTTCAGTTCCCTCAGGAATTGCATTGGACTATGCTTTTTTCAGGTTATAAAAAGTAGCCTATGTACTTTCCAGTAACACAGGCTACCTGCATGCCAAATTTCATCAAGATTGGTCAAATCATTGAAGCGTGAAAAGGTAACAAACAAACACATTTCCATGTATTAGATCAACCCGCGCGGTCCGCAGGTTGAGAATGCCTGCTGTTAGTAGCTAGTAGCAATATAAACATAACGTGCAAATTGGTCTATAATGGGAATTATTTATTACAGAATTTATGATGTTCAATGCACACAGCACTTATGTTGGTTCTCCATCATTATATTCATCATCATCATATCAGCCACAAATCGTCCACTGCTGGACAAAGGCCTTCTGCGGATCTCCTCGTTTCTGATTCGATCACGCAGAGAAACTCCGAGCATAGCACGCTCCATTGCCCTTTGGGTGACCTTGAGCCTTCTTATGAGGCCCATAGTAAGCGACCATGTCTCAGTTCCGTAAGTCATCACTGGCAACACACACTGGTCAAAGACCTTAGTCTTGAGACACTGCGGTATTTGGGACGTGAAGATATTGCGAAGCTTCCCGAACGCTGTCCAGCCGAGTTGGATTCGTCGATTGATCTGTTTCTTGAAGTTGGACCTGCCTAGCTGGACTGTTTGTCCCAGGTATACATAATCTTCAACAAATTCCAGTGTAGAGTCTCCAACCTTTAGAGGGGTGGGTGCGACACGGACATTTAACATTACTTTCGTCTTGTCCATGTTCATTTTAAGGCCCACTTGTTGAGAGACTTTACTGAGACCATCGAGCATTGTGCTTAGGTATTGCATAGTCCCAGCCACGACCACGATATCGTCAGCGAATCGGAGGTGGGATATGTACTCGCCGTTGATATTGATGCCGAGTCCACCCCAGTCCAGAAGCTTTAAAACATCTTCCAGGGCGGCGGTGAACAGTTTCGGAGATATAACGTCTCCCTGTCTCACCCGTCGCTGCAACTGTGGCGTTTACATACAGACACTTCAACACCTCGATGTATCGATAGTCAATTTGGCACCGCTGGAGAGTCTGTAGCACAGCCCAGGCTTCGACTGAATCAAAGGCCTTCTCATAGTCCACAAACGCCAAGCATAGTGGCTGATTGTACTCTTCGGGCTTCTGTATAATCTGCCGCAGCGTATGTATGTGGTCTATGGTACTAAAGCTTTTTCGGAAACCGGCTTGTTCGGGAGGCTCGAAGTCGTCAAACCTGCGTGCGAGACGATTCGTAATGACTCTCGAAAACAACTTGTAGTCATTATATTATTAAATTATTATTAACCGACTTCTCCTACGCGGTGAACCGACGACCTGGTGAAGAGCGCAGGACCGGTCGTCGTGGAAATCCTTGGGGGAGGCCTTTGTCCAGCAGTGGACGTTTTTCGGCTGATATGATGATGATGATGATGAACCGACTGCTAAAAAGGAGGAGCTTACATGTTCGACTGTACATTTGTTTTATGTGTGACATCTTTTTTTTCGCTTTCCTGCAATCTGGGAAAATGATTTCTGTGGGAGTTATTTCGTCAAAAGGGACGGAAGTGTGTACCAGGAGATGCGTTTTTTTCAGTCACGAAGGCTAAGGAAACATGTCCATTACCCATTTTTAGTCACGAAGGCTAAAGAAACATGATGCTACCTTATTTTTTGTTCAGTCATGAAGACTAAGGAAACATCGCCTTGCCGTCTAAAGCGAGGCCGAAGGCCGATCCCCGCGTAGAGCGAAGCCCGAAGCGCACCCTCGAGACCGTAAGTCCGCTAGGTTTTTTACTTAAGGCCCTAAGATGGGTCAAATGACAATATTCAATTCAAATTATTGAAAGACTGTGTAAAGCTATCACCATGGAAAAAATATATAATATAATTAAAGTTATAAAAAATCGAATTAATTAAATACAATTTTAAAAATATTACCACTTTTGATGTTAAAAAATATACTGTAGACTTTGCAAAATTTCTCGAAAACAAAAAGTTAATAATGTTAAATGAAACCAACACACAAAAATCGGTGACTTTTAAGACCTTTCATTTTAATTTAACATTTTTTTTGAAACTTATTTGAAAGTGATGAAAAGTAATAAAAACATGTAAAAATCGAGAATTGGGCGTTCGGTTTCAACGTAACAGCCGCGTTGAAGCTCGCATTGAATTAGACTTACGTTCGATATTATTTAAACACGTTTCAACCTGCTAGGATTGAGTGCTCTTAGGGCCTTAAGTCAGGTGCGACTACTGTAAGGTACGCTCGTTTTTTTATGTATATCTATCGATTTCTCCGTCAATTTGTATAAATAAAAAATAAAAAAAATGGTAAACGAATTTTAAAAATTATTTTTTATTCTTAAAATTATACTGCTAATCCCATTTAAATTTTATTAAATAAGTAATTATTTTTTACAAAATTGATTTATAAACAAGAATAATGCAAAAATATACTTGGTGTTGCGATGGAAGTCTTAGCATAGTATTTCATTCTATTTCATCGTTTTAGAGTCCCGTACCCAAAGGGTAAAAACGGGACCCTATTACTAAGACTCTGCTGATCGTCCGTCTGTCTGCTGTTCTGCTGTCTGTCTGTCCGTCTGTCATCAGGCTGTATTTCATGAACTGTCTAGCTGACAATTGAAATTTTCACACATGATGTATTTCTGTTGCCGCTATAACAACAAATACAAAAAATTTGAAAAAGTGAAAAAGGGGGGTCTCCATACAATAATCGTGTTTTTTTTAATGAAGAAACTAGCGCCATCTAGTATGATAGTACGGAACCCTTTGTACTAGCGCTATCTAGTATGATGGTACGGAACCCTGTGTGTGCGGTTCTGACTCGCACTTAGCCGGTTTTTTCATTTGGGGTCTGTATTTTGTCCCTTCTTTTAGTTAAGTAATTACCAGAGGCGGATAAAATGTCGAGAGCGCCCTAGGCAAGCATCTCATCGGCGCCCCTCTAGCGGCCATATATCATAAATTATACTTATATAATAATTAGCTGCGCTCCGCGCTTTAACCAGCGTGATGCCCCATCTCGTGGGAACTTCGGGATAAATTGTTTAAATCTGGGTTTCCAGCTATCTACATACCAAGTTTCATCACAATCGGTTCAGTAGCTTTTGCACGAAGAAGTAACACACACACACACACTTTCGCAGTTACAGTATTTCGCAGTTACACGACGAACGCGCAACATCGCAGTTGTATCTTACCAACTTCTATTAGGAATCATTTATTTATTTACTAGATTTCGCCAGCGGCTTCGCTCGCGTGAACATAGTTTCTATGATTGTCTTTGAGGGTGTGCAGTTCGCAGAGCAAGGAATAAAGTAGCCTATGTAATAATCCAGGTCCTAATCTGTCTATACCTACCAAATTTCTGCCGCGTACATTCAGTAGTTTTTGCGTGAAAGAGTAACAAACATCCATACTTACATACAAACTTTCACATTTATGATATTAGTAGGATTGTTCAATAACATTATTAATATTACATTTTCTTTGTTTAAACATTTACCTGCGCGCGCCCCATTGTAACCTCGCGCCCCTAGTTTTCCTTAGGGCTTGAATTAGAGCATAAAGTTGGTTTTATGCTTTAAGCCTTAGGGGGCGTCCATAAATTACGTGAGGCTTTTTTCAGGATTTTTTGACGCCCCCTCCCCCAATGGTGAGATTTCGTGAGATTTTCCTCAACTCCCTCCCCCCTCCCCAAATCTCACGTGAGATTTTTTTAAATTTGTATTTTGGCTGGAAACGCGTTGGATTATAAAAAGTCTAATAAAAGTTTGATGACACACGAATTTTTCCAATCTTCAAACTGCTATAATTTTTAAATGAATCAACCAATTTTCACGCGGTTTGCGGCGATTGATGTAGTTTTTTAAGCTTAATAAAAAAATATATCTGATGAACAAAATTTCATTTTTTGAGTAAAAAAAATAAATTTATCTGATAAAACATTTCGGAGTTATTACAAAAAAAAACGCAATCGAAGAGCTACTGTGCTGCTCTGCGGGGTTCGGACAAATACGACAAACATTGTTGTGTGAAATTTCGCCATATTTTCATTCTAGATTTTTTTTTACTTTGATTTAACTTTGTTTTTTCGCAATTTTACACCGTTTTCTACAAGAAAACAAATTACGTGATATTTGCTAAAACCCCCCTCTCCCCCATGTGAGATTTGGAAAGATTTAGCTTGACCCCCTCCCCCCCTTAAACACCTCACGTAATTAATGGACGCCCCCTTAGGCTAAATCCGCCTCTGGTAACTACTACCTATATTCATCAACTAAATGTTTCCGTCTCTCGAGGACAAAGTTTATCGCAAAACCTTTGTGTACTTATCTTAACGGCTATCTTAGAAGGTTTATTCGCAGAACTTACTAAAAATAAAACTGGGCAAATAAGTGTAAACACAATTTAAGCCTTAGATCACATACAGAATGAACGAGATTCCCGGTCGCGCTCAAAAGTGTCCGGACATACTTGTGAAGTCACCCTTTTTGTTCACGGAGGTGTACTTCTGCGGTTCTTCTTCCCTGTCTAACTTATCATTGATTATTTCTATCCTTTTAGACAAAGGCCTTCCTTAAGGATTCCAACGACGACCAATCCTGAGCTGCCCGCATCCAGTATGTGTACAGAATGTATGTCTGTTGCTATGGCTGGGCCCTTAGCTTGATGGATTTTGGAGTGAGAGGTATCGTAAGATTCATCTCAATACCGTGCACTTACGGATACATAATTACATACACTACATAGGTGATTATTTACCCGAATGCCCAAACAAGAGGAGTAATGTTTCACGCATTCGGGTTTTTATTTTTTTATTAAATTGGTTATGTAGATTGAATGTTTTCTCATTTAGGAACTTGTAGCTGTGGGACAGGAACCCATCTTACCCCTCCCCGCAGGCTGGTTCAGTTCAACTCTGCGACTGCGCACAAGGTCAGAACATAACCGGTATTGGATAGGACTTGATGCCTGCCGTCAGGCGAGACTGGCACTACCAGGGACTAATCCTGGGCAGACTCCAGCTCCGACAGGTAACAGCAGTCATCACTGGCCACGGTTACTTTAACAATCATCATTTCACCATAGGAATTAAGCACAGCCCACTGTGCCGCGCGTGCATGGAGGCCGAAGAGACAGCTGCCCATATCCTTTTGGATTACAAAGAGGTGGCAGTATACAGGGCCGAGTATCTCGGTGACCTGAGGACACTCCCGGAAGTCGTCGGCAACCTGCGGGGGCTACTGGACTTCCTGGAGGAGCTGAGCTGGCAGTGATGCCAGCTAACCACGCAAAATGGGCGCATCGGGCGCCTGGTTGTGGAATCCAGCCCGTCCTTACCATTACCTTACCATTACCAAGGTATATTACAGAATCCTAACTAATATTACAAATGTGAAAATGTGTTTGTTTGTTACCTTTTCACGCTTCAAAACCTTGACCAATCTTGATTAAATTTGGCATGCAGGTAGCCTGTAAAAATACAGAAATGAACAGCAATAACCGATACAGTTTCTGAGAGAACTGATAAAATATACTTTTTCTGGTTAATTTCTTAAACATCGCAACAGAACAAAGGATTGTTGAGGATTTTTGCACAGAGAAAGTTAAGGCGGGGTGGGAGGGGGATGACATAATTTACTAATTACCATATTATCCTGACATAGTTCCCGAAGGATCTGGGAAAAGCTGATTTCCACGCTCGCGCACTTCGTCGTCACAACGGAGCAACGGATTGAAGTGATTTTTGTATGGAATTGGTTGAGTGCGAAATGACATAGGGATTTGGAAAAAACTCCTTTCTACGCTCGCGAACCGCTTGCAGCTCGCGCACCACGCACCCTCAAATCCAGTCCTAAAACGATGTCCATACGAGCGAAGCCGCGGGCAAAAACTAGTTTACCTATAAGTAATAAAGAGGTACGCATTTCATGAACGACATGACCAAAAGTTACTTTAAACACTTTTTTACATCGACACACTTACATTCTTGCAATGATATACCTCGGAGTTTATTTCAAGTAGATATGTTATGGACCAGGTGACTAATGCGGGCATTATAAATAATGTGCGAGCATTATGAATAATGTCAGCTCTATCGGGCTAAGTGATTAATAACTATCTAAATTTCATTATTTATCACATTGCACGGTCATTATTATATTGCTACGTGACAATTGGGCAACATGATAAGAAAGCTAAATTTGACGCGGTGGGGGGTCTGAGTCTGATTGCTTAAACTTAATTAAGTTTATTTTATGCTTTATAATAATATGTCAAAACTTCTAAAAAACAAAAACATATTGTGAAATTTTTGTTTTGAATTTTATATGTTTTATGTTATCTACGTATATTTTTAATATGACTTTCCTTAAGTTTTAAATGCAAAAACTAGTGGATTCTTAATGTAGAAGTCCTTGCTAATTAATCCAAATACTGATTCTGATTATTTAAATCGTTTAACATTCAGTTTATTTTAAATTAAATGACAATAATAATAAAAAAAATTTAATCAAATATGTTTGTATTACTCTGCCCAAAAGGTAATGGACGATATGTATACTGCCCGGTCAATTTGATTATTTGAATAATTATTATCAACATGAACTCTCATATTGATCATTATACATAATCGTTTAACATTTAGTTTATTTTAAATTAAATGACAATAATAACAAAAAAATAGTAATCAAATATGTTTTTATTACTCTGCCCAAAAGGTGATGGACAATATGTGTAATGCCCGGTCAATTTGATTATTTGAATAATTATTATCAAAATGATCTTTCATATTGGGCATTATGTATAATGCCCAATTTATCACTAGGTCCATAACAGATACACTAATTGTCAGACATTTCATCGGTACAATAACAATTTTACGATACAGAATTGGTACCTTCAGTAATTACGGACCCCAATTAATCCTTGCGGCTTTGTCGTATATTTACTTCGTATTGTCATACTTTGTATTTTTTTAACCGCCTCCGTGGCGTAATGGTTAGTCAATTCGCTTCACACCAGGAGGTCGCGGGTTCGATTCCCGGCGGGGTCAATTGTAAGACTCGGTTTGGTTGGTGGTAGGGCATTTTCTAAGCCCGCCTGGCTAGCTACCACCATCTTATCTAAGTCTTGCCGCCAAATATCAATGTTGATATCATTGGTGTGTTCCGGCATGAAGATAAGATAGCCAGTTCCCCATTGCGTTGGGGAATCTTGGTAAGCCCGCTTCCATCTTCGGCAACATCGTCACTTACCACCAGGTGAGATGTTGTCAAGAGTTTACCAATTGTTAACAAAAAAAAACCGGAGATAGGAAATCTTCTAGGACGGCCAATGGCCAGACAGTCGCTCGGGATTAAGGATTAATTCAGAATTTACTTCCCTTTATGCAAGCAGCTAGGCGGGTAGTGTGGCCAAAAGACTGGCTGGTGGTTAGCGCAGCTCTATCCCAGGATCATTCTTGAATCGGAAGAATTTTCGGGGACGTCAAACTCGTAGGGGGAGTGAAAGACTCTACGGACATATGTAAATCTAGTTCGCAGCAGTACCAAAAATATACGCAAAGCGGTTTCCTTACACAAATTACTTACCTCTGAATAAAATAGTGGGCCTTAACGAAAAATCAATATAAATCCGAATTTAAACATAACAATCAACACATCACGGTCATCTTTTCTTTTTTCCTTATGTCCAAAGGTAACAATCATTTTCAAATTAAATTTTCATAGACGAACAAAACCAAAAGAGAATTTAATCATTAAACGCAAAGCAAGAAGAATGACTTCGAATCGAACATTTTTTGCGTTTCAATACATATACTTACCGATTGCTTCGACGGTGAAGGAAAACATCGTGAGGAAACCTGCACATCTGATTCCAGATGTGTATGAAGGTCGCGTTGCACACGTCCGTAGGTGTAAATCTAAAATGCCCTACACGTGACCACGGATGATGCTAAGTGCAACAACACCAAGTAACCGCCGTCTATCTCTTGGATACCACGGTTAATTGTGCCACACGATAAGAGAGAGAGAGAGAGAGATCATCATATCAGCCGACGGACGTCCACTGCTGGACATAGGCCTCCCCCAAGGATTTCCATGACGACCAGTTCTGCGCTGCCCGCATCCAGCGGCTTCCCGCGACCTTCACCAGGTCATCGGTCCACCGAGTGGGAGGCCTACCTACGCTACATTTTCCGGTGCGCGGTCGCCACTCGAGAACTTTACTGCCGCAACGGCCGTCTGTTCTACGAGCTTTTGGTATATATTTACACTAATTCCACATAAAATGTATTGTATGTACCAAAATGTGTGATATAATACAATGTTCCAACAACCTACAATCAAAAGTATCAACTACCTATTATTGTGTGGCAACGATAAGAGAGAGAGACCAGACGGTGAAAGCTACACGAGAAAGTAGGTAGATAGATAAACACTTATTCAAAGCTACATTACATTAAAGCGTCGGTGGCTCACAAAAAGAAAACAAAAAATAATAAAAAAAACGTGTGGCACTCGGGGACTGCCGCGGTAAAGCTATTGCATAGCATTTTTTATCAACTTATGCAATTATAGTTATTTATTTATTTTTTATTTATGCCGTATTTACCAGTACCATATAGTCCTTGGGGCGCGGGATGTATATGTAATAAATTAACACTAAGAAAGTTACACCAGTAAAATTTACTAAGTCCTTTTAGTACAGCAAATCGCTAATAGATGGCACTGTAAGTTTTTAGAACGCGGTAACATTACGTTACGCTCGGTTTACATGGTAGGCGGAGTGGGTAGTGTAAGGTTTTACCTCATCCCAAGGACCTGCCTCTAGTTAGAGGCAGCGGAAGAAACCTCCGAAGGAGGGCACTGCCCTGACACAGAGTCCCCACACCCCGTCAAAGGTGTGTGAGAAGACCGCGATGATGTTAGGTTTTATTTTCGTTACGGAATTTCTTGCTTCGGTCGCCGCGCTCAAAGCCCGCAATAGAAGCTATGCAATAGCTTAATAAAAACTTCTTATACCTAAGCTTAAATTTAAAAAGAGGGTAGATACCTTAAATTGTGCCGTAGCTTCGAAATGGCTCCGACTCGGCATATGCTACAGGTAATTTTGTACCCACAGCGTTGACATTCTGCTCAAGTATGTACAGCGTGGCTCTACAATTTATAGCACTATGTAAATAGTGAAATAAAACACTTAAGCGTTTGTGTACACTTTCATTTCCTCTGTTTCCGTTTTAGTAATAAGTGAGTTCGTTCTTTTTTATTGCATTTCTTGCTTGATGCTTTGATGGGTGACAAGTTCTTAAAACCCGGTCGAATTTAATTTAAAAAAAATATAGGGACTTAACAAAGGTACGCACTTTTTTTTAACTGGAGCTTGTACTCATGAAACTGAACAACTTTCCCCAAGAAACCCATGGTCAATTCGCATTTATTATTTTTTATTATAACAACTGCTCAGAATACAACTTCCAGCTGGTATCCGCGTGCGTATTAACAAAGTTCAATGAACGCGCCGGCCCGCCACGCCCCCGCGGCGTATTCTGGCGTATTTCGCGCAATTTAATAATTTTTATTAAAAAAACAAAAGCGAATTGACCATGGGTTTCTTGGAGAAAGTTTTTCAGTTTCATGAGGTACATGCTCCAGTTAAAAAAGTGCGTACCTTTGTTAAGACCCATATTGATAAATTAAAATGCAAAATATACGAAAGTTTAGTCTGAATTATTGCGATCTGGAAACCATGATTTGTAACGTAAGTTTTCTGCTGAGACTTATAGCAGTGAACATTGACGTTAGAAGTCCGAAACGTAAGTATTCTTTTATTTTTAACCAATGCGCAAAATATTTTTAAGCGACAGGTAGTCGAGCGCCGAGGTAAAATATCAATTAGCGGAAACCGGTTTAAACGTAACCGCGGTTACGCGAAGCACTCTAGTGAAGGAAGAGGTTTCTCAATTCGACCGTGTATATTTTTTATTTTTTTTATGTGTGTTGGCGGATAACTTTGTCGTTTAAGAACCGATTTGGAAAGGAGATATCCCAAGGGTGGTACCATGATAAGGAAACTAGGATCTGATGATGGCATCCCAGAGAAATAGAAGGGAACCTTAGTTTCCTGTTTGAAGTCGTTTTTTTTTTATTCAAAATTATTTGAAGTGAAAACTTCTTTAGGCGCGTTGGGATTTTTTGAGATGGGGAAAAAACCATTGAACTCGCGACACCGTCACCGACACCGACGCCTTACCAGGAACACTCGCTGGGTCAAAACTTTGTCAACCTAGTCGTTCGCCAGGAACACTCGGGGGGTCAAAACTTATAAAACTGTTAAAAGTTTTCACTTCTGTCGGCACTCCCGGAGAGGCTAGGTTATTTTTTTTAGAATAGGGATGACGACAGCATTAGAAACAAATTATGAACTCTTGATCACTAAATTGCCCTCCTACTTAAACTTCGAAAAACCTTACTCGTTTTTTAATTCATCAAAATCACAAAATGAGTACAACGCTGCTAAACTATGACGTCACGCCTAGCTATTGCAAACATTTTTAGAACACAATTTCGTTTTTGACAGATGTAAGTCTGATGAGTGATAACTATCATTCGTCATCCCCATTGTAGATACCTACCTTTTGTCGATTAAAACTGATGCAATTACATTTTTTACATATTTAACTCATCATCATCATCATCATCATATCAGCCGAAGGAAGTCCACTGCTGGACATAGGCCTCCCCCAAGGATCTCCACGACGACCGGTTCTGCGCTGCCCGCATCCAGCGGCTTCCCGCGACCTTCACCAGGTCATCGGTCCACCGAGTGGGAGGCCTGCCTACACTACGCTTTCCGGTGCGTGGTCGCCACTCGAGAACTTTACTGCCCCAACGGCCATCTGTTCTACGAGCAATGTGCCCCGCCCACTGCCACTTAAGTTTAGCAATTCTGAGAGCTATGTCGGTTACTTTGGTTCTCTTACGGATCTCCTCGTTTCTGATTCGATCACGCAGAGAAACTCCGAGCATAGCACGCTCCATTGCCCTTTGGGTGACCTTGAGCCTTCTTATGAGGCCCATAGTGAGCGACCATGTCTCAGTTCTGTACGTCATCACTGGCAACACACATTGGTCGAAGACCTTGGTCTTAAGACACTGCGGTATCTGGGACGTAAAGATATTGCGAAGCTTCCCGAACGCTGCCCAGCCGAGTTGGATTCGACGATTGATCTCTTTCTCGAAGTTGGACCTACCTAACTGGACTGTTTGTCCCAGGTATACATATTCGGTAACAACTTCGAGTGTAGAGCCTCCAACCTTCAGAGGAGTAGGTATGACACGGACGTTTGACATAATTTTCGTCTTGTCCATGTTCATTCTAAGACCCACTTGTTGAGAGGCTCTACTGAGGCCATCGAGCATTGTGCCTAAGTCGTCCATAGTCTCAGCCATGACCACGATATCGTCAGCGAATCGAAGGTGGGTGATGTACTCGCCGTTGATATTGATGCCAAGTCCACCCCAGTCCAAAAGCTTAAAAACATCTTCCAGGGCGGCGGTGAACAGTTTCGGAGATATAACGTCTCCCTGTCTCACCCCTCGCTGCAGCTGGATAGGTTCCGAGTTTTGATCCTGGAGGCGAACCGACATGGTGGCGTTTTCATACAAACACTTCAGCACTTCGATGTATCGATAGTCAATTTGGCACCTCTGGAGAGACTGTAACACAGCCCAGGTTTCGACCGAATCGAAGGCTTTCTCATAGTCCACGAACGCCAAGCATAGTGGCTGATTGTACTCTTCGGTCTTCTGTATAATCTGCCGCAGCGTATGTATGTGGTCTATGGTACTAAATCCTTTTCGGAAACCGGCTTGTTCGGGAGGCTGGAAGTCGTCAAACCTGCGTGCGAGACGATTCGTAATGACCCTCGAAAACAGTTTGTAGACATGGCTCAGAAGTGAGATGGGTCTGTAGTTCTTCAGCAGGGTATTGTCGCCCTTTTTGAAAAAAAGCACGACCACACTTCTGTGCCATGCCTTAGGCGTTTGTCCTTCAAGTATAACGGAATTAAATAATTTCTGAAGAGCTTTAAGTACCGGTGTTCCACCTGCTTTCAGAAGTTCAGCCGTAATTCCATCATCACCCGGTGCCTTATTGTTTTTAAGCTGTTTAAGAGCCATTCTAATCTCGTACAGGCTGACGTCCGGGATATCTTCGGTATAGTGTCGGGTAAGTCTAGCTCTTGGGTCTTTAGCCAGATCGCTGACAGGCAGACGTGTGGTCGTGTACAATTGTCCGTAGAACTTCTCAACTTCTTCCAGCAACTCAGTCTTAGACGATATGATCCTGCCGTCCTCAGTCTTCAGCTTGGTCAGTTGACTTTGACCAACAGACAGATCTCTCGCGAACACTTTTGAGCCTTTGTTGTTCTCAATCGCCTCTTTAATACAATTTGTATTATAGTGGCGCAAATCGCGAGTTAGAGACTTAGAGATCTGCCTGTTTAGTTGCCGATACTGAGTAGCGTCTTCAGAGGACTGCAAAACCAATCTTCGTCTTTCTTCCATGAGGTTGCTGGTCAAGTCAGAGATTTTTTTGGTTCTGTTTGAACGGCGAGTTTTGAAAATCTTAGACCCGACCGTTTGGACAATTTCCACGAACCTGTCGTTATAATCGTCCACATTCTCGCAGTCTCCTAGGCATTCGAAGCGATTGTGCAACTCGAGCTGAAAGTTTTCGGGGTTTTGGAACTGGATGGGCGCTGGTCTGAGTGTGGACTTCATCAGTCGACATCTTTCTAGCTTGGTCTTTAGATTCAATGTGCCTCTTACCATTCGGTGATCGCTTCCTGTTTTGACTGAGTTGATCACAGAGACATCATTGAATATTTGCCTTCTTGTCGACAAGATGAAGTCGATCTCGTTCTTCGTTACGCCATTGGGATGCAACCATGTCCACTTTCGCTGTTTAGGCTTTTTGAAGAAGGAGTTCATCATAAAGAGGCCC
This sequence comes from Coleophora flavipennella, assembly GCA_947284805.1. Classification (NCBI taxonomy): domain Eukaryota; kingdom Metazoa; phylum Arthropoda; class Insecta; order Lepidoptera; family Coleophoridae; genus Coleophora; species Coleophora flavipennella. The sequence continues at coordinate 8,548,346 of OX369293.1, read as the reverse complement.
TCTTTCTCCATAAAGTCGGCCAGCAGCTGGCCACGTGCATTTCTCTCTCCATATCCAAATTGCCCCACTCTCAGCTCACCATCACTTCGTTTGCCCAGTTTCGCGTTAAAGTCCCCCATAACAATGGTGTATTGAGTCCGGGAGCTGTTATGTAGAGCTCTAGAGATATCCTCATATTATATTTAACTCATATTAAAGTATAATGGCGTCGGCCGCGTAATGGCTAGAGCCGCCGCCTCCTGTCGTGGTTCGAATCCTGCCACGTACCAATGTGATTTCAATTTAGATTTCATATGTATATCCGACGCTCTTACAATGAAGGAAAACATCGTAAGGAAACCTGAACACGCCTGCGGAGAAACTCGCAGGTTGTGTGTGAAGTCGACCAACCCGCACTGGGCCCGCGTGGTCGACTAAAGGCCGATCGCCCTAATTCTGGGTAGACTCTAGACCCTCGGTTAGGATGTATATTTGAGCTAATGTGATTAAAGTAGTTCATTGCCCAATAGGCTGGTCATATCATATCAAGACATGAATTATGATGATGTGGAGAGCCTTCTAAGAATTGTTCAGTAAAATACATAGTAGGCTCCTGTCACATACTCACACACACACAATGTTATATGTTCTTTGTTTATATTATTTTTCTTTAATCTTTTTGATGTTTTCCACTTCTTGTAATAATCACTTAGTTTCTGTTAAGTTGCTTGGCCACCTGTTAAATTTGTTTTATGTTAATGTTCTTTTGACCGCCACGAGACAGGCCTAGCCTAGTGAGGGGTCACAGTTAACTTGTATTTATTAGTTAAGATAACTTTGTAAATAATTTTTTTATGTCTTTATATCGAGAATGCTTGGTTTCACAATAGAAATGTGAAATCTTTTCGGAATAGTAAAACTAAAATACTAATATTCAAAAATCTAGTAAGAAGTGTTATGGAATATTGTAGTGTGGTCTGGCGGCCGCACTACGCTACGCACTCTTTTCGTTTGGAACGGATACAAAAGCGTTTTTTTTGTGGCATTTGGCCTTTTCTTGTGGAATGTCTAAGAGAATGCCCTCTTATCAAGGAAAATTGCAGTATTTTAAAATTGATTCATTGGCATTAAGGAGAGACATATTAGATTTAATGCTTTTATTTAAGATTATGCGAAATTTATTTATTTTTATTTTATTTTATTTCCTTAATGAAACCTACAGCATATAATTTTAGTATTTGAATTTTAAATACAATTTTACAGGCCAAAAAAGATTTCATACGTAAATTTTAAACTTTAAACAGCTGTTAAGGGATGGGTGACAATGCGCATTGTGAAGTATAAGTCTGCGTGTATGTATGTGTTTCTGCGCGTGGGGAGGGAGTGTATGTGTTTGTGCGCGTGGGGAGGGAGTGTATGTGTTACTGTGCGTGGGGGTGAGGTGTATGCGGGGGGGGGGGGGGGGGGGAGGTGTGCGTGTGGGGGGAGGTGTGTGAGTGTGTGTTTAGTCGCAATTTAAATTCAGGATTTCACCTACACGTTTCTTGAAAGAAGATGAAGTTAGATGGTATATGTCCAGCTCCGAAAATATTGAATTGTAGGAATGAATACATCTTAAAACAACAGAGTTCTGAGCGTACGTTGTATGCGTTCGAGGTTCATAAAACAGACGCGCGTGTCGCGTCCGCTTGCCAGGAACAGACAGTGCAATCCGTTCAACGAGTTGCGGGCAGTCGAACAAGTTGTTGACTATATTGTGCAGGAATACCATTTCACCTAATTTTCGCCTGTCGGATAGGGCTACTATTTTGTGATGTGTTAGGCGTTCCTTATAAGTGGAACATTTTTGGTCAGCTCTGCGATTTAGCAGAGACATAAACCTCCGTTGAATTTTTTCCAAACGATCCTTGTGTAGCGCGAAATACGGTGACCATATTGGCGTAGCAAACTCTAAAATGCTTCGAATATATGCATAATACAATATTTTAATAGTGTGTAGAGATTTGAATGGTTTAGTTATGCGTATTAGAAATCCTAACATCTTGAAAGCTCTCTGCACAATATGATCGTAATGCTCGTTAAAAGATAATTTACTGTCCAATATGACACCGAGATCTCTTACTGTAGTAGTCCTGGCAACTAATGATCCATTCAGCATGTAGTTAAAGTCTATTTTGGTTTTCTTTCTAGTGTAAGTGATTGACTGACATTTACTAACGTTCAGGTCTAATAAGTTAGTTATACAATATTCAGAAAGACGGTTTAAGTCATCCTGCAGTTTCAAACAGTCACCTCTATCCTTTATCGAAACATATACTTTATTATCGTCGGCATACATCGAGAAGTGAGAGAAATGAAAGCATGATCCAATGTCATAAGTGTAAATATTAAATAATAATGGACCAAGATGTGAGCCCTGAGGAATTCCAGACGGAATGGTTACAAACTCTGACAAGCATGTGCCAATTCTAACTGCCTGAGTTCTGTTTTCAAGGTAGAATTTAAACCACCGAAGCAAATCGCCATGTATTCCCAGCTTGTTAAGTTTTGAAATTAAGATATTATGATCCAGTCTGTCAAAACACTTGGAATAGTCCGTATAAATTGCATCGACTTGGCCACCTCTCTCCATATCGTTGCCACATAATCTGTAAAAGTCGCCAGATTGGTAACCACTGATCTCCTGCGCATGAAACCGTGCTGCTCGGCAGGGATAAACTTATTAATAGCAGGATTAATATCGTCCAGTACAATGAGCTCAAACAACTTACTAAATACAGATAAAAGAGAGACTGGTCTGTACTTGTCAAAGTGTGATTTAGGCCCTCCTTTATGTATCGGTATGATAATTGCTTCCTTCCATGTATTAGGAAAAACACCCTCCCTCACGGATTTATTAAAAATTACACTTAGTGGCTCTGCTAGCACTTCAGCACAGTGTTTAACAAAGACAGGTGCAAAACCATCACTGCCAGGACCCTTATGAATGTTTATTCCTCTTAAGTATTTAAGAACGCAATCAGGCGTAAATTTGATGTTAGATAGATTGATGTAACCATCAGGTCCGTCTTGAGCTATATTTTGTGAAGTACTAGCTACATTATTTGATGAATTGCCTCTATAAACTGAATGAAAATATTTCATAAAACAGTTACAAATATTAGAAACATCAGTGATAATGTTGGTGCCATCGATCATTTGCTTTGGTATTGAACCCGTCCTTTTCAAATCTTTTGCATATTTCCAAAGATATTTAGGATTTTTTGTTATGGCTTTTTCACACGTGTTTATGTAACGCATCCAACACTGTGCCTGAATACTTTTTTGGCGACGTCTTAACAGCGAAAACGTGTCATAGTCACGCGGATTTTTAAACCTTTTCCATTTTTTATGAAAATCCTTTTTTTCTTTTATAATATTTATCAAGCTTTTGGAGTACCAAATAGGGAAATTTTCACTGCCTTTTGTTATGAAATTGGGCACAAAAGTATCTATACAGTAATTTAACTGATCATTGAAAAATTGCACAGCCTCATTGGTTGTAATGTTAGATAGTTTAGTCTGCCAGTCTATATTCGTTAAGTATATCTTAATTGCCTCGTAATCGCCCTTACTATACACATTAATTTTCCGCGGGGGTTCGGGAATCGATTTAAGTCTAATATTGTGCAATTCCAGCTCAAAAGCTGGGTGATGCGGCAAATCCTCACGAGTGAGCGCAAAGTTTGGGTATTTTACTGTCGTAAAAGAGTTACTGAACACCAGATCTAAAAAGCGGTTATTATTATTACTCAGTTTGTTATACTGTTGCAAGTTAGAAACGCTCAAAAAGTCAATAAAATCCTGTATGTCACCCTGCATGTTGCCGGTTGGAAATAACAAACCGTCAGAATCGGAACTCCAGCTAATAGAACCCATGTTGAAATCTCCCAGTATCACAAACAAATCGTCAGGGTGCTCTGAAAAAATTAAATTTAGATATTGCGTAAACTGACTTAGAATAGTATCGTTAGAGCATCGCATACCTGATAAATAAACACATATTATTCCTAAATTTTTGTCCGAGTTAATTGCATGAGAAGGTATGGTAACGTGCACCGAGTCGAACAATAGAAAGAAAGAAAAGAAAGAAAGAAAGAAATAAAGTTTATTCGGCAAAAAATAAATAGAAAAATAATTACAATATTAGGTACTTAATTGAAATAAACTTAAAGATTAAAACTAAAAACTAAAATTAAATTTTATGCCGAATAGGTCCAAGACTCAGCATGGTGCTGTGGTTTTATTATCTAAAACCACAGCGCTGATATTCTGTCCGGACCCAAAGGAGGGGAGAAAAAGGAAAAGGGGTGGGTCTACGTACAAAGCGGACTCACTTATCACATTGTAGGATTTAATTGGTGTGAAGGTGATCAATCGGTAAATACAATATTATTATGGTTATAATTACAGTAAAAGGTTATAATCATTATAAGTTGTAATAAGAATAATTATAATAAGTTAGGTTGGTTTACGATAAATAAATAAGGGTGCAATAGGTTGCCGCGCAGGCGCGCGGTGTCGCGCCTAGTAGCCAGAGCGCGCCGAGTAAGCAGCATGACGCCGCCGCCGCGCGAACACTGCGTGGCCTCCAGGTCGCGATCGCACCTGTGTACGTCGTACCTACTGTCCGATACCTCCGCATCAAACACGCCATCATATAACCATGTTTCCACTATAGCAACAATATCATAACTGGTTCCGAGTAAACCCTGTCGGAACTGGATAGTTTTACCCCTAATACTGCGAGCGTTTTGTAGGTAAATACTTATTGTGTTATCCATAAAAATAAATGATAAATTAAATTGAATGTTACATGTTTGTATTTATAACTAATTGACAGCAGAACTGATTCATGCTTACAAGCATAGCCATTCCCATGAAGGTGGTGAATTTTTTTTATATATTTTTTTAAATTGCGACTAAAGCACAAGTTGATATTAATGTGTGTGTGTAGGTATCTGTGTAAAATATGTGATTGGGTTTTGTTGTGTAAGTATATGAGGTGAGGAAAGGATACACATTTCTTATAAAATATACCTAAGTTACAAAAGCGCATACCAAATAAATAAGATAGTGAAAGTATCAATATTAGTTTCTCAATTTTCTTAAGTCGGATGTGCAACGTATTAGAAGGGGTGGAGAAGTATTGTCTCTTCTTGCATAAATCTTTCCATTTCGAACCCAGGTGTACTGAAACCCCGCATCATTGCAGGCCGCTCTAGTTTGCTTGTATAGGTGCTTGTTATCAGCGGTTAGGTGTTCGTTAATAAATATCCTCTTGCTATCGCCGGGAACCCCGAGTTCGCTCGATGTACAGCCCTTTCGTCTCCGGATACCACTGATAAACTCATCCCTCTTCAAAACGGTTGCTAGTTTGACAATGATCGGCTTAGGTAGGTTATTAGTTCGGTTTTTCGGGGAGATCCGGGCGACATACACTATTTCGTTAGGTGGTAAAAGAATGTTCAGGGTAGTCGATAAGCTCGTAATTATATCATTCAGGTTTTCACCTGCCCTCTCTGGAATTCCAAATATTTCCATGTTATTGCTCCTAGCATTTTGCTCATGTTGATTAAGCTTAAATTTTAGGTCATCCAAAATAGTGTCGTCTGCTTTTATTGTTTTAAGTTCATCTTTTAGTGTGCTTAATTCTAATTGACTAGCCTCGAAACGATTCCTTAATTCTTCATAGCTGTTTGACAGGAATGTACAAGTATCCTCAATTTCAATGGTTTTTTTTGATGTGTTTGTTAGTTCAAGAGAGCACTGTTCGACGTTTTTAGATAGCTTGCAAATTTTTTCTTCGTGGGACTTATACTTTTCATCAATTGATGCTAAAATCTCCGACTTAAAAAGTTCCAAACGCTCATTCTGTTCTGTACGTGATTTGTCTAGTTCCGACTTGAACAAAACAAACACGCGATTAATATGTTCCGTTTGAGGGTCGGTAGGTAGCGATGCGTCCTCTAGAGAGTCTGGTTCATCGTCGCGATATCGCCACTGCCCGCATCGGCTGCGCCGGCCGGTAAGCTCCTGTCATTTTGTTGCTCGTATTTTTTCTCGGAGCGAGATGTTTGTGTTTTTGGGTTATCATTCGATTTTATGGCCATGCACGCTGAACAGGCCCAGGAGGCGCGGGTGCTCGATCTCATTTTTCGGAATTTATCATCCTGGATACCCACGCATGTATAGTGATGTTGTTTACCGCAATGTACACATTTCATGTCCTCACGATCAAAAATAGGCTTGTTGCATTTTACGCAAGACATTATTGTGATTTTATTTAGTGAGCAATGAGCAAGTGATCTGTAGGTACCTGTTAGTAGCAGTCCAAACAATTTGATTTTGTGATGCGGCGAAGCACTTCCGAGGTTAAACAGTGATTCGCTTCTGTGGCTGGTATGTAGTTTCGCACTTTTATTATAATTTCGACTCGTAAAATGGTAATTTTATATTTAATTTTGCAAAAAAATATCGAGAGTATCAGAAAAACAGCTGTCACTTTAGTGTTGCCACATTTGATTTTGATTGAATAACATTGACTGTCCTCAGCAATGATATATGTCCTCAGTTATTGAATTTGTTACTCTTCCGTGCGCCCGCTAGATTACCACGCAATCGAATTACACCATTGTGTCCACCGCTTAGAAGAACTGTCTTAGGTTCTAATTCTCCTATTCCTAGGATGTCTAGATTATTAAATAATTGCAGTGACATAGTCGATGTACATAATGACACCGTGGCTAAATTTTACAAGGCGGTTCATGACCGTCTTTTATGTCAAAGTTAATTCATTTATAAGCTTTCTATACTTTTGAGCATGACCTTAGATACCTACTAAAAATTGGTTATTTTCTAGGCAAGTGTTTGTGTGCATGTGGTGTTTACCTATAAGAGATTGTTACATTTAGTAAGTTTTTCTTTGTAATAATTAATGTATTGTGTGTAATTAATGTATTGTCATCTATTTTTTGTAAACAGTCATTGGTGAACGTAATAAATAAAATAAATATCTTACAAAAAAACGCAAAACGCGATGTAAAGCTGAGATACTAGTTACTTCGTAACTGTAACTTTTGTATGTTGTTCGGACCCTGTAGGGAAGAGTGAAATTACGTTTTGCAAGCAAAAAAAAATCTGCAACTGTGGGTTTTTTGATAAGTTATTATTATCATTTCGAAAGTATATTAAATTTGAGACGATTTAAGCCCACTCAGCTCCGTATTTCTAATAATTCTTGACATAGAAAAGAGCTATCCGCGCAATCTATCAGATGCGATCACGGGAGTCGTTAAAAAATATGTTCAAAGAAATCAATATTTAACTGTTGCTAGTCAATTTATATATGAAAACATTATGTACGTTCGTAAAAATTTACATTTATTTTCCAAAAACAGTGACAGGCATAATTTGAATTTAGGAAATGTAAATAAAATAGATATAGCCTTTTCGAGACTGAGTAAGGTTAAAAAGTCATTTGTGGGGCAGTGTATAAGATTCTACAATAAAATTCCAGAAAATGTAACTAGTCTGTCAGAGAACAAATTCAAGACTCATGTTAAAAAATGCTTGTGCTCTAGAGGATATTATAAAATAATAGATTAAGTAAATGACAAAGATATATATGTTGATTCTATAACAAATACCATTACGTGAGACTATAATCTTAATCATGACATTATGTAATAGACAATAAGTATTTTTTTTACTATTTAAAAGTGTGTGTAAGCACCTATTTAAATAAATTATTTAGATTGATTGATATGAAGTTTAAAAAATCGTCAAATTGGAAAAGTCTCTTGATAAATAGAAAATATAGACAACATAAAAAATCGAATTTATGGTAGTCATGTTATAACACTAGTGTGTTCTTTGGAAAACAAGCGATTCAATTAACACTCTCTTTATAATTCGTGACTTTAATTTGTGTGCCGGAGGCCAAAGAGGATATATGTCACTACGCCGGTAGGCAGCACAAAAAATGACAATCTTAAAAAAATAACATTTTGGTTAATTGTATTGGTATAGTTGATTTTCTCTACTTTTTTAATTAAATCAGAATAGAGCATTGCTTTAAACTAAACCACATTGCAAATATCACTTGCCATTGTATACAGGGTTAAGCCAACAGATCCATCCATAAAAACGAGAACCATGTCCTTTCAAAATAACCAAGAAACAATAACGGATCACTCAGGTAGAGCCATCTTTATAGGTGCCACCAACTTATCTGTTCAGTAGAGGGCGTCGCTACTGGAGCGATTAGTGTTGCTATTTAATTTGTTTACGAGGAGCTTAGGGTATTTGAAACAAAAAGTGGACACAATATATACGTTTTACGTTTAAGAAAATAAAGAATAGTAAAGATGGTGCACTAGTTTGTAGTGGAGGCGATGTATCAGTTTTATTTCTAAATTTCAGAGGATATATAGACAATAAAATATGAAACATAAGCTGAATATTAAAACAATTTAAGTGGGGACTTTTACTGTCCATAAACTTTAACATTAACCCACACCTTGTAAACTGACACGCAGAATGACATTTCAAAATGGCGACTTTAGTTCCGATTTTGTCTACTAAACAGATAAGTTGGTGGCACTGTACAGCATCTTCATACGAGACATGACAGATATACGTAGGTAGTACTTGTAAAAAAAACAAAAAACAACTATGGAGTGTTGCCATATTTAATAGTTGTGCGGTGTGGTCAGGTCTTGGTGCTAGATCAGCTTGTGGGTCTGTAACCTACGTAATTTTAATGCTACGTATTAATTTTATTTATATACTATTAGAATTAAATTCAAACTTAGCCGCCAGAAAATCTTTGGCGCCCAACGTATGAGAAGTTTTCTATTAAATTAAAATAAAATAAATAAATAAATATTCTGGGACAAATCACACATGGTCACCTGGCCCCAAAGTAGGATTCCCTGTGTTATGGGAACCAGAGACTGATATACATACTTATATAAGTATAAATACATACATATATAGATATTTAACACCCAGACACAGAGCAAACAAATCTGCTCATCACACAAATGTTTGCCCTGGGTGGGGATCGAACCCACAACTCTCGGATCAGTAGTCAAGAGCACTAACCACTGAGCCACCGAGTCAGTCATTCCTGGTGCTGCACCACCTCGCAAATAACACTTGACTACAAGATCCCCCACTAACCCTAAACAAAATCTTCGCAGGTCATTTTGTTGGATCTCCTATCCCCCGAAAAATTTCATCAGTCCATTGAAGTTGGCCGTGTATTTCTACCACTTGCTTCCTTACCAATACAAAATTGAATACATTAAGCCATTTTTTACTTTTATTGTAGTAATAAAACTTATAGGACCTTTATTCAGATCCCACTATAACACACCTCACGCCTTCAACCTTTATTGCAGCTCCCGCTATATTCCGCCGCACGACTTTCACCTTTATTGCAGCTCCCGCTATATTCCATCTCACTATTTCGATCTTTATTGCAGCTCCTGCTATATTCCGCCTCACGACTTTGACCTTTATAGCAGCTCTCGCTATATTCCGCCTCACGACTTCGATCTTTAGTGCAGCTTCCGCTATATTTGACCTCACGACATCGATCTTTATTGCAGCTCCTGCTGTATTTCACCTCACGACTTCGACCTTCATTGGGATCTACTACTACATATACGTTATATCCGTCACGTGGTTTGTCTACGCCAGGCCGTCCGAAGAGCGGGACTTCAAGAAGGTTGTAGTAGTCCTATCATTGGGCTTCACTTCACACATCTCCATGGTTAAATTTTGGTTCATATTCTTCAAGCAGTAAGTAAAACTTTTCCTTTCATAGAAAACGCCGCAGTCCGTCAAATAAGGCCGGATAAGTGGTTACCAGTAAACTTACTAACTAGCAGCTCCTCTAAATGGACACTAGCAAACCGCTTCCGTGGCGTATAATTAAATATCCCATCAAAAATATTAATGTGAAAATGGGAGCCAAGTTTAATGGTTAGAGATTTATATAACTCAATAAATATATTCTTATTCTTATTCTTATTCTTATATATATCAGTCCCCACCGAGGGGCTCGAGCCTACCCTGAATCAGGGCGATTAGGCCTTAGTCGATCACGCGGGCTCAGTGCGGGTTGGTTGACTTCACACACAACCTTCGAGTTTCTTCGCAGGCCTGTGTGCAGGTTTCCTCACGATGTTTTCCTTCACCGTTAACACTGGATTAACACATAAGTTACTTTTTCCACGCTCGCGAGCTAGAAAATGCTGAAAAAACTTTTAACGTTGACTTAACTTGAGTTGCTGTAAACTGGTCGTGCTAAACGCGTCCATATTTTTTTAAGTGACTATCGTTATTATTAGATTTATACTTTATACTGCCTAACATACGTTTAATCTGTTCCCAATGATCAAAAATACCTACAAAATGCTAGACTGGAGCCTGAAGCTCAGGAGGCTCCAGTTTCCATACAAAAGTAACTAGTTCCGCTTTAATATAAAAACTGCTTGCCAGATTGAATCCAAACTTTGCGAATATATTGACGCATATCGATGTTTGTAACTAGTTTTCGATGTACTAATATAAAACAGAAAAACATAGGAGCAGTTTCAAACTTTCAGTACAAAACTAATTTAAGCCTTCGTTTAGTTATGTTTCAATTTACTACGATGAAAACTAATTACAAACATCGATATGTATCTACTTAATATATCGCATCAGCTCATATACGTCCCCACCGATGGGGCTCGAGCCTACCCTTAATTAGGGCGATCGGGCCATAGTCGACCACGTGGGCCCAGTGCGTGTTGGTCGACTTCACACACAACCTTCGAATTTCTTCGCAGGCGTGTGCAGGTTTCCTCACGATGTTTTCCTTCACCGTAAGAGCGTCGGATAAACGTACATATGAAATCTAAATTCGAAATCACATTGGTACGTGGCAGGATTCGAACCACTACCTACCGGACAGGAGGCGGCGGCCCTAACCGTTACGCCACCGACTTAAAGGTCTAACAAAATTAGCTGAAACTATTTTAACTGGTGCGTCTACCCATGAAACTGAACAACTTTCCCCATGAAACCCATAATCAAATCTCAAAAAAAATATTGAACTTCCTATACTAAGTTGGCTGATAAGCTGATCGAGTTAGTATGGAGAGCCAAATTATTTTTTTTGCGATTTGACTATGGGTTCCATGGGGAAAGTTGTTCAGTTTCATGGGTAGAAGCACCAGTTAAGATTGTTTCAGCTAATTTTGTTACACCTTATATTCGCAAAGTTTTGATTCAATCCGGCATTTATTTTTTGTATAGTGGAACTTTATTTGTATGGAAACGCGAGCCTCCTGGGGACCCTTAACTACAGCAACTAGTTGAGAACAATTTTCATAACTATTTCAGGAAAAACATACAAAAAGTCGTCAGCGAATATCTTGCTTTCAATTCCGGCGTCGACCCAAACAGCAGATTTGGCCAGAATTTAAATAGATCACTAAAGATTGTGAAGAAACGAGCTATGATATTCTGGTGCACGATAGTGACTAACGCAACACTATACTCGATAACACCGTTATTCAGGTCGGGGCGCCACATGCTGGACGATAATTTAATTTTCTATGGTTAGTGTTTGGCATAACATTCGGTAGGTAAGTTTTTAAAATGATCTGCTAGGGTTCCGCGCCTCAAAAAGAAAAAAGCGGAACGGTTTTTCATCATTGTCATATGAGCCATAAACGTCCTCTGCCGGATGAAGCTTACACCCTAAGATTTTCACAACGACCGGTCCTGTGCTGCCCGCATCCAGCGGCTTCACGCAATCCTTACAATGTCATCCGCCCTTCCGGTTCACAGTCACCACTCGAGAACTTCACTTCCCCAATAGCCATCAAGAGGTCTTATGATGAAATTAATATCAAATACTAAGGTTGACAGCCCCTTGCAGGTGATAAAAATTTCAAGCTTCAATGTCAAAAAATCGATGCAATTAAAAGATACAGCTATTTAATTTTGACACATTGCGTGACTCACTTAACAAACAAAACTTAAAAGGTACTTCCCGTTGACTTAGAATATTGTGGCAAGAAGCAAGACTTCATAGCAAAATTAAAGGAAATATTCCGAAAATCCTTAATATGTATTTATGTCCCATAAAATAAATAATTTCAACTATTTTTTAGGGTTCCATACAAACCAAGAGTAACCAACGGGACCCTATGACTATGCCTCTGCTGTCCGTTCGTTTGTCTGTCTGTCAGCGGGTTGTATTTCCTGAACCGTAATAGGTAGACAATTGAAATTTTCACAGAATGTGTGTTTGTATTGCCGCTATAACAACCAAAAATAATTAAAAAAATAGTAATTTACATGTCTCCCATACAAGAAACTTAATATTTTTGTGAAACGTCAAGAAATTAGGATCTAGTAGTATTTTGTTTACAGTTGATTTAAATATGTTTTAGTACGGAACTCTCAGTGCGCTAGTCCAACTCGCACTAGGCTTGTTTTTTTGAGGGTCTTTTTTGTTCTACCGTAAAAACGGTACTATAATTATAAAATACAAAATATGTCAAACTTGGTATGATTGATGATGATAGTGCAGCGACTCTGTATTAAAACAACAAATAATAGAGACCGACCAAGTGTGAGGAGTTGGACCTAGGGTTACCATCTGACAGGCATTTGCCGCATTTGACAGGCATTTTGTGATTTAGACAGGCGTGCGGCCGGCGCTAGGCTAAGACAGGCAATTTTGAATTTGGCAGGTCTCAGTGATATATAAAAGCTCGCATACGTGCTCCAATCACACAAGATGATGAAACTGACAAAAAATCGCGCCGCGCGGGCAGAGCGCTGCGCTGCGTCCAAAAAAACGATTTAAACTTATTGCCTATCATAATTACAACTATCTGTTGTATATTATTTATTTTTAGACTTACATTTTTGTTACTGTAGACATGCATTTTTCTGAAATATCAGGCATTCTGTGTATCCTAGACAGGCATCTCCGTGTACATAGATGGTATCCCTAGTTGGACCTGAACTTAGTGTTTTTTTTTTGTAAATACAAATATCAACACGAATTTATTGTGATTTGATTCTGGTGCGGAATACTAGGTGCACAAGTCCAACTCGCACTTAGCCTATATTTTTAATTATATCAAAAGTTAATGTGATTGAATATCTAAACACTATCAATTAAGATTTTAATTAAAATTTGTTTTCAGGGCTCGATCCTATGCTTGAGTCTCCGAACTACGAGATTGCTCTGAGCTTAAACATATGTGCAGTGGTAATCATTACATATATACCCTTACACGTCAGTTGCTTCTTTATAATTTTGTGTGGGTACATTGAGGCATATATGACAGCTTTGGCCAAGGAACTCGAAGCCCTGTGGAACGATGCCAATAAATATTACAAGGAAAAGAATAAGTATTCGAAAATAAACGACGAAGTATACGATAATGGGGATTTAGATAAATATATTAGTAGTCAACTAGATTCTATATCAGAAGCACACATTACCAATATAAATTTGATTAAAAAAGTTGAGGAAGTATTTCAACAATATATTAGTATAGGATTTGGTTTCCTTATGATTGGCCTTATAATAGCTTTGTTGGGAGGCCTAGAAAATACTTACTTAATATTACCTTTCTGTTTTATAGCGCTAGGGATGGATTGCTTGTCAGGTCAGAAGGTCATGGATGCTAATGCCATATTCGAGAGAGCTGTATACGCTTGCAAATGGGAAAATTTTAATCCAAACAACAGAAAGAGGGTATTACTTCTGTTGATGAACTCTCAGAAGACTATGAAACTGTCAGCTATGTCAGTTATCAATGTTAGCTTAAAAACTTTCATGCAAATAACAAAAACGATATATTCAATCTACACTGCCTTACGATCAGCTGTAAACACTATACCAAATTGAATAAAGATGCAAAAAAACTGTACAAAGCGTTAAATTTAGTTCATGTCAGTTCGTTTGTTCAGAAACAATGTAACATTGTGTTTGAAATTATGAAATTAATATACGAATATGTACAGATAAAAATACAAAACTAAATTAAAACACAGTTACAACCTTATAGCATGATTTACAAGACCACAATTATCGTAGTCAAACATCCATACTTTATTAAGATAAATCCTATAAAATTTAAAAATGTCAACAATCTGAATTCATTGTAAGTAACGTTAAATATTAACCTTAAGAAAAAAAACTTGAAAAATCATGAATCAAAATTTTTCAAAGTATATCAAAATCCCAAAAATAATAACCAAAGTCCAGAGTATCATACTACGTAACATTTTCTTCTTATTTGTGGCTTCCTCAACTCCTCGGGGAGCGTAGGCGTAGGGCCCTAACCACAGCTTTCCAAAAGCGACAACTTCTGACCAGCTTTTCTCTAGAGAAGTAGTATTCCTCCGCTCTTCCTTTATTTTTTGATTTTAGAAAAATCCAGCCATCCAGTAGGGGAATGCAGCAAGCAAAAGCGTCGGTGGCTCAACGGTAAAGAGTCGATCCTCCTAACCAGAGGTCTTGGGGTCAAATCCGGACGGCCAATGTACCAATGAGTTTATCAAAACTTACGTACATATACTTACCGATTGCTTTAATGGTAATGGAAAAACATCGTGAGGAAACCTGCACATCTAATTCCAGATGTGTATGAAAGGTCGCGTTGCACACGTCCCTAGGTGTTAATACACGTGACCGCGGGTGATGCTAAGTGCAACACCAGGCAACCGCCGTCTATCCCTTGGATAGCACGGTTAATTGTGCCACACGATAAGAGAGAGAGATGCAGCAAGCGTCATTGACACCTTTGGGCGGGGAGCACTACGGCACAGTATTACAATATAGCGGCTTACAGTAGCGCAACGTATATACTTACGCCTTTGCTTACGCAGAGCAACTGAAGGGTGTTTGCGGGGCAGCGGGCGGCGGGGTACATAAGCTCGGGGAGTACAGGCTACCACAGGCTACTATGGGCTAGTACCTACGCCGGTGGCGCATCGTGCGACATCAAAGGCGTTGCCCTACTGTAAGCCATATCGTAATACTGTGACTACGATGAGGTCTTTTTGACAAGGTACTTAGTGAGTTAATGAACAAATTATATAAAATAAGTATTAGAACCACGATAATTATACTAATTAAGTTTTTCTAAGAAATAAAATGAATTATTAATTAGGAACTACCTAGAAAACCGATAGTAGACTTGGATTACATTTCGTTTGACTATGCACTAAGTGGAGTGCTGGTATGTTCAGAATTATTATTTTAGTCTTTTAATTAAACAATAAAAATAAAGCTCTGCGTACATGTAATTAAAAAAATTGTCTTAAATCACAGTTTATTAAATCGATGTCTGGCTGTATAGTACTAGTTTTAATCCTAGGTATGTAATCTAGTTATACTCGTAGAAGCACGTTTACAGCTTTTTTAGATCAATGTTTCTGCCTATCGTCAAAGTATATATATTAGAACTATGCTATCGTGTGCATTTTGTATAGCGATACTATTTACCAAACAAGTATCAGGAGAACAACATTTGCTCAAGAAAAAAATTCATATTTTTTCGTTTTTTTTAATAGGTGGTTTTGTCAATAAAGCATTTATTTATTTTTAAATAATCATAATGATACTAAAAATGTATTGTTTCAAGAAATTTAAAAATGCAATAAACTGGAACCTTATGAAAAAGACATGTGTCACAGTCTTTAAAATACCTAATTAACTAACTTACAATTGAATCGCATTGATGTAAGTAACTTTTGTTGCTCTTAAAATCGAAATATTCAGGATACCAACTTACTTGATTCTTAGAAAAATTTCTATTATACTAGCTTTTTGCCGCGGCTTTGCCCGCGTGGACATCTTTTTTATGGCTGTATTTAAGGGTGATTAGTAAATTATGTCGTTTCCCACCTATTCAACCATCTCTGTGCAAAAAAATCACAACAATTCATTGTTCCATTGCGATGTAAAAGAAAAAATTTACTAAAAATAAATAGAGTTTAAAAAACTAAAAAACACGCTTTTAAAGTACATCAGACTAAAAAGTAAAAAATAATTCTTAATATAAGTTGAAAATAATAATTAACAAATTACTAGTATTAATGTGAAAAAGCGTGGGGCGCTCTGTGCCATATTTTTCGTCTATCGAGCAACCCACACTTTTTCACAATAATACTAGTAATTTGTTAATTATTGTTTTCAACTTATATTAAGTATTATTTTTTACTTTTTAGTCTGATGTACTTTAAAAGCGTGTTTTTTAGTTTTTTTAAACTCTATTTATTTTTTAGTTGAGACTTATGAAATTATTATATGGTCGCTGATTCATTGATAGGTCTACAAAGTTTGAATTAAATCTGTCCGTTTAAAGTGGGTCAAAATCGAGTCTAAAGGAGTCGGTTACATACAAACATACAGATGAAGCTAATAAAAAAAGTATTTTTTTTTAGTTCCCTCAGGAACTGCATCAGATTATGCTATTTTCCTGGATAAAAAGTAGCCTATGACGTTCCCCGTGACACAGGCTACCTGCATGCAAAATTTTGTCAAGATTGGTTGAGATGTAAAAGTGTGAAAAGGTAACAAACGAACACATTTTCACATTTATAATATTGGAAAATACTTGTCGCAATCGAGTTGTATCCGGTATACCAGCGCCAACTGGTGGTGCTGGATGGAGTTGGCGACGCGCGCGCCACCGAGGAAGTACTCACTTCTTGTTTGGCGTGCACCGCGTGCGGTCGTCGCTAAACCATCTCGCATCCTACGATACGTACCAAGTTATACCTATCTACTATGTAGCTGAGGTAATTAAATTCTGTTAAGTGAACAAGTCTCTTTCTTCATCCGACACTACCCACCGACGCCCACAACTAAAGACCATGAGTGCTTATGACGATGGCGAGGACCCTTCCCCGTCATCAGAAGTGGGATGAGTGTTGGATCAGGACAAGGATACAAACATCTGGCGTGCCATAATTGAACAACGAAACAAGAACATGCGAACATTGATTGAAGCGCTTCAATCATCGAAACCAACCAACCGTGAAAAACTGCCAACATTCGATCCAACGCAAGAGCGTGGTGCGCGACGGCAGATTTGTGTTTTTTCAAAAATCCACCAAGCGGTGGTCGACTTGTTATGGTGGTCAGGAAGGCGCCAAAAGGTGAAGCATCAATATGGCTATCTCAAATTGCTTACGAAGAAATGACGTGGAACGAATTTAAGGTACTTTTTACAACACGATATATTTCGACCGAGACATTCGCGAATACCCTCATAAAAATGGAGGGCGAAAAACCGAGTGAAAAATTAACATTATTCGGCTCCGCAAGTCGCTTAATCAGTTTACTGACTAACCGCTGGAAATATTTAAACAAAGAAGAAATCGCCGTAGCAACAGTACTCGCTCACATCTTACAGTTTGAAACAAGACTTGGCGTTCACCACAAACATTACATCAAGGGACAAATTACAACAATAATTGAATGCTTTTTCACATTTGAAGCGTAAGATAAACACCGCCAGTGAATCATCAAACATAGTGGATATCAAGCGGGCAAGGATAACCTCAATTAATTTTTTTGACTGTGGAAAAACGGGTCACCAAACCAACGAAGCGAGTGTAGAAGCAAGCCGATGGATACGAGAGAAAAACTTACAACGTCTACATCGTCGTCGAGTCAAGCGGCACAGCAGCCGGCGGCAGCGAAGCTGTTGGTGTGCTTCAAATAAGGCAAGCCGGGTCACATAGCTTCCGGTGTACGAGCGGCGGCACCGGCGGACCGGCTGACGGAGACGGGGTACGGACTGAGCGACGTGTCGATGTCTGCGTCGTCCAACCACCATCGGGCACGTTACAACACAAAGGTGAATTGATACGCTTTACTTACGATTCTGGTGCTGAATGCTCGTTTTGCATTGAAGTTTTGTGGTAAACGAGTTAATAATGTGGTTACAATGAGTGGTATAGGTCACACACGAGTATTCAGTACAGAACAGATTTTATGTTGTGTCACACCCCGGACACTGCATACACAGGCCGTGACATGACATTTCTAAAAAAACAAAGATGGAGCAAACAAAATCACGGCGAAATCCTATACGTTTAAGAACTAAACTGTAACCAATCTGTATCAATCTGGGTGACGAGGGGGTGAGGTCGCAACCTAGAGAGCGGCAGGGAGTGTCCATACTGTATGTTAATACTAATATAGGTATATATACTTTAGTTGTGTTGTGATTAACGATCACCCTCTATAAATTTTGTTGCATGTTTTTGAATCGGGGTTTCGCTGTACATATGACGGCAGCAGAGCTTTCGCCAACTTCTTTGTGTACATTCGGTGAGTCATAATAGTGATAACACGCTTCAATCGAATTTAACTGCTATCACGACGGATTTAGCTGGCAATGACAAGTCTAGGCTTTTGCAAACGCTTAACCAGTTTTCATGTTTTTTTATTACGGGTTTTCCTACGACGCGAGTGAATACAGGCGAGCTTAAGATTAAGTTAATTGATCCGAATCGCACGGTGCAACGGCGACCTTATAGGATGTCTGCGGATGAACGTACCGTTGTGCGTGACCATGTCAAAGAACTAATATAATCAGACCTCTGACCTACCTGCTCCCCATTCGTAAGTCCAGCTCTGCTAGTAAAAAAACAAGATGGATGGGCAGGTAGAGCGCACCATGAGTGTCCTTAATTCAATGGTAACGGCAATAGAGACTGACGATAACACTCGATAGGAGGGTTCAGCTGGCGTTAAATGAATGAATCGAGGAACAAAAGCTTTGCCTCTGGAGCTTTTACTCGGGAAAGTTGTGAGGCATTGTCGTTGATGTGTAACGATGTAGAGACTGATGTAGACATAGAGGAAATTCGCGAGAGTGCGTCAGAAAATATTAAGGGGTGTGCAAATTATGACAAGATTCGATTTGACAAAACGAAGGCGGCTATACAAACATTATCAGTAGGCGATTTTGTGTTATTAAAAAATGAAAAACTAAACCATACAAAGTTAGATCCAAAATATAAGGGTCAGTTTAGAGTAATAGGAGTTTTGGACGGTGATTGGACGATGATAATTGGAGTTTTAAACACTATAGCGTACCTACATATATGTACACAATAGTATTACAAAGATGCCAACGAGTCATGTACCACTCGATGTTTATTTGGATAATAAAGTTGATGACGATAATAAAGTTCATGTTGTGCTGTGATAGAGTAAGAGACTCTATCGTCGGCCGTATTTTGTCGACTGTACCAGTGGTTATTACGTAGTCGTGGCTCGGTAGAAATCGGTGTATCATGAGGTAACTCAAGTAGTCTGTGGGTGCACGATCCGGGTTTAACTCTGGCTGAGGTCGGGGTCTAGAGAGACCGTTGTGTGTAGCCAGTGGGTGGTGCACACGGGCGATCCACTCGATGGATATGCGTACACAAGTGTTGATCCATGCGCTAGATGTGAGGGAGCAATATGATTTGTAGGTTGGCTAGGGATCCGTGACGAAGAAGGCTTACTCGAGAGTTTCTGTAAGCTTGGCGGTATCTGTTGTGATAGAGTTTAGAAAATTGATTCGAACATCTGTGGCACATGGCCCAGGGTATTGATTGTTGTGTTTTTGATTTCCCAATGGTTGATGACCTGTGTTAAGGATAAAGATTTGCTTGAAATAAAACTGTAGAGTTAAAATTAAAGTTTCCTCATTTACTCGATGAATTTAGAGTTTAGTCAGGAGTGACCGAGTGGAACAGAGATCTCTCGCAGACTATTTTTTTGCAGGGTGACTATCACACGAGGATGTATGCCAGCAGATTGGCCGTGTCGCATTTAAGTCGTATCCAGTATGCCAGCACCAACTGGTGGTGCTGGATGGAGTCGGCGACGCGCGCGCCACCGAGGAAGGACTCACTTTGGCTTGGCGGGCAGTGCGTGCGGTCGTCGCTAATCCATCTCGCATCTTACCAAGTTATACGTGCCTAACTATCTGCTGTACCTAACTACTTTGTAGGTAAGTTATTTAAATTCTGTTAAGTGAACAAATCTCTTTCTTCATCCGACACTACCCACTGACGCTTACAACTAAAGACCATGAGTACTTATGACTTCCCCCGTCATACTTAACATTAAAATTGTTATTTTCCACTAACTCAAATCAGTTACTTTTTATTATCTATAAAAACACTATTTTAATCTTAAATTATTCCTTGTACACATTTATTTATTTGTCGTATGGCATTTTAAATTTACACTGGTCATTAAAAAAATTAAAAACATTTAAAACATGAATATTAAAAAAACTTGAAATTTGCATTTCCGCAGTTATGAACTCGCGGCCTTAGTCAGGGTACACAAATATGACATCACAAATCTGGTTTTTGTCGTTTGATTAAATATAAAATTGAAAACTTGCTGAATAATATAATTTTATAGTATTTTTTTGGAAATTGGATAATACCCTATAGTTTTAAGTAAAAACTGTTTGTTATTTCCTTAAAGATAGTGTCATCAAATGACCACTATGAGCCTTTAAACCAACATCTACTTTCAGTCGCAGGTTGTCCGCTTCGGACTTGAATTGGAACTCCCGGACACAATGCGCCAAGATTGTCTTCATTATAGGCATCGCATATCTTTTACCTGAAAACGGAAATTTTAATGGCCTTTATTTTGTTGTACCTCATTGCGTTGGGAAATTTTGATAAGCCCGCTTCCATCTTCGGCATCATCGTTACTTACCATCACATGAGATTTATTATATTTTATTTTAATTTATTCGGAAATAAACTGTATTTCCATGACTAGACAATAGCTAAATGTATATAATATATACCACTTATATGTTTTCGCATGTAGATGATCTCAAGGGCTTCCTAATTGTGAATTTAAAAAAAACATATCAGCATAAAGATGTCCGCTGCTGGACAAGGATTTAATTCTAAGTTATCTAAACCAATAAAGATCTTATCTATCTAGTGCTGATCGCGCAACTGAAGAAGCAGCGTAGGCAAGCATCTCACTCGGTGGACCGACAACCTGGTAAAGATATGAAAAACCCAAACACAGAGCGAAAAAAACCTGTTTTTCACACGAATACTTTCCCTAGGTGGGCTGGAGCGCTGACCTCTGGTCCAACGAATCAGTTAAGGCAAGTATCTAATGAATGTTCACTTACCTATACAAGATCGTTTTCCATAGCTAAAAGCAAGAAAGTTAGCAGGCATTGTTGCAGGGCAGTCTTCTGCCAACCACCTCTCCGGCCTGTACTTATCAGCGTCAGGCCCCCAGATATGCTTTGACCGACCTGATCCGTACAGATTGATGCCACAATTGGTGCCTTTCGGAATCAAACAATCTTCTGTAAAAAAATTAAACGTTTTTTTTTAATAGAAACACACAGTCATTTAAATAAATTCTATAAAACGTCTTACTTCATTAAAGATCTATAGTTTCCTTAATTATTAAAGTACATATTATATTAATTTACAAAAAGCCATCGCCATAGTAAAAATAATTTTCGAAAAATCTAAAAACTTTTAGGTACAAGCTTTTAATATTGCATTGTCACGCGATATACATATGCATGCAAAATTTCAGCTTAATCGGAAACCGAGAAGTGAGTCAAATTTAACTTGCAATATTTCACCCGAACAAACATACATACATTCCAAGTTAATTAAAAGCTTTTAATAAATCCATCGCTGTGGACGATGCACGATAAATAACAGAACAATTAATAAGAATATAACAGAAGAAACGAAACTAGTCAATGAGGCTACAAGTACAGAGGTTTAAAAAGAGAAAAGGAGTTTAGTTTTTACTTAACGCTTAAAGTTTGGCAGTTACTCAGAATTTATTCGGATCCAAAAGTAAGGACTTAACTAAACTCGACGAGATTTTCTGTGAGTGCGCATCAAAAGATTAGAAGAAAACAACTAGAAAATTCTTATAAAAAATTTAACCATTTATTGTGTTGGATGGCGATCGTTCTATGCTGAATCATAATGGTTGATAAATAGTGAATTTTATGGTATCTGAGAGCTTACAAATCTGTGACTAGTTCGCAAATTTTGTAGCTTTTTAGAGAATGAACGAAAATACACATCAAATGTCACAAAGGAAGTCTATACACTCTATAAAAACTTAATGAAGATAATGTCTAATTACACATATAAAGTTTCAGAAACAAAGACATTCTTTTACAACTCGAGATAATAAATAATAACATAAAAACATTGACAGTTTTCACTAGCAAACAAAGAAGGAACCTAAATTACTCTATAATTATATCTATGACCTATTTCTTCTTAAATAAAACATTAATTACGAAACAGTAGCTCTATGCATATCTTTATACACGATCCTGAACTATATAAACTTATCTACGGTATTAAAGTCGCATATTTTAAATTTGCATAACTTGTATGTAGTTTTTTTTACATTTTCATTTCCTAAGACCCTTAAAATTAACCCTTACCTCTAAATTAGAAAGAAAAAGACTATTTTACTTATATTATTTGACCACGAGGTGGTGTCATGCAATTGCCAGATACTAATAGCAGTACCGTACTTCCGTCAGAATTTCCCTACTCTCAAAATAATACTTTGTCCTGTTAGATAACGACTGCACCATACGTATTATTAATAGTGGAATTCCCGAACTAAAAATATGTAAACATAAAACTTTTTAGATAAGGTCAGTCGGGCCAATGGAGAAAGAAAAGATAAGCTAGAGAGAGGACCTACTTGGAATCTGAAGATTGTCTGAAAATTTCATCGAAATCGGTCCAGCCGTTTTGGAGTCTATAAGGAACATTTTTTTAAAAAAATTATGTAGCTATTATCGATCCGACTCTGCAATGATCTGAGAACAACCGGACTATACGCTGTTATCGCCGATTCCGGGTACATCAATGTACAAGAGCTCTTTTCTTGTCCTTGGAGTTGCTTTCTGGAACTTTGTGCCACCTGCTGTTTCAACTGCTGCTTCCCTGGATGAATTCAAGACGATGCTACAACCACTTACTTGCTATTGAGCAAGCTAAGTCGCGAGTACATAGTTTCTGGTGTGTGATGTGCTGGTAGGGCTGTCAAGTGTTATATGATACAATACTTTTTGTAAATCGTTTTGTTTCTGTTTTTTTAAATGCCATGAGTTTTATATTATTTTTGTCTTTATTTTAAAAAAAAAGGTTGAGCTAAAGCTTTTGTATTTTGTAATGATAAAGCCTACTCGAGGGTAAGCAGGCTAAAATCTTAAAATATTAAAAATTTTAAATACAGAACATAATTATAAAAAGCGTCTGATTATGGAATCTATGTAAATGGAGAGGCATCAAGATTTAATTAATAAAAGGAAAGATACAGAAACCATAGATAAGATCTACCATGATTTAATTAAATTAAAATAATCTTTAAAAAGTACCGTTGTTACACTTTCTTGGTTAATTAGTTGGAAATTTAAATTTGCGTTTGTATTCATGTAATTTCAAAATTTGTAATTGTAAGTGTCTTTTAAACTTTATGATTATATTTATGTAGTTCAAAATTGACAACCCTGGTTATCTGGGTAGGTGATTTGAATGACTGACTGTATAATTTGTAATATTACCAACTGTACATAAGACCAGTGTTAGCACACGGTTTTGGCTGTCAGTTGACCAATAATAAGATTTATGAACGCATTGTTCATGTGACTTTATAATTTCTTAATATTATAGTGTCTTTTAACTAACGTTAAGATAATTAAAGTTAATGAATTAATTAATTAAGTTACATAGTTGGACTCACATGAGTTTATTTATTTTAATATGGTTCCAAATTTAACGGACAAAACAGGTTATAAGTATTCACCGCTATAACCTGTCCTCAGAACATTTTTTTTTGTTTAAAGTTTATTTACTTAAATAAACGATACATATTTTTATTACTTAAGCTAAGTAAACAAATAAGAAAACCTTATAATCTCTTTTTTAGTTATTTTAATCACAGCCCTGATTAAACAAAATCATTAAAAAGGATTAAAAATGATTTGATTTGTAATCATTTTGAATAATTTTTAATCGTTCAAATCATTTCTAATTCTTATGAGCGTTTAACATGTGATTTACATTCAAATCCTTTTATTATATCAGGGAGGCTGTAGTTATTAGCACTTGAATCCAGTCTATCTCTGTTGTGCTATGTGAAGGAAAAAAAAATGTTCCTTATAGACTCCAAAACGGCTGGACCGATTTCGATGAAATTTTCAGACAATCTTCAGATTCCAAGTAGGTCCTCTCTCTCGCTTAACTTTTCTTTCTCCATTGGCCCGACTGACCTAGGGTCCTTTTTACTTTTAAATTGCATATTTTTAAGACCATTTTTCAAACAACTATCAAATGTCCACGTAAGCTATTTATATCTTGTTATTGAAGTGTGGTTTTCCTTAATAAATGCGATGTACCTATGCTGACCACTCTTATCTAAAAAGTTTTATGTTTACATATTTTTAGTTCGGGAATTCACATGACTAATATAATGTGTGTGTTACAGTCGTTATCTGACAGAAAAACATCCTGTTTTGAGAGTAGGGAAAATCCCAAAGTTCTGTCATCCACGGATTGTAAGTACATTCACCATCAACCAACTGATCTATCTCAACCAGTTCACGTATTTTGGGTACCAAGAAGCTAGAAGCTAAGAAGCTAGTGGGTGTTTGATAGACATAAAATTAGCATATGATTTGACTAGGTTAGGGATCATCTATTTTGAATGGAAATTATTTATTTAAAAAAATGGTCAGATTTCAGACAAGTTTCGTCATCAAATAAATCCTATGTTATCTACTGCACCATTTAGAATAGGTGGTACGGAAACCTGACTGCACGAATCTGACTCGCACTTCGCCAGTTTTTTATCACTACTTTAATTTGTTCTAATGAAATACCTGTTGACACCTATACTTACTCTTAAATGAAAAAAAAATCCTACAATAATTAAGGGAATACTTAGTATTTTTATCCACAATTGGTAAGCCCTCAGCATCATCTCACCTAATGGTAACTGACGATGATGTCGAAGATGGAAGTGGGCTTACCATGATTCCCCAACAAAAAGGCGAAGTGACTGTCTTATCTTCATGCCGAAATACATCAATGCCGTTAACATTGATAAGATGGTGGTACATAGCCAAGCCGGTTTATAAAATGCTACCTCCTGTCCGGGAGGTCGTGGTTCGAATCCTGCCACGTACCAATGTGTTTTATTTCGATATCATATATTTACGTTAGGCCTGCCTACACTACGTTATCCGGTGCGTGGTCGCCACTCGAGAACTTTACTGCCCCAACGGCCATCTGTTCTACGAGCAATGTGCCCCGCCCACTGCCACTTAAGTTTAGAAATTCTGAAAGCTATGTCGGTTACTTTGGTTCTCCTACCGATCTCCTCGTTTCTGATTCGATCACGCAGAGAAACTCCGAGCATACCACGCTCCATTGCCCTTTGGGTGACCTTGAGCCTTCTTATGAGGCCCATAGTAAGCGACCATGTCTCAGTTTCGTATGTCATCACTGGCAACACACACTGGTCGAATACCTTGGTCTTAAGACACTGCGGTATCTGGGACGTAAAGATATTGCGAAGCTTCCCGAACGCTGCCCAGCCGAGTTGGATTCGAAGATTGATCTCTTTCTCGAAGTCGGACCTACCTAACTGGACTGTTTGTCCCAGGTATACATATTCGGTAACAACTTCGAGTGTAGAGCCTCCAACCTTCAGAGGAGTAGGTATGACACGGATGTTTGAGATAATTTTCGTCTTGTCCATGTTCATTCTAAGACCCACTTGTTGAGAGGCTCTACTGAGGCCATCGAGCATTGTGCCTAAGTCGTCCATAGTCTCAGCCATGACCACGATATCGTCAGCAAATCGAAGGTGGGTGATGTACTCGCCGTTGATATTGATGCCGAGTCCACCCCAGTCCAAAAACTTTAAAAACATCTTCCAGGGCGGCGGTGAACAGTTTCGGAGATATAAAGTCTCCCTGTCTCACCCCTCGCTGCAGCTGGATAGGTTCCGAGCTTTTATCCTGGAGGCGAACCGATATGGTGGCGTTTTCATACAAATACTTCAGCACTTCGATATATCGATAGTCAATTTGGCACCTCTGGAGAGACTGCAACACAGCCCAAGTTTCGACCGAATCGAAGGCTTTCTCATAGTCCACGAACGCCAAGCATAGTGGCTGATTGTACCCTTCGGTCTTCTGTATAATCTGCCGCAGCGTATGTATGTGGTCTATGGTACTAAAACCTTTTCGGAAACCGGCTTGTTTGGGAGGCTGGAAGTCGTCAAACCTGCGTGCCAGACGTTTCGTAATGACTCTCGAAAACAGTTTGTAGACGTGGCTCAGAAGTGAGATGGGTCTGTAGTTCTTCAGCAGGGTATTGTCGCCCTTTTTGAAGAAATTGTTTTTGCCTTTTTCTTCTGCCTTAGGTGTTTCTCCCTTAAGTATAACTAATTTCTGAAGAGCTTTAAGTACCGGTGTTTCACCTGCTTTCAGAAGTTCAGCCGTAATTCCATCAGCACCCGGTGCCTTATTGTTTTTAAGCTGTTTAAGAGCCATTCTAATCTCGTACAGGCTGACGTCCGGGATATCTTCGGTATAGTGTCGGGTAAGTCTAGCTCTTAGGTCTTTAGCCAGATCGCTGACAGGCAGACGTGTGGTCGTGTACAATTGTCCGTAGAATTTCTTCCAGCAACTCAGTCTTAGACGATATGATCCTGCCATCCTCAGTCTTAAGCTTGGTCAGTTGGCTCTGTCCGACAGACAGATGTCTCGCTAACACTTTTGAGCCTTTGTTGTTCTAAAGTAGTTGAAAACGTAGTGTAGGCAGGCCTCCCACTCGGTGGACCGATGACCTGGTGAAGGTCGCGGGAAGCCGCTGGATACGGGCAGCGCAGAGCCGGTCGTCGTGGAAATCCTTGGGGGAGGCCTATGTCCAGCAGTGGACGTCCTTCAGCTGATATGATGATGATGATATTTACGTTAATCCGACGCTCTTACGGTGAAGGAAAACATCGTGAGGAAACTTGCGCACGCCTGCGAAGAATCTCGAAGGTTGTGTGTGAAGTCGACCAACCCGCACTGGGCCCGCGTGGTCGACTAAGGCCCGATCGCCTTAATTCAGGGAGACTCGAGCCCCTCGGTGGGGACGTATAAGGGCTGATATGATGATGAAAACTCACTTAGCAGCAGGTCGTGATCCGCCAGCCTCCCTATGATGGGTATCGGTGGGAACATCCTCAGGGTCTCAGAGAGAACGGCTTCACAGTACTTCATCTTTGCCAAATCCTCCTTTTCAACTGTACGTTTGGTGTCGCCGAAAATCTCTTTTATTCTACAAACAAATAAACATCAACATACAATAGCTCATCTGATTTACTTTGTATCGTCTGTCAAAAACGACATTTTGTTCTAAAAATGTTTGAAATACCTAGGCGTGACGTCATAGTTTTGTAGCGTCATCTATGTACTCATTTTGTGATTTTGATGAATTAAAAATCGAAGACTTGATGGAAAACAAAACGAGTAAGGTTTTCCAAAGTTTAAGTAGGAGGGCAATTCAGTGATCAAGAGTTCATAATTTATTTCTGATGCTGTCGTCATCCCTATTGGCAAAATGATGCGAAGACGATGAGCTAGGTTTTCAGAAATATTGAACAATCAAAGAAACACTTAATGTTCTTGGATTGTTGGTATTTTCCTTCAAAAACCAGTGAGTCGTGACTTTAATGTAGTTCCAAGTTTTTTTAACTAAATCTTCGGAAAAGCTCGTAGACATGGGCGCAAACAACATTTGTTCAAACAAAAATAATGTTGTTTTAAAACGACAGTAGTTAAAAGAGGGTTAAATATGTCGGTCAAATACACTAGGCAAAACTAGACTAAACATCAAGACAAAACCTTACTCAGCGTATAATTTCTCTTTGATGTCGGGCTTGCATCCCAACATCAGCATGGATAGGAATATGGTAGTAGCCACCGTCTCCTGGCCACCGACGATTATTTTTGACACTTCCGAGCGGATTTGCTCATCAGTAATACAATTCTCATAAGTATGTCGGTCAAATACACTAGGCAGAACTAGACTAAACGTCAAGACAAAAACCTTACTCAGCGTATAATTTCTCTTCGATGTCGGGCTTGCATCCCAACATCAGCAGGGATAGGAATATGGTAGTAGCCACCGTCTCCTGGCCACCGACGATTAATGTTGACACTTCCGAGCGAATTTGCTCATCAGTAATGGTCGGATCGACGTCTTGGAGGTCGAAGAGGATATCCAAGAAAGCTTTGAATCTCGTCTTCCCGTTTTCTGGAATAATTGTTTGTTTTTATTTTTAAAGTGATTGTTAGGTACCTACATTAATAAATTTCGTTTAAACGTGTGTTCGATTTACATTCCCGGGACAGAGGGAGGCTCATCGAACAACTTCTAGAGTCGATATTTTATGCGAAACTTAGTCAGGCCCCCGTCACTCGGTCAAGCAGGTGAGATAAGCACCTACACATTGCCGCGGCCTAAAGGCTGCGCTTCGTTCGTCAGTCGGTTGTGAGCGCTAGAACGCCGTACAGTCGCCGCCGCAATTCGTGCGCCACTCGTGTACGCTGTTATTACCACTAAGTCGATCGCCTTAATACCCATTTTTCCGTGTATTGACAGACATTGGGAAGGAATAGGTGAATAAATGCGTAGGTATTTTCATTTTATATGGAAGTGTAAAATATCTGTTACGAAGTAATTAGTATCTCATCTGTGACTTAGTAAACTAACCTTATACCTACTTACATAAAGTTTACAATGGAAAGAGTATATATTTTATATGTTTAAGCTTACCTAAATTATTAACAGGATTTAATCCCATCGCTCTTAGTGCCTCTCTCTCTTTCCGTCTTGTTATCATAATCTGAACAGGAAGGAAATAAAATAAGAAGCATAAAAAGTGTTAATCAGAGCACAAGAAGCGTCGTTGGCTCAACCGGTAACGACTGATATACCAATGAGTTTTTCAAAACTTACGTACATATACGTACTTACCGATTGCTTTAACGGTGATTCCAGACGTGTATGAAGGTCGCGTTGCACACGTCCGTAGGTGTTAATCTAAAATGCCCTACACGTGACCTGATTCTTCATTTCAATGACTTCATTCTTGATAAGCCCGCTTCCATCTTCGGCAATATCGTCACTTACCACCAGGTGAGATGTTGTCAAGGGTTTACCAATTGTTAATAAAAATAAAAATAAATTTTGTCAGTTGCAGAAACACGATTTGTTACCTTTAATAAAAGAAGAAAAAATATCAAAACACCTCTTTTAAAACAGATTTGCATTCTATGGGCAAGTCAGACCGATTCCAACCTCTAAATTTTTTTAGTCGATTAGTCTAAACACACATTTCAATATGACCCAGTTGGATTTTTTAAACTATTTGTACTTTTTATATGAAACGAAAAAAAACATTTAAAAATGCATAAGTGTGGTTATTTTCTTTACTCTTTACACGTAAAGAAAAATACAGAGATAACTGTTTCAATCAATGCCTAATCTACAAAGTTAAATTTGTCCTTCAATTCGATAGTTGTACTTGTGGATGTTTGTAAGTTGTTTTGGTACGGAACCCTCAGTGAGCGAGTCCAACTCGCACTTGGCCGGGTTTAAGGGTTCAACCTGGTGAAATTGAATAGGTGTCCAAATAAAATTCGCGCAATGACAGTATCACCACAGTATTACAATATAGCGGCTTACAGTAGCTCAACGAATGTACTTACGCAGAGCAACGGAAGGGTACTTGCGGGGCAGCGGACTACAGGCTAGTATGGGCTAGTAACTACGCCAGTGGCGCATCGTGCGACATCAAAGGCGTTACGCTACTGTAAGCCATATCACAACACTGTGTTATCACTTATTCGCGTGAACATGCATGTTCGCGTGTGAATGCACGATTCAATGTCGCTACAAGTGATTCCCATTGTTTGATTCTAAATGCTGACAAAAGAAATATTGTGATACGCACCATTTCCGAGGCGTTGTGCAGCACAGCAATACATTTCATCATCTCCCTGTAATTTGCACTAAAACGGTGGATGAAGTCCAAATGCAGGAATAAGTTCCTGAGCCTCATGGCCAGCAGCTCAAAAACTCGAAGAAAGGCTGAGTAGTATTCGGTGGTGACAAAACTGTTTGAAGTGCTGGGAATGCCAAGCGCCGTCTCTGTAGAAAGAATAAGGCTGTAAGCTTTGTTCTTAGTCTATAAGTAACTAGTTCTCATCTGTGCTATAGTTTAAGACGACGGCAGAAAACAATTCTTAATAAAGTTGTCTTAAATCGTTCATTCGTAACCTTTTTTTAAAAAAAAAATAATACATTGTTATTTTTAGTTTATTTTTTTTATAACTCTACATAACTAAATCTTTTTACTCATCGAAGATATGTTTTAAAATAAATTGTGTAACTCCTAAAATATATTACCGAAAATGGCCATCAATCAAGCCAGTATATACATTATTATGTATATTTTTGCACATGACTGTCTGTATAGTATATTAAAAAATATATATTGTCTTGAGTCACATCCAAAAACTTTTTTGGAAAATCTTATTATATATATAATGAATTAAAAAAACCACAATCTTTGCACGATAGAAGTAACAGCCACGTTGAGGTACGAGCTGACAAGAACTTTTCCAAGTAAGTTCGTTCGATGTTTGAAGCATCGTGAATCGAGTTGTTAATTTTAGAGACGGAAGCACCTCGTAGTCGTAGTTCTTAGCCTAGCATACTTACTCATCAAGGCTAGTTATGGAGTGCAAAGAGACACTCAACAAACTGGCAGAGAGAATGGCGGTCACGATAGCATGGGTTCCAGGATATTAAGAAAATTTAGGCATCGAAAGTGCAGACATGCAAGAGAAGGCGCTAGTCACTTAGAGAGTGATCGCAGAGCCTATGAAGCGAGAAGCCCAAGGAACTATGGGTAGGAAGCAATAGCTGCAGACAAGCGAAAATGTTCCTGAAGGTAAAGAATCGCAAGACCAGAACATTACTATTTCTTAGCCGGAAAAATCCTGGCAATGGTCATGGGCATAGTAACAGGACATTGTAGGCTAAATCGACATATGTCCCTAATAGACAGGCCAAAGAACCCCTAATGTCTCAACTGAGAAGAACCGGAGACCAGCCAGTACTATTTAGCTGAGTGTACATATAATCAACAGCAGGCTAAAGTGGGAAACGTTTGGCGCCTATAGGATCAGGGAAGAGGAACTATGCGACCTGGAAATCAGTCACATAACGGAGTACTGTGCAAAAATCACAACAAACCATTGTTCCGTCTTGCCTGGCAAGCACGTTGCGTCCAGGCGTCCTTCCCCGCGCGCAACTAGTGTTGTCGTAGCCGGTCACGTGGGCTCTGGGCGAAAACACCCGCGTTGTTTTCGCACGTGAGTTGTCCATTAAGCGGAACTGCTGGTTTAACTACTGGCAGGGAAGCATCTCCGGCACTTTCCTGGATAGCAAGTAGAGCTAAGCTAATACTGCTCCGTAAGTCTGGACAGGTGCGATAAGCGGCGGGAAGTGAGCGTGCCTACAGCTCCGGTACCACACCGGATATGTGGGAGCCAGCTTCTCTGGCGTCCCGAGCGGGGATCGAACCGCCAGCAGCAAAAGCCGCGGGAGGTAAGCGCCTACAGCTTCTCTTCCACGAGGCACTCGCCTTGCAGAGTACCGGGAGAAGCGTCTTGGCGGCAAGACCTACCGTAACTGGTCCTTGTCTTTACCTTATGGTGTTGGCAGGAATAGCGGCCCTCACTGTATGCCCAAGGGTAGGAAAGTGGGAACGCTACATCATAAACCTGGTAGTTTTAGCGTATCTGGTAGATATACGAGAGGGGAATGTTCCGTTGCGATGTTAAATAAATTAACCAAAAAAAGAGTATTTTATACAATTCTCTCAGGAACTGCATCGGACCATGCTATTTTCACGGGATAAAAAGTAGCCTGTGTCCTTCTCCGTCACACAGGCTACCTGCATGCCAAATTTCATCAAGATTGGTCAAGGTGTTGAAGCGTGAAAAGGTAACATACAAACGAACACATTATCACATTCATAATATTATTAGTAAGGACTAGCCGTCCGTCCGCGGCTACGCCCGCGTTATTTTCGATTTTCCCGTGGGAATAAGATATTTTCCCGGAGTAAAAGTAGCCTATGTCCTATTCCAGGACCCAACCTATATGTGTGCCAAGTTTCATCCCTATCCGTCCAGTGGTTGAAGCGTGAAAGAGAAACAAAAGAGATCAATCGTCGAATCGAACTCGGCTGGGCAGCGTTCGGGAAGCTTCGCAATATCTTTACGTCCCAGATACCGCAGTGTCTTAAGACCAAGTCTTCGACCAGTGTGTGTTGCCAGTGATGACATACGGAACTGAGACATGGTCGCTTACTATGGGCCTCATAAGAAGGCTCAAGGTCACCCAAAGGGCAATGGAGCGTGCTATGCTCGGAGTTTCTCTGCGTGATCGAATCAGTAGTCTTATTATATTAATTAATAGACTATGTCACTTCAACCCCCTCAACTATCTCTGTGCAAAAGAATCACAATAATCTGCCGCTCCATGCATGTATATTCTTGAAATTAGTATGTTTGTTATGCAAAATGCAACTTTGTTTAAAACGCCTGTGGCTAATCCTAGACTAAGAGCAAGAGATCCAGCTAGGTTACTAATACCAGCATGCAACAGTGCAGTGTTTGAAAAAAATTGTTTATACATGTCAATAAAGTTATATAACCGATTGCCGAGTGACATAAGACACTCTCCATCTAAACTTTTTAGAAGCAAACTTTATAAATGGCTTTTAGAAAAATGCTTCTACTCAATTAAAGAATTTTTTGACCATAATGCTTAATTTTAAGACAAAATTTATTTTAATTTAATTAAAGGTATATAATAGTAACAAATATGATAAAATATGATGACTTCAAAATATTAATATGACATTTTTTATATTATTATTAGTATTTTAACTATTGTGTAAATTTTTGCATGCTTTGACAAAAGCGAATCATGTGATACTTTATTGTTATATCATTATTTCCACTCAATTTAATACCATGTATTCAAGCAAATAAATATTATTCATTCATTCATCCGTTGCGACGTATAAGTAGGGCAAGCAAACAAACAAACCAACTTTCAGATTTATAATACTAGTAAACATAGCAAGCATATAATAAAAGGGGACTCTATTTTTCAACAACTTGGTCAATATAACTCACGACATATGCTCTCCAAAGTTGTGAATGCCAAGTACTTCTTCATAGCATCAAAAGGTTCCTTCCCCACCTCACCGCGCAGTTTCTGCACCAAACGCTGCGCTTGCGCATTGAACACCCCCTGGTATCCCTCGACGATGCTGCCCGTGAACGTACCGCCTATCTTCTTGATGCTGCGTTTCCATATATCGCCTAAAAATATGATTTAATGATAGAGATAACAACAGTACGAGGTAGCCTTCAAAAAAGATTTTATGAAAATGTTTTTTTTTGTTTTTTTTATCCACTATGCCCTTGGCATCATCTCACCATCTCATCATCTCATTTAGACAAAAAAACAGCATTATACAGGGATACGATAACGATTAGTGTTTATAAGCAATTTCACCAAAACCACACAAGAGTGCGCGCAAGAACTTCACAACCTCATTTCCCCGGCTCCATCCATTCCACCGTCGATCAACGAGAGGCAGGGGGGGTTGCACTCCTTTGTTGTCGATGTTCCACTTTTTCACACGAAATGTTACGCTTCCTCATTTGTTATACGTACAGAAGGAGTGGAACTCCTTGCTGCGTAATTGTTTCCCGATTTTTATAATTTGGAGATCTTCAAGGCAAGAGTGAATAGGCATTATAAGAGTTTGCGTTTACCATCCTCGACTGCATCATCACTTACCATCAGGTGAGTTGCAATCAAACGCACTAATTTTTTTTGTGAAAAAAAAAATATAATAATTTAAGCCAAACCAAAAACGTCTTTACCAGTTTACCTAGCCTTCAATTCAGTAACGACAATAGGTTTTTACCCGATGCAGTTTTTGTCTGGGCTGCGCCGACAGACATCTACGGCTGTGTTTCCGTTAAATTTTATTTTTATATTTTAATTACCGTGTTCTTGCTATTTTTTTATGGAAGAGGCCCCGGTCTCAACCGTTAATTCACGCACTGCCCTGACCAAGAGAGTCAGCATCAACCCACGGTCTCGATCGGACGTCCTATTCGGGTCTAGTCTAGTCTGCCGAATTGTATTTCTAAAGTTGTATTGAGTTGCATTTTAAAGTTACAATATCGTATCTTCTGAACTTTAATTTCTTATCGACGTAAATCCACACACTCCCCGCATATTGAGCCAACAAAGTTATTAAGCATGAATCATTGTAAGTAAAAGTTAGTAAGCATGAATCACTGTGAGTAAATAAAATAAGTGAATCCCGTTCCCAAGCTCGGGAAGGTTAGACCATATTCCACACACGGGGTCCAAGCCCGGTTTAGTGAAGGCTGTAGGGCTAACGGTAGATAGATAGATGAGTAGAATGGATAACACGTTTATTTGTCACTGCAATTCACAATTACATTGTAAACATTAAAAAAACTGAAAAAATTAAAAGAGCAAAAAAACATAAGATAAATAAGAAGAATCAAACAAATAAAAAATAAGTTCACACTACAGTCACAGTGTATATTATATGAGTACTAGCTATATATAGTGTGATGCAGTTCAAATATTATGGGCCATAGCTCAGTAAATAGCTTTACCCCTGTAGGAGCAAAATACAGATTTTCTGCCACGACCGAAAAGATATAGTCATAAAAAACCGGCCAAGTGCGACTCGGGGTCACACAAACATGGTTCCGCACTAATACTTTGACTACCAACAGATTAAGACCTCTCACTACATACCTTTCTCTAGGTAAATAGAGGTCTACTTATCCTGGACAATAGAAATTTAATTTTTCCTGCGGGAACGGAAGCACTTTAGATTTTCTCATAGATTTTTCTCTTATCTATGCATTTAACCTCATTTACTGCGATTTTTTTAAGGTTTTAGGCCTAGTAGTTTCGGAGATAAGAGGGGAATGGTCAATTTTTGCCTACTTTTAGAGTTCCAAGACAACAAGGAACCCTTATAGTTTCGCCATGTCTGTCTGTCCATCTGTCCGTCTGTTCGCGGCTTAACTCAGAGAGTATTGATACCAGAAAGCTGTAATTTGGCATTGTTATACATTTTAATCACGCCGACAAAGTTGTACAGTAAAATATTGAAAAAAAGTTTTTATGGTACCTCCCCTACATGGAAAGAGGGGTTGTAGTTTTTTTTTGCTAACGAACCCTACCCCGTGGGGTATCGTTGAATAGTTCTTTCAAAACAGCTGACGGCTTGCTGATACCATTTTTTGATTAAGGGATAGGTTTGCGAAACATTAAGCTTTAAAGTGCTAAATTTTGTTTGAGTCAAGAGTCCCCCTACAAGCTACATTTTGTTTGAGTCAAGAGTCCCCCTACAAGCTACATTTTGTTTGAGTCAAGAGTCCCCCTACAAGCTACATTTTGTTTGAGTCAAGAGTCCCACTACAAGCTAAATTTTGTTTGAGTCAAGAGTCCCCCTACAAGCTACATTTTGTTTGAGTCAAGAGTCCCCCTACAAGCTACATTTTGTTTGAGTCAAGAGTCCCACTACAAGCTACATTTTGTTTGAGTCAAGAGTCCCCCTACAAGCTACATTTTGTTTGAGTCAAGAGTCCCCCTACAAGCTACATTTTGTTTGAGTCAAGAGTCCCACTACAAGCTAAATTTTGTTTGAGTCAAGAGTTCCCCTACAAGCTACATTTTGTTTGAGTCAAGAGTCCCACTACAAGCTAAATTTTGTTTGAGTCAAGAGTCCCCCTACAAGCTACATTTTGTTTGAGTCAAGAGTCCCACTACAAGCTAAATTTTGTTTGAGTCAAGAGTCCCCCTACAAGCTACATTTTGTTTGAGTCAAGAGTCCCACTACAAGCTAAATTTTGTTTGAGTCAAGAGTCCCACTACAAGCTACA
Organism: Coleophora flavipennella; assembly: GCA_947284805.1. Lineage (NCBI taxonomy): Eukaryota > Metazoa > Arthropoda > Insecta > Lepidoptera > Coleophoridae > Coleophora > Coleophora flavipennella. Next base: position 8,512,152 of record OX369293.1, on the reverse strand, counting down.
TTTTGTTTGAGTCAAGAGTCCCACTACAAGCTACATTTTGTTTGAGTCAAGAGTCCCACTACAAGCTAAATTTTGTTTGAGTCAAGAGTCCCCCTACAAGCTACATTTTGTTTGAGTCAAGAGTCCCCCTACAAGCTACATTTTGTTTGAGTCAAGAGTCCCACTACAAGCTAAATTTTGTTTGAGTCAAGAGTCCCCCTACAAGCTACATTTTGTTTGAGTCAAGAGTCCCACTACAAGCTAAATTTTGTTTGAGTCAAGAGTCCCCCTACAAGCTACATTTTGTTTGAGTCAAGAGTCCCACTACAAGCTAAATTTTGTTTGAGTCAAGAGTCCCCCTACAAGCTACATTTTGTTTGAGTCAAGAGTCCCACTACAAGCTAAATTTTGTTTGAGTCAAGAGTCCCACTACAAGCTACATTTTGTTTGAGTCAAGAGTCCCACTACAAGCTACATTTTGTTTGAGTCAAGAGTCCCCCTACAAGCTAAATTTTGTTTGAGTCAAGAGTCCCCCTACAAGCTACATTTTGTTTGAGTCAAGAGTCCCACTACAAGCTAAATTTTGTTTGAGTCAAGAGTCCCACTACAAGCTACATTTTGTTTGAGTCAAGAGTCCCACTACAAGCTAAATTTTGTTTGAGTCAAGAGTCCCCCTACAAGCTACATTTTGTTTGAGTCAAGAGTCCCACTACAAGCTAAATTTTGTTTGAGTCAAGAGTCCCCCTACAAGCTACATTTTGTTTGAGTCAAGAGTCCCCCTACAAGCTACATTTTGTTTGAGTCAAGAGTCCCCCTACAAGCTAAATTTTGTTTGAGTCAAGAGTCCCACTACAAGCTAAATTTTGTTTGAGTCAAGAGTCCCCCTACAAGCTAAATTTTGTTTGAGTCAAGAGTCCCCCTACAAGCTACATTTTGTTTGAGTCAAGAGTCCCCCTACAAGCTACATTTTGTTTGAGTCAAGAGTCCCCCTACAAGCTAAACCGCTATTTCTGGACATCTAAAAAATTTTTAAAAGTAGGACATAATATAATCAATTTAAAAGGAAAACTATCACGGCTAAGTAGGCTTTCTTAGTTTAGGAGTAATAGTGGATCAACTTAAGATGTGCACTTGGATTTGTCTGAAGTTCGTGGATTTTCCATACAACATGTTCTATTACAAACTGTAAATATAATTATGTTTTTTACAAAAAATATTTATTTTTTGAAAAGCTTCGAAACCGTTACGCTTCTTGGAAAGGAGTGAAACTCCTGCCTGCGTCAGTGTTTCCCGATTCATTTAATTTGGGGATCTTCAAGGCAAGAGTGAATAGGCATTATTTGAGTTTGCGTGTACCATCCTTCACTGCATCATCACTTACCATCAGGTGAGATGCAGTCAAACGCTTGTGTGTGTGAGTGTCTTTGTGGCCAACCCCACTGCTGTCAGAAGTTTTGCAAGCCGCCTATAAAGCATCTGACAGGGCTTAACGACTGCCATCTAGTTGGCAACCGACACCAACGGCTTTACGTGCCGTGCGAAGCACCGAAGTTATCGAGAAAATTCCACTAACAGTCAAACCCATCTAAGTCATAACCGTGCTTTAGGTCAATTAACCTGCGTGTCAACACTGAGTACAACCGCTTTAATATACATAGCCGATATAAGTAGGTACGATATATTAATTTCTAGCATAAACAAAAAAAAACTTGAACATACCTGGCGCAGTAACAAGACCGTTTCCAGCGTATTCCCGGGCAAAGTTATAATAGTAAGGCTTCTCGATAAAAGCATTCGTGACTGCTTTCACATCTTCAGGGTTGGATACCACTGAAAATCAAATAAGAAGACAACTACATTGACATTTCAGAGCCCGTGTAAGCAAAATATAAGTCAAACTCAAGAGCAGTTTTGATATTGCACAGCTCGTGTGAAAAAATTATAACTCAAACACAAGAGCAGTTTTGATAGCCCGTGCGAGAAAATTAGAAGTGAAACAAAAGAGCAGTTTTTATATTGCACAGCTCGTGTAAAAAAATTATAAGTCAAACACAAGAGCAATTTTGATAGCCCGTGTGAGAAAATTATAAGTCAAACAAAAGAGTAGTTTTGATAGCCCGTGTGAGAAAATTATAAGTCAAACACAAGAGCAGTTATGATATTGCACAGCTCGTGTGAAAAAATTATAAGTCAAACACAAGAGCATTTTTGATAGCCCGTGTGAGAAAATTATGAGTCAAACACAAGAGCAGTTTTGATATTGCACAGCTCGTGTGAAAAAATTATAAGTCAAACACAAGAGCAGTTTTGATAGCCCGTGTGAGAAAATTAGAAGTCAAACAAAAGAGCAGTTTTTATATTGCACAGCCCGTGTAAGAAAATTATATATCAAACACAAGAGCAGTTTTGATATTGCAGAGCCCGTGTAAGATTACTTACTTTAAGGCAAACACAAGAGCAGTTTTGATATCGCACAGCCCGTGTGATAAAATTATAAGTCAAACACAAGAGCAGTTTTGATATCGCACAGCCCGTGTGATAAAATTATAAGTCAAACACAAGAGCAGTTTTTATTTAGCACAGCCCGTATAAGAAAATTATATATCAAACACAAGAGCAGTTTTGATATTGTAGAGCCCGTGTGAGAGTATTATAAGTCAAACACAAGAGCAGTTTGGATATCGCACAGCCCGTGTGATAAAATTATAAGTCAAAAACAAGAGCAGTTTTTATTTAGCACAGCCCGTATAAGAAAATTATATATCAAACACAAGAGCAGTTTTGATATTGTAGAGCCCGTGTGAGAGTATTATAAGTCAAACACAAGAGCAGTTTTGATATCGCACAGCCCGTGTGATAAAATTATAAGTCAAACACAAGAGCAGTTTTGATATTGCACAGCCCGTGTAAAAAATTATAAGTCAAACACAAGAGCATTTTTGATATTGCAGAGCCCGTGTTAGAAAATTATAAGTCAAACACAAGAGCAGTTTTTATATAGCACAGCCCGTGTAAGAAAATTATATACATATCAAACACAAGAGCAGTTACGATATTGCAGAGGCCGTGTCAGAAAATTGTAAAGTCAAAAACAAGAACAGTTTTGTAGCTTTATATTTATAAGTATCCTAAAAAAAAAAGTTTACAAAGTAGATCTTCAGTTGGTACTCACCTATGAAGGGGCAGGGACCTAACCATCCCGCAAAGGGTGCATTAGCGGCATCCATGATTTTTGATATCTTATGTAGCATAACGAAAAGATCTGAAATTAAAGACTAAGGAGTTCAAATTGGTCTATTACAAGTATTATGAATTAAGGAACCATGAGTCGATTAAAGCCACCTTAAGGTTTGATGTGTTATTTTTTCTATTTTCTGAGATTTCTTAATAATCTTTGGTACTTGAAAGTATTGTGTATAAGAGTATGTTGAATTTCATATCGTAAGCAATATACATGTAGACATATATTCCGTATTGCTAATTCTGGCGGATGAATATGGCCTTTTTATATTTTTTTTTAAAACTACATTTCCTTTATGGCAGATGTAGCTAACTTCATATCATCTTCTACCCAATAACCGCGAATACCTTTGCTTATATTGCCCCAATACCTGGCGCAAAAATAAGGGAGTATGTAACATAATGTACTTATCAGTTAATCAAAATTTATTTATGGGAGCTATGGCCCATCAGTGGCCATATTTTCAGTCATGCCATTGTTTCTTTTGATCCCACGCTTGTCACAAACGCGTAAAATTATTGAATAATACTGTAGTGCATGTCAAAATCCTTCATTAGGGCCCTGGCAGAATATCAGCGTTATGGGCATTCACCTATAACATATGCTGAGCCAGGGCCTTTTCGCTGGCCTGGCACTAACTGCAATTTAATTGTATTTTATTGTATTTACTAGTAAGTAGCTATAAGTTAGTCTTAGTGGTGTAATCTTCTTTGTTTTACTTTATTGTTACCAACCTTTTACTTATTGTTTTTTTTATTTGTGCCTGGTCGGTGAATAAACGGTTTATCTATGAATCTATCGTTAAAATTCGTAATTTAACAATGTAAACTTAGATATGGTAAAAGCAGGACAGCTGCCACACTTTTTGAAATTACTCTATATCAGTACAAAAAGCAAAATACTTTATTTGTAAAACTGGCCGGTACTTTAATTTTTTACCTACAAATTTATGAAGAGTAAAAAACATAATCTTGAATATTCCCAGAGTATAAGCAATTTTTGAGGATCTCTATATTTTGGGATATCTATCCCATATAGGGGAGTTGCCTAATCCAAGTAAATTACGTTAAGAATAGATGTACCGCCGAGAAACAAGACATCTATCCCGCGAAAACTTTGATCGCATTTTGCCTTTACATGCAATTGCACAGAGACATGAGACATGGTCAACTTAGTGGTAGTTGGAGAGTCTTTCGATAGATTAATAAAATAGCATGCGATTCATCCGCGAAACTAGAGTAATTACAATCGGGGCAAGTATACCCCAGGGGCAACTTTCCTAGTTTTACCCTAAACGAATAAAACACAAAAATATAGCACAAATCTCAATTAATTCTTTTTTAATAGCCTCACGGGTCTCCGTTATTTAGACTTTTCGCGACTGGCGTTTGCGCGAGAGGCACCAACGGGTCCGCGTCGAAACACAAATCTCGGCGCCGAACATTCCCGAACATTATCGACTCTGTGTGTCCATTAGGTTTTCTATGTAGTGGTGAGGGGCCTTATTTTTCTGCCAAACTTTAATGTTGTGTTTCGGCACGGCACAAATACTAAGACTTGTAATAATGATTGAACAAAATATGCTCCAAATTTTGAGATATGTGGGACTATCCTATAGGGCATTTGCTTAGACTTTAGGGACGTTGCGGACAGCGCAGGCCCGTTCGTTGTGGAAATCCTTAGGGGAGGCCTTGGTCAAGGAGTGGATGTCTCTTATCTGATATGATGATGATGACTTACTGGGGTCTGAGACACGATACGATATTCGTTGGGGCAGCTCGGTAAGCCCATTTCCATCTTCATTTACAGTCATTTGCATGATACCTAGGGCAGACTAGCCGTGGATTTTAAAACTTACATTGACTGTCGCCCATGACCTGGTGCACGTTGCCGATGAGTGGTAGCGGCGGGAAGCCAGGCAGGTGTCTCATTAGACTGCGCGCGCGCCGCCCCTGCAGCCAGATTAGCGCGCACGCGCTCAACACGGTCGCACAGCTCAGTAACACAATCGCGAACATCTGTAAAGTTCAGTCAATGCTAGTTTTATGCTTTTGTAAGCTTATTGTTATTTTTTTCAATGTTATTATTGTTGTTTTTGCTATGTACTATCACTGTTTGATCTAAATAATCTTTATTTCAGAGAAAAAAATACTAAAAGCATTTATTTTACTTGCAATGTTTGTATGTATGTTTATTTAGTTCAAATCTTGCCATCGATGTTAGAGCGACCTCCAGGGGTCCGATTGAGCTGAAATTTGGAATGAAGCCGTATTCCCGGTGGTCTTTTATTTTACAATAGAATCGTAGTAGTAAGTCTAGTTGTGTAGAAATGGCCAAATATTATACAAACAAATCGTGAAGTGTATTCCTAAAAATAAACCATTCTCAGTCGCTATTTCAGTCTTAAATGAACCGCCTCCGCAGCTCAGAGGCAAAGTTCACTGGCTTTACACAGGAGGTCGCGGGTTCGATTCCCGGCGGGGTCAATTGTAAGACTCGGTTTGGTTGGTGTTAGGGCATTTTCTAAGCCCGCCTGGCTAGCTACCACCATCTTATCTCAGTCTTGCCGCCAAATATCAATGTTGATATCATTGGTGTGTTCCGACAGGAAGATAAGATAGCCAGTTCTCCATTGCGTTGGGAAATCTTGGTAAGCCCGCTTCCATCTTCGGCAACATCGTTACTTACCACCAGGTGAGATGTTGTCAAGGGTTTACCAATTGTGAATAAAAAAAAATAAAAAAACACACGGTGATTAATTAAATAAAATACTTTGACATGAGTCCATCGACCTCCGCATATCTCTCGCAAACAATAACAAGTTTTCTGAGGGCAGTGATCTAAAGGTATCAGCAACACGATGTCATCAGCGTAACTTTTATATGTTGTTTACAAACGTAATCCATCTACTGATCAGCCTAAAATAAAATAAAATGCCTGTAGCTCTAACAAACAATAAAATATAAACATACTCGTAGATACCTACCTATTATGTAACTTTGTTACTAATTAATACACTAAAATTATATTCGAAAAACCTTAAATTTTTTAGGATTTGTTTTTTATTTGAAAAGAGTTTTTAAGCTCTAAAAGCCATTATTTTTAACCGACTTCAAAAAAAGAAGGAGGTTTCTCAATTCGACCGTATATACAGAGTGACTGGTAAGTAGTGCAAATCCTTTTAAGGGGCTATAGAACAGTTCACTTGCAACAAATAAAACCATATAATACCGCAAAAGTGTTTTTTTTTACCATAACACACAACACAACAACACAAAATAAAATAAATATTTTGTTACACCTTATATAGGATGACTTTTAATTAGTTCTTGATAGCAAAGGATATGAATGTACTCGTGATTACAAACAACTTTCCCAAAGAAACTATATGTCAAATATGAAAAAAAAATTGGTCCTTTACACATTTTTGCCGATTTGATAAGTTGTTATGTATCGGGGACCAAAAATTTTTTTCTGATTTGACATATAGTTTCTTTGGGAAAGTTTTTTGTAATCACGAGTACATGCATACCTTTTGTTATCAAGAACTATTTATAACTCACCCTGTATATTAGTACTTTTAAAAGGAAAACTATCACGGCTAAGTAGGCTTTCTTACTCGTAGTTTAGACAAAGTATATATATTAGTACTAACGTACTCATGTATAATGTGGACAAGAGTGAGTTGTTATAGTTTATTTAGGGCGGGGCGGGGGCCAATAGCTATCATTTGGTTTCGCTGATCCCGATCAGAGGCACTCCTCTCAAATAGTGTCACAATTTGAATACCCCCAGGTACCGGGACGCTGAAAGATGAGGTGGACATTGAGTGGGAGCGTAGGGCGCTGGCAGTGAGGAGTAATATGATGATTCCCAGGTTTGCCAAATGTACGAAAGAGGTCAAACATACATTATTTAGGGCATACTGCTAGTCCTTCTATACCAACAGCCTGTGGATCAACTTTACTTGAAAACTTACAGCGTCCTACGCGTCCAACCCAAGAATGCCTTTATAGCGCTGTTGGGGTTGCAGCGCTCCTGCTGAGCGCCCCAGGAATGTTCGCGGAGGAGCGCGTGGATGATATGCCAGCCTAGATGCCTAGATGCGCCTCCCTGTGGCAGCGGGCGCGCGCCTCCTGGCCACTGCAGCGGGAAGGATCAATAGGCCATTTTTTGCTCAAGGGACCAGGAAACAGTATCGCCTTCAAATCGGGCCGCAAAATAATAATATTTTGTTGAAGTGAAAACTTCTTTAGGCGCGTTGGGCATTTCTGAGATGGGAAAAAACCATTGAATTCGCGACACTGTAACCATGTTACCATGTAACGTAACCGAGACCTTAAGAGGAACACTCGCAGGGTCAAAACTTATAAAACTGTATTTGCGATGGGAAAAAACCATTGAACTCGCGACACTGTTACCACGTAACTTAACCGACACCTTACGAGGAACACTCGCAGATTCAAAACTTATAAAACTGTATTTGAAGTGGGAAAAACCATTGAGCTCGCAACACTGTAACCATGTTACCATATAACGTAACCAACACCTTAAGAGGAGCACTCACAGGGTCAAAACTTATAGAACTGTATTTGAGATGGGAAAAACCAATGAACTCTCGACACTGTAACTATGTTACCATATAACGTAACCCAACACCTTAAGGGGAGCACTCACAGGGTTAAAACTTATAGAACTGTATTCGAGATGGGAAAAAACCATTGAACTCGCGACACTATAACAATGTAAAGTAACCAACACCTTAAGAGGAACACTCGCAGGATCAAAACTTATAAAACTGTATTTGAGATGTGAAAAAACCAATAAACTCTCGATACTGTAACTATGTTACCATGTAACGTAACCAACACCTTAAGTGGAGGACTCACAGGGTCAAAACTTATAGAACTGTATTTGAGATGTGAAAAAACCAATAAACTCTCGATACTGTAACTATGTTACCGTGTAACGTAACCAACACTTTAAGTGGAGGACTCACAGGGTCAAAACTTATAGAACTGTATTCGAGATGGGAAAAAACCATTGAACTCGCGACACTATAAACATGTAAAGTAACCGACACCTTACCAGGAACAATCGCAGGGTCAAAACTTATAAAACTGTAAAAAGTTTTCACTTCTGTTTTTTTATCTAGTATCCTCTGGTTATTTCTTATTTTTTAATTTCACGAACATAGTTTTGAGTTAAATTGTAACTAACACATTATGGACTGCTATGTCTGAAAATAAACTTTTAATTTAATTTATTTATAGAGTTATTACGTCATTTCATTACTAATTGTCAATAAAAAAAAATAAAAAAAAAATATTCTCCAGTGACCAACCCCACCCAATGTTTTTGAATGGGGCTGTCAAACCTGGCAGCTATAGTCTCCAGGATACTTTTGTGACCCCCAACATAGGCGTCGCAGCAAGGACGCTGCTTTCTTGAGCATATCAGCACCCGCGAACATTAAATATAAATAAATATTCTGGAACAAATCACACATGGTCATCTGGCCCCAAAGTAGGATTCCCTGTGTTATGGGAACCAGAGACTGATCATACTTATATACGTTTAAATACATACATATATAGATATTTTACACCCAGATACAGAGCAAACAAATCTGCTCATCACACAAATGCTTGCCCTGGGTGGGGATCGAACTCACAACCCTTGGATAAGTAGTCAAGAGCACTAACCACTGAGCTACCGAGTCAGTCATTCCTGGTGCTGCACCACCTCGCAAATAACACTTGACTACAAGATCCCCCACTAACCCTATACAAAATCTTCGCAGGTCATTTTGTTGGGTCTCCTATCCCCCGAAAAATTTCATCAGTCCATTGAAGTTGGCCGTGTATTTCTACCACTTGCTTCCTTGCTTATGGCTCTCTGAATTTACCTGCTCAGACCTGCGGCGTTTCCTGGCTTTTCACAAAACATGAAACTGGTACTCAAATTCAATAGAGTTTAATCGTTATTTAGTGCGTCGGTGGCGTAACGGTTACGGCCGCTGCGTCCTGTCCGGGAGGTCTGGTTCGAATCCCGCCACGTACCAATGTGTTTTCGAATTTCGATTTCATATGTACGTTTATCCGACGCTCTTACGGTGAAGGAAAACATCGTGAGGAAACCTGCACACGCCTTCGAAAAAACTCGAAGCTTGTGTGTGAAGTCGACCAACCCGCACACGATTGCCCTAATTCAGGGTAGGTTTGAGCCCCTCGGTGAGGACGTATATGAGCTGATAATTCAAATCAAAATACAGATTTTCACTATATTAACGAACCGTGTAACTTGCCTAAGTATAATTTGAGTACATAAATTCTTTGCGACAGATTATACAGAAGACTGAAGAGTACAATCAGCAACTATGCTTGGCGTTTCTGGACTATGAGAGAGCCTTTGATTTGGTCAAAACCTGGGCTGTGTTACAGTCTCTCCAGCGGTGCCGAATTGACTATCGATACATGGAGATATTGAAATGTTTGTATGAAAACGCCACCATGTCGGATCGCCTCCTTTAAAACCTATCCGTCAGCAACGAGGGGTGAGACAGGGAGACGTTATATCTCTGAAACTGTTCACCGCCGCCCTGGAATATGTTTTCAAGCTTCTGGACTGGGGTGGACTCGGCAACAATATCAAAGGCGATTACATCACCCACCTTCGATTATCTGACGAATTGGTCGTGTCTGAGACTATGGAAGAGCTAGGCACAACGCTCGATGGTCTTAGTACAGTCTCTCAACAAGTGGGTCTCAAAATGAACATGTCCATGTCACACCCACTCCTCTGAAGGTTGGAGACTCTACACTCAAAGTTGTTGACGAATATGTATACCTGGTACAAATAGTCCAGTTAGGTAGGTTCAACTTCAAGAAAGAGATCAATCGTCGAATCCAATTCGGCTGGGCAGCGTTCAGGAAGCCATGTAATATCTTTACATCCCAGATACCGCTGTGTCTTAAGACCAAGGTCTTCGACCAGTGTGTGTTGCCAGTGATGACATACTAAACTGAGTCATGGTCGCTTACTATGGACCTCATAAGAAGGCTCAAGGTCACCCAAAGGGCAATGGAACGTGCTAGGTTTGGAGTTTTTCTACGTGATCGAATCAGAAACAAGAGAACCAAAGTAACTGACATAGCTCTCAGAATTGCTAAAATTAAGTGGCAGTGCGCGGGCACATAGCTGATGGGTAGAACAGATGGCTTTTGGGGCAGTAAAGTTCTCGAGTGGCGACCGCGCACCGGAAAACCTACACTCAAAAAAAAAAGAGCCGTTTAAGTTCGTAAATCCCTTTGTCGAAAATTTTTTGTGACCCTGACATATCTTTTAAACGGTGTATTTCGGTAAAATCGAACGTGACGTAACAATCTTTTTTGTCGAATCATTTTTTTACGAACTTTAACAGTGTAACCAGTTTTCTGTGTACGCAGCGTTGAATTTTATTCTGATTTAGTCATCTCGACAAAAGGAGGTTAACAATCCATCAATGCGAACATAAGTCAGATGTTACCTTCAAGCCTTGCGTTTGTTTACCACAAAGTTTACGTTGGAATCCACTTTGTCGAAACTCTTTTTACATAGCGTCTATGTTCCCTTGTACGTAGTGTCACAAAGTTTTGTACTGTCGACAAGGTAGGTTTAAACAATTCGTTAATGCTACATTGATACTCAGTCAATATTATAATCCACAAAGGCTTTTGTTTTTTACATAGGTACATGACTGAGCTTTAAACATACTAAAACAGAGCGTTACAAGACCTTTGTGTCTACGTTAAATCAACATTGAGCATTTTACAAAGTCCTTTGTCGCAATGTTATATATAGCTATTATAGCTACGAACGCCTGCGCTTTTATTGTTAAGATTTGCTTTTTAGTGTTACCAGTTCAGCCTTTTTGGACTAATTTAGGATTTTTTTTATCCTGCGGTGGCTGTTTGGTAGATAACCATTTGTTTTGACCCTTGTCGTCAACAATTTTGTATGTTTTGGCATACCAGTTATTTTGTTATTGTATTAATTTATATATTGTTATAATTTAATTTATTGTTGGGTAAGTTGTTTTATAAATGCATTTTGTTGTATCAAAAATAAAATTTTGTATGTCAAAAAAATAATTGAAATTAATGAAATCAGAAAATCTTTTGTCCTCCACCTATATATAGGGTTCCGTACCTCAAAATTGTATTTATTATGTGTGAAAAGCATTTTTTCGAAAATTGAAACTGAATAATACATTTTAAAGATAAATAAAGATAAATATAAAGATTTAGAAATATGAAACTGAATAATAAAGGACAACAACAGTCTGCATATAAATTTCTGCTTGCAAAGTTGGATGATTGTTATTTTCAGCACTTCTCCATTGCACCACTAGATAGCAGCATAGTTAGTATATAGACTATGATTTTTGTTTGAATAACATACACTATCAATTTTTAATTATTTTTTAATTAAAAAATTGTACAATATAGCCCATTATTATTATTGAGTAAGAGGGGAATAGTACCAAGGGAGGGTCCTAATGGATCACCGCGACCTACAAGATCTATTGTGATCACTGACCCTGTTATATAATTTCCTCAAGGCCAATAGTTCTGATGAACTGGACGATGCACTTGGGATCAAGCTCTCTGATGCCCTCTGATGCTACCATTGGGCCACCCAGGGAGCGACTTCTGGCTTGGACGAGTGCCTCGCACTCACAGAGTAAGTGAAGAGGTGTCTCCTCTTCTTCGAGGCAAAATCGGCACTCGTCTGAGACTGCAAGCTTCATTTGATTCAGGTGTTTATTAAGCTTGCAGTGGCTAGTCAGAGTTCTGGCAGTGCTCTAGACGTATAACCCCGAGAGAAACCAGAGATGAGCATTTTCGAATGCTTTTGGCCTGGAGAATTTGCCCAGAGTGCTTTACTCTGTTCATTTGCTCATTCCTTCAGCATTATTTTTCCCGTGCCACGTGACACTTCCACTATTGGTTCAGGTCCAATAGCTGGTGTCTCTGCTCTGGTTCTTGCAAGGTCATCTGCTATTTCGTTACCCATGACGCCGCTATGTCCCGGCACCCAGTATAAGGTGACCTTGTTTAGTCTCCCTAGCTGGTCGAGGGCAGCAGCGCACTCAAGGGTTAATCAATTTCATGGGATTTCAGTGCCACAAGGGCCGCCTGACTATCCGAACATATGACTATGTTTCTATTTTTATAGGACCTAAGAAGGTTTTCTTGTGCGCATTTTACTATCGCGTACATCTCCGCCTGATAAACCGTTGCATGCGGGCCTAAGCTGTATGACAGCTTCATTTCCAAGTCTCCAAACAATATAGACCACGGGGAAGAACACAACAAAGCATCAGGGCCAGTATCAGATCTATCCAGCAAAAAAACCTAAGCTAACGTGTATCCCGAAAAGTGTAATGGAACATAATTCTAAGATTTGGAATGATGATTGCTTGAACAAATTATGCTCAAAATTTATGTATAAATGTACATGATATGTGCTTGAACCTTGATCTAGAAGTAAGGGGTGCTAACCACTACGCCAGTGAATCAGTAAAAAAACATCGAAAAATTCACTGTATTCAAATTAGCTTCACGTCCTCACCTTATCATCGTTTGTGATTTAGCAATGAGCGGTTTTCTTATTTTATTTAAATACCTACGTGGTTTTATTTAAATCCAAAAATTACAGTGTACGTCATTAAAAAAAAAGGAAAAATCTCCCTAGTATATTTTATTTAAATTCACAATTGGTAAGCCCTTGGCATCATCTCATCATCTCAAATTAGTTAATACTAACCGAGGCAGTGCCTCGGAGGCACTATCTTGTAGTGCTAAAAAGTGCTGAAAAAACGCTCATTTAATCTTTGGTTCAGAGAATTAAATAGACTATCTGTTGTTATAAGTGCTGAAAAAATACTCATGAAATCTTTGTATAGAAAGATTTGAATAGAATACTCTTTTATTATTTTTCGACAGAAAGTTATAATATGTAAAAGGATCATAATTATTATTCCATAGTCACTGTTGTAGGTATACCTAATTTTATATAGTTATATTATTTAGTTATAGTTTTCCTTATTTCAATCGATTTTGTAAATGATGCTTGTTATTTACTTATATAAGCATATTTACTTATCTACTTACTTACTTATCTATTAATCTACTTAAACACATTTTTTTTATTACATTTTTTTTGAAATTCAATCTAAATAGACGACAAGTGGTGGCAACACTGCTTACACATATTTACAGTGGCGTGTGTAGCTCATGGCACATTGTCTTTGGGCGTGAGCAAGCTATCGTTACTCGTTAGTCATCCCTCAAACAACTATTTGTTGTACTAGTTATTTTAGTGTTACGAAGAAAAAGAAAATAGCGAGTATGTAGGAAAGTTCACAGATGGATCTCCATGCTGCAAATTTGCCGCACCTATCAACATCTAACATGTAAGTACAATATCCGTATATCAGTGCATTCCAACAACACAACCATCTATTATACTAACTTATTTAAATTTTGGTTTTTTTTTTACTAACATTTGTCACATTTACACCAGATAAAGCAGTTACGGTATATTTTATGACTTGTTAAAGGGCAAGGAAGCCGCTGGATGCTAGTGGTCCAGGAACACTTGTTGTGGAAATCCTTTAGGAAGGTCTTTGTCCAGCAGTGGACGTATGTCGACTATAATATGATGACGATGACATTACTATAAAATAAGCTACTAAGCTAGTGATCCAGTGGCTTCCCGCGACCTTCTCCAGGTCATCGGTCCACCGAGTGGGAGGTCTGCCTACGCTACGCTTTCCAGTTCGCGGTCGCCACTCGAGAACTTTACTGCTCCAACGGCTATGTGTTTACGATGGATGACGCTGGATGCGGGTAGCGCAGCACCGGTCATCGTGGAAATCCTTGGGGGAGGCCTATGTCCAGCAGTGGACGTCCTTCGGCTGATATAATGATGATATGATAGAGCTAGTAATAATTTTAGAAATTCTATTGCTTATACTTTGGGACCCCATTTCTCATCTTTAGAGATCGATTTTGAAAAATATATCTTGGCGCTCCTCTGCAACTGCAGTTTTACTGTATTATATTATAATGTATATTTTTTTTATTAGGGAAAGAACATTGACCAGTCAGAGGCAGGCAGTGAACCTGATAGTGGAAGCCTACCCGTGGGCGACAACTGACAAGTCCCTTTTGTTGGTAAGTAAAGAATTTTCATTATGTTTTTATTCTTTACGTTAACACATGTATTTTAACCAAATTAGCCCATGGTACATTTTATAAATATATCTTAAATAGTGGAGTTTCACGTAACTTTGTTCTCATGGATTTTGGCTACAGATAGCTCCATCAAAATTTTCAATACTTTCAATAATTTAAGACCTCATTTCACCCCTTTAGTGATCGCTCCTCTACTTTTGCTGTATCCTGTAACTATTTCAAAGTAATTATACGAAATATTTGTCTTACTGATTTTTTTTTAATTTTCAGGAGCGAGTGGTCAGCAGAAAAGTGGAACTTTATTCAAGAAATTGGCCCTTTACAAGACAAAAAGCCGTATAGATGTGAAGATTTGTGCGCTATTATTGTAACAGTATATTTAATTTTAATAAATTGCGTAAACGTATTTCTGTTTTTTTTTACAGGTCTTGTCATTGCTTCTTCACAAAGTTTGTCGTGGAGGCCGGCAGCGTGAGTAAACCTCAACCCTTGGATACGCAGATGCTTAGCACTACGCTACTCTTTGAAACCTTCGTTACATATAGATTTTATAAAGGCTTCAAAGAAAAGCAAGGCGCTTTGCTCCAACTACTCATCCCAGGAAGTTGACTAACTGCTGTGCCATTATCGCCATGTATTATCAATATCATGGTAATAGTGACACAACTGTAACACAACCTCGTGAGATGCGCAACAGGTGCGAAGTGCCACGCTCCTCTTTGAAGCATGCAACAGTCTATGCATGTTTAAGGTTTTGAGGAAGAGCATAGTGCACAGCACCGGCGTACCCAGGGTTGTGTTTCACGTTGTCGCTACGACAAACTTCGGGGAGACGCAGTGAAAAGGCACCTTTGTGATAGGGCAATATCACCTTAGATGCAGGGACAAGGTACCTTTGTGATAGGGACATATCACCTGAAACAAAGCGACAAGGTACCTTTGTGAAAGGGACATACCACCTTAAACGCAGCGATAAAGTCACTTTGTGATAGAGACATATCACCTGAAACAAAGCGACAAGGTACCTTTGTGAAAGGGACATACCACCTTAAACGCAGCGATAAAGTCACTTTGTGATAGGGACATACCACCGTAGACGTGTCGACAATCGCCGGGTTTTGGCAGCGTTTAAATTAGCTTTGTAGCTGGGTTCAAGTTCTTTAGACGACTCCCATCTGTTAATGTTTTGTTGTCACTGCGTTTAAATATTAATTTTGAAGAACTTATACGAGGTGACAAAGTTTGCAGATCTGCAAGCGTCTAAATTGGCTGTGTCGCTGGGTTCGAGTTCTTTAGACGACTCCCATCAGTTAGAGGTTTTTTGTCACAGCGTTTAGAAATTTCTTAGAGTGTAGCATAGGCAAGAAAATAACCAAAAAAATAGTATATTTTTAGTTCCCTAAGGAACTGCATCAGATTATGCTATTTTCCCGGGATAAAAAGTAGCCTATGTCCTTCCCCGTGACACAGGCTACCTGCACGCAAAATTTTGTCAAGATTGGTTGAGGTGTAGAAGCGTGAAAAGGTAACAAACAAACAAATATACAAAAAATAAACACATTTTCACATTTATAATATTAAGTAAGGATTAATACGAACAAATGAGATGGCACCTACCTCAAGAAGAGATTCAAGAAGACTAGCTCGGAGAGTAAACATGGAGTTGTTATTATACGCGTTGTCAAGACTTAAATCACCCGAGTGCGTGTCGGACTACGCATAGTGCAGGGTTCCGGAGATATTAATTGTAAACTGTTTTCTCAGGATACCCTAAATAAAAGAGCGTCGGTGGCGTAACGGCTAGGGCCGCCGCCTCCTGTCCGGGAGCTCGTGGTTCGAATCCTGCCACGTACCAATGTGATTTCTAATTTAGATTTCATATGTACGTTTATCCGACGCTCTTACGGTGAAGGAAAACATCGTGAGGAAACCTGCACACGCCTGCGGAGAAACTCGCAGGTTGTGTGTGAAGTCGACCAACCCGCACTGGGCCCGCGTGGTCGACTAAGGCCCGATCGCCTTAATTCAGGGTAGGCTCGAGCCCATCGGTGGGGATGTATATGAGCTGATATGATGACCCTAAATCGTTTTCCTAGGTCCAATACCTAGTTTAAAAAAAACTCATTTTTTATGACTTATACGCGCTTTATCTTGGAAACGGCACATCTGACAAAATATGATGTTATAAACACTACTTCACTAAAAAAAACAATTTTTACCTTACATGAGGACGTTTAAAGTTTTTTTTTCGTACCGTTTATATTTGTATGGGAGAGAGGCAACCCTAAAAAATATTTGACATTGGGACTCTATGTTTTTTTTAGTTATAATATACATAATTTACAATGTACATAATAAAAAAACCGGTAAAGTGCGAGTCAGAACCGCGCACAACGGGTTCCGTACCATCATACTACATGTAGTTTCTTCATGTTTTAAAAAAACACGTTTTTTGTGTGGACACTTTCACTTTTTCTAATTTTTGTGAAAATTTCAACTGTCTAGCTATCACGGTTCATGAAATACAGCCGGGTGACAGACGGACAAAAAAAGCGTCGGTGGCTCAACCGGTAACAACTCGGTCCATCTAACCAGAGATACCGGGTTCAAATCTGGACGGCCAATGTACCAATGAGTTTTTCAAAAACTTACGTACCTACTTATCGATTGCTTTAACGGTGAAGGAAAACATCGTGAGGAAACCTGCACACGCCTGCGAAGAAACTCGAAGGTTGTGTGTGAAGTCGACCAACCCGCACTGGGCCCGCGTGGTCGACTAAGGCCTAATCGCCCTGATTCAGGGTAGGCTCGAGCCCCTCGGTGGGGACGTATATGAGCTGTAATGATGATGACAGACGGACGGACAGCGGAGTCTTAGGAATAGGGTCCCGTTTTTACCCTTTGGGTACGGAACCCTAAAAACATTAGAAAAGTAATGGCCTTAGTCCAGTTGGATTCAACTCAACTCACTTCAACAACAACGAATCAAAATCCAACTCGGCTAGGCAGCGTTCGGGAAGCTTCGCAATATCTTCACGTCCAAATACTACAGTGTAGTCTTCGACCAGTGTGTGTTGTCAGTAATGACATGGTAGCTTACTATAAGTCTCATAAGAAGGCAAAAGCCACCCAAAGGGCAACGGAGCGTGCTATTTTCGAAGTTTCCACGCGTGATCTAATCAGAAACGAGGAGATACGTAGGAGAAACAAAGTAACCGATCTATTTCTCAGAATTGCTAAACTTAAGTTGCAGTGGGCGGGGCACATATCTCGTAGAACAGAACGACCGCGCACCGGAAGACGTAACGAAAGCAGGCCTCCCACACGGTGGACTGACGACCTGGTGAAGGTCAACGCAAACCGGTGGGAAACCGCTGGATGCGCAGCTCAGGACCGGTCGTCGTGAAAATCCTTGGGGGAGGCCTTTGACCAGCAGAGGACGTCTTTCGACTGACATGATGACTGTAGATCTAAAGTGGCAGAGAAAACTGACTATGCTATACGAAAAGACAGATATACAGATGGACGGCCTTCACGAAATTCTACGGGTTCCGCGTTTTACCACTTTGGCTTCGGAACCCTAAAAGTTAGCGATCAACAAGATTATGTTAATGAGATTACTTACCTAGAAAACGTTTCAATTCGTGCAATATGACTAAAGCAGGCTTTTATTCTTTAATAATTTCATGAAGGAAAGAACACATATCTTGCGAAATTTTGAAAGTTCGTAATAGTTAGATATGTGACGCGGTACGCTGATAATCATTAATATTTTTTCATTTGAACTTTTTTCATTCCATCTATTTATTCTTTTACGCATGCGTTGACACATGTGACTTTTCATTCACAACACCAAAAGTTCGATCATCATCATCATCAGCTCATACTATAATAAATTTAAAGAATTCATACCTTGATAGGTACATTCTAGAAGACCCATTACGGGTCTTTTACTTTTACTTGTCATTAAATATTGTAAGCACGAACAGGCATCTTTTAACCCACGCCCACGCCCTTACCAAAGTATATTATATTAGTACTAACATACAGTATGGACACTCCCTGCCGCTCGCTAGATTGTGGCCTCACTCCCTCGTCACCCAGATTGATACAGATTGGTTACAGTTTGGTTGTCGACCGTATAGGATTTCGCCGTGATTTTGTTTGCTCCATCATTTGTTTTTAGAAATGTCATTTCACGACAATTTGTATGCAGTGTCCGGGGGTGTGCCCTTACGATACCTACCTGTCGTGCTACAGATATAAGGACATTTGTCTGAATTTCCCATCATCATATTAGCCGAAGGACGTCCACTGCTGGACATAGGCCTCCCCCAAGGATCTCCACGACGACCGGTTCTGCGCTGCCCTCATCCAGCGGCTTCCCGCGACCTTCACCAGGTCATCGGAATTTCCCATAGGTACTAATTATCCATAATACAATATTGTTTTTAGTTTCCCCATTTCTGCACCCGCTCCTGTTTCCGTTCCCACTCCTACCTCCCACCCTTTTCCGCTACCGTTTACTCTTTCGCTTCTGCTCCCGTTCAAACTCCTACTTCTCTAATCCTTCTCCGCTCCCGCTACCGTTATACTTCTATAGCCATTCCCGCTGAATCCTCCGCTTCTGCTTTCGTTCCCGCTACCGTTTCCAACCCCGCTCCCGCTCTGGCTTGGGGGAGTTGTATCGGTAGGTGAAAGGGGCTATCCGTGGAGTTTAGAGACGTGTCAGGGAAGCGGGGGTTGGGTTAGAAGGTGACTGAATAGGTCAGAGGAGGGTTTCTGGAAACTTCTTGCAAAATTTCAATATTCTAGATCCAGAAGTTTAGTTTGTGCGTTGCCATATACATAATTCAACCCTCACTTTCACCCCCTTATGATATCAATATCTTAAATTTTCCGACTTTTTGATACAAACCTCTATCAAAGTATATATGTATATTAGTACTAACATACAGTATGGACACTCCCTGCCGCTCTCTAGATTGCAACCTCACCCCCTCGTTAGACAGTTTGATGCAGATTGGTTATAGTTTGGTTCTCGAACGTATAGGATTTTGCCGTGATTTGGTTTGCTCCGTCATTTGTTTTTAGAAATGTCATTTCCCGACCGTTGTATGCAGTGTCCGGGATGTGCTACCATCTTAACACCTTTAGGGGATGAATTTTGTAAAACCCTACCTAAGTGCGTGTTAAATAAGGAACCCTTGTGCAAAATTAATTAATTAATGAACCTCCGTGGCATAATGCACTCAAAATAAAAGAGCCGTTTAAGTTCGTAAATCCCTGTGTCGAAATTTTTTTGTGACCCTGACATATCTTTTAAACGGTGTGTTTCGGTAAAATCGAACGTGACGTAACAATCTTTTTTGTCGAATCATTTTTTTACGAACTTTAACAGTGTAACCAGTTTTCTGTGTTCGCAGTGTTGAATTTTATTCTAATTTAGTCATCTAGACAAAAGAAGGTTTACAATCCATCAATGCGAACATAAGTTCAGATGTTACCTTAAAGTCTTGCGTTTGTTTACCACAAAGTTTACGTTAGAATCCACTTTGTCGAAACTCTTTTTATATAGCGTCTATGTTCCCTTGTACGTAGTGTCACAAAGTTTTGTACTGTCTAAAAGGTAGCTTTAAACTATTCGTTAATGCTACATTTATACTCAGTCAATGTTAAAATCCACAAAGGCCTTGTCTTTTACAAACACTCAAAAAAAAGAGCCGTTTAAGTTCGTAAATCCCTTTGTCGAAAAGACATATCTTTTAAACGGCGTGTTTCGGTAAAATCAAACGTGACGTAACAATCTTTTTTGTCAAATCATTTCTTTACGAACTTTAACAGTGTAATCAGTTTTCTGTGTCCGCAGCGTTGGATTTTATTCTGATTTAGTCATCTCGACAAAAGAAGGTTTACAATCCATCAATGCGAACATAAGTTCAGATGTTACCTTCAAGCCTTGCGTTTGTTTACCACAAAGTTTACGTTAGAATCCATTTTGTCGAAACTCTTTTTACATAGCGTCTATGTTCCCTTGTATGTAGTGTCACAAAGTTTTGTACTGTCGACAAGCTAGGTTTAAACAATTCGTTAATGCTACATTGATACTCAGTCAATATTATAATCCACAAAGGCATTTGTTTTTTACATAGGTACATAACTGAGCTTTAAACATACTAAAACAGAGCGTTACAAGACCTTTGTGACTACGTTAAATCAACATTGAGCATTTTACAAAGTCTTTGTCGCAATGTTATGTATAGCTATTATAGCTACGAACGTTTGGTTTTAATAGGTTTGCTTTTAAGTGTTACCAGTTCAGACTTTTTGGACTAATTTAGGATTTTTTTTATCCTGCGGTGGCTGTTTGGTAGATAACCATTTGTTTTGACCCTTGTCGTCAAAAATTTTGTATGTTTTGGCATACCAGTTATTTTGTTATTGTATTAATTTATATATTGTTTTAATTATTTTATTGTTTTGTAAGTTGTTTTATAAATGCAATTCTTTTGTATCAAAAATAAAATTTTGTATGTCAAAAAAATAATTGAAATTAATGAAATCAGTAAATCTTTTTTTCTCCACCTATATATAGGGTTCCGTAACTCAAAACTGTATTTCTTATGTGTGAAAAGCATTTTTTCCCGTCTGTGTAGAAATATGAAATTGAATAATAAAGGACTACAACAGTCTGCATATTAATTTCTGCTTGCAAAGTTGGATGATGGTTATTTTCAGCACTTCTCCATTGCGCTACTAGATAGGAGCATAGTTAGTAGATATACTATGATTTTTGTTTGTATAACTAGTAACTAATTAGTAATCTGTGGTATAACATACACTGTCAATTTTTAATTATTTTTTAATTTAAAAATTGTACAATATAGCCCATTATTATTATTGAATTAGAGGGAAATAGGACCAAGGGAGGGTCCTAATGGATCACCGCGACCTACAAGATCTATTGTGTTCACTGCCCCTGTTATATAATTTCCTCAAGGCCAATAGTTCTGATGAACTGGACGATGCACTTGGGATCAAGCTCCCTGATGTCCTCTGGTGCTACTACTGGCCCACCCAATGAGCGACTTCTGGCTTGGACGAGTGCCTCGCGCTCACAGAGTAAGTGAAGAGGTGTATCCTGTTCTTCGAGGCAAAATCGGCATCTGAGACTGCAAGCTTCATTTGATTCAGGTGTTTATTAAGCTTGCAGTGGCCAGTCAGAGTTCTGACGAGAGCTCTAAGTCCAGGCTTTTTCAATTGCAGTGCTCTAGACGTATACCCCCGAGAGAAACCAGAAATGAGCATTTTCGAATGCTTTTGGCCTGGAGAATTTGCCCAGAGTGCTTTACTCTGTTCATTTGCCCATTCCTTCAGCATTCTTTTTCCCGTGCAACGTGACACTCCCACTATTGGTTCAGGTCCGATAGCTGGTGTCTCTGCTCCTGTTCTTGCAAGCTCATCTGCTATTTCGTTACCCTTGACGCCGCTATGTCCCGGCACCCAGTATAAGGTGACCTTGTTTAGTCTCCCCAGCTGGTCGAGGGCAGCAGCGCACTCAAGGGTTAACTTGGAATCAATTTCATGGGATTTCAGTGCCATAAGGGCCGCCTGACTATCCGAACTATGTTTCTATTTTTATAGGACCTAAGAAGGTTTTCTTGTGCGCATTTTACTATCGCGTACATTTCCGCCTGATAAACCTTTGCATGCGGGCCTAAGCTGTATGACAGCTTCATTTCCAAGTCCCAAAACAATATAGACCACGGGGAGGAACACAACAAAGCATCAGGGCCAGTATCAGATCTATCCAGCAAGAAAACCTTTAAGCTAACGTGTATCCCGAAAAGTGTTATGGAGCAAATTCTAAGATTTGGAATGATGATTTCTTGAACAAATTATGCTCAAAATTTATCTATAACTGTACATGATATGTGCTTGAACCTTGATCTCGAGATAAAGAAGTGCTAACCACTACGCCAGTGAATCAGTCATAAATTATTGAAAAATTCATTGTATTCAAATTAGCTTCACGTCCTAACCTCATCATCGTTTGTGATTTAGCAATGAGCGGTTTTCTTATATTGTTTAAATACCTACGTGGTTTTATTTAAATCCAAAAATGACAGTGTACGTCATTAAAAAAAAGGAAAAATCTCCCTAGTATTTAAAAAAAAATTCACAATTGGTAAGCCCTTGGTATCATCTCATCATCTCAAATTAGTTAAAACTAACCGTAACACTATCTTGTAGTGCTAAAAAAAGCTGAAAAAACGCTCATGAAATCTTTGGTTCAGAGATTTAAAATGAATATCTGTTGTTATAAGTGTTGAAAAAATGCTCATGAAATCTTTGTTTCAGAGATTTGAATAGAATACTCTGTTATTATTTTTCGAAAGAAAGTTATAATATGTAAAAGGATAATTATTATTCCATAGTCACTGTTGTAGGTACACCTAGTTTTATATAGTTATATAATTTAGTTATAGTTTTCCTTATTTCAATCGATTTTTAAATGATGCTTATTATTTACTTATATAAGCATATTTACTTATCTACTTACTTATCTCTTTTTCAACTTAAACACAGTTTTTTTTTTTTTTTTTTTTGAAATTCGATCTAATTAGACGACCAGTGGTGGCAACACTGCTTACACATATTTATAGTGGCTTGTGTAGCTCATGGCACATTTTCTTTGGGCGTGAGCAAGCTATAGTTACTCGTTAGTCATCCATCAAACAACTATATGTTATACAAGTTATTTTAGTGTTACGAAGAAAAAGAAAATAGCGAGTACGTAGGAAAGTCTATAGATGGATATCCATGCTGCAAATTTGCCGCACCTATTAACATCTAACATGTAAGTACAATATCCGTATATCAGTGCATTCTAACAACACAACCATCTATTTTACTTTTTAAAATTTTGTTTTTTTTTACTAACATTTGTCACATTTTCACCAGATTAAGCAATTACGGTATATTTTATGACTTGGTAAAGGGCAAGGACGCCGCTGGATGCTAGCGGTCCAGGAACACTTGATGTGGAAATCCTTGAGGAAGGCCTTTGTCCAGCAGTGGACGTATGTCGACAAATATGATGACGATGACATTTCTATAAAATAAACTAGTAAGCTAGTGATCCAGCGGCTTCCCGCGACCTTCACCAAGTCATCGGTCCACCGAATGGGAGGCCTTCCTACGCTACGCTTTCCGGTTCGCGGTCGCCTCTCGAGAACTTTACTGCTCCAACGGCTATCTGTTTACAATGGATGACGCTGGATGCGGGTAGCGCAGAACCGGTCGTCGTGGAAATCCTTGGGGGAGGCCTATTTCCAGCAGTGGATGTCCTTCGGCTGATATAATGATGATATGATAGATCTAGTAGTAATATATTAGAAATTCTATTTTTTATACTTTGGGACTCCATTTCTCGCCTTTAGAGATCGATTTTGAAAAATATATCTTGGTGCTCCTCTGCAACTGCAGTTTTACTATATTATAATGTATTTTTTTTTATTAGGGAAAGAACATTGACCAGTCAGAGGCAGGCAGTAAACCTGATAGTGGAAGCCTACCCGTGGGCGACAACTGACAAGTCCCTTTTGTTGTAAGTAAATAATTTTCATTGTGTTTTTATTCTTTACGTTAACAAATGTATTTTACCCAGATTAAGCCCATGGAACATTTTATAAATATATCTTAAATAGTGGAGTTTCACGTAACTTCGTTCGCATGGATTTTGGATACAGATAGCTCAATCAAAATTTTGATTTTCAATACTTTTAGTCCCCATTTCACCCCTTTAGTGATCGATCCTCTACTTTTGCTGTATCCTGTAATTATTTCAAAGTAATTATACGAAAAATTTGTCTTATTGTTTTTTTTTATTTTCAGAAGCGAGAGGTCAGCAAAAGAGTGGAACTTTATTCAAGAAATTGGCGCTTTAAAAGACAAAAAGCCGTGTAGTTTTAAGATTTGTGCGCTATTATTGTAACAGTATATTTAATTTTAATAAATTGCATAAACGTATTTCTGTTTTTTTTTAAAGGTCTTGTCATTGCTTCTTCACAAAGTTTGTCGTGGAGGCCGGCAGTGTGAGTAAACCTCAACCCTTGGATACGCAGATGCTTAGCACTACACTACTCTTTGAAACCTTCGTTACACATTGACTTTATGAAGGCTTCAAAGAAAAGCAAGGCGCTTCGCTCCAACTACGCATCCCATCAGGAAGTTGACTTACTGCTGTGCCATTATCGCCATGTATTATCAATATCATGGTAATAGTGACACAACTGTAACACAACCTCGTGAAATGCGAAGGTGCGAAGTGCCACGCTCCTCTTTGAAGCCTGCAACAGTCTATGCATGTTTAAGGTTTTGAGGAAGAGCATAGTGCACAGCACCGGCGTATCCAGGGTTGTGTTTCACGTTGTCGCTACGACAAACTTCGGGGAGACGCAGTGAAAAGTCACCTTTGTGATAGGGCAATATCACCTTAGACGCAGCGACAAGGTACCTTTGTAAAAGTGACATAACAGTGTAGACGTAGAGACAATGCACCTTTGTGATAGGGACATATCACCTGAAACAAAGCGACAAGGTACCTTTGTGAAAGGGACATACCACCTTAAACGCAGCGATAAATTCACTTTGTGATAGGGACATATCACCTGAAACAAAGCGACAAGGTACCTTTGTGAAAGGGACATACCACCTTAAACGCAGCGATAAAGTCACTTTGTGATAGGGACATACCACCGTAGACGTGTCGACAATCGCCAGGTTTTGGAAGCGTTTAAATTAGCTTTGTAGCTGGGTTCAAGTTCTTTAGACGACTCCCATCTGTTAAAGTTTTGTTGTCACTGCGTTTAAAAATTAATTTTGAAGAACTTGTACGAGGTGACAACGTTTGTATCTCGCTTAGATCTGCAAGCGTCTAAATTGGCTGTGTCGCTGGGTTCAAGTTCTTTAGACGACTCCCATCAGTTAAAGTTTTTTTGTCACCGCGTTTAGAAATTTCTTAGGGTTAGTCCATTCGCTTCACACCAGGAGGTCGCGGGTTCGATTCCCGGTAGGGTCATCTTGTAAGACGCGGTTTGGTTGGTGGTAAAGCATTTTCTAAGCCCGCCTGGCTAGCTTCCACCATTTATCTAAGTCTTGCCGCCAAACATCAGTGTTAACAACATTGATGTGTACCGGCTTAAATAAATAAGATAACCGTTCTCCATTGCGTTGGGGAATCTTGGTAAGCCCGCTTCCATCTTTCGGCATCATCGTCACTTACCATCGGGTGAGATGATGCCACTGGGCTTACAAAAAAAAATCTAGACAGAGTAGTTTAGTTTCAATATTGGTTACCACCGTGCGATCAAACTTCACAAGGAAAAATTTATACGTAAATATTGTAAAACATCTTTCTCGATAACTATTAGAT
Organism: Coleophora flavipennella; assembly: GCA_947284805.1. Taxonomy (NCBI): domain Eukaryota; kingdom Metazoa; phylum Arthropoda; class Insecta; order Lepidoptera; family Coleophoridae; genus Coleophora; species Coleophora flavipennella. Next base: position 8,486,252 of record OX369293.1, on the reverse strand, counting down.
TTATCAAAAAAAATTTACGTAATCTATAATATAAAAATGAATCGCAAAATCGCAAAACGGCTGGACCGATTTGGCTAATTCTTTTTTTGTCGAGTTCGTTATTGTCAGGAGAAGGTTTTTATGTAGGGTAGGGTAGGGTAGTGTAGGGTAGGGTAGGGTAGTGTAGTGTAGGGTAGTGCAGTGCAGTGTATGTAGGGTAGGGTAGGGTAGTGTAGGGTAGGGTAGTGTAGGGTAGGGAAGGGTAGTGTAGTGTAGGGTAGTGTAGAGTAGTGTAGGGTAGGGTAGTGTAGTGTAGGGTAGAGTAGTGTTGGGTAGGGTAGGGTAGTGTAGTGTAGGGTAGGGTAGGGTAGTGTAATGTAAGGCGGTACGTAGTTCGCCGGGACAGCTAGTTATAAATAAATTCATGTACCTACATCAATTAGTACGGATGCGAATCTTGGACATTTTCCTCCGAGCTTGGACATTGACATCACAAGAGCAGATCAAACTCTTAGAGGCGGAAAGGAAACTTTTTCGGAAATTCAAAATTCAAAACAATTTATTTCAAATAGGTGTTTACACACACTTTTAAATAGTCAAAACAAAAAAAAAATACTGTATATTACAAATAATGTCATGATTCAGATTACAGTCTCAGGTAATGGTATTTAATATAGAATCAACATATATATCTTTGTCATTTACATAATCTATTATTTTATAATATCCTCTAGAGCAAAAACTTTTTTGACATGAGTCTTGAATTTATTCTCTGACAAACTAGTTACATTTTCTGGAATTTTATTGTAGAATCTTATACAATACTCCACAAATGACTTTTTAACCTTACTGAGTCTCGAAAAGGCTATATCTATTTTATTTACATTTCTTAAATTCAAATTATGCCTGTCACTGTTTTTAGGAAATAAATGCAAATTCTTACGAACGTACATGATGTTTTCATATAAAAATTGACTAGCAACAGTTAAAATATTGATTTCTTTAAACTTATTCTGTAACGACTCACGTGATCTCATCTGATAGATTGCGCGGATAGCTCTTTTCTGCAGGATGAAAATAGTTTCTATTTCCACAGTAATATGCCATAAGACATTATACTATGGAAGTAACTAAAATACACTAATACACACTGGGACCAGCTATTAGACGGGAGGATGATGGGAGCTGGAGGCTTCGGAAAAACAACTAAATTGAAGACTGGTGTCCGAGCCCAATGTTATGGGCGAAGCAGAGTCAGCTCGTCTTCGCTGGCTTAGCCACCAAGACAGGATGGGAATGACCGAGCTGCAAAGAGAGGGTACAAGGGACGACCAACCGGGAAACGCGATGTTGGACGCCCCAGGTGCCGTTGGAATGACGAAGGTCCTCCAGGTTCAGTGGTTCAAGACAGAAGAAAGTGGCATGATTTCGTGTCAGAGGACAAGATCCTATCGGGGTCGCTTAGCCAGCGAAGTAAGTATAGATAAATTTATATTGAACATATTATTACTAGGAGGGGCGTCGTCGGTGGTGTAACGGCTAGGGCCGCTAGCTCCTGTCCGGAAGGTCGTGGTTCGAATCCTGCCACGTGCCAATTTGTTTTCGAATTTTGATTTCATATGTACCTACCTACTTTTTATCGACGCTCTTACGATGAAGGAAAACATCGTGAGGAAACCTGGACACGCCTGCGAAGAAACTCGAAGGTTTGTGTGTGAAGTCGACCAACCCGCACTGGGCCCGTGTGGTCTAATGCCCGATCGCCCTTATTCCGGGTTGGCTCGAGTCCCTCAGTGGGGACGTACGAGAGCTGATATGATGATATAAACATAATGAATTTTTGACAACAATAATAGTTTTTAAGTTGCCGCCATGTTTTTTTAAGGAGAGTTTGGCCTCTTCAATAATAGTAAACAGCGACTGTGTCCGAATTTTCTCATGACTTGTAACTCAGGGATTTATACCGTGCTTTAATAACCTACCTATTGAATGTTAAGTACGACACTGGTTTTACTTTTCACCCTGGATGAGAAGAGCTCATGGGAACGCTATCTACAGAACCCAGGGTGCGCGAGTGCAACTCGCACATGGCCGGTTTTTTTTTTTTAGTTACGAGGGTAACCCCCTAAAGGATCTGTTGTAAAAACAACTGGTAATCTTTAACATGAAAAGACAATACACCATAAAAGGGTCCCGTCAGACATCTATTGTTGTCCCTATGGTCTTTATTGTCACCTAAAGACCGTCTCAAGTGAAACGTTTCCATAGTATTTAAAATAGACTTTACCTTTTCTGGGCTGTGTTACAGTCTCTCCAGCGGTGCCAAATTGAGTATCGATATATCGAGGTACTGGAGTGTTTGTATGAAAACGCCACCATGTCGGTTCGCCTCCAGGATCAAAACTCGGAACCTATCCAGCTGCAGCGAGGGGTGAGACAGGGAGACGTTATATCTCAGAAACTGTTCACCGCCGCCCTGGATGATGTTTTTAAGCTTTTCGACTAGGGTGGACTCGGCATCAATATCAACGGCAAGTACATCACCCACCTTCGATTCGCTGACGATATCGTGGTCATGGCTGAGACTATGGACGACTTAGGCACAATGCTCGATGGCCTCAGTAGAGCCTCTCAACAAGTAGGTCTTAAAATGAACATGGACAAGACGAAAATTATTCAAACGTCCGTGTCATACCTACTCCTCTGAAGGTTGGAGAAAGTTGATACCGAATATGTGTACCTGGGACAAACAGTCCAGTTAGGTAGATCCAACTTCGAGAAAGAGATCTATCGTCGAATCCAACTCGACTGGGCAGCGTCCGGGAAGCTTCGCAATATCTTCACGTCCCACACACCGCAGTGTCTTAAGGGCAATGTCTTCGACCAGTGTGTGTTGCCAGTGATGACATACGGAACTGAGTCATGGTCGCTTACTATGGGCCTCATAAGAAAGCTCAAGGTCGCCCAAAGGGCAATGGAACGTGCTAGGTTTGGAGATTCTCTACGTGATCGAATCAGAAACGAGGAGATCCGTATGAGAACCAAAATAACCGACGACGTAGCTTACAGAATTACTAAACTTAAGTGACAGTGCGCGGGGCACATAGCTCGTAGAACAGATGGCTGTTAGGGCACTAAAGTTCTCGATTGGCGACCGCCCACCGGAAAACGATAGGCCTCCCGCTCGGTGGACCGATGACCTGGTGAAGATTGCGGGAAGCCGATGGATGCGGGCAGCGCAGAACCGGTCACCATGGAAATCCTCGGGGGAAGCTTATGTCCAGCAGTGGACGTCCTTCGGTTGACATGATGATGATACCTTTTCTATGCTTTTAATAGCTACCGTAAAATCCTACAAATATAACAAACGCGAAAGTTTGTAAGAATAATGTATGTTTGTTACTCTTTCACGCAAAAAATACTAAACGGATCTGGCTGAAATTTGGTAGGTAGATAGTTAGGACCTGGATTAACACACAGGCTACTTTTTTCCACGCTTGCGAGCAGCTTGCTGCTCGCACGCTGCGCACCCTCGAAAAGTCATAGAAACGTTGTCCATGCGGGTGAAACCGCGGTAAACAGCTAGTGAATAAAAAAAATAAAAAAAAATGTTAATAATATCTTTTTTTATTAATAATTTAAGTGCGTATGACTGCAACTCACCTGATGGTAAGTGATCATGCAGTCGAGGATGGTACACGCAAACTTAAATAATGCCTGTTCACTCTTGCCTTGAAGATCCCTAAATTATAAGAATCGGGAATTCTGACGCAGTCAAGGAGTTCCACTCCTGCGCTAGTACATCTACTATCTACTACTACTACTACTGCTAGTACTTATCATAAGTTTATGACTTTTCTTGAATAATTTAATAACGTGTTCTATATTTTGGCGTGTTATCTCGCCTTGAAGATCATCAGATCGTGAGACTCGGAAAACAAACACGCTGGTTAGATTAGGAATTCGACTCCTTATACCAGTAATGCCTATTTCCAACACAAGCCTGCAAGCCCTTGCGCCTGGTTAACCGAAGTTTGAACGGAGCTGGTGGGTGGACTAAGTGAACAACCAAATTGCCCTATTTTCAACCGACTTCCAAAAAGGAGGAGGTTCTCAATTCGACTGTATGTTTTTTTATGTGTGTTGTTACCTCAGAACTTTTGACTGGGACCGATTTTTATAATTATTTTTGATGTGTAACATCTTTGCTCTCGCTTTCCTGCAATTTGTGGGAGTGATTTCGTGAAATGGGACGGAAATGTGTAACATGGGACGGAAATGTGTAACAGGAAGTCGCGAAAGCGCGGAATTCTACTTTACGAGAGTCCGACTCGCACGTGGTCGGTTTTTTTCGTTACTGTCAGATCCGCCACCCAGGTACAATATCGTCATCAAATCTAACTAACCTAAAGTATTTTGTCACATGTTACACATTATATGCGAGTACTGTAGGTCTCGCTCGATTTTTTTTTTATTTGAAAGCTAGTACTTCCCGTATGTACTAAGTTTTAAATCTGTACAAGGTTTTGCGATGGAAGTCGGTTTTTTAACGTGTTTAGCGTTTTTAAAAGGAAACATCCACAAAGCTACCACCATTAAGATCCAATCAGGTGGTCTAAAAAGGTCAGTATAGAGCGTACCAATAAAGATGAGATTTTGCAAAGCACGTAAAACATTAAAAATACCTACCTACCAAGCAGGAAGACGGTTTACGTACGACGTGTACTTACGCCTATACCTACATATCTATATCAAAAGAAGCCAAGGCGAAGTAACTATTTAGTAATCTGTGGCCAAGGATTATGGATAACTAGGTACTTGCATATAGGTAGGTATTATGGATAGCTAGGTACTTGTATATAGGTAGGTATTATGGATAGCTAGGTACTTGTATATAGGTAGGTATTATGGATAGCTAGGTACTTGTATATAGGTAGGTATTATGGATAGGTAGGTACTTGTATATAGGTAGGTATTATGGATAGCTAGGTACTTGTATATAGGTAGGTATTATGGATAGCTAGGTACTTGTATATAGGTAGGTATTATGGATAGCTAGGTACTTGTATATAGGTAGGTATTATGGATAACTAGGTACTTGTATATAGGTAGGTATTATGGATAGCTAGGTACTTGTATATAGGTAGGTATTATGGATAGGTAGGTATTATGGATAGCTAGGTACTTGTATATAGGTAGGTATTATGGATAGCTAGGTACTTGTATATAGGTAGGTATTATGGATAGCTAGGTACTTGTATATAGGTAGGTATTATGGATAGGTAGGTATTATGGATAGCTAGGTACTTGTATATAGGTAGGTATTATGGATAGGTAGGTATTATGGATAGCTAGGTACTTGTATATAGGTAGATATTATGGATAACTAGGTACTTGTATATAGGTAGGTATTATGGATAACTAGGTACTTGTATATAGGTAGGTATTATGGATAACTAGGTACTTGTATATAGGTAGGTATTATGGATAACTAGGTACTTGTATATAGGTAGGTATTATGGATAACTAGGTACTTGTATATAGGTAGATATTATGGATAACTAGGTACTTGTATATAGGTAGGTATTATGGATAACTAGGTACTTGTATATAGGTAGGTATTATGGATAACTAGGTACTTGTATATAGGTAGGTATTATGGATAACTAGGTACTTGTATATAGGTAGGTATTATGGATAACTAGGTACTTGTATATAGGTAGGTATTATGGATAACTAGGTACTTGTATATAGGTAGGTATTATGGATAACTATTTCTTACACTATTTTTAATGTTTTACGTTTCACGAGTACGTTTATCCGACGCTCTTACGGCGAAGGAAAACATCGTGAGGAAACTTGCACACGCCTGCGGAGAAACTCGCAGGTTGTATGTGAAGTCGACCAACCCGCACTGGGCCCGCGTGGTCGACTAAGGCCCGATTGTGAGTGGTAGGCTCGAGCCCCTCGGTAGGGACGTCCATTAGCTGATATGATGACGTTGTGTGTAAAGTCTCATCTTTAGCAAAGATTAGAGACTGTTACACAGCACTACAATTATTTTTTTGTTGTTGCCCTGGATATTTAACAAATTTTGATGTTTTAAAGTGCCCAGATTACGAATTTATTCATGAAAGTATTGAATGTGCTCTTGTTATTATGATTATTTCATATCTTATATATATAAAATTCTCGTGTCACAGTGTTAGATGCCATACTCCTCCGAAACGGCTGGACGAATTTCCATGAAATTTCCTGTGTATATTCGGTAGGTCTGAGAATAGGTATAGAAAATTTTTCACCGGAAAGCCGCGGGAAACAGCTAGTACCTATACAGGGTAAAACAAAATTGGTGTAGGTCCCGTTAACCGGGGCTTCTACTCATCATACTGAACAACTTTTGTTCTACGACTTTGCTGAAAACGTAAAATATATTTTTTACTATTCATACATATTGATTTTGTGCATTTTAGTATGGAAGGTCCAATTCTTTTTTGAGAATTGACTAGGGGTTCCTTGGAGAAAATTGTTCAGTATGACGAGTAGAACCGCCAGTTAACGGGACCAACACCAATTTTGTTACACCCTGTATATAGGGTGTAAACAAATTAGTGTAGGACTCGTTAACTAGGGGTTCTACTCATCATATAGAACCACTTTCTCCAAGGAACTCATAACCAGTGATTATAACAATTCTCAAAAAAAAAAATTGGGCCCGCCATATTAAAATTCACAAAATTGGTCGAACAGCTGATCGATTTGTATGAAGAGAAAAAAAAAATGTTTTCGATTTCAGCAAAGTCGTAAAACAAAAGTTGTTCAGTATGATGAGTAGAAGCCCCGGTTAACGGGACCTACACCAATTTTGTTACACCCTGTAATAGGTAAGTGGGTAAGTAAGAAAACTAAAAAACATTCAATCTGTTCTTGTCTTGACAATCTAGCCATTATATCCTCAACGCACAAATATTATTGTCCATGACCGACCATGACTCCAGTTGAAAAATTTCCGTTAACTGTGCGTAGTAATTCTTAGCCAGAGACTCAAATGTTTTCCGTGTCTTCTTGCAATAAACATAATTAGGGTTCCGTAACAGAGTTATCCTGGACCCTATTACTAAGACAGTGTACAGCATCCTTCGACCAATAATAACAGCTATGGACCGGCCTACGCGAACAGCGGTTTCGATGCCTACAGAATGAGCGCATTCGCTCATTTCGCCTAAGTCGATCAGTATTCCCCAAATGGGTTGAAAATCGAAATTAGTGAAATTTATTTTCTCTTTCGTGCTAAATTGCGAGTACTCGGTAGACTATAGAGGTGTGAGTGTATGTTTGCGTGTAGTTGTATATGACTCATTTTGTATGAGATTAATGTATGGACACATCCCGGACACAGCATACAACGGTCGTGAAATGACATTTCTAAAAACAAATGACGGAGCAAACAAAATCACGGCGAAATCCCATACATTCGAAAACCAAACTACAACCAATCTGAATCAATATGGGTGACGAGGGGATGAGGTCGCAATCTAGAGAGCGGCAGGGAGTGTCCGTACTATATGTTAGTACTAATTATATACTTTGGTATGGATAAGACACGTATGTATTTTTTTTTTTTATTTACAATTGGTAAACCCTTGACAACATCTCACCTGGTGGTAAGTGACGATGTTGCCGAAGATGGAAGCGGGCTTACCAAGTTTCCCCAACGCAATGGGGAACTGGCTATCTATCTTCATGCCGGAACACACCAATGATATCAACATTGATATTTGGCGGCAAGACTTAGATAAGATGGTGGTAGCTAGCCAGGCGGGCTTAGAAAATGCCCTACCACCAACCAAACCGAGTCTTACAATTGACCCCGCCGGGAATCGAACCCGCAACCTCCTGTGTAAAGCCAGTGAACTTTGCTTCTGAGCTACGGAGGCGGTTAAATGGTCGAAGACACCATCGCAATTCGATTCCGTCTGTCACAGGCAAGACTATATGTTTTAACCGTGATAGGTAGCTAGCTACCTACTTAGGTACTTGTAATTCATAGATTACTTGTTACTACCATGTAACTGGACTATGTACTTGCTGTAATGGCTAATAATAAAAGTTAAATTATATAAAAAAATAACCCTCATACCAGAAACGTGATGTTTTGTACGATGTTACGTTATGAAATCCGTTGAAAGTCCGCCCGCACTTGGCGGTTTTTTATTGATGTTCTATGTGGATTCTAAGTGGCAATATTAGTTATTTCGGCAACGTTCGATAAAGGCAGGCCTCATATACCTACAACTATAATTTTTATTTACTACATAGGATGCATTTTTACCCAAATAAAATTGTTCTCATGCAGTCGGGTTTTTATTGGTTAGGTTATATAAATTGAATGTTTTCTCTTTTCCTTCGCATAACACGTTGGAAGCATTCATATGATAATAGGTATATCGTTGCAAGACATTGCCGAATTTACCTATAAGAAAAAGTTCGTCGTTGGCTTAACGGCTAGGGCGGCTACCTCCTGTCCGGGAGGTCGTGGTTCGAATTCTGCACTTTGAATTTCGATTTCATGTGTGCGTTTATCATAAACATAGTGAGAAACCTGCACACGTCTGCGAAGAAACTCAAAGGTTGTGTGTGATTGGACCAACCCGCACTGGGCCCGCGTGGTCAACTAATAGTAGGTCGGAAAATTAGGTTATAGGTTAGTTTCCGTTCCAGTCATCTCGGATATGGGTATATATGGTATCAATGCATTCAGTGACATATCCTGAATACAAATATATGAGATTACAAGCGCGCAAGTGGTGGGAGTGGAAACTGTGACGTCATAAAGACGGTGATACAAAAAAAATATCACTTAAACATACCATGTGGGGTATCTAATGAAAGGGCTTTACGAGTAGATTACAAATATATAATACACTACAACATTTTTACTACTTGGTCTAACAATTTATTAGAAAACGACAAAAAAAATCACATTTCAGAGTTGACTTTGAACTGCTCTACATTAAAAACGACTGAATAGATTTTTACAAAAAAATATACCAAGAAACTTTAAACATCCTCCTAATAGTGTCCAAAAATAATTACCTAAATATGTCATAAAATAAGAGAAGTAAATCAAGTTGAATAACAGTATAGTTTCTTGTTTTTACAACAATTACCTTGCGACATATAACGAGTTAAATAAGTACAGTACGCACCCATTTTTATTGGTAACGTTTACATTTTAAACACTCACATTGTAAGAAAACAAAAGGTTTTTTGCTTAGTAAATAATTTTGATAACTATATTTAGTTTTCTTGGGAATACTTGGGGTAAATTTGACCTACGATAGGTCAAAGTTACCTCATAACAATTTTAGTCAATCAAATATTGTGCACTTATAAATTAAGTAGTTTTTGCAACAATAACAATTACAAAAAGTAACAATGAATAATGATCAAATTGTCACAATTTTTGAATGCTGTTTTTTTTTTATTTTTATTAAAAATTTGAGTTTGATATCATTAAATAATTTCAATTGTTATTTATTATAATAATGTATTGTAATGTATGATTATCCCGGATAAAACCATTTGGAATTTCGCTGTCCAAAATCTTTCTCGAATAAAAGGTACCTATCTTCATCGTCATCATTAACTTTTTCTCTATAATTGTATTCATTAAAACACTGTCAAATTAAAAGATCTATTTTTATTACTTTTTATTACCTACCTACATAAAATTACCCACGATTGTATTTACCTATCCTTTTTTGCATACAATGTACAACTAGCATGTAAGTATTTAATTAAAAATGTAAACGTTACCAATAAAAATGTGTGCGTACTGTACTTATTTAACTCGTTCTAAGTCGTAGGGTAATTGTTGTAAAAACAGGTAATTATACTGTTAATAAACTTGACGTACTTCTCTTATTTTATGGTATATTTAGGTAACTATTCTTGGACACTATAAAGAGGATGTAAAGCGTTTTTTTGGGAAGTATTTTGTAAAAATCTATTCAGTCTTTTTTAATATAGAGCAGTTCAAAGTCAACTCTGCGTTGTGAAATTTATTGACGTTTTTTAATAAATTTTTAGACCAAGTAGTAAAAATGTTGTTGTAGTGTGTTATATATTTTTGTAATCTACTCGTAAATCCCTTTCATTAGATACCCCACATGGTTTGTTTAAGAGATATATTTTTTGTATCAACGTCTTTATGACGTCACAGTTTCTACACCCACCACTTGCGCGCTTGTCATCTCATATATTTGTGTATAGGACATGACACTGAATGTATTGATACCCTATATACCCATATCCGAGATGATAAGTTGCCGATCTATTTTAAGGCCCGATTGACCTAATTCAGGGTAGACTTGAGTCTCTTGGTGAAGACGTATATGAGCTGATACGACGACGTTGAAGAAAGAGGTAATACTCAATACGCATTGCATGAACGACAAAAGCGAAGCTGGTTTCAAAAAGGTACTTATTAAATTGTCGATACGCTATAAATTCTTGCATTGATACCTTGTAGTTTAATTTAAATTAACGAGCAAGTAATTAACAGATGTTTCAATGGTGCAATAAAAATTTTACGATTCAAAATTGATACCTTGAGTAATTACACACCCCAATTAACCCTCGCGGCTTTTTCGTATACAGGGTGTTAAATAAAATGGTGTACGACCCGTTAACTGGGGCTTCTACTCATCATACTGAACAACTTTCCCCAAGGAACCCACAGTCGATTCGCAAAAAAAAATCGACGCTCCATCAAAAATTCACAAAATTGGTTAATCAGCTGATCGTTTTGTATGAAGAGTTTAAAATTTTTTTTGCGATTTCAGCAACCTTGTTGAACAAAAGTTGTTCAGTTTGATGAGTAGAAGCCCCCGTTAACGGGATCTACACTAATTTGTTACACCTTGTATTTACTTTGTATTAATGCCTTATAATATTATTTTTTAATTAAACATTTGAGTATTTTATGGTAAGTGACGATGTACTCGACGATGGTACACCCAAACTCAAATAATGCCTATTCACTCTCGCCTTGAAGATCCCCAAATCGTAAGAGTCAGGACACATAGACGCAGGCAACTAACAATTTAAAGTCGTTCAATAGTTTATTAAACGTTATCTTTTTATTACCGATCGTAAAAACTAGATCACACTAACATTATAATAACGTTTGCTTAACGCGAAAAGAGCCCTATTTATACGATCTACATTATTGTATAATGGTCATACAAAATTCACAAGATGACTTCGTTAACGTCATTCAAAAGTCGTGTGATCGTTAAAGAATTACCGTAGTAGTTGCATCATAACTTTACAACGACTTGTTTCGTTATATTATGGTCATACAGGTGTTTTTGAATGACTAAAACGTTTTATTTGAGTCAAGTAACAACACCTGTAAAACTGATTTATTTTTGTTGTCAGTGACTCGTACGTGTTTGTGGTTTTGTTTTGAGATTTGATTGCAAAATAAATAAACTTTCATATCTTGCTAACTGTATCTGTCTCTCATACCGTTTAGTTCGACTGGGAATTAAAGTTTAATGATAATGTGCCTATGTAAATACTATTTATATTTTCATGCCCCTTCGTAGTTTTGTGTTTATCAATAAAATATTTTCATTTTTAAAATGTAAGACTGTTACTTTTGTCGCACACTTATCTCTTTACGTCGTTGTAAAGACAAAGTCGTTTTAAGGTTATTTGAAGACCATCCCAATACGCCATTGCAGCTAGCTATTAGGGTTCCTTAAAAAATTAAAAACCCTTTTTAATATGTCTATGTCCTGTTTTCCCAGGACTTGTCCTGCTTTTGGGGTGTCCTGGATAGTTTTTTAGTAGTGTCCTGGGTTTTAGGTGAATTGTCTTATTTGAGAATCGAGTATATCTATACCCAATAGAGGTGCGATAGACATTGAAGAGCATCATAAAAAGGCCAAACACAAGATTACAGTCTTAGGCAGGGACTTCTAAATAAATGAGAAAACAGTAGGTACCTAGCTTATGAAGGGGCTGCAGTTTAATTTTTGCTATTAGTTGAGTTTCATTGATCCTATATTCATTGCATAATTGCTATTAAGTATTGTTCTTATATTGCGTCCTGTTTTTAACAAAAATGTCCTGGTATTACGAATTTGGGGATGGCAACCCTATGTTCACCAAAATTAATTCTTTAAATTTATTTAAAGAAAAACTAGTCTGAGTAACAGTGATGTGCAGATTACAAAACATTTTAACATATTCAAGTAACTTTTGTCTCAAATATGATATGTTACCACAGCGGACCCACTAGTAACACTTTTAACAACTTCAACTGTAAAAAAAAATCATTTCTATATACATAAATCATTTCAATAATTACTTAATCAGCACAAAATTTACTAGTAAAAAATGAATTCAACATCGGATAAAATAATACACAATGTTTTTTATGGTCAATAAAATAAATATTGATACTGAACCTTTTTGATGTTCATGTGTTATAGACGTTTCTTCTTCAACATTTGTGACTAATTATGCCATGGTTGTTGGCGTTGTACCGAGGCCAGCACATCAAGCTAGACACTCGTAGTGCGATTCTGATCCATGCACACACGACATAAGAACGGTACAAAGTCCAAGTGTCTAGCTCGATGTGCTGGCCTCTGTACTATTTAATAAAAGGAAAATTTAATTTACTTTCCTTTTTTAAAGCTCCACTACGTTAAGGTATTTTCCACGATTTTTTTGGGTTCCAAAGTCAACAGAGAACCCTTAGTTTCGCCATGTCTGTCCGTCTGTCTGTCTATCCATCTGTCCGTTTGTTTGTGGCTTAGCTCGGAGACTATTAGTACAGGAAAGCTGTAATTTGGCATAGGTATACATAAATATTAATCACGCCAACAAAGTAGTACAATAAAATCTTGATAATAAAAAAAATGCGTGTCTCCCCTACATATAAAGAGGGGGTGAGTTATTTTTCATTACAAAACTACTGAGGATTTCTAAAAATATTTTTCAATTCAGGATGTGGTTTGCAAAATATCAAGCTTTAAATTGCAAATTTTTGTTAGTCGAGTGACGAGTGTGAACACCAGCTAAACCGCTTTTTCAGGACATCCGAATAAAATTAAAATGTTAGGAAATATAATCCATTTCAAAGGAAAAACTATCAGGGCTTAGTAGGCTTTCTTAGTTTAGGAGTATAGTAGTCGACCTAATTAAGGTGTGCAGTTGGATTTGTAAAAAGTTCATAGATTTTTCATACAAAATATTCTATTACCAACTGCAAATATAATTTTGTTTTTAAAAAATACATTTATTTTTTGAAAAGACTACGGAAAAGAGTCCGACTCGCACTTGGCCGGTTTTTTGTATTATACTAAACTTTATCAAACGTACCGTAAATATGGCGGCCAAGACGTTTTAAAGTCAAAACTTGACTCAAATGCGACTACAAGGTTGATTAAAGTCAGGGCATGACATTTAATTTACATCATGTTATATAAAGGTTATATTTGAGTCGTCCAAGCCATTTAAGTGTCCAAGTCATTTATTTGTCTTAAATTGACTGCTGTAAAACAAAATAGTGATCGTTTTATAAACGTCACCGTAAAAACGTGTATAAAACTACTACATTAAATAAATGTCATATAAAGTTTTTCCAAACATCTAATTTGGTCAGTTGAAAACGTTTAATGGACTGTAACGTTAGTATGACTATTGCGTTGTCGGACAAACGTTTTTAGCTAAAACTGTAATATAACCTCGTATAATTTAGTTTTGCCGACGTTGCTAAGACCATTTTACTATGATTATGACATATTCATCGCACGACTAAAAAATTAAATTAAAGACGTCTATAGGACCTAGTAAGTCATCGCATTACTATTATAAGACTGCTATCCAACTTAATGTCGTACAAGTCAAGACTTATAATATGATGTTTTTGTTTGTTGGGATACTATGTTATTATTAGCAATTTGGTCGCTTACTACGGGCCTCATAGGAAAGCTCAATGTCACCCAAAGAGCGATGGAGCGAGCTATTCCGGAGTTTCCCTACGCAATCGAATCAGAAGTGAGGAGATTCGTAGGAGAACCAAGGTAACCCACATAGCTCAGAGAATCGTTAAACTCAAGAGCCCATACAAAACGTGAGTGATGCCAAGGGCTGACCAATTGTGAATTAATAAAAAGGAAAAAAAAATACCTGCCAGGTAATATTATGAAATCACCATGAAGAATGTCCTAAGACTATCATTTTCAGATTTAGAAGAAAGTCCGATTCAAATGCTGGGCGCCGAGGAGAGGGGGGGGGGATCTAAATTATTTATTATTTAATTATTTTTTGGGGATCAGTAAATTCTACTTAGTCTATTTTGTATAAAACGGATATTAGAGTTCATTTTTGCTACTTATTAGGTATGGTTTTTTCATGCTTGACATCATCTCGCCTGATGATAAGTGACGATGCCGAAGATGGTAGTTTTCATGCTAATGAGCATTTTTTAACGAAAAATTACAAAAAAAACCAGCCAAGTGTGACTTGGGGTCACACAAATAGGATTCCGCACCAAAACACTATCAACAGAACAAGACCTGTCAGTAAGTACTTTGCTCTAGGTGAACGGGGTCTATTTAATCCGCGACATAATATGGAGTAAGCTATAAAGCAATTATTGATAAAACAGCGAAACAAGTTCATTTTTCACATTGAAAGATAAATTATAAAATAAAATATTTCATTTTCAAAATATTTCTAATAAAAGTTTTAGTTTTTATTTAAATTATGGTGTCTTTGAATTGTAATCAATCATTTGATATGGGGCTCCATAAAATGAAAGGTATTTGGTTGGTGTTCCGTTAATTTAAAAGTTTATTATTATTATTATTGGGTGGGACGCCTGCGGGGTACAGGCGGGTGTTCAAGTCACTAGGTGGACTCATTACACCCTATTCCCATGGTGGTACAATGGTTACTGTGACCCCGGTGGCGTCCCCCCTCAAACCTTGAGCTCCTTCTACAATACTCCGCTATGTGACTGATTTCCAGGCCGCATAGTTCCTCTTCCCTGATCCTGTCGGCGCCAAAAGTCTCCCACCTTAGCCTGCTGTAGTAATTTAAAAGTTTACGAACCCCTGCTAATTATTAAGGGGGGAAATGATCAACTTTCGCTTATTTTCTTAAATAACTTCAAAACTATTTAACATAAAATTATTTAAAAAATCTGTTTGAGTTTCTCACTACAAGCCCTTTCATTTGATATGTCACACAATATAGTATAAACACCTTTTTTTTGGAAAATTTCTAATTTAACCCAAAAAAGTGGCCCCTAAAGAGTAGCCAAGTGCGTGTCGGACCACACGAAAAATAGGGTTCCCTAGTCTTTTCAAGAAATAAGAGCTAAGAGCCCTTTCATTTGATATGTCACACAATATAGTATAAACACCTTTTTTTTGGAAAATTTCTAATTTAACCCAAAAAAGTGGCCCCTAAAAAGTAGCCAAGTGCGTGTCGGACCACACGAAAAATAGGGTTCCCTAGTCTTTTCAAGAAATAAGAGCTAAGAGCCCTTTCATTTGATATGTCACACAATATAGTATAAACACCTTTTTTTGGAAAATTTCTAATTTAGCCCAAAAAAGTGGCCCCTGAAAAGTAGCCAAGTGCGTGTCGGACCACACGAAAAATAGGGTTCCCTAGTCTTTTCAAGAAATAAGAACTAAGTGTATTTTAAAAACAAAGTTATTTTTGCTGTTTGAACATTTTGTATGGAAAATCTATGAACTTTTTAAAAATCCAATTGCACATCATGTGTTGGTCGACTATTATTCACAGACTATAAAATCCTACTCGGCCGTGACATTTTTTCTTTTCAGCTGACTTTAAATGTATGCTGTTTTTTTATATGTTTGTTACGCGATATCTTCTCAGATTGTGAAGAATTCTTTTTTTATTCGATAGGGTTGCTGCCACGTTGGTACCATTTAATTTTGTCAAAATCGGTGAAATACTTTCTTCAGAAAATTATCAAAAACGAAAAATAATAATAAAACCGGCCAATTGCGAGTCATAACTGCACACATAGGGTTCCCGTACCATCATACTAGATGGTGCTAGTACAAAGGGTTCCGTACCGTCATACTAGATGACGCTAGTTTCTTAATATTAAAAAAAACTTTTTTTATGAAGACCCCCCTTATTTTTCCACTTTATTAATTTTCAGTATAAAGCGGCAACAGAAATACATCATCTGTGAAAATTTCAACTGTCTTGCTATCTCGGTTCATGAAATACAGCCTGGTGACAGACGGACGGACAGTGAAGTCTTAGTTATGGGTACATAACCCTAATAAATTTTACTAAGTTGATGCGATGGAAGTCCAATTACTTATAAGCTCATTCATAATATTATCCCCCCTACTATTTCAAATACTTTTCAGATTCCCTGTATAGTGGTCTATCTGGTAGAAGGTATCCAACAAAAATCACTTGAAAACTTAGTATTTAGAACTCAAACGTTTATTCAACATTTATTATCAAACATTTATCGGAAAAAAGAAGTTGAAAAACCCCCTGTAGTTGTAAAATATCGATTCAATGATACCCCACACGATAGGGTAGGTGCGTAAAAAAATCACCCCACTTTAAGTATAGGGGAGGTACCCTCAAAAACATTTTTTTTAGATTTAATCCATTTAACTTTATTCCACGCTCTTACGGTGAAGGAAAACATCGTGAGGAAACCTGCACACATCTGCGAAGAAACTCAAAGGTTGTGTGTGAAGTTGACCAACCCGCACTGGGCCCGCGTGGTCGACTAAGGCCCGATCACCCTAATTCAGGGTCGGCTCGAGCCTCTCGGTGGAGACGTATATATGAGCTGATGTGATGACCTATACCCATTTGGAACTTTTTTTAGTATCGAACTTGGCTCCCTTTCACATTTATGCTTTGTTGGGAAAATCATCGTAACAGCCGAAGGACGTCCACTGCTGGACATAGGCCTTCCCCAAGGATTTCCACGACAACCGGTTCCGCGCTGCTCGCATTAAGTGGCTTCTCGCAACCTTCACCAGGTCATCGGTCCACCGAGTGGGAGGCCTGCCTACACTACGTTTTCCGGTGCGTGGTCGCCACTCGAGAACTGTACTATGAGTTTTACTTCACTGCTGAGTTTTCGTAAATTTTTATAAACGACTCCAAAAAAGGTTATCAATTTGACACATAATAATAAGTATGTAAAATTAGTCGGTAGGTCGACTAAGGCCCGATCGTCCTAATTCAGGGTACGCTCGAGCCCCTCGGTGGGGACGTATATATGAGCTGATATGAATGAATGAATGTAAAATTATTAGAACTGCAATATATTCACAACAAATCTATTAGGACTTCCAAAAACATATACAATTATAGATGTATGTTTGTATGTATGTATATATATATACATATGCATGTTTGTCCACGCATTTCTCGGAAATTATTAATCGGATTGTGACCACTGTATTGGCTTATTTACTTCAAGAGTCTCATGCTCTACCGACTGAGCGTCGGTGAAAAAAGCGTCGGTGGCTCAACCGGTAACGACTCGGTCCATCTAACCAGAGGTACCGGGTTCAAATCTGGACGGCCAATGTACCAATGAGTTTTTCAAAAACTTACGTACATACTAACCGATTGCTTTAACGGTGAAGGAAAACATCGTGAGGAAACCTGCACACGCCTGCGAAGAAACTCGAAGGTTGTGTGTGAAGTCGACCAACCCGCATTGGGCCCGCGTGGTCGACTAAGGCCTAATCGCCCTGATTCAGGGTAGGCTCGAGCCCCTCGGTGGTGGTAATGATGATTTACTTCAACTTAGGGAACAATGCAAGTTTCATCAAAATTGGTTATAGTAGTTTTCAAGACATGGACTAATACGTGTATGTGTGAAGCCTCGGCTTATTGATACGAGTACTACATGTATGGTGTCAAAGGAAAAACTTATATACAGTTACAACCCAACAAAACAATTAACTAATTTTTCAAGTTTGTTTTACAATTTTTACAAACAAATATTCTATTTGTTACTTAAAATTAAAAAAATACGAAATAAAAAGAATTGAAAAAACTTAATAGACTTAAAAAATAAATTAACACTCAATACTTAAAGTAATATCTTCATTAAATTATTTGTTTATAGAGATTACACTTTCATAGTAAATATCGATACTATTTTTGTAGTATAAATAAATACTATCGATATTAATGCCGAATGCGTCACATCACTAATATACACTAAGTCCGAAGCGGTGATGCGGGTAAGTGCGTGCGGAAAACTTAGTTCCCGCCCCTCACGACTCCTTCACCCTCGCATTGCTTGTTTATTTTTTAGCTTTTAAGTATAGAAATTATCTTTCCGGTGAAATATGAGACTCGATTTATGTTTAGTGTGTTTTCGCATATCGTTTTTACACGATTTTACTGCACATTTGACCATTTCTATAGGAAAAATACTTGAAAACACTGCTAAGAATTTGCCACGTACGCACACCGCTAGCAGTCGATTATGACCAATAGCTCTTGCGGGCGGAACGTTGCCTTATTCTCACCCGTGCCTACTGTTCTCACTATGAAATACGCGCTCTATACCTCAAAATGCATATTCAAAGTTTCGCGCTCATTTGCTCAAAGCATTGCGACAGGTTCTTTTACAGCTTTTATCGCTAGCGTAGCGCGGCAGTACACACTACACGTCCAAATTTTAACCATTCTTTTTATTAATAGTCGTTGAAAGTCGATTCCGAACGCACGCAAAAATGTTAAGCTAGAATTTGACAAAATACAAATTGTGCAATAGAGATAGCATTATAATATTTACTCACTCAGTAATCCTCGTAATTCGTTAGGGTGTCTCTTTCACACGCAACACTTATAGCTAAATTTAAACAAAACAATGGAAAACTGTACCTGTCCAAACGTCAAAATGAAAAATCGAAGTGTTGTGAGTGAAGTAGGACCTGCCTATTCATTTTGTGAAAAATATATCCAATAAATGAGGAAATGAAGAGGAATACTCATATCTTCGACTTGTATTGGGAAGACATAATTGTTTCCAAAATCTTGCCGCACCTCACGATTCGGGAATGCTTCAATTTTCGCTGTGTTTCCAAAACTTGTCTTCAGATAATAAACATACACTTCTCGAAGCTAAAAAGCCTCAAACTGATAAAGAAAGGGTTCTCGCCACTCACTTTCGGCGTAAGTATTAAATTACGATTGTCTAGAAGACGTTTTATAAATTAATTATTATTTATTAGATCAGAATAACAAACCTATTACCTAGGTACTCATTTTCAAATTTTCAGGTGTTAACCACCACCTGCACAAGACTGAATAACCTGAATCTGACCAAGTGTGCGTGTATCACTGACGCAGATCTCATCCCCATGTTGCTACAGAACCCAGGAATCGTCAACCTGAACCTGACTTTGTGCGAAAATTTAACAGCCAAATGTTTGCAGCCTGTAATTTTGTACTGCAATGATTTAAAGATTTTAAAGCTGTCTAGATGCCCCTGGTTGACAACAGGGGCAGTGGAAGCATTAGCTTTGCACCAGAATAATATACAAGAAGTAGACTTTTCATTTTGCATTGCCATCGCTGAGACATGTATACTGATTTTCATAAAGAAATTTCGACAAATAAAAGTGATGAATTTGGAGGGAAACAAGCAGATCACTGATAAATGTTTATATGCAATGTCTAAATACAGTTGCTCCTTAAAATACCTTAATTTAGGGGGTTGTTCAGATGTGACAGATAAAGGAATCAGGTAAATTGAGTTAACAAACTTTTTAACACATCTTTTTTACATATTTTGACTCTAGATATAGAGTTTCATACAACAATAATAATACAAAGTGGGGTAATGCTTGTTCTATTATATACTCATATTTATGCAACTTTACCTTAAGTGGTGACCTCGAATAATATTTCGACACATGATAGGTCCTATCCTTCACTATAATTGAGACAGGTGCATTTGAGACATGTAACAGCACATTTTAGCTTTATGTTGACAGTAATTCTGCCAACGGGTGACTGTGACCAAAACTCTCTCCCTCATGATTGGAGATTTTTATACCCCCTTTTCAAAGCGCTAACACTACATCTACCTTTTATTCTTAATCTGAGTATTTAGATATTTATTTGCTAAACAAAAACAAATTTCAGGGCAATCGCACTTCACTGCTCAGAACTAGAGGGCCTGATTGTCCGCGGCTGTCTCAAGGTAACTGAGGGCAGCCTCCGTTTGATGAGGAATCGTGTGAAGCTTGACCGAAGACCGGCTGAGGACCCGATGCCGATGATCATGGTGCAGTTATAGGAGTTACTGTACCAGCATATTGAAGGCAGGCAGCGTATCCTGAACCTACTGCTGAATATGCATCGGAGGAACATGAGACGGGCACAAAACCAGGAAGGCCAGTAAATTAGTAATGTTTAGTACTCTACTGGTTTAAGAAATGTTGTAAAATACTTAACCCATTTGTATCTATGACTGCACTCTAGCGTGGTGTCTGAAGAGTAGAAGCATTAGAATTAGAACTCGTAAAGTTTACCATATAGAGTGCCCGAAACAAAAGTATTAAAGATAATTTTGCTTGTTGCTTATCATTAGACATAGCGTCCCATCTACTGACACATGGCAAAATATTCTACTCCATAGAGCCAAATATTAAAGGAAAGCCTGCCAAATTTTATGGTATAAAAAATTTATTTAAATATAATAGATTTGTCTTTTTAGGGCAGCTGAGTCGAGCTTGATCATGCTGTGTGCCAAGAGCTGATCTCTTTCAAAAAGAGAGTGCAACTACCCAGCGCATGCGTAACTTTCATACAAGGTCACGGTGCGTGGTCATGATCACACTTGACTTCCTTGTTCTATAAAATTAATAGGATATTTTTGACCAGTATTTATAATATTTCTTTGGAAGAAGGTGTTCGATTTAGGTAATATACAGATTATAAATAAAAACTATTAATGCTTGGTTAACCAAGGCATAGGGTATTAGTATATGTAATTGATGCTAAAATCAGTGTTATATCCTACATTTGAGTGAGCAATTCTAGTATAAATAAACACGAGTGACATTTTCAGGAGTGACTCTGTATCTAGTATAGAATATAAAAAAGTATCAAAAAAAACAATTTTCTTACAAATCTTAACCGCAATTCATATGGTACAAACAGGTGATTGCGCCCATTCGTTGACCCTGAGTGATAACAACCTTGCAGTACAGTAATATTAAATTAATCTTAAAAAAAACACTTTTTTATGCAAACCGAGAAATCACTTAAACGAAAATGATGATTTGTATGAAAAGTGTATTTTATTTAAAATATTTTTCCTGTATTACAAGATACAAAGTATCTCCATTTAATATCACTCGTGATTTTTTGTAAACCCTGTATTATATAAAAATAGTTTCTCATAAATGTCTCTAAAAATTTGTATGACATGTAGTTAGGTAATGTTTTACTTTCAAAGTCTATTTAGATAGGTGTTGTCGCTGAGAAAATCTACTTACACAAAAAAAAACTCTTCAGTTTTGTGCTAATACAAAACAACGCATGGCGCTACATTTCCAGGTACCTTCTTATTTTGATAGTAACTCAAAGTTTCTTTTTTTTGATCCGCCTTAAGAGGATTGTGAAACTGCGACTTTTCATACAAACGGCGTTAACGATTTTCACCTCTTAAATCTTAACTGATTTGGACCAATTTTTGATAGGTTGTCAGTCAGAACAAAAGCTAGGCTTTTAAGTTTTTGTTTTTTCGATAAAATTAATAAGTTTAATTTTATAGTCGTTCACGTGTTTTTATACAAAACTAATTTCGGCCATTTTTTGTTTATTTATAATCAGTAATTTAAAAAACGAAACGTATAAGCCTAGCTTTTGTTCTGCCTGACAGGACAACCTATCAAAAATTGGTTCAAATCGGTCAACACTGAAGAGGTGAAAATCGTTAACGCCGTTTGTATGAAAAGTTGCAGCTTCATAATCCTGAAATATTTTAATGTGTCATTCCTTATAATTTATGTTGATGGTATTATACAATTATTTTTTTATGTAGCCCTTTATTATAATCATAACTTTACTTATACAATGTATTATTAATGATGAAAAATATTTTCATTTTTTTTAAAGCCATGATGACGTACGTATTTTGCGTACCTACATGTTTAAGAGGTTTTCTGAGTGAATTAAACTAATGTTTCTTGAATATTTTTATTGTACTTTTTTGTACTTTTATGTTTCTTTCTTTCGTGGTGTATTAGATTATTATTTTTTATCTTTAGAGCTGGCTAAGTAAATGTATTCAAGTATAGTAATTAATAAGTACTTGTTGATTCATCATATACCTAAGTGTTATTAATATTGTGATCGTACATAAGGGTTTTGACTAGATATGTGAATTTAATAAAACATTATGATTCAACGGTGGCAAATAGGTGGTTGGCGAGCAAGTCACATTCAGGCGAGGTCTTACCGTCGTCATGAGTTTGTCAATAACCTTTTACTTTTTCAGTACACTGTGAGGAAAACAGGTAAAAAAGCGGCCAAATGCATATTATTGCGCGATTAGATGTTTTTTTTTAATGTGTATTTTAATTTCTTATGACACGGATTTAGATATCCAATCAGGGAATACGACGATATTTTATTGCATAGCGTCTCATACTTAAAACACAAAGATGAATTATTTTTGCGCCAGCAACCCTTTTAATTGAAAACCGGAAACAAGACTTTTTGGCGGGAATTTGTAGCGTCCAGTTTGTCATTTTTCTGTTATTATTCGAAAAATTACATTTTGTGGTTTTTGATGTATACTATTGATAGTGTATTTGTCAGCAAAGTACCATTTATGTGTTTATTGTGTAGGATAATGAAATAAAATGTCTGTGTTTCGAGTTCCCACAAGAAGTCCGCGAAAGCTTTATAGCAAAAGTGCTATCATTTTGCTAGAGTGTGTAGGTTAAGTAGTTTTAGATTGGTCCATATCATGATGTCAACGTGAAGAAGAAACCGGAAACATGTTTTGACGTAAAATCATAAAGAATTTACCTGCCAAAGAGAATATAACAAACTGATTGCAGATTGCAGGAAAAAGGTAGGTAAGTACGGTGTACCACGTTTATAAGTCGCATCGGCATTGTTCGATGGCGCAGAATAGCGCAACCCACCGCCGACTCTAACCGAATGAAAACATCAGTGAAATAATGAACTTATTGCTATTACGTAAGATTTAAAATCCAAAAACAACTGGACTCGTGCTATCTCTCATAAATTCAGTGATCGGTCATGACGGACTCAGGGAAGAGGCGCAAAGGGGTGCAATTTTAATTGTAGGGGTGTTATATTATTTAGTTAAAGGGGCGCAAACGGGGCGCGTTATTATTTTGATATTGTTAATGGAAAGCAATTATTTCAGTGGTTCAAAAGATATGGGCTTTATATCTATAATATTAATTCTTCTTTAAATATTTCGATTCACTTGTGAATGTACAAATCAACAAGTTCTAAAAATATATAAGATAAAATAAATTATTTAGTAACAACAAAAAAATTAATCGGAGAAGACTGTTCCGAGATATTACCGATTATGAAGAATTTTTATTTGTGTATTTGTAAAATATTTGTTCTACTCAATATTTAAGTTCTGATTTTAAATAAATATACCACACGAAATGTTATGTTAACACAGTAAAAACAAGGGTTTATATACCTAATAAGAATTTAAATTAAACGTACATATAGCTCACGCCTTGGTCCCCACAGGGGTAGGCAGAAACGATGGAGCGCCACTTTGCCTGATCCTGAAATACCTCCTTCTCTTCTCTTACATCCATCAATTTTTCATACTTATCCTTTTATTATTCTCGCTATATTTAAATAAAAGTTCTGAGTTCGGCCCTGGTTGACCTAGGAAATTCCGATCTCTACGTCACAATACTTGACATGGCGCGTATACGCATCAGCCAATAGCAAACGAGTCTGTTCGCGGGTTCACATGGCGCGCTATAATTGGCAGGGATGTTTTCGCGCCATGCAAAAATTAGATTTCTGCGCAGGTACATCGGTGTAACTTATAAAAGTACCTAAGTCGCTCTGTGTTTTCTTGGATTTCTATGAATATTTCTGCTTGTTGATTTTATAACGAATATAACAGTTCTGTAAAGGTTGCGTAGATAACGAAAGTACGTTAGTACTAATATATTTACTTTGACGAAATTATATGAATAGTCATATGGACATGAGTCCATAATGATGAGAAAGCATGCATTTGTGGCTGTTAATATGTGAAACGATATGCAGAAAGCGCGGAACGGCCCATTTCATCTATGAAGCAGTACGCAAACCAAAGTATATGTAATAGTACTAACGTACTTTCGTTGTTATCTACGCAACCTTTACAAAACTGTTACATTCGTTATGAAATCACCAAGCAGAAATATTATTTACGAATGGTTTATTTCTATTTTTTGACTCGTCATTGTGTAAACTGCATCTATTAAAAATCACTGCTGTATAATATATCGTTTTACTATATAATTCGAGACATTTTTCCATATTTGAAACACACAAATCTCTTGTATATTGTACAAAGGCCTCTCAAGGATTTCCACAACGAACGGTCCTAAGCTACTCGTATCCAGCGACCTTCACCAGGTCGTCGCTCCACCGAGTGGGAAACCTTCCTACGCCACGACTTCCAGTGCGTAGTCGCCACTCGAGAACTTTGCCTCCCCAATGGCCATATTCTCTACGACAGGGTTTCCCAAACTATGGGTCGCAAGCGAATATTGAGTGGGCCCTGCCTGTTGAAAGACCTACTCATACCATTGGCGAAAACTTAGTACTTATTACCATCGATTAAAGATGCTATTGGAGCGATGTTTGGAGAAAAAGAAGTAAGTTTTGATGTAGTTTTTAATTAAGTAATAAAAAATTGTATTAAAACTTTGTCATTTAAAGAGTCCTCTTTTCATATTGGTAACGGTTAAATTTCCTGGAGGTGGGTCCCGAGTTTGTAAACTTGTATTAGATGGGTCGTAGCCCAGACAACTTTGGGAACCACTGCTCTACAAGCTATGAGCCCCGCCCACTGCCACTTAAGTTTTAGATTCTGTGAGCTATGTCGGTTACCGCTTGGTTCTCCTACGGATCTCATTTCTGAATAGATCATGTAGGTGAACTCCGAGCATAACGGACGAGCTAATCAATATATATTATAAAAGTGATGCCAAGGGCATACCAATTGTGAATAAAAAAAAAAGTAAGTGTACAATGTGCGTGCCACTAAAACTCAGAAACGAGTCCCAGTACGATCAAGGGAGTTATATGGTTTGGCCCTCTATCACCCATCCATGAAGAAGGTTCCCGTTTTTACCTGAAGGGCGTGATTTTGAAGATATAACGGTTGGAAGTTTTCTAGAACAGTCCAGAACATTTGTGAGTATTCGAGAGCATTCTACAACATCCTGAATCATTGTGGAACATTCCAAAAAAGAGGCTTCGAATGGTCCACAATATTCGAACCCTCGTTGAGGAAAATTGTGGACCTTCCGAAGCCTTTTTTTATATCAGCTCCCTGAGCGAAGCTAGTCGTAGCCGCGGGCGGACGACTAGTAGACGTAAGTTCGCCGTAGTGTCTCCACACTCTAATCAAAGTAGGTACACGCATCCGTTTGACCTGCGGTGTGGTTCTAGAATAGTACAACTCTCTTCCCGAGGATTTCGTCGTAAGCGACGACTAAGGCTGGCCTTACGCAGCCGGAATATTTACAATCTTAATTCAGAAGGCCCGGATAAAACGTATAAATTTCATTACGCTCCACACATATTCTGACTTTTTCCATCCGGGTTTTTCCAATTCTGAATGAAATTCTGGCTGTGTAAGGCCAGCCTAGGGGATCAAAAACCGGACGATGGACAGCAGCGTTCTTTCTGCTGCTGTGCCACGCCACCACAGAACTACATACTGGGATCGCCAACACTCCAGCAGGCGTAGCATGAGGTCCATTTTGTCTACCCACTATTGTCAAATGTAGACTTTGAAGCGCGACAAAACGGTTGTATCTCGACACTGAGCATGGCCCTCGCGAAATAAGACTGGTCTCGCTGTCATCTGTCATTTGTAGAGAGTGTGTAGAGATTTTTATCTCGTGCCGAGCATGAACGCACCGGAATAGGCTTATTTTGACGTTTGATTGAAGACATATATGTCGGCACCCCCTTGAGGTGTCGACAAACTTCTAGCGACTGTTTATAGATTTTTTGTGTTTTGTTATTGTTTTATCATCAAATTACAAATTAGGTGCTTACTTTTCCTTTTATTTTCCTATGCTTTAGTCTCAGAAACATGCGCGAAAACCAACGCAGCCAGACAGTCCCCTCACCTCACCTCCAAATAGCATATGATCACTACGTTTGCCCACCTCACAAACAATAACAGTTGTTTTTGTGTCAAATTATTACATAAATATGCAAATTTTCATATCTCGGTCTCTTTTTGGAAATACAAACCAAGCAATTTGCGAAAAACAAAACAAAATCATAAACGGATTTTTCGCCTATCAAACTGCTATGTCGCCGCGACTTTTTACTCTACACACTCTCTACTTGTAACGGCATGCTCGCACACGCGACAAAAGCCCGTAGAAAGAGATAATTTTCTCGTCGCGCGCGACATATGTCTATGGCCTCATGCTACGCCTGCAGACCACAGATCTACTATAGTAGATCTGTGCTGCAGACAGTCCCCTCACCTCCAAAGTACGTTAGTACTAATATATATACTGTGTCCAAAGAGTATACAATCACAACGTTTACCCACCTCACAAACGATAACAGTTGTTTTTGTGTCAAATTATTACTTAAATCAAGCAAATTTTCATATCTTTGTATCTTTTTGGATATACAAACTAAGCAATTGGCAAACAACAAAACAAAATCATAAACGATTTGTCGCCTATCAAACTGCTATGTCGCCGCGACTTTTTTCTCTATACACTCACACACTCTCTACCTGTTACGGCATGCTCGCACACGCGACAAAAGCCCTTAGAAAGACATAATTTTCTCTCGTCGCGCGCGACATATGTCTATGACCTCATGCTACGCCTGCTGGAGTAAAACAAGATGTTTTGAAGTGAAAACTTCTTTAGCGGCGGCGTTGTGCACTTTTTTTGTAATGGGTAAAAAATGTTAAACTCGCGTCAGGACACGTGACCTGATCGAAAATTCGTAAGACGGATGGAGTAGTGAAAACTTCTTTAGCGGCGTTGTGCACTTGTTTTGTAATGGGTAAAAAATGTTAAACTCGCGTCAGGACACGTGACCTGGTCAAGGAACTTATATTGGGTATAAGTTCCTTGGACCTGCAGGCGTAGCATGAGGTCATAGACATATGTCGCGCGCGACAAGAGAAAATTATCTTTTTCTACTGGCTTTTGTCGCGTGTGCGAGCATGCCGTCACAGGTAGAGAGTGTGTAGAGTAAAAAGTCGCGGCGACATAGCAGGTATATAGGCGACAAATCTTTTTATGATTTTGTTTTGTTGTTCGCAAATTCTTTGGTTTGTATTTCCAAAAAGAGACCGAGATATGAAAGTTTGCTTGATTAAGTAATAATTTGACACAAAAACAACTGTTATTGTTTGTGAGGTGGGCAAACGTAGTGATTATATGCTCTTTGGAGGTGAGGGGACTGTCTGGCTCCGTTGGTTTTCGTGCAAGTTTCTGAGATTTAAGCAAAGGAAAAAGTAAGTACCTAATTTGTTATTTGATGATAAAACAATAATAAAACACAAAAAGTCTATAAACAGTCGCTAGAAGTTTGTCGATACCTCAAGGGGGTGCCGACATATATGTCTTCAATCAAACGTCAAAATTAGCCTATTCCGGTGCGTTCATGCTCGGCATGCGATAAAAATCTCTACACACTCTCTACAAATGACAGATGAGAGCGCGACTAGTCTTAACTCGCGAGGGGCATGCTCGGTGTCGAGATACAACCGTTTTGTCGCACTTCGAAGTCTACATTTGACATTAGTGGGTAGACAAAATGGACCTCATGCTACGCCTGCTGGTCGAAAATTCGTAAGACGGATGGAGTTGATTTTTCTGAGATGATACTTTAACTTTTTAATGTAATATAAATGCACAACGTTAATATTCAAATTTTCACTTCTGCCGGCACTCCCGGAGTGCAACCCGTCGTTTTTTTTATATTTTTTTGTAGGTTGCAAAGCCGACGCCCACCTGATGAAAAGCCGCTAGTAAACGGGGATACATTAGTACATATTTTAAGGCAATGCATTGGAAACTTGTCATAAACGTATGAAAATAAAACAACAAGTGGTATTTTTTCACAAAATTATATTTTGTGTGATAACACCTGCTACAAGTTCTTACTGTTATAAATATTTACAATATTTTATATACTACACATTAGTAACAAATAACATTCATTCATGTCATAACCTTATAGGGCAGATCTTACCGAATAATTTACTGGATTCGCATATACAGAGTGCATACACAACACAAAATTACCCTAAAATTAGTAAATAGAGCTGAGAAACTACATTCAAGTTAACAATTGTAAAAAAAAACACATACAAATAGACAAGATATAAAATGAGCGTGGCTAAAGGGATCAACACTGATAAGTTTAGTTTTTTTTTATTCATATGTAACATTTTATAGTAATTTTCTATTAATATTTAGAATTGTAAGTAATTTGTCAAGGTCTTCTAATGTGGTGGGCTTGTAGATAGATGATCCATAATGAGCATCCTGTCCCAAAAATGCTGACAAGGCAACATAGAATAGAATGGTATATAGGTAACATTCTCTATTAACTTGTCGGCATTCATTTAGTGTATTGGGCAAAACAAAGCATATTTTACAAGGAGATACTACTAATGTGTTTGCTTGCAACTTTGCTTTAGTCGTTTTATGAGTATAAAGAAGCGGTAGTTCCCATTTGTTCCAAAGGACATGACGTCATCGGACAATATACATTTTTGTTTTATTCCATAGAATTACACAATTACAGGTGTAACAAAATTGCTGTAGATCCCGTCAACTGGGGGTTCTACTCATCTATTGTTCTATGACTTTGCTGAAATCGCAAACTAATATAACTCTTTATACAAATCGATCAGCTAATTGACCAATTTTGTGCATTTTAGTACGAAGGGTCCACACTTTTTTTTAGAATTGTCTATGGTTTCTTTGGGGGGACAGTTGTTCAGTATGATGAGTAGAACCCCCAGTTAACGATTCCTACACCAATTTTGTTACACCTGTATACTAGTGTTTCACCCGAGCTCACTTCTCAGCGACGTAATGATATTTAACAGGAATCAAATTTTTCCTAATTTGTTGCGTTTGTTGTTTGACACAAGATAAATGTTAAAAGTCTTGATATATATTTATAATAATTTGTTTATAAAACAATTTGAGAAATAAAAATTAACCGTTCTTTAAAAAAAAAGGAAAAATGTATATTTTTGTCCGATGACGTCATGCACCATAGAACAAGTGGGAAGTAGTACCTTATCTATTTTAACACCCTTCTATATGTGCTTGTATCTATGCCCCAAAAACAATATCGCAACTTTCACTTGCACCCGCGACGCGGATTGTGGGCACGGTGTGTGTTAAGACTGAGGCCTCATCGACCCACCAGATAAGTGACTACCGACTCACTTATCCTATTTATTAAGCTTTTGTTCCCACGCTCATTTTACGCCTAACAGAGCATATAATAATGATGAGGTTAAAATATTCGTCAAACACGACTGAGATATAGAAGATCTGTAAAAAAAATTGTGTGCATGTTACCGACAATCTGTTAAATTCAGTGATTCTATAGAATCGTATAACCGTTCTATAGACATCTATAGGAACCGAATGTCCTACAGCCGGCAACGCGTGAAATAAAGGAAGGACGTGAAGGACGGACGCGTGAAACATCTGTCGTACGAGACACAATTAAAAGACAAGGAAGACGCAGCGTAGGCAGGCCGTCCTCTCGGGTGGCCGACGACCTAGTGAAAACGCGGGAAGCCGCTGGATACGGACAGCACAAGACTGGCCGTAGTGGAAATCCTTGTGGGACGCCTTTTCCAGCAGTTGACGTTTTGCGGCTGATAGTATGATGTATCTCGTCGTGATCTGCGTTCCGAACTAACCTGACCGCCTGTCTATCCATCCCGAGACGCGGGAGCGGTGAAACATTGCTTACTAAGTTACCACAGTGCCGGTTGTAGGGACTCAACACATTCCCTAGGGATTCAACTGAATTATAGATTTACAGATTTTAAAAAACACCCGCATTTTACGAATTTCCAGTGACCTTATACAATTCTTCGTAAGTGTTAGGGCCTTCCAAATATTCGCATCAAATGTGCCGGTCCAATAAAATATGTAACGGGGGGCGCCTGGAAAGCGGTGCCGTTTTCACACGCCGCAGACGTCGTCCTTACGAAGCAATATGTAAGGTCTTTGGTAATCATACCGACATTATTCGGTGGCAGCCGCGGTTCGCAAAAACCCGTAGAGCAGCCGCGAAATGTCACGTTACTTGTACCTGTAACGTACCATTTCGCGGCGACTCTTCGCTTATCAAATGAGAATGTAAATGTCTAATAGGGATGACGAATGATAGTCATCTGAGTTACTTTTTATCATCTGTCAAAAACGACATTTTGGAGTTTACTCATTAAGAAAGGTACGGGAATTTTATGATGAGTAAAATTTATACAAGCGTTAACTAAAAAGCGTTACGTTTTATGTCAGTGCCGTTTTTCCTCGACAAGGCTAAGACCACCCAATGGGAGGCCGTAGGCTGAGCTCCGCGTAGGACGGAGCCCGGAACGTTCCGTGCTAGGCCGGAGGCCGGAGGCAGAAAAAAAAGTTACATGAGTAAACTCCTGTCGCGCGTCGGAACTGACACGCACACTTTTTTGTTTTAAAAATGTTAGAAATACCTAGGCGTGACGTCATAGTTGAGCAGCGTCATATATGTGCTCATTTTGTGATTTTGATGAATTAAAAATCGAAGACTTGATGGAAAACAAAACGAGCAAAGTTTTTAGTGATCAAGAGTTCATAATTTATTTCTGATGCTGTCGTCATCCCTATTAATCCAACTAATATTATAAATGTGAAAGTTTGTATGAATGGATGTTTGTTACTCTTTCACGCTTCAACCACTGAACGGATCTAGATGAAACTTGGCACACATATTGGTTAGGTCCATATTAATAGGACATAGGCTAGGATATAGGACAGAACGTGGTGGGTCTCTTGCTTATTGTTTTTAAGAAAATGAGTGGAAGCCTCAGTTACGGGTTTTACGACAATATTGCTGTTATTAGCCAGACAACACAAAACTGAACACTTTTTTTACAACTTTGCCGAAATGTAAAAAGTAATCTACCCTATGTTCCTTAGTCCGTGCAAAAATGTAATCAGGTATAACAGGAAAAATCCAAGAAACAATATAATTATTTTGATGGAATTGATTGTTGTTGTTGTTGATATTCAGCCTATCCGCACAAAGCGTTCATCATCATAACAGCTGAAGGACGTCCACTGCTGGCCACAGGCCACCCCCAAGGATTTCTACGAAGCGTTACGCTTCGTTATTTATTATGAGGATAGCAATGGAGTGGAACTCCTTGCCTGCGTCTGTGTTTCCTAACTTACAATTTGGGATCTTCAAGGCGAGAGTGAATACGCATTATTTAAGTTTGCGTGTAGCACCCTCGACTACATCGTCACTTTCCATCATGTGAGACGTAGTCAAACGCACAAATAGTCGACATAAGCATTCTCATTTGAAAGAAACACAAAATAAACGGGCTTGATAGCCAATAGAAGTACAATATACCACGGGTCTGCAAACATCAAAATTAAATATAGACTATTTACATAATGATTTATATAGTCAGATTGATAATACAGAAATACTGCAAATATATGCAAACTAGCAGGCCAACTAAAATCATGAAGTATTGTAATTAAAATCTGCCACAGTGCTCGAAAAAAAAAAACACGACTAAAAATACTGTAAAAACCATAATTGCAAGTGTTAATAACATTTGACAGGAATAAATTACTGAGTTTAACACGAAAATAATCTTAAGAGCGAAGCGTAAAAACAAAGTATTACCACGTAATTTAATATTTAAAAAAAACTTCTATACTACTGTTTGTAAACGAATACAAAATATAAAAATAAAACCGTCATTTAGGCCTTTGTCATTTCAATCCGAGACAATCTCTGGCCGAGCATCGATTCCTGCTAACGCACTATCACATTGATCAAATCAAAAATTCTATCTTACAAATATTCACTAAAATTACTTAGCTTTTATGTACAGCCGAGTTAAGTAGTACATTTACAATATCTTACACTGAAATTAAGCAGACGGGATGAGAGGCACTTTGACAACATATACTAGAAGACAAGAACTTACACAAATTATAGTAAGTAAACATACTGCAACATATTCTTCGTAAAGAATACAAAGGGAAACAACCGATATACATATAAAATAGGAGAGCTTTAAACAATGCATGCCGGAAACAATATGCAGTCTATAAAATTGCACTTCTAACATAATCAATGACTTACATTACCTCTTTGGATATCAAGAATATATTAATTTATTATTATGATTTATGCACACACGCACTGGTTACGGGTGGCTTTATATGCTCAAAAGGGAAATGGTGGATTACACTTATGAAACTAAACAATTTCTCAGAGGAACCCTTAGGTTCTTAGATTGTATACACTCAGAGGCTTCGATCACATATAAAAGAAGGAAACTGACTGAACATAAAGGCACCCTTTTTGTTCACTTTCGCGGCTCTCCCACTCTGTCTTAGTTTTTTGAATATATTATTACCGTCTCCTGTTAAACAACTATTTGGACGTTTTTTGTAGTATATTTTATTCTATAATACATAAAATTATGTGATCTAAGCTCAGAGCAAAAAAGTTTTTCCATAAAAAGTTAACAAATCTACATCTATTATGGGCAATACAGTGTTTGACAACTAGTCATAACAGTGACTTTTTATCAACTGTCAAAAACGATGTTATATTCTGAAACTGTTAGAAATATAAAATTGAAAATGAATTAGATTATAATACATTTGATATTAAATGAGTGCTTTTGTAGGAGATATGTATTGAACTAGCTTTTGCTGATGGCTTCGCTCACGTGGGCATCGTTTTTATGACTGTCTTTGAAGGTTAGTGGTGCACCTTAGATAAAGCCTTCGTAATTCAGGAATAATGTAACTTTCTACTGGTGAAATAATTTTCTAAATCGTTTCAGTAGTTCCAAAGATCACTTCCTACAACAAACTTTACCTCTTTATAATATTAGTGTAGACAATATTTGTACTTTATTTTCGAAATAGGATATTTGAACTCCATAGTATGGGGAGCCAATGTTTTTGCTCTGATCATATAAACTCTATAGAGAAAATTGTTCAGTTTCAGAGAGAGAATCTAACATATGCCATTCTGCAGCATCACCGCCAATCATCAGATCCTCACAGTAGCCCTACTAAGTGCGTTCAAATACACTTGACGTCAAAAAAATCGCACCTCTTATTTTTTCTTAGTACATTTTCATAGAAAAGGGTGCTCTATATAAGAACGATCACTTTCTTAAATAAAGAAAACTATAAAGTGGTATCAGTAGGTTAGATTCCAAAACATTCTGCAGATCCCCGGGAACTCAATAGACTGCTGAAAACAAAGAACATTTTCTGCAAAATGAATGGAATTTTGCCACTTTACCGTAGGCACTCTTCTGAGCAGTCTACTGAGTTCCCGTGGTTCTGGCCCTTCGACAAGTTTGTAGCCAGGGATCTATCCTACTGACACCACCTTTCAGTTTTTTTTAGTTTTCTTTATTTAAGAAAGTAGTCATTCTTATTTGGAGCATTTGTATGAAAAGGTACTGAGAAAAAGTAGGAAGTGCGATTTATTTGACGCCGAGTGTAATTACCGATATAAAAACATGCAGATTTCTACCATAGTACATACTTTTTATTGCACTATACATTATGCTAATTTCACTGACAAAGTCATTATTATTATTACGATAAATACAATTTATTACTGCAATTTTGTACTTTATTCAGCTTCCATGCCTGGCGCTGTGCTCTCATAGGATAATACATACAATACTACATAGGAAACTAAGCTGCCTAGGTACAAGTCTTATCGCTCAACTGAGATGCAGTGACAGCACTGTTGCACCTCCGTGAAGCAACCCACAAATGTGAAGTTGATCCAAAACCATGCCAAAGAGCGAATCACAAAATAAATACATTACAACGAAACGAAGCAATTGTCCAGTGAGGAAGGTTAAGGCGATCAAACTGGTGACCATGGTAATCTAATCTTAACAACATTATATACAAACTAATACTTATGCACTTTATTTTATTTGTACTATTCCTAACTTGCCTTTCCGTTCCTGTTTTTGGTCAAATCATTTCACAAGTTCACACCACAATAAATAAATTGGAATACCGAGTGAGAATTAGTTCTCCAAACTGTCCGGCACTTGACTTCACTGGTCTAACTATCCATAAAGTTAGTATCTACTTGAGAAACAAAAATTCAAGACAATTTAAGGAGCTCCTTTTTCATTGAAGTCGATCAAAAAGTACTAAACAAAGGCTAATCATATCATAACAATACATATTGCAGATGGCCTTATTTTTCTCACGTGAATATAGTATTAATTTCGATCCATTGATACTTACTTCGATCTTCATAAAACTCACAGATTTACCCAATAGTCACACACTGCCACTATTATTTGTCACTAGTTTGTCACCGAGGCACTGTTTTGGTCTTGGCTACCGACGCATGGTGGAATTTAACGTTTGCATTGCTAGTGGTGGTGGTGGGTATCCAGCATATGCATAAACATTAGGCTGCTGAGCCCGGGGATCCGTTCCCGGGTACTGCACACTGGGTT
This sequence comes from Coleophora flavipennella, assembly GCA_947284805.1. Classification (NCBI taxonomy): domain Eukaryota; kingdom Metazoa; phylum Arthropoda; class Insecta; order Lepidoptera; family Coleophoridae; genus Coleophora; species Coleophora flavipennella. The sequence goes on along the minus strand of OX369293.1, from coordinate 8,451,193 downwards.
GTACATTCATCATCTGGACTGGGAGGTTGTTGAATTGTTGCTGCGGTGGCACTCGGTATCCATTGAGGCTGTATTGGCTTATGATGTGGGTGTTCAAGTTAGGTGACATCCGACTGCCCGGTGCCATTTGCATATGCTGCATCGGGCTCAAGTTAGCTGAAACAACGAAAATGAACAGTAAATTTTGAACATTTGATATTTTATAACAGATAAGATGGGATATTGTAGAATTAGTCAGTAGAGGCAGCTACTAGATCCCTTGCTGCCACGCAAAAATGCAAAACAGGAGGTTCTCAGTTTGACCTGAATGTATGTTCATTCATTTAATTCAAAATTGGTAAGCTCTTGGCATCATCTCACCTGATGGTAAGCGATAATGATGCCAAAGATGGAAGCGGGCTTACCAAGATTCCCAACGCAATGGGGATCTGGCTATCTTATCTTCAAGCCGGAACACATTAATGTTGTTAACATTGATGTGTGGCGGCAAGACATAGATAAGATGGTGGTAGCTAGCCAGGCAGGCTATGAGAATGCCCTACCACCAACCAGAGTCTTACAAAGTTGACCCCACCGGGAATCGAACCCGCGACCTCCTGGTGTGAAGCGAATGGGCTAACCGTTACGCCACGGAGGCGGTTGCGGTTGCTCTTAGGGGACCTTTACTAACTTTTCAAGTGTTGGATGACAATCGACATTCACAGATTTTGAAAAAAAAAGTAGTCAGCAAGGTAATGGACAATTTACACAAAAACTTTTGTGACGCTAATCTATTCTGTTTCTTATTCATCATATCAGCCACAAATCGTCCACTGCTGGACAAAGGCCTCCCCCAAGGATTTCCACGACGACCGGTCCTGCGCTGCCCGCATCCATCGGCTTCCCGCGACCTTCACCAGGTCATCGGTCCACCGCGTGGGAGGCCTGCCTACGCTACGTTTTCCGGTGCGCGGTCGCCACTCGAGAACTTTACTGCCCCATCGGCCATCTGTTCTACGAGCTATGTGCCCTGCCCACTGCCACTTCAGTTTAGCGATTCTGTGAGCTATGTCGGTTACTTTAGTTCTCCTGCGGATCTCCTCGTTTCTGATTCGATCACGCAGAGAAACTCCGAGCATAGCACGCTCCATTGCCCTTTGGGTGACCTTGAGCCTTCTTATGAGGCCCATAGTAAGCGACCATGTCTCAGTTCCGTAAGTCATCACTGGCAACACACACTGGTCAAAGACCTTAGTCTTGAGACACTGCGGTATTTGGGACGTGAAGATATTGCGAAGCTTCCCGAACGCTGCCCAGCCGAGTTGGATTCGTCGATTGATCTCTTTCTTGAAGTTGGACCTACCTAACTGGACTGTTTGTCCCAGGTATACATATTCGTCAACAACTTCCAGTGTAGAGTCTCCAACCTTTAGAGGAGTGGGTGCGACACGGACATTTAACATTATTTTCGTCTTGTCCATGTTCATTTTAAGACCCACTTGTTGAGAGACCTTACTGAGGCCATCGAGCATTGTGCTTAGGTCTTCCATAGTCTCAGCCATGACCACGATATCATCAGCGAATCGGAGGTGGGATATGTACTCGCCGTTGATATTGATGCCGAGTCCACCCCAGTCCAGAAGCTTAAAAACATCTTCCAGGGCGGCGGTGAACAGTTTCGGAGATATAACGTCTCCCTGTCTCACCCCTCGCTGCAACTGGATAGGTTTCGAGTTCTGGTCTTGGAGGCGAACCGACATGGTGGCGTTTTCATACAGACACTTCAACACCTCGATGTATCGATGGTCAATTTGGCACCGCTGGAGAGACTGTAGCACAGCCCAGGTTTCGACTGAATCAAAGGCCTTCTCATAGTCCACAAACGCCAAGCATAGTGGCTGATTGTACTCTTCGGTCTTCTGTATAATCTGCCGCAGCGTATGTATGTGGTCTATGGTACTAAAGCCTTTTCGGAAACCGGCTTGTTCGGGAGGCTGGAAGTCGTCAAACCTGCGTGCGAGACGATTCGTAATGACTCTCGAAAACAGCTTGTAGACATGGCTCAGAAGTGAGATGGGTCTGTAGTTCTTCAGCAGGGTGTTGTCGCCCTTTTTGAAGAAAAGCACGACCACACTTCTGTGCCATGCCTTAGGCGTTTGTCCCTCGAGTATAACGGAATTAAATAACTTCTGAAGAGCTTTTAGTACCGGTGATCCACCTGCTTTCAGAAGTTCAGCCGTAATTCCATCATCACCCGGTGCCTTGTTGTTCTTGAGCTGTTTGAGAGCCATTCTAATCTCGTACAGGCTGACGTCCGGGATATCTTCGGTATAGTGTCGGGTTAGTCTGGCTCTTGGGTCTTCAGCCAGATCACTGACAGGCAAACGTGTGGTCGTGTACAATTGTCCATAGAACTTCTCAACTTCTTCCAGCAACTCAGTCTTAGACGATATGGTCCTGCCGTCCTCAGTCTTCAGCTTGGTCAGTTGGCTTTGTCCAACAGACAGATCTCTCGCGAACACTTTTGAGCCTTTATTGTGCTCAATCGCCTCTTTAATACAATTTGTATTATATTGGCGTAAATCGCGAGTTAGGGACTTAGAGATCTGCCTGTTTAGTTGCCGATACTGAGTAGCGTCTTCAGAGGACTGCAAAACCAGTCTGCGTCTTTGTTCCATGAGGTTGCTGGTGAAGTCGGAGATTTTTTTGGTTCTGTTTGAACGGCGAGTTTTAAAAAACTTAGACCCGACCGTTTGAACAATTTCCACGAACCTGTCATTATAATCGTCCACATTCTCGCAGTCTTCTAGGCATTCGAAACGATTGTGCAGCTCGAGCTGAAAGCTCTCGGGGTTTTGGAGCTGGATAGGCGCTGGTCGGAGCGTAGACTTCATCAGTCGACATCTTTCTAGCTTGGTATTTAGATTCAATGTGCCTCTGACCATCCGGTGATCACTTCCTGTTTTGACTGAATTGATCACGGAGACATCATTGAATATTTGCCTCCTTGTCGACAAGATGAAGTCTATCTCGTTTTTTGTTACGCCATTGGGATGCAACCATGTCCACTTCCGCTGTTTTGACTTTTTAAAGAAGGAGTTCATCATAAAGAGGCTCTCCTTCTCCATAAAGTCGGCCAGCATCTGGCCACGTGCATTTCTTACTCCATATCCAAATTGCCCCACTCTCAGCTCACCATCGCTTCGTTTGCCCAGTTTCGCGTTAAAGTCCCCCATAACAACGGTATAATGGGTCCTGGTGCTATGTAAGGCTGTAGAGATGTCCTCGTACATACTCTCTACCTCGTCGTCGGAGTGTTCCGTAGTCGGCGCGTATACCTGTATGACCTTCATCGAATACCGTTTGGTGATTCTGAGTATAAGGTATGCTACCCTTGTCGAAACTTATTAGGATCAAATATATATTAGACCAACTTAGGTTAGAGTAGGTACTAGAAATGGCTGATAGAAAGCGATGGCTAACTCTCGCGTTATACTCGTGACCGAGTGCTGTCCGTGTGAACTGGCCTACTCTGGTCAAAGGCATTGAGGCTCGAGTTTCCATACAAAACGTAGCTCCGCTTTAATACAAAAACTACATGCCGGATTGAATCCAAACTTTGCTATTACATATATTGAGTAGACACATATCGATGTTTGTAATTACTAATTAGACTTTGATGTACTAATATAAAAAATAAGAGTTATTAAAGCGGAACTAGGTTTGTATGGAAACTCGAGCCTCCTGGGGACCCTTAATGACAATGACTTCTCTTGTGTACTTTTAAGAGAAGTTAAAAGTACACAAATGTTATGTTGTTTTCATGTTCCAACGACATTAATTATTGTTAACATAAAAAAATATTTTAATTGACGTTACTTTGGTAAAATTTAATTATTTTTTTAAATCATAGTTATGTTCATTTTTTAAATCTTCACAAACTTTTTTAATATTATTATTTTTATCCACAATTGGTAAGCCCTTAGTATCATGTCACCTGATTGTAAGTAACTGATTTAAGCGGGCTTACCAAGATTCCCCAACGCTGCGCTGGCTACCTTATCTTCATGCCAGAACACATCTATGTTGTTAATATTAATGTTTAGCAGCCAGATTTAGATAAGATGGTGGTAGCTAACCAGGCGGGCTATGAAAATGCCCTACCACCAACCAAACCAAGTCTTACTGCAATTTTGTACTTTTGTAATTTTGTAAATTATACTCCGCCGGAAATCAAACCTGCGACCACCTGGTGTGAAGAATGAATGAATGGACATGAGCATTACGCCACGGAGACGGTCGGACATTTTTGTAATGTAATCACTATTTTATGACCATCAGAAAGAGTGTAACCAACTTTGAATAAAAATTTTGAAATTACTCACCACTGGTGTTCCTGGCGCGCGGCGAGTGAGCTGCGTCGAGCTGGTTTGGATAATATTTGCCAGTGTAGTGAGGAGGCGTGCCCGCTTGCGCATACTGCCGAGACAAACACAATAAATCAGTCATCTAAACTTCAAACCGCCATTACAAATTATACGCCGCGAATAGGAGATCGGACTGCTAGTCATTTGAGATACTTTTTATGATCTGTCAAAAACGAAATTTTGTTCTAAAAATGTTTGAAATACCCACAAGTGACGTCATAAATTTTTAGCGTCATTGACGAACTTATTTTGAGAATTTAATCAATTCAAAATTGAAGACGTGATGGAAAAACAAAACAAGTAAGGTTTTTTGAAACTTCAAGAGGAGAGCAATTTAGGAAATCATATTTCAGAATGTATTTTTGATGCAGTCCGATCCCCTATTATACCTTTTTTTTCGAGATTTCCTAGACGTTTCACTAACAGCATATTATACAAACTTGTGCCTAAACTTAACTTCCGATAAGAAGATTTTAAAATTATTTCTTAACTAATCTAAATCTCGACAGCAAAATCAACTTTAGCTAAGAACCATTCAGGTGAACCATAAGTACAAAGAAATGTCATCAAAATCGATCAAGCCGTTTAGGAGCAGAACACATACACAGAATACACGTACACCGGAGTTTTATATATGAAGATAATGAGATCTGTATCGTATGAAAATCAAGCGCCTAAATTTGTTGATAAGTATATGCGTGGTGTTCCACTAGACGCGGCGAACGCCCTGAGGTTTAAACAAGAAAACTAAATTTGAACTCCCAAAAGGAGACCATCACTTTATCGTAGGAGCTTCTCATAAAAAGTTTAATTTGTATAGAAGGTATAGATCGCGCTATCTTTGTTGAACAGTGTCTTATTTTCAGGTCTCAATCGATGTATGGGACGCGGAGTTTGCGCGCACCATGGGACGCGGAGTTTGCGCGCACCAAGGGACGCCGGCCCCCCGCGTAACCCGCGCTACACTCGCACGCTCCCTACCTGCGCGGGTGACCGCCATTCAACTTATACGCCGCGAATTGTACCTTTTTAGAGATTTTCCACAAGTTTCACTAACAGCATACACGTTAATGTCTTGATTGTGAAAACTTGATAGCTACATCCTTAGCGCCATTTTAGAGAAAAACACATTTCTATATTTTTTTAAACTTGTACCATTTTTAGTTTTTCCCGGATACACCAACAATAGTGTCGATTCGGTTTTGCACAAATTAACTAAACTAAAATTAGGTTAAGATGTGTCAAAATTACGTTTGCTATTCGGAAAAACTCGACTTAACTTATCTGACAGATCTAAACTAAAATCGAACTAAATTAAGTTTAGAACGCCATTTTGCTATTCATAACGACCATATTTTAGATGTGTCAAACTAAAAATGCCCCGACGCACTTTTAGGCAAATTCAAACTCCTAAATACTTCACTCAAAAATCCTTGATGCCAAGCCAAAAATAAATAAAAACAAAATCAGCTATTTTATCGTTTCATAGATTATATTCGTAGCATAAATGACATAATGCAACAGAGACAGGGCTATAGAAAATTATATCTTGTTTTCTTTCACATACAGCAAAGAGGTTATGTAAATCAAATTTTTCATTCTTTCGTTCATCCATAGTTCAACATAGTCTTTGAATTCAATTTGATTGTGTTTAGTCCTGTCAAACTAGCCAACCAAATTTAGTTCGTGCATAAAACCAAATAGCATATGAAAACGACTAAACTTATTTTAATCGTAGTTTAGTTTAGTTAAGTCGAGTGTTTTGTTCAAATTGACACTGTTGTCATATTTTAGATGTTCAAATTGGTTAAGCAGTTTCTTCGCCGATCAGGGATATGAACACACACACACTTTTCTCAACTACTTTTTTGATGTCTATAATGCCTACCCAATGTCGCCATAAAGTATCCTGATAATGAAATGCCTACTCACTTTCGCTCCGACTACGTTATGATCACAATAATTAAGTTATGTTTTACTATTTTTTTCAGTTTTTTTTTTTATTTTCGTGTTTTATTTTTCATTTTGTTTCTTTTTGCTTAAAGAGTGAGTCCCAGATAAAATTTTATCAAAAAAAATGCGATCTGAGTACACAAAAATAGTGAAATAGTGTAATGTATTTCATAGCGGTCATCATAGAACTGAATTATCATCATAGAAATTATGTCCAGTTTCAAACATGGCAAAGTAAAGCTATTAAATTGAATATTCAATACGAGGGTACAACTTTCGAAGAGGTAGAAAATATTAAATTCTTGGGAATAATATTAGATAAACATCTTAGTTATGAAATGCACATTCATAAAGTCTGTAAAAAAATTAATCAATTTGTTTATGCTCTTCGTAGACTGACATGCATTGCTTCACAACACTTGTCTTTGTCTGCGTATCATGGATATGTGAGTTCAGCTCTACGATATGGTTTGCTAATCTAGGGAAACGGCTCCTACGTACAGAGAGCTTTTATTGCTCAGAAGAAATGTGTCCGAGCTATATCCGGAGCTGGTCCCTATGACAGCTGTAAACCGCTCTTTAAAACTTTAAGAATACTGACACTGCCCTCCATGTATGTCTTGGAAGTATGTAAGTTTGTGAAGCAGCATCCATTTCTTTTTAAAACTGTGTCAGAAGCCAACCCAAGGGCAGTGAGGCACCCATTAAAATTAGCTCTAGGCCATTATCCAAGGACATCACTTTATCTAAAGAACAGTTATAGTATGTGTGTTAAAATATATAACAAGGTACCAGACCAATTCAAAACAATGAATCTCAATCAAATGTGTAATAAATTATTTAAGTGGCTTCTAGATATGAATTTTTATAGTATTAATGAATTTTTTGTGTACAATCAATTTAAACTTTAATCAATTTTCAGCTTATTAATCGATAAATTTTTTTACTGTTTATTTAGTCATTATTTAATGACATCCTTAGACAAAATTGTGCCAATATTGTCTTAATTTTTATTTTTTATATTTTTATTATTTTAATTTGTATGCTGTACTCAGCTAGACATGAGAGCTCCTATGTTATTAACATCTAAAATCACCATGTTTACCACGAATAAAGATTTTTGAATTTTGAATTTGAAATTTAGTGCCAATGTACTACACTTCCAACGTTACGCACTATAAATTACGTGATCCCTGTTAGCTTGGCTAGTGCTCGTACTACAAGCCCATTCTTTACAAAATTTATCTTGAAGCCATCATCATCATCATCATATCAGCCACAAATCGTCCACTGCTGAACAAAGGCCTCCCCCAAGGATTTCTACGACGACCGGTCCTGCGCTGCCCGCATCCATCGGCTTCCCGCGACCTTCACCAGGTCATCGGTCCACCGCGTGGGAGGCCTGCCTACGCTACGTTTTCCGGTACGCTTACGTTTTGAAGCCATATCAAGCCAAAAATGCCTATTTACTCTCTCCTTGAAGATTTTTAGATTGACCATGTAAGCTTAAATAATGCCTACTCAATCTCGCCGTAAAGATTCCTAAATAATTTCGTAATGCCTACTCTCGCGCTGAAGATTCTTAGATAATAAAACCAAGAAACATAAACTGTTATAAAAATAAAAGAGTGATTGCAACCTGTTGCGCGGGCGGTGTGTGCGGTGGTGGATGGTGCTGCGGTGCGTCGGCCATTTGTTGCAGTTTGGCCAGCGAACAAGATGGCGGCCACGCGCCGCTATGGTACTGCTGTTGTTGCTGGAAGGACAGGTAGCCGCCCTGGTAGCCGCTGCCCTGCATCACGCCGCCGCCCCCTGCAAATAGATACGTCGCGTTAGCGCCGGGGGCGGCTCCTTGCGTATAGTATTCCGCTGTGGAGGATAAAGATATATTATGGTATTAACATGTTATAAATATAATTGGCGGTTCTTATTTTAAAAAATGTATTTCTCTTGAAATTCAGCTGATGACAGTGTATGTTACTTTATATTCGACTAGATTTTGCCCGCGGCTTCGCCCGCGTGGACATGACTTTTCTTCAGATTCCTCAGGAACTACATCAGGATATTCTAATTGGCAGTCTATGTAATTTTTCACCCCCTCAACCAATTTTATACAAAAAATCACTTCAATCCGTTGCTCCGTTGCGGCGCCGACGGGCGCGAGCGTGGAAATGATTTTTTCCCAGATCCCTCGGGAACTATGTCAGGATATGCTAATAAGTAAATTATGTCATTTCCCACCCCCTCAACTAACTCTATGCAAAAAATCACAACAATCCTTTGTTCCATTGCAAAGTTAAAGAAATTAACCAAAAAAAGATTATTTTTTTTAGTTCCCTCAGGAAGCTTTTTTATGTAGCCTATGTCCTTCCCAGCGACACATGCTACCTGTATGCCAAATTTCATCAAGTTTGGTCGAGGTCAGGATATGCTAATAAGTAAATTATGTCATTTCCCACCCCCTCAACTATCTCTATGCAAAAAATCACAACAATCCTTTGTTCCATTGCAAAGTTAAAGAAATTAACCAAAAAAAGATTATTTTTTTTAGTTCCCTCAGGAAGCTTTTTTATGTAGCCTATGTCCTTCCCAGCGACACATGCTACCTGTATGCCAAATTTCATCAAGTTTGGTCGAGGTGTATAAGCGTGAAAAGGTAAGTTTTCACATTTGCAATATTAGTAAGGATACATATAAAAAGAATCCGCTGGAAGTGCAAAAATCTGTGAAGAAAAATTGTAAACACAAACCCAGGGGTGTTACAATTATTTTTAAGACAGGCATCGAGGCCTTCAGATGCGCATCGCCAGCCGCACTCTTATTACTGTTGTTATTATTATTGCTCTGTGGTGACGTACCGTGCGGGGTGAGTGCGTGGGAGGGGGAGCATGGCGGGGTGACGGCCCTGCACATCGCGGTCTTCCTGTCGCCGGCCGCACTGTTATTAGCACGGATCAGATAAATAAGGTTGGATTGGAAATGTGCACTGGGCAGGCGCGCCTCAAGTATGATTAGACAATCATACTTAACCGAAGCACGCGTTCATACTTTTTATTTGCGTGTGGTTGTGTGTAACGTACAGACTCTCGAAATGGTGTGAGACACTATTGCCGCCCTGTGTTCTAAGTGTGTTTTGTTTATTAGTGCGCGCAATTCGTGTATATGTATTATTATTGCTTGTGTAGTGGAGTTGATGGGTGGGATACAGGCGGCGACGGTGGTTTTCAAAGTGTGACTATTGCCAATCCAATCTTATTTATCTTATTCGTGGTTATTAGTATTGTATTATTCTGTGGTGACGTACCGTGCGGAGTGTGAGCGTGGGCAGGGGGCGTGGCGCGGTGGCGCGCGGGCGGGGTGGCGGCGCCGCGCATCGCCGTCTTGTTGTCCGCGGCCGCGCTGTTGCCGCCGCCGCCGCCGCCGCTGCTGTTGTTGTTGCCCTGGTTGTTGTTCCTAGAACGAAACGATTATACAGTCATAAAATAGTGTTTGCATATTAAAATAGATTACAGTCTGATCAATTTTAAAACTAAAAAAAAATAATTTCAAGAGCACTTTTATGTTTTCTCCCAATCTATTTTGAGAAAATGAGTATTAATTATTTATTCAGTCATGTATTTATTTATAGAGTGAAATGTACGCTTTAGAAAATGTTCTCTTAGTTTTGCTTTGAGTTCCAATTTAGGAAAATTTGTCACTAGTTTAGGTAGTTTATTGTACTGTCGCCTACATATATATCGTACCAGGCGAGGTGTTTAAATATTTCTGAGCAGTGTTGAATTTCAATAAATTATGTACACTAGAAGTTTCTATTATTATCTAAACTTCTAGTATGTAAATTTATCATAAATATCGGAGCAGCTGGTTTTTCAATATGTAGCATTATAGGCATAGGTACCTTTGTCATTGTGTGTGAAGAACATACTGAACAAGTTCAGATATTAATAGAAACTTCTAGTGTACATAATTTATTGAAATTCAACACTAATTAGAAATATTTGAACCCATCACCTGGTACGATATATTTGATGGCGACTGTACATCAGATTTTCATGGGATTCCTTGTCGCAGCATAATTGGCAATGGTGTCTATTCGAACAAAACACTCGACTTAACTAAACTAAAATACTATTAAAATAAGCTCTGTCGTTTTCATGTGCTATTTGGTTTTATGCACGAACTAAATTTCGTTGCCTAGTTTGACAGGACTAAACACGATCAAATTGAATTCACAGACTATGTTAAAACAATATGATTGATGTAACCTGTTTACCGTAAGAGAAAGAGAAAACAAGATATAATTTTCTATAGCGCTGTCTCTGTTGCATATGTCATTTATGCTACGAATATAATCTATGAAACATTCAATAAAACACTTGTTTTTTTTTTGGGTGGCATCATGGATTTTTGAGTGAAGTATTTAGGAGTTTGAATTTGCCTCAAAGTGCGTCGGGCATTGTGAATTGTCAGAATCGGTCAACCACCAACCAGGTCATCATGACACCCTCGCTCAGGTCAGAGATGAGTGTCCTGGAGTACTTAGCAGGGTTTATACCATCACTTTACTTAGGTATTCATCACAAAATTTGCACTTTTGTGGTTTTCCAAGACCAATTAAAGTTTTGTGGTCACCAAAGAATGTCGCGATTAAAACTGGTTCAATTTTAGTTTGACATATCTAAAATATGGTCGTTCCGAATATCATAATGGCGTTTCAAACTTAATTTAGTTTGATTTTGGTTTCGATCTGTCAGATAAGTTGAGTTTTTTCGAATAGCGAACGTAATTTAGACACATCTTATCCTAAGTTTAGTTTAGTTGATTTGTGCAAAACCCAATGGTGTCGCCATTGGTCAGTCTGTTCTTAGTCTGTTCCTATTGTCAGATCTTTTAAGCAAATTTTCCTTGTCCTCACGATTTCTAAATAAATTTTTACTCAATTACTATTACAACTATTAAGGTGAAATTTGGTATGTTGGTTAGTTGTTCGTTTTTTCTTTATTTTTCATGGTCCCACGCAGACAAAGTCGCGGGCAACAGCTAGTCTATAATAGAATGACTGAAATACTAACAGCTATGAAAGGGACAGATTCCACTGTTTATGTAGTTGGTATTGTTTTTATGAATTTTAGACTAATTTAAAAAACAAATTTGTTTTTTTTTCTTTTTATTTACTGTTTATTTTTTATGATTTTAAAAATGTTTGTGATGACGTCACATGCCTAAATACTTTGAAAAAAAAAGGCCCTAGTACTAATTTCAACTAACGATTAGAATTTAGTATGTAAATACTAGTGTTGTGCCGGTTCGTTAAAAATGTATATCCGCGGATACGGATCCGAATACGGATATTTGGTGTCAAGATCCACGGATATGGATACGGACCTTTATTTTCTTATTCAATCGGTGTCGGCGCGCGAGAGCTTGAAACGATAGTTGACGTCACGCCCGCCACAACGACAGGCAGTACATGTTTCGACTTGCATTGCGCGGGTATAAAACTGCCAAATATTTGATTTTAAGAAATAAAAAATACTTTGAATGGAATTCAATATTTTTTTAATTCTACCTAATCACCTATATATTATACATAGCATTTCATCCTATCAATTGAAAATTAATAAGGTAATAAATCCGTAAAAGATCCGCGAGAAAAGTAACGGATACGGATCTTTCTTCTCCCTCGGACATCCGCGGATACGGATATCCGGAACATCACTAGTATAAAATCATTATATCTTTACAGCTATGCTCGGAATTTCCCTACGCGATCGAATCAGAAATGAAGAGATCCGCAGGAGAACCAAGGTAACCGACATAGCTCACAGAAACGCTAAACTGGAGTGGCAGTGGGCAGGGCACATAGCTCGTACAACATATGGCCGTTTGGGGTAGTAAGTTCTCGAGTGGCGACCGCGCACCGGAAAACGTAGGTAGGCAGGCCTCCTACGCGTTGGACCGACGGCCTGATAAGATCGATGGGGGAGGCCTTTGTCCAGGAGTGGATCTTTTTTCAGCTGAAATGATGATATCTTTAAATGGTCCTTTTATTTACGTGCCTTGTAAAAAATCTGAAAATGTCTATTGTGCAATGCTGGCAGTGACGTCATCGTAGGTAAATCAAGGGCAAATCACATTTTTAATAAATATACTAAATCAGTTGGAATTTCTGAAATGTAATAAATGAAATGTCATCGCAGAAGCTTTTCCTGGAAATGGATTTCGAATTAAGTGGGGTTCATAAAAACTGAACAATACTAATTGTGCATAATGAAACCTCAGTTCTACTTGGACAATATTCGTTTTCCTAACGATCATAAACTTACCTATTCCTATTATTGATTTTCTGCTGCTTAGGCGGTTGATTCGGTTGGCTCATGATTGACGGGATATGCAGCGACGAATGCGGGTACTGCGGACTCGGCGCAGGGTGCATGTGCATCATAGAACATGGTGAAGCCAGGTCTGACCCTATACTTGTCGGGGACTCGAGTCCTAGCTGGCTCACATCTAGCTCACAGGCTGGGTATTGCACTGAATGCACTGAATTACTGGTTGAATCAGGAGTGTAAACACCCATAGATTGCAAAGCAGGGCTCACAGCTTCACACATCTCTTCTTTGCTACTGTCTTTTGGAGATTCTTCTTTCTTGTGACGAGATTTTTTCTCGATTTCAGTCTTTTCTTGTCCACAAGGTCCGTTTTGATTGTAAGGCGTTTTGCAGCCTGGAGAGGTTAGAATTTGAGGGCTTTGTTGTCGATATTCAGCGCAGCTCGTAACGACTTCTTGTTGTTTCACCTGGCGTTGCATCATTTGCTTCATTTGAGCCTCGTTTTGTTGCTGAGATTTCTTAGTCTCACACTGAGTTTGACAGCCCGTTGTTGTTTTTGATTGCTTGGCTGGCTTGCATTCGTTCTTTTGCGGACATTCAGATTTGGAAGTAGGTGTTTTAGCTTCTTTGAAATGCGGTAAACTAGTAGTAGCATAGATACCGCTGGATAATCTCGAAAGGTCACCATAAGACAAAGCTTGGAAATCTTTTTGATCGTATTTCGGATGCAACTTTTGAGGCGATTTCTGCATTTGATCTAAATGCGGCAGGTTGAAGCCTTGAAACTTGTCCAGATAGGTCTTATCGGAGTTTTTCATGTCCAAAAATCTGTGTTGGTTCCAAGTACCTTGGATAGTTGAGGGGTCCCAAGGGGCCCATTGGTATTGCGCGTGTGTTGTGTGATAGTTCGGTATTTGATTCATAGTGTAATCTGCTTTGGGTACTAAATCATTGTCATACTTGAATTTTGGAAGCATCTTATTCAAATCGTTTTGGTCTGCCTTCAATTGCGTTGCGCATGTCTTGTCATGTTTGACTGACGAGTTTTTTGCTTCACATTTAGAGGTGTTCGATCTCTCCTTCTTAAAAAAGTCTTGTTTTTTCGGAGCTTCGGTCGGCTTAGTTTCCACTTTGCTAGTAACTACTGCTGTGTTGGTATTGATGACGTTTATAGGGACCGACGTCTCCGGTTTTTTAAGGTTCGGTTGCGTATTTTGTTGTTCAGGAAAAAACATTTTCGGCTCAGGCGTGCTTCTAGAAGTGTCCTTCCCTGATTTCTTGTCAGTCTTTTCTAGTTTACTATGTGCTGAGTTAACACGAACGTCTCTCAGTTTGCTCTTTTCTCTAGGTTTCAGATTGTTTGGGTCGTTTTTGTCTTGTGAATTTTGGTTTACATTCATTGATCCTTGTAAAGAATTTTGCATATCATTAGCGAAACTGGGATTTATGTCAGCCCTTTCCATTCCTAAATTCACTGCTGCATTTGCACTTTGACATCTCGGTAGATAACTTATATCGGTTACGTTAGGAACTTTTGGTATAACTGGGCTAATTACTGGCGACGATATGGGATGTGGAACTTCTAATTTTGTAGTCTTGCTTATAACTGGAGTTTCTGGCATGTTATTGGTTACTCTATTTGCTTCACTAGTCTTTGAAACTTTTTCAGTTTGAATAGCTTGAGATTCCTTGCTTAAGTTTAATCTATGGTTCATGTAAGCTTGCTGATTTGCATGGTTACTCATGTTCATTTGCTGCATTGCCATAGGGTTTACTGCTGGATTAATCTGGTTCATAGTATTCATAGGATTACCATAATTTTGTAAAGGTTCGATTACATTTCTAGTTATAACTTCCTCTTTTCTTGTGTTAAAATTATCATTTTTAAATGAAACTTCACTTTCTCTACTCGTTACTGTATTCACAGTTTTGTTTCTATTGTCAATTTCAAAAGAATCCATCTTAGGTTGTTCAGGTTTCTTCAAATTGTTAGAAAAATCTCTTTGTGCATCAAAATTTTGTATAATAGACTCTGTTTTGTTTGGAGATCTTTTCTCTGGACTTTTGTCATCCAAATTCTGATGTTGAATAACAGTTTCTTTTCTCATTTCACATTTTTGCTGTTCAGAATTTAGTTCAAAATTTGGCTTTTCTGTTGATTTTATTTTGGGCGATTCATTTATAACACTTCTGTCACTTTTCTTAGGAGATATACTGGCTTGCGGCGAATTCGCCGTATCAGATTCTCCCTCTACTACTATAGTCTCAATTTGGTTAAATTTTGGAACTATCAAGTCTACGTCAGGCTTTGTTGTGTTAACCTCTTCTTGAACTTTAGGATCCAGAACTATATGAGCATTTTCTGTTGAAACTACAGGAATTACTTTCGATGGACTCTCATTTTCTTCAACTCCCTTAGGTTTTTCGGTTTTCTGCTCAATTGGGATTATATTGTTATGTTTTGGAGATGGCAAGCAACTTTGACTGTTATTGTCATCTGACTCAGATATTACTATTGTGTCTTTGTCATCAATAACTTTGGTAAGAGACTTGATTTCACTATTTCTCGTTTCAGATTTATTGTCTACACTTTCAACTGATTTAGATTCTGTTGCTGACTCTGAAACTTCTCTACTATCAGTACAGTTTTCGTTCTCACTCTTATCTATTGTTTTATTCATGACTTCATTCTCCTCGGCTACAGATTTTGGTGAGTCCATGTGTATGCTATCAAGTTCCATATCACTAGTATGGTGATCTGTGCTATTTTCTTCTACATTTCGCGGCGTGGTGGGTTTACTGGCAACACTGCGTTTGTCATCGCCTTCCTCCACGTCCATCTCATCATCAGCTTCACCGGAAGAATCTTCAGAACTTGCTTCTGGATTTAGTGCTTTTTCTGTTGTGTCCTCAATTTTCTTTGGCGAATTCTTTTCGTCTTTATTTGGCGTAACAGTCTTTTCAAGTTCTTCCATAGAATCACCATCATCAGTTTTGTAATCATTTGTTTCTTCTTGAGACTCATCCAATTTGGCTTTCTTAGCTAGTGGAGAAACAGTCCTTGGAGTTGTAATCTTGTTTACCTTTTGTCGTTTCTTTTGGCGACCTCTCCAAGCAATTTTTCTTTTAGCTTTTGCTTTCGCAGCTACGGGCATTGGTGTAGATACATCAGCGCTATCCTGACTTTCCTGAGTATCTGACGCATATGTTGGCTCTTTGACACTTTGCCTCTTATTCCTGGGAGTTGCACTCTCTTCAATATTGTTCTGAACAGGTTTAGAAACCCTTGTAGCGACACTTTTGCTTCTCTGTCTTCTTGGAGTCTCTTCTGGCTTATCTTCAACTGTCTCAGAGATCTTTCTAGAAACATCACGTTTCCTTTTCTTACCACCGTCTAGAGCTGGGGTAGTTTGATACGTGGTTTCACTATATTTAAGTGGTCTAGTCCGTCTTCTTCCGGAAGAAGTGACTTCAA
Organism: Coleophora flavipennella; assembly: GCA_947284805.1. Classification (NCBI taxonomy): domain Eukaryota; kingdom Metazoa; phylum Arthropoda; class Insecta; order Lepidoptera; family Coleophoridae; genus Coleophora; species Coleophora flavipennella. The sequence goes on along the minus strand of OX369293.1, from coordinate 8,435,027 downwards.
CTTGTACCTCCTCCTCTTCTTTTACTTCTTTCATCTCTACTTTTGCTTCAGATTTTGTAGGGATTTCCGGTTCAGTTGCCGTATCTTCACTCTCCGTCTTAACCTCATCATTTTCAGTCTCTTGATCAGCTGAGTTTTCTTCGGGGGACCTGAATGGGTTGCTTGTCGCAACTAATGGTGTCCATCTCAAGCATTCAGGGTCAATTTCTAGTCTCTGCTTACTCCTGACCTTCAGCATGTGATTGTCGACTTTATTCCAGTCTATACACAATCCCAACTTCAACAATTCCTTGTTAGGAATATATCTGATGAAACCTAGTACTTGAAATGTTACAGCAATATCAGTCATATGCATTCCAGTAGAATGTGAGATATCTTCGAACGTGAAAGGCTTGGTTCGGTAGTTATCTAAGAACTCCAGTATAATAGATTTCCAATAAGCATGGTACGAGACCCTTCCAAGATCTGATAGGGGTTTTTCTGGAGTCCCAGGTTGGCCCTCCTCTTTTGATAGTAAATAACCTGTGGAAGAGGAGAAATGGGTTCAGAACATAGTAAATTAGTTAATTAGTAAATAAATAAACATAATATCAATACAAAAATCTGTATCTTCGCACAAGTGTTTTCATCAAAATGTGTTATTATTCTTTAAAACAACCAATTGGGAGGTTCAGTATGGTAGGTATCAAAAAGTGCAAAGTATAACCACCACCATCACATGGAAAGAGTGGGGACGGTATGGTGATGATGAATGACTAAGACTAAAAACCATGCAAATAAATAAAAAAAGATTCCACCACTCACTGAAGTGGATGAGAAACCGTCCATATCCCTGCCTTTGGTACTGCGGCATAGTCATAATACACGACACATTATACTTCTGCTGACAATGCTTTTCCTTTGAGAAATATCCAATCAAATGACAGCCTTTACTGTCATTCTTTGTCAGCACATAGAACAGAAACGGCTCAACGTCGTAGTACAAAGTTTTGTGGTCCAGGAAGAGTTTCGCGAGTAAACAGAGGTTCTGGCAGTAGATTTTGTTAGCATTTCCATCCACTTCGAACACGGATATGTCGCCGCAGCGGTAGATTTCGGTGGCAGGCGGGTGACGCCAGAGGCATTTATCGAGATGCCTCATGAGGACTGCCCGACTTTTAGCGTACTTCAGGCAAAATTCGCAGAGGAATAGTTTGGGTAATCTGTAAAAGATTGGAAACATAGTTGAGATAATGTAGGACAATCTTTGCTTCTAAACACAGTGGGGTTTGAATCTTATATCCTATTAAAACTATTAGCAGAAGTTCAATGTAAGGTTGGAGAATGGAATAATTCAATACTGTTTAGAGTCACGTTTAGCTTATCTTTATAACGCAACAACTTCACTGTCTGTTCTATAATATTCTAGTTATAAACAACCAGACAAAACCAGAATCGATAAACTTACCTGGCATACTCTTGTGGGAATGGACTTGAATACCACGTCTCAATCTCCCACTGGCCAAACTCAATAGCTGATGGGCATCTAGCAGGCAAGGCTTGTACTACCGGCCCTGGAGTAGCCGACTCAGTAACAGCAGGGGTCCCGGAGGCCGTCGGGGCCAATGGTGCGGCTGGTGCTGGAGTGGCGGGTGCCGGAGTTAGGGACGCATCGGATTCTAGCGCCCCTGCAGCCACTCGTGCTTGATTGAACAGTTCTGAGTCCGCCTCTGTCACACCCGGCGGTAGTCTCTTTGTATCTGTAAAAGTGTTTATGATATTTTTTGTAGAAGTTTGAAAGTAATACAGTGGATGGGAGATGATGGCGTACTATGAGGATTATTAGTTGGTCACATTTTGTTATTTATTACGAAAACATTATGCAATAGTATGCTACGTAAGGGAACATACCCATACTACATGACCAATCTGTGTGTATTTTGTGGATTAATCAACAGTGTTACCATAAATTATGTAAAATTTCAAGTACACTAGATAATTGGATATTCTAGCAACACTATAATTGTCACTTTTACTCCTCTTCAAAAAAAAACAAAGAGAAGCTTATTTCATTGAAACATCACCAAATAATATCCTCATCAGACAGTATCCAACAAAAAATATGTTGCTTGAACCCTAATTTTTTTTAATGAAAATAATCGTGTTGTTATTGCCATGCCATGAATTGCTACGAACGACCGAACCATTCAGTTCAGTCACCCATATCCTTTACACGGGAACGATCCGACAATCAATCTTTGTCTCTTTGTGTCGCATCGCAATCCATATTTGTGTCCTTGTCGAAATCTATGGTCAGCTATCGTTACCATGTATCTGAATTAAAGTGTGTCGGCTCAGTGTCAATGTTGCCAGTCCCATATACCCGATATATAATCATACGACCACTGACGACGTCGTCTATGTAAATGAAGCCTTACACTGCTCTTACTTCATCATATTTTATTTGAATACCGTTTAAAACAGACAAAAGCCTTCAACTTAATAATGTTACTACTGAACCAAATCGACTAAAGCCTCGGTCACACACAGCGAATACTCGCAGCGAGTAGGCACTCGCGGCGAGTAGTCTCTGTGTGTGACACACTATTCGCGGCGAATAGATTCATTCGCCGCGAGCTTTAATTCGCCGCGATCTGAATTGATCATGTTCAATTTTTCTCGCTGTGTGTGACACGGTACTCGCTGGCTCGCCGCGAATCGCCATTCCGCTCAGCGCGCCGAACTAGCAGGTCGTTCCGTCGATGCTTGGATACGAGTACTGTAATAATGAGTCAACCGAAAAAAGGTTCTCTTAAGTGGGGAAATAACGATATAATTGTATTAGAAGCCCCAAACTGTTCTCTGCGTTCAATCCATTTTCGAACCCATTTTCGCTTCTTGTGGGCTGTGAGCTTAAGCAGCATTTGGTTTGCTAACTCTGCACATGCCAACCGAATAAACTGACGTGTGCGACGAGCAGACGACATTTTGGAATTTGCGCACCAACAGACTGCCGAAATTCGCGTGTAGAACTCGCTGTGTGTGACAGGCAGTCAGCGAATAGTCGCTGCGATCATTATTCGCAGCGAATGCACTCGCTGCGAGTATTCGCTGTGTGTGACCGAGGCTTAATGAATACATAGTGTATGCGATCGGTTGCATCGACCTAACAAGTGACATTTCTGTGCGATAGAATGGGATAGAGCGACGAAAAAGCACGTTTGACAGTCGTCTATGTCATGGTTGAGTAGTAACAGTAAATCTAAAATCATCTTAGGGCCTTGATATAAATAAAAAACGTCCAGGATGAGTTTGGTCAATTTTGATTCTGTCCTCACTGCGGGTATTTTTATTTTGTGTATTTTACGATGAATTATTTACATAACCAATATACTTTTAATGCATTTCGGTGGCGCGCCCTCTCCGCGCCCTAGACGCTTTTTCTATTGAGGCCCTTAAAAAATAAAAACAACACAAATAAATATATAAACAAAGCATCGATAAACGCTTCTATAGAACTAAGAAGCGCCAGCGAAAGTGCGTGTGTGGATAACCCGATACCCGATCAACAAATGCATTGTTATCGGCGCTCGGTGTCCGCAAGCACAGAAAACATAAGATCACACTTTATATGTACCCACAATTTTAACTGGCACTTCGCCTATATCCTTTTTTGGACAATCAATGATAGGTTTGTGAGAAATACAGCATATTTTGCAAGCAAACTATAGTTTCCTTTTGAAAATGTGGTTCAAATCCATGAGCAGAAAAGGCCAGTTGAAAATTTCTTGTGCAAATAAAGCAGGATCTTATAGAAACGCCCGTCTGTGCGGCAGACGTCCCACCAGAGGTAATAATCAAATAAACATTGCAAAAACCGCCCGAACAGAGCCAAGGGGAAACGGAAGCGAGCGGTGAGCGCCGGCCGCGGGCGCGGGCGGGGTTGCCAACGGCTGTGTCGGGATTCTCCCACAAATTTCCCCCACAGTACATGAAATTTTTTTTTATTGAGAACTTGAAAAAAAATCTCAAATTAGATACGGCTCTTTGATGAATGTGTAATTGAAATTTGAATTGTAATTAACTATTTAAACATACTCTGTTTTTTTTATTATTATTTTTTTCAATAAGCAGAGAATGTTTGAATGGTCAACCCAGGCAAATGTGAGCTAATTTCAGTCAATCTGACCAGTCTTTCCGTCCGAGTTGCAGTGGAAAACACCAGGTAGATAATTTTAATTCACTTATCACTCGCATTATGTAATAAAAACGTTTTTCCCCAATTTTAAATTCCCCGGCGGTTGGCAACCCCGGCGGTATCCACGCAACACTTTCGCCGCGCGCCGAGCTTACTATCCGAAACCAATCAGAATGCACCCGTCACTGCGCCTTCTATACTACGAGAAGCCTTCGTTGGCATTTAACGTTTAATTAACGTGAATAATTAAGCGTTTTTAGCATGATAAAACAAAACAAAGTGTGTTAACCCCTTCGCTGCCCTGACCACGAATACGCATCGCTACTCAAAAGCGGAAAATCTCATAAAATATACGCGTTTTAGCGCGCCTGACAAAGTGGTAGGTAGGCAAGATGGCGCACTGGCGGTTACATTCTGATCAGTGTCGAGCTGTACCGGTCGCGAGCCCGGGCGCGCGCGCGGCCCGCGCCAGGCGCGCCAGCGCCGCCGCCGTGCTGGTCACGTGACACCGCGCCGCTAACACCACCAGCGCAGACGCCGATAAATTACACCTCCTTTCAACATCTATCTCGGGAGTAAAATCTCTTTCGGGAGTCTCGCGCTTCCGACTTTCCAGCATCAAACTCTTTCGTCGTTTATCTACGACATGGTCGTGTTGCCGTCTCGGTCGCGACGCGCTCCGCCTCTCGAATACGCTCCGCGCTCGAGATCTGCTCCGATCTCTAAAGTTGAACCTCGATTGGCTCCGAGCGTGCCGCACAGGGCTGGGGCTTCGCTCACGTTTCAACGACGCCTGATACCTCTTGAAAGTACTCCGCGTTTCCTTCAACACCTGTCTATCCTCCTCCTCTTTGATTAACCGATGCCGCGACTGAGATCTCGAAGTGTTTCTCACAGAGTAAAACTCGGATAGTCCGTCGAAAAGCGTCGTGAGCAATCTATCGCCGCACCTGCTCCGTCGCCGCGCGAGGCGATGCGTCGGGCGCGGCGACTTTGGCTTCTCGACGCGCCTGTGTTTCTGCGCTTCAGCTGCGAAGCCCCACGTCCCATCCGGTCCCGTGTCTTTTGCTAATCTCTCAAAGACCGTCGATATGTGCGAAGGCGTGATCGGTGTAGGCGGTATGTAGGGAGGCAGTCGCGGTGTGGACGGAGACGCGTCGGACGAGTCCTCGGCGTCGGACGGCGTGTCCAGCGTGTCTGGCGTGCGCTCGAGCCGCAGCTCCAGCCTCTGCACGCGAGTCACTCTAACGCCGCGCCAGTTCGACTCCCACTCATCGAAATCCGAGGAGGAGTTCCGGACGCGCCGCTTGACGAGGTTAAACGCGGAGAATCTGAAAAACTTCTGTTTCTCCTTGGACATGGTCTGTTCGGGCGGGAGGCGCGGGGGGTTACCGTCCGAGGGCTCGCTGTCGGTGCGCGGCCGCCGCGGCGTCTTCGGCTTGCGGACCTTCGGCGTGCCACCGCCCATGGTTGCCCTGTTGGCACAACAAAACGCTGTAGGTTATCGCAAATACAGGTTGGTTCACATACACACTCAGGTTAGGGTACAACGCTAAGTGTGTTTTTTTTTTTGAGAAATAACATTGTCCTGTTAGCACAATAATATCCACCGCCTCCGTGGCGTAATGGTTAGTCCATTCACTTCAAGGTCACGGGTTCTATTCCCGCCGGGGTCTAGTAACTCATTTTGGTTGTTGGTAGGGCATTTTTCAAGCCCACCTGGCTAGCTACTATCATCCTAGTCTTGCCGCCAAATTAACAGCATTGATGTGTTCCGGTATAAAGATATCTTGATAAGCCCGCTTTCGTCTTCGGCATCATCGTCACTTACCATCAGATGAGATAATGGCCAAGGCTTATCAATTGTGGCTAAAAAAAGATTTAAAAACAATTTCATGCAGAATTTTACTTTAAACATTTACAAAGTCAAGACTTGCGGCGTCAATTCAAAGTTTTGACCGTGTATGGGGTTCGCCACTAGCCATGTAATTTCCACCACTTCCATTAATCTGGACTTGGCTGACCCCTGTGTATGGACTTGACGAGAATGGCCTAACCTTCTCGAAATATGGAAAGAGAGCCGTGCCTTATCAGTGGTGACGATAGCGTAAAGTCAGGTTTAGCCCACTTAGTCAGGAATGTTTCCTTTCAAAAATTGGAACAACAAGTTGGAGGCAAATATTAGTTCACTACGGCATAAAGCGCGAGCCAGTCGCCACAGCTGTCAGCCGTCTACCTACTGAGTGTGGGGCAGTGCGGGCAGGTGTAGGGCGGGCGCGCGCACAGCGTGTTCACGACGCGTCCGCAGCCGCCGGGGCAGCACGCCAGCCAGTCGCCACTACTGTCACCCGAGAGAGCTTGCAGTGTCTACCTACTGAGTACTGACCTCTTGTGCGCGCTGGCGGGGCAGTGCGGACAGGTGTAGGGCGGGCGCGCGCAACGCGCGTGCACGGCGCGTCCGCAGCCGCCGCGGCAGCGCGCCAGCCAGTCGCCACAGCTGTCGGCCGAGCGCGCACCGCACGCTACGCACGACGCACAACCGCCACAATACCAGCGCGTGCACTGCACGGAAAGATTTTTAATTATAACGGGTGGCTAAAGTTTGACGACCGCCTTATAGAAAGTGGCTAATCGTTACCGATCAGCAATAAGAACACCAGGCGGGAGTTATCGGAAACCTTTTGTTAAAGCACTAGCTTTGACGATCCTTAAGGGCTTGCAACAGCTTGGCGTTGATTAGATAGTCTAGACTCTGAACTCGAGAGTGTGGTAATATCGGATCTAACCACTAGATAATGCCGTAAGCGCGTATATAGGGCTGTGGATACATAACTAAAAAAAACTGGCCAAGTGCGAGTCAGACTCGCGCACCGAAGGTTCCGTACCATGAACAAGTATAACAAAGATACCTAATCATTACAAACAAAAGCACCACGAGAGCGACAGAAAAAATATTTTTTTAATATTCTGTATGGATTCCTTAGCACAAGTACGACTCACACTTAGCCGGTTTTTATTATTTTTTGTTTTACTTCAGAATTAGTATTATAATCACACCAAGTTTCACGCTTGTATGTATTATGGCTTTTATTTTAGAGCAAAAACAAAAAACCTATAAAAACACCCCTGATAGCACCACTTAAAAACTTAAATCAAATTGTACAACGTTAGCTTTTACTATCTGTACTAATAATTTAATATTTTTTATTGTATAATAAAGTACATTCGATTTGTTTTGACAATCCTTCAGTAGTTTTTAAAGTCCTGTTCCAGGAGACCCCACATGATAGGGTTCATCATCATCATATCAGCCGAAGGACGTCCACTGCTGGACATAGGCCTCCCCCAAGGATCTGATGATAGGGTTAATGGGAACAAAAAAACCACCCCCACTACATGTACCCTTAAAACATTTTTTTGCAGATTTTATTTCCATAACTTTATAGGAGTCACGTATTTGCATTATCATACCAAATTTCAGCTTTATTACTGTACTTTTTAGTCTGAGCAAAACAGCTGTGACCTACCAACAGACGACAGATATGGCGGAAGTATAAGGATTCCTAGTGTGAATACTGAACCCCAAAAACAATGTCCACACAGGCGAAACAGTGGGCACAAGCTAGTAAATAAATAAAAGGGAATGACGTATCTTTGGGAAACTCGACATCATCTTCTAACTTAACTTCTCAGCCGGAAGATGTCCACTGGTCAACTAAAGCATGATTGTAAACCATGAGCAAGGTATGTTTACTCATGATTGTATAATAGCAATAAGTTTTCCAAATACAATAAAATAAAATAAATTCACAAGAACCATAGTAGCATCATGGGAATAGAGTCCACCTAGAGACTTGAACTACCGACTGTACTCCGAAGTGTCCCACCAAATAATAATAATAACCTTTACAAGATCATCATCATCAGTCCACATGGCAGAGGGCCGTCCAACACTGCTTCTTCTGCCCTTTGGTCACTACAACGGTTTTTAGTTCTGCAGGCTTTGTGGCCCACGCCATACCCATTGTCACTATTCGCCACTACAACTTAGTTATTTTGTGGGTTATGTCAGTGAGTTTAGTTCTCAGGATCTCCTCATTCCAGATCTAATTTAATTAACATTCTTCACACTAATGACGATAGGCAATCAATCAAGCTCCAAACTGTAAAAGGAACCCAAAACGAGCATCACTATCTTCCCCAACGGTTATCAGTTTTGCAGGCCATGCCCATTGCCACATTTGCCACTACAACTTAGGTTATGTTATGGGCTATCTCAGTGACTTTAGTTCTACGGATCTTTTCGTTAAGGATCTCATTTAATTAACATTCTCTACAATAATGACGATAGGCAATCAATCAAGCTCCAAACTGTAAAAGGAACCCAAAACGAGCATCACTATCTTCCCCAACGGTTATCAGTTTTGCAGGCCATGCCCATTGCCACATTTGCCACTACAACTTAGGTTATGTTATGGGCTATCTCAGTGACTTTAGTTCTACGGATCTTTTCGTTAAGGATCTCATTTAATTAACATTCTCTACAATAATGACGATAGGCAATCAATCAAGCTCCAAACTGTAAAAGGAACCCAAAACGAGCATCACTATCTTCCCCAACGGTTATCAGTTTTGCAGGCCATGCCCATTGCCACATTTGCCACTACAACTTGGGTTATGTTACGGGCTATCTCAGTGACTTTAGTTCTACGGATCTCTTCGTTAAGGATCTCATTTAATTAACATTCTCTACAATAATGACGATAGGCAATCAATCAAGCTCCAAACTGTAAAAGGAACCCAAAAAGAGCATCACTATCTTCCCCAACCGTTATCACTTTTGCAGGCTTTATGGCCCATGCCATGCCCATTGCCACTCTTTGCCACTACAACTTGGGTTATGTTACGGGCTATCTCAGTTACTTTAGTTCTACGGATCTCTTCGTTAAGGATCTCATTTAATTAACATTCTCTACAATAATGACGATAGGCAATCAATCAAGCTCCAAACTGTAAAAGGAACCCAAAAAGAGCATCACTATCTTCCCCAACCGTTATCACTTTTGCAGGCTTTATGGCCCATGCCATGCCCATTGCCACTCTTTGCCACTACAACTTGGGTTATGTTACGGGCTATCTCAGTGACTTTAGTTCTACGGATCTCTTAGTTAAGGATCTCATTTAATTAACATTCTCTACAATAATGACGATAGGCAATCAATCAAGCTCCAAACTGTAAAAGGAACCCAAAAAGAGCATCACTATCTTCCCCAACCGTTATCACTTTTGCAGGCTTTATGGCCCATGCCATGCCCATTGCCACTCTTTGCCACTACAACTTGGGTTATGTTACGGGCTATCTCAGTGACTTTAGTTCTATGGATCTCTTCGTTAAGGATCTCATTTAATTAACATTCTCTACAATAATGACGATAGGCAATCAATCAAGCTCCAAACTGTATAAGGAACCCAAAAAGAGCATCACTATCTTCCCCAACCGTTATCAGTTTTGCAGGCTTTATGGCCCATGCCATGCCCATTGCCACATTTGCCACTACAACTTGGGTTATGTTATGGGCTATGTCAGTGACTTTAGTTTTACGGATCTCTTCGTTAAGGATCTCATTTAATTAACATTCTCTACAATAATGACGATAGGCAATCAATCAAGCTCCAAACTGTATAAGGAAACCCAAAAAAACATATTTTTATGTCATCTTCCAAATGTTTTTTCTGCTTGATATTTTTAGAGCCTCAGACCCTACAGTGGCTAAAATATGGCTAACTCATGTGTAATCCTTTTATTTAATTTAAGTCGCCTCAAAAGAGCTGGGTAGGCTGGACTAGCCACCTGCACTCATAAAGGACCGAAAAATAGTCCAAATGCGGAAACGGGAGGCCACTAAAAATACAAATATTTAAGTGGCCTGTTCTGTTATCAGTCTCGATAGGTACTGAGCATTTAATAAAATAGAGCCGGCGACTCGTCACGCGGCGGGATATGGACGAGTCACCGGAAACCTCTTCAATAAGACATTAGTCATTGCTCATTACAAATAAATAATTATCATTTTAATGATCCAATCTAATAGAACCCATTAGACCATTACAAGCAATTTGCTACAATGTCAGGTAACATTAATGTCTGAAACAATTACTACTAAATGATGTACATCCGAGTTTCCTGTTGGTTTAAATCCTACTAATATTCTAGCTCATTATGGGGTCTCGAAAACTTCCACAGGTCCAATTGATTTGAAGTTTATAGTTATAAAATACTAAACTGCAACTTCAAACAAGGGAGGTGAGCAACTTCCACGGGTTTGTTCGATTTAGAATAGGCTAGATTTCGTGTTTCATCCCCGACAGTATTTGTGTGCATGTGGGGATAGATTTCCGATTGTAGCGTGTCTACATTAAGTTTAAAAAGCATGAAATTAAACTTAAATTAAAAATTATAAAAAATCCCTGACAAAAACCTATAAAAGTATAATATAAAATGTATTGGCCTTTAAGTTTAAATACAAACAGAATACAACTGATTTACTTAACTACTATTAATTACTTTACTACAACTTTCACAACACTACTACAACATTATAAATGCGAAAGTTTGTAAGAATGTATGTTTGTTACACTTTCACGCAAAAACTACTAAACGGATCTGGCTGAAATTTTGTAGGTAGACAGATTAGGGCCTGGATTAACACATGCTACTTTTTTCCACGCTCGCGCACCCTCGAAAAGTCATAGGAACGTCCACGCGGGTGAAGCCACGGGAAACAGCTAGTATTAAATACATCGAAACTATCGAATTATGTCATTTTCAGTTTCATTCTTAGATTTAATTTTTTTTTAATATTGCTGGTCATGAGCATTAAACTGAATTGGCCATAATACACAAAACTGTAGTGTCTGTGGTGTGGCCTACCATCTTTTCCCCAGGGTGCCGAGAGGCGACAGGGATCAATTTGGTGCGATCGCCAACCCGGAAATTACGAATAATTTTGAACAAAAAAACGGATTTCAAACAGGAAACTAAGGTTCCCACAACTTCACTGGAATACTATCATCAGATCGTGGTCTCCTTATCATGATACCACCCTTGGGATATCTACTTTCCAAAAAAAAAAAGAATCATCAAAATCGGTTCATAAACGACGCCGCAAACACATATAATATAATATATATATATACTAGCTGTCCCGGCGAACTTCGTACCGCCTTACATTACATTACACTGCCCTACCCTACCCTACACTACACTACACTACCCTACCCTACACTACCCTACCCTACATACGCTACACTACACTACCCTACCCTACACTACCCTACCCTACACTACCCTACCCTACACTACACTACCCTACCCTATCCTATCTCTCAAGTTGGATCGAACTGCACATGGTGTGCGAATTTTATTATAATCGGTTAAGTGGTTTAGGAGTCCATTGAGGACAAACATTGTGACACGAGATTTATATATATATAATATATATACGGTCGAATTGAGAAACCTCGTCCTCTTTTTGAAGTCGGTTAAAAATGAGGGACACTCATGTTATCTAAAAAACATCACATGCCAAAGTAGACTGATTAGCACACAAAACTATAGTGAGTGAATAAAGATAAAAAGAAATAAGGTGTGTTTCTTATATAAGCTTTCATTGTCTGACAAGTTATCATTATATCAGCTTATGTTCCCACCGAGGGGCTCGAGCCTACCTTGAATTAGGGCGATCAGGCCTTAATCGACCACGCGGGCCCAGTGCGGGTCTGTCGACTTCACACACAACCTTCGAGTTTCTTTGCAGGCGTGTGAATGTTTTCTCACGATGTTTTCTTTCACCGTAAGAGCTTCGGATCAACGTACGTATGAAATTGAAATTCTAAGACACATTGGTCATCATATCAGCCGAAAAACGTCCACTGCTGGACAAAGGCCTTCCCCAAGGATTTCCACGACGACCGGTCCTGCACTGCCCGCATCCATCGGCTTCCCACGATCTTCACCAGGTCGTCGGTTCACCGCGTGGGAGGCCTTCCTACGCTACGTTGTCCGGTGCGCGGTCGCCACTCGAGAACTTTACTGCCAAAACGGCCATCTGATCTACGAGCTATGTGCCATGCCCACTGCCACTTCAGTTTAGCGATTCTATGAGCTCTGTCGGTTACTTTGGTTCTCCTGCGGATCCCCTCGTTTCTGATTCGATCACGCAGAGAAACTCCGAGCATAGCACGCTCCATTGCCCTTTGGGTGACCTTGAGCCCATAGTAAGCGACCATGTCTAGTTCCGTAAGTCATCACTGGCAACACAGACTGGTCAAAGACCTTAGTCTTGAGACACTGCGGTATTTGGGATGTGAAGATATTGCGAAGCTACCCGAACGCTGCCCAGCCAAGTTGGATTCATGGATTGATCTCTTTCTTGAAGTTGGACCTACCTAGCAGGACTGTTTGTTCCAGGTATACATATTCGTCAACAACTTCCAGTGTAGAGTCTTATTGTACACACACTAAAAACACATTGGTACGGGGCAGGATTGGAACCATGACCGCCCGGACAGGAGGTAGCGGCCCTAACCGTTACGCCACCGACGCTCTCACGCCACCGACAAAAGTTACAAAACTGAACAACTTCTCCAAAAAGCAATAGAAAATTTGAAAACAAAATATCATTCGACATCTTCAACCTATATAAACAGTTACGGACCGGCCTACGCGAACAGCTGTTTTGATGCCTACAGAATGAGCAAATTCTCTCATTTCGTCTCAGTCTATCAGTATTCCCCTAATCAGTTGAAGGTCAAAGTGAGTGAAATAGTATGTCTCTCTATCCCCGTCACTGTTTATATTTGAACGATAGAGGTGTGAGTGAGTATTTTGATAACATGGCCCGTCCACTATATTTGGTTAAAGATTGACACAAAAACATTGTATTTTTAATAAAATGGGTCACACACCTTGATAACAGCTGGTGTGGTGTGCTGAAGTAATTCGATACACGTCGGGTGCGCGTACGACTTGCACTGGCAGCAGCAGACCAGGGATTCGGCCGCCCCGTCACTGTTCCGTTCGTCCGTGCCCAAACACTCTGAGCAGACGGGCACACCGCCTTGGTTTTGTTTCTGGAAAACACATTTTATTATTGTATAGAAGTATTTCGAACTTTACTGTCAAGAGACGCCCGCGCACCAGAAGACGTAGCGAAGGCAGGCCTCTCGCTCGGTGGATCGACGACCAGCTGAAGGTCGCACGAAGACGCTGGATGCGGGCAGTGCAGGGCCGGTCATGTAGACATCTTTGGAGGTCTTTGTCCAGCGGTGGACGTCTAAAATCTGATGATGATTTGGAAGGCTTGGAATGAATTTTATTATCTGGATAGTTATTTTCGACGCTGAAGCGGGTGTTTAATTCACTTGGATGGTAGCTCTTCATGTGAATCCACAAGTTTGATGTTGTAATTTTTAAAATTGATGCCACGGGACACATTTTCTTTACATACATACACATTGCTTGGGAACTATAAAATGTCGAAATTTCAAAATGAGATCACTCAATCCGAGCAGGTTAAAACGTGTTTCAATAATATCGAGCTTCATGCGGCTGTTACGTTGAAACCGAACGGCCACTTCTCGATTTTTACATGTTTTTATTACTTTTCATCACTTTCAAAAAAGTTTTAAAAAATGTGTTCAATTAAAATGAAAGGTCTTAAAAGTCACCGATTTTTGTGTGTTGGTTTCATTCAATATTAAATATTTGTTTTCGAGAAATTTTAAAATTTTTGTCAAAAACTAAACCCTGTTAAGCAATTTTCCACAAGAAGTATATATCAGTCTTTAGTTGTTAATGTTAAACATATGAAGCTTTTTTTTTTTTTTTTTATTAAAAATTTGAGTGCGTTTGACTGCAACTCACTTGATGGTAAGTGATGATGCAGTCGAGGATGGTACACGCAAACTCAAATAATGCCTATTCACTCTTGCCTTGAAGATCCCCAAATTATAGGAATCGGGTTCCACTCCTGCGCAGTACGCATAATAAATAAGGAAGCGTAACGATTCGTGCGAAAAGGTGGAACATCAACAACAAAGGGGTGCAACCCCTCCCTGCGTCTCGTTGACCGACGGTGGAATGGAGCAGGGGGAATGAGGTCGTGAAGTTCTTGCGCGCACTCTCCGAAATGAATTCGATAGAATACCGATAGACAGGCGACTTTGCGGCGATGCTCAAGGCTTTGGAGCTTGTCATTGACTAGCTCGTCGTCACCAATGAGTCTCCGTGCGCGTCGGTCGATGGCGTCCAAGGTATCCAGCTGATAGCGGGCTGATCCATCCCATAAGTGTGAACAGTACTCCATACATGAGCAGACCTGTGCTTGATACAAGGTAAGCAGCTGTCCAGGTGTGAAGTACCGTCTCACTTTAGAGAGAATGCCCAGCTTCATTGCAGCAACTTTTGCCTTGGACTCAATGTAACAACCGAAGTTAAGATTGGGTGTTAAATCCACGCCGAGGAGTTCCAGGTGGTCAGATATCTGAATCGGTTCATTCCGGAGAGTTGGAGTCAAGGTGAATGGACTCCTTTCGGACGGTGGCTATATCAGAGCTTTTAATCATTCTGTAAACCACATTGTTCAACGTGCTGTAGATTTGCCAATTCCGAAACAGAGCCCCGGGAAACTGCCAGCCACCGTTAATGACGGTCCCAAAAAAGACCAAGAGAATAATCTGGCTAATAAACAGACAAGGTGACCAAGCTCGATGGAGACAGAGAACAAAGAGTCAATAAGGAGAACAAAGGATAAGGCTTAAGGTAGATGAATATCATCATCATGATATTAGCTGAAATACATCTCAATCCACTACTGTGAACAAAGGCCTCCCCCAAGGATTTCACAAACAACCCATCTTGTGCGCCTATATCCAGAGGCTTCCCACGACTACGCTCGTCTCCTGGTGCGCGGTTGCAACTCGAAAATTTAACTGCACCAATGGACTACTGTTCTACGATCTATGTGCCCTGCCCCCTGCCACTCCACTTGAATATACTTAGTTCCAATCAAAAAAAATACAGTATGTAAACAAAACATAAAAAAAAAATCATATTTTAAATAAAAAATGTAAGCGTTATATGATGCCATTCAGTGTTCTGAAGATACTAAAACAACCGGTCAAGTGTGAGTCGGACTCGCACACTAAGGGTTCTGTACGATTATACAAGAAAAAATCATTTTTCTTGTAAGGGAACCTCCTTCAATGTTTGATTTTATTTTTATTATTTGTTGTTATAGCGGCAATAGAAATACATTCTGTGAAAATGTCAACTGTCTGCCTATTACGGTTCATGAGAAATTATTAATTATGCTGACAGACAGATGCACGGGCTAAATGGAGGGTAGTAAAACAGAAAAAGATCTGGTATATTTAGATAGAAGACAGATGTCAGCATTGGGAAAATAACCATAACAAACCCACTGTACTCAGAATAGAGACCTATGGTAGTAAGGGCAGCTTGTCCAGACTCATCAGTCATATAAGCAATTCTGTTTAGAATGCTACCTAACTAGATACTGGATACAAAAGCAAATAGTCTGGCCAGGGTCCAGAAGCTAGGGAGACTCCAGCTCCGTAAGGTAACGGCAGTCATCACTAGCCACGGTTACCTTAAACATCTTTTCACCCTAGGAATAACAGACAGCCCACCGTGCCGCTCGTGCATGGAGGCAGAAGAGACTGCTGCCAACATCCTTCTGGATTGCAGAGAGGTGGCAGCTTACAGAGCCGAGCATCTCGGGCGACCTGAAGACACTCCCGAATGTCGACGGTAACCTGCGGGGGCTACTGGACTTCTTGGGGGAGCTGAGCTGACAGTAATGACAATCACCCACTCAAAATGGGAGTATCAGACGCTTAGTTGCCGAAACCAACCAATCCTTTTTTTAATCCACAATTGATAAGCCCTTGGCCTCAACTCACCTGATGGTAAGTGACGATCATGCCGAAGATGGAAGTGGGCTTACGAAGATTCCCCAATGCAATGGAGATCTGGCAATCTTATCTTCAAGCTGTAACACATCAATGTTGTTAACACTGATGTTTGGCAGCAAGACTTGGATAAGGTGGTGGTAGCTAGCCAGGAAGGTAGGTTATAAAAAATGCCCTACCATCAACCAAAACCGAATCTTACAAAGTTGACCCCGCCGGGAATCAAACCAGCGACCTCCTGGTGTGAAGCGAATGGACTAAACATTACGCCACGGAGGCGGTTGAAATCTTTACAATTATTATTTAGTACCTAATTACTCTAATACCAAGAGTGTAAGTTACACTACAGATCATAAAGAAGCTTCTACCCTGACTTGGTTTGTAAAATAAATTTGATAGCCACGCTGTGAAGTCTGCACCCTTGAAGTTAGGGGCGGGCTGATTTCCGCAAACAGGTGACTGCTGCGCCCATTTTGCGTTATTGGCTGGCATCACTGCCAAGCCCAGCTCCTCCAGAAGCCCCCGTAGGTTGTCAACGACTTCCTGGAGTGATCTAAACAATGCGGTAAAGGAGGTGCACGACCCTGTACTGTGCAAGTCTGCACCCTTTTTTTAAAACATAAATGAGCATTAAAAACATTTTTACTTAGTAACTAGCCACTATGTAACTAGTGGCAAAGGTATCAGAAAAATTTACAAATAATAATTCTTCCTAGAATAATGAACATCACAGTAGGTATAGTAGGTCTAATAGAGTTATAATAGTTTTATTTAAATTGTTAGCTATTTTTGAAAAACAAAAATTGGCAACCCTACTAAAATTAAACAAAAAAAAATAAAAAGAACAAACACTTCTTTTTGGAGCGTCAAATTGCCCATTGATCTAACATAAAATAGACGTACAGACGGATTTATAACAATGATTAGAAGTTGTACTGGAAATAATGTTTTATACTGTTTGTTTCAGGCTCGCCTATACATAAGTATTATTGAAATATGCAGCTTTATTAAGCCTACAATTGACTGGTTATTGAATCAACGTTTTCCAAGTGGCAATTTTCCATCATCAATGGGTAGCGGTTCTGGTAACAGATTGGTGCAATGGTGTCATGGAGCACCTGGTTTTGTACCCTTGTGTACCCTTCAATGGCCAAGTCACACAACATTAACTATAATAATAAAGAAATCGCAGTAAGGAACTTTAGACTTGGTACGACTTTGTCTAGATTTCATTACTTTTTAGAGATAAACAAGCAGCTCCATCAAGACTTGGCTAGTTTTTTACAGAATGTTTTTGGTGGGATTTCACTTCTTTTTGTAGAAGCATGGGCATATTGGTTTATTTTATTAGATTTTCTTATTTGACACATTTTTTTTCTTTTTAGAAGTAGTTTTTTTATTATTATTCTTTCTTTTCTTTTTTTCCAGCTCTGATTCTTATACAGTAGCAACTAGCAACAGTTTTTCGTATTGCCCATTTGCGTTCATTATTTATTCTTTTAGACGGTTTAATTTCTGAAAGATCGGCGCAGTATTTACGCCTAGGCCGGTTGTATTCGATGATTGCTGAAGCTTCAGCTTTTATACTCTTGAAGTCAACATTTATGTGGTGCACCCCATGAAGATTGGTTACTCATGAAAGCACCACGTAGGCTTGGCCACAAGAGAAATTTAATAATTAAAATCAATTTTTGAGCAAAATTAATATTTTAGTGTAATTTGTTTATTTAATTTTACCACTTTTTACCACAAACTTTGTGTCTGTCCCTGTTACATATGTCATTTATGCTATGAATAAAATCTATAAAACATTAAATGAAAACAGCAGATTTTGTTTTGACTTGGCATCAAGGATTTTTGAGTTCACTCAAGTATTTAGGAGTTTGAATTTGTCTTAAAGTGCATTGGGGCATTGTGAATTGTCAGGATCTGGAGAAATTGAAGGTCTGATGATTACCAGGTTGGTAATGAATGGCTTCCTAAGACTACTGAAGCTGAAAGTTGGAAAGACATAAGACCACTTTTTTTGTCTTTGCCCTTTACACTCACTGTCATTCATTACCAACCTGGTAATCATCAGACCTTCAATTTCTCCAGATCCTGACAATTCACAATGCCCCAATGCACTTTAAGACAAATTCAAACTCCTAAATACTTGAGTGAACTCAAAAATCCTTGATGCCAAGTCAAAACAAAATCTGCTGTTTTCATTTAATGTTTTATAGATTTTATTCATAGCATACATATGTAACAGGGACAGTGCTATAGAAAATTACATTGTTTTTTCTTTCACTTATGATAAACTGATAAACAGGTTACATCAATCATATTGTTTGTTTCATTCATTCTATAACATAGTCTGTGAATTCAATTTGAATGTGTTTAGTCCTGTCAAACTATGCAACCAAATTTAGTTTGTGCATAAAACCGAATAGCACATGAAATCAACTTAAACTATTTTAGTGGAATTATACTTTAGTTTAATTAAGTCATTTGTTTTGTTGGAAACACCATTTTTTGATTTTAATATTATTGTTGGTAGGCTCAAGCCCCTTTTTGGTGGGGAATTATCACATCAGCTCATATATACGTGGCCACCGAGTGGATCGAGCCTACCCTAAATTAGGGCTAATTAGGGCAGGCCCAGTGCAGGTTGGTCAACTTCACACACAACCTTCAAGTTTTTTCGCAAATGTGTGCAGGTTTCCTCACAATGTTTTCTTTCACCGTAAGAGCGTCGGATAAACATACATATGAGTTCGAAATTTGAAAACACATTGGTACGTGGCAGGAAATGGGAGGTAGCGGCCCTTGCCATTGTGCCACCAACGCTCTCAATAAACTAAGGGGATTTATATAAGCTGATAATATGATGATGATAATCCAAATTCTTTATTTTTAACATTGTATGTCAAAGCTGTATGCTTTTCTTAGTCTGTGCTGTGATCAATGATACCATATACACTTGTCTGACTGAAAAACAAAATGTTTTATTTTTTTACTTTTCTTTCTGTAAAGGCAGCAAATTTATGAAGCGACTTGAGGAACTTTTTTCTTTCGCTTAGTACTTTTTCATTGGGGGCTAGCATAACTGGTAGCTAGTGAAAGTAACTGGCAGTCCTGTAGTGAAGACACCAGTTACATTAATTTATTATTCTGTTTTAAAAAAGTTTCAACATTTCAAAAAGGTGTTCAAGGGAATAGGATTAACTTGAGAGACAGCTTCATCCCGAGTTCCAGCAGCAAAACCATGCATAAGCTGTCTTTGTGCTTATCATGGATAGCAGTGACCTTTACTTGGAATCGGCTTTTAGCCATCAAGATTATATCAATCTTGCTTAAGGGCCGCCAGGAGGCTTGAGTTTCCATACAAACATAGTTCTGCTTTAATACAAAAACTACATGCCGGATTGAATCCAAACTTTGCAAATATATTAAGGAGACAAATATCGATGTTATAGTATATTTACAAAGTTATACTCAGTATATTTACAAAGTTTGGATTCAATCTGGCATGTAGTTTTTGTATTAAAGCAAAACTATGTTTGTATGGAAACTCGAGCCTCCTGGAGACTCTTAACTCTTTTCACTTGACATCAAATTTGTAAAATAACTGTATTCATAGATCTGCCTGCCAAGTGGAAAAGAAGAACTAAAACTTATTCCGTTTAATACCAATTCAAATCAGTCCATAAAGTCTGGATGACAGGAATGAAATGGAAACAAACATGTGTCTGATACTGTATTTGAGAGTATTAGTAAATACAGTTTGGTAAAATAGAGCTTTTTTAGCCCACACTACACCAATTTAAAGCTGTTTTCAATAAAATGTGGCTCAAATCAGATTTCCAACATAATCTGGGTGACATGAAAAGGTTACGAAGTTTTATGATGATGATGAATTACAAATTAGAACACATACCTTTTCTTGTGACTCCTGGATTTGCTTCTTCTTTGGAGTCTTCTCACTAGAGGTAGTCAGCGGCCTATCTGTAGCTTTATAAGCTCCCGCGTGGTGAGTGAGCAGTCCCCTAGCTACCGCCCGCTTCGCTGCAGCTCTCAATACTGTCCTAACGTCCACTTCTGCCTCCACTAACACTTGGTACGCTTGTCTCAAATAACGCTCAATAGATTTCAAGTTCGAACCATCCCGTTCGCCCAGCTCACGCACTGCTTTAGCTACAGCCCGAGACACGTCCACATCAAGGGCTATCCGCAACGTCTTACTTTGTAACCCCCCGGGGTCCTTATACGAGCTCTGACCTTTGTTATACACCTTGAGCACAGCACCCTCCTTCACAGCACGCTCTAGCCTCTCGGACACCACGTCCTCGTGATAGTTGTGATGCTGCCGAATCGCATGACAGATCCTTTCGACGCTCGGTCGCTGCTTCTGTGATCTTATCTTGTGTATAGCCTCGAGTATCCATCGCTTCCACACTTCTTTCCCGACGTCGTCCGGCTCGCTCATCTTCGTCAACTATTATATTGTGATTGTGAGCCCGTCCACGGAGTAACGGTACGATAAAGGAATTCGCGAGTTGTCAACTGCCATCATATTTTGGCGCCTCGAGCGAAATTCCATTTTATGCAATGGAACCTCGCCGGAAGCGGCCGGAGCCCCGCCGCGCTGAGACGCCGGCTCAATGCATGACCGCAAGTCACTCCAGCGATGACACATCAGGCCCCGCTAGCGGATTTTGGCGGAGCGGTCTTACGACGGCGGCCATCTTGTAACCGAGACAAATTTACGTCGAACGGATACACGGGACGTAAATAATAGTATGTTATTGCGATACCTTGAAGTTTCCCACTAAAACAACACACCTGAACTTTTCACTTTGTCCGTGAAGTGATCTATTTCACAACGAAACCTAAAATAACACTAAAATACTGCCGAGTACTTTCCGGTTATTTTTTTACAACGCGCCTTCACCAAACAAACAACACATCAATGTAACATTTATTAAGATGATGTTTTGTGTTATTATTGCGCTGAAGCCACTAAAACGATACTTTTATCATTGAAATATTGAAAAAAATTCTTGAAAACATTCACAAAACACCAACAAAAGACTCTTCAAAATGGCTATCAATCAGAATTTGTTGCTATAAGAAAAAAACTTCTTTGATATCCTGTCTAAATTGCCATTTTATCTAATTAATTAACCTTTTTTGAGTACACTTGTCTATGGTAGTTTAGAGTAAGCAAAAACCGGTAAAAGGAAAAAAGTTTTACGTTTGTGGCAACATCGAACAATTCTGGTTAATTTTTTTTTTATTTGTAGGGACGTATGACTGTATTGCGCTATCACACTTAGCATTCGGTTTGGAATTGGGAACACACAGAAAAAACTACAAAATATGTTACAAGTGTTGCCATTAGCGTATGGGATCCATTTTACATACCTTTTGAACTTAACATTCAAAACTATATGTAAAATCGTGGTTTAAGGACTGTTTTACGTGCCTTTTTTGAAACCGCTGCCAAAATGAGGTCCTAAGTACTTCTACACTGCCTACAGCCCGAAATAGAAAAGTTAATCCGATCCATTGCATTTAATTATATGCAATTAAACCATAAAACCGTTACTCATTGATTAAGCCAACCCGGGGCACTTTATGCCTCTCGATAATGTGTATTTTGGAATGCTGGTATAAGGCCCGCTCTTAGTCTATTAAGGGTCTCATACGAAATAAATCACAAAAACTAAACGTTTTATGGTGACTTTTGAAGTGTACAAAGAAATTTTGAATTTTTTAGATCGAGTTCGGCGCACGCCGTTAATTACCTGGATTCTATGATTCAGATCTTAACAGACCAACCTAAAGCATTACCTGATATGACTATGACTTCATAAGACGCTGCCTTACATTTTACATTGAATTGGTCAAACAAATCAAATGTATATTTGATTTCAGTGATCCTGTGTTTACTGAACCTAAAAGTGGCAAAACGTTCAAACGAAAAGATTTAAATGAAGTGTCAAAAAGCTAATCAAGTTTTTGCGTCTGTTGATTTCATGTTGATGAGCTGATAATGGAAGGTACAACTCTTTAACGGTTAGGAATTGTAGATGTAGATATTGGAATATGTAGATACGTAGGTGCGTATAGACCGATAGTTGTATTCTTTTAGGTTATTCAGGTGAGCTGATGATGGAAGATTTGGCTCCTTAACTTTCTTGCTGCTGAGATCATCTGAGTCTGTATCGATTAATGAAACACATGCGTTATGATACATTTTTTTTATTGGCCATTAGGTGATTGGGTGTAAGTTTGTTACATAGATATAATTAAAACTAAAAATTAAAATAAAAAAATAAAAAAACCGACTTTAAAAAGAAATTCACTCTTAAGTATGAAAATATATTTTTATATACGAATTAACCAACAATAACGAAATCAAAGGTTGGCACGAATCAAATTACAAGAAAAATACTCTAACCTGAAAGTTAGTAACTTTGTTTTTGAATTTTTTGGCTTGTATACGTATACATGAATCCATTCTAAACTGACTGGAGTTCATGATGGACTCTAATGAAAATCGAACCGACAGTTTGTAGAAAACAAAGAAGAAATATACTTAGAGACCTACAAACTCTATTTTATTCAGTATTTTTGTTCAGTATTAAAAAAGCTTACAAATTTGCGAACTAGTCACAGATTTGTAAGCTCTCAGATACCATAAAATTCACTATTTATCAACCATTATGATTCAGCATAGAACCATAGCCATCCAACACAATAAATGGTCATTCTTTAGCGCCTACATGTTTTAGAATATCAAAATCCACTGAATATATGTTATGAACCTGATGTGATGTCTTGTTTACGAAAATGCCATTACTCAGCCATAATAAATCATTTCGGATAACATCTGTTTTTCATTCAACGCTCCCTGTACAATTATAAACAGTGTTTGGAATTCTCCCAGTATTTTCGCAATAAAAAACAGTGCGCATGGTTAAATTTTTTATTGCCTAATCAGCTTGACAAGAAAATTGGGTTAGTAATCAAACTAATTTTCTTGTCAAGATAAAAGCTGACAGACCGATGAGTCAGCAACTGAAGGTCAACTGACAATAGTCCATTATAGCGATACATTCATCAAACTGCTCATGGTCGGGTAAAAAAAAAACGATTTTTTGATATCGTCAACTGTATTTATATTCAACTGACAATAGATTTTATTGACAATCACTATGTTCTAGCATGCTTATTTCTAATCTCCTGAATTCTGCTCCTAATGCTATTGATGACACTCTGCCTATCATATGTCGTCCATTTTTCTTTGCGAGAATGACGTTCAACATATGTCAATATCGTAACCCTGGCATTCTTATCCAACCCAGGCCTCACATACGTACCGTTGTTGTGAAAAGCATTTGCTTTCGCGCCAGTTAATGAACAAACAGCCAACGCACTCTGTGAAAATATTTCGACAAGTAACATTCGCGCTAGCGTTTTGCAATCTTTAGACACCCTTAGACAGTGTGCCAGCCTTATAGAATTAATAAACACCTTACTTCCAGAGATAAGCTCTTCAAGACCAAGTTCCGGGGGTCATTTTCGCGGTACTTCAAAGTCCATCGAGTATCATTTGGATCGTAGTCTGGTGGTAGGACAAAGTTTCGCAAATTACGTGGTTTCTTCGGAGCTTTTTCATCTTTATCTTCAATATCATCTTCATCTTCATCTTTATCATCATTGCTACTGCTTTTGACATCATTCCGCACCTCTACATCAGGAGTTTCCGCCTCATCTTGTTTTTCTTTGTTTAATTCCAATTTTTTTGAACTGGAGGAATTCCTAATGCGTTTTACCAATTTTATAGACTGCTCGAACGATTTGTGGACCTCTAAAACCCTCTCTGAAGAATTTATTTCACATTTTTCCATCTTTTCAAAAATACGAGCTATAAAATTGGCTTGAGTGCGGATCCTATCTGTTGGATGACCAACTGGCGGGGCTGTATTTTCTGTACTTACTCCTGGAGAACCGCTTCGATCACTATCATCATCTCGCGCCGATGACACCTCCACTGTATCTTCATTTCCTTCTGGCTCATCGACGATCATTGGCTGGATTTCTGAACCCTGGGACCCATGCGAAAGTTGGGGGGGCTCTGCTACTGAAGATTCTTCAGAGTCTTTTCCTGTAGGCAGAACTTGTGGATTGTCTTGATCAACTTCTGAAGCTTTTAGAATTTCACTGTTATCATTGATGTTTATAACCTGATTTTCATTACTCGATTTCAGAAGGTGTTTTTTCAGGGAGTTTAGAAACTCTCGAGAAATATGACAAGGTTTTTTCACGATTTTTTCGCAATCATATTCAGAGTCTTTACAGGTATTCGCTGAAGATACGGATATACAAACGCTTTATTTTTAGCTTATATTTTATTAGGAATAGAACCTCCATTAGTCCTCTCTACCCGTTGCTTGTATTGAGATTCTGACGTTCGAGGACGTTTTAGCGAAGTATTTCCTGGAAAAAAAAGTTTTATTACTTTGCGTAAGATCGTAACATTTCATTATGTTACCAATTTAAATTTACATCACCCACTATTTCCAACAGATGTGCACAAATCCTCAGCTGCGACGCCATATTTCTTCTCCAAGATATAAAACTTAGCATCTTTGTAAGTATCTGGAAAAAATAAACATCGAGTTACCGATTTACAATAACTTCACTGCAAAAATTGATACGCTAAATTTAGTATGCTAATGAGTAGTCTACTACTCACATGTTTCAAGTTTCACAACAGCCAGATGGAGAGTCCATTTTTCCGATGGCTGCTCCTTGTCCTCGACCCGTCTCCGTGTTACCGACGAGCGCTCGTTAGGATACGCGACGATACTCTGCTCGTTGCCGACTCTGCGTACTCGTATCCAAGAATGTGGTACACAGACAAATTCACCGATATCCTCACAAGGTTGTTCAAAAAAACGGACTACTGCATATTGATACTCTTTGGCATCTAACTGGAAAATTAAATAGACCAAACTGATAATTGTGCGTGAAATCAGTGACGCAGCGCTTGAAGTAGCCTTGAAATCACCTTACTGGCCTCATACTGATTTTCAGTCAAATAATCTAAAGATTCAACATTGTACGCTCACCTGCATTGCGGCGTAGTAGTATTGTTTCTATCCTGACTCACAATAAGCTCATAAATGTGAAAATAACGTTCAATTCCACTTGAGCACGTTTGCTTCGTACGCCCGCCGGCCGCGGTTTACTATTAGAAACTTTGTATGTGTGTTTTTATACCAAGAGCAGCCAACGCGTTGTTATGAGAGAGAGAGGAAGTCATATTACGTTGGTCTATTCTCTTTACGATCAATAAAGGCCCACACCAATGTAATAAAACACTCTGGTTATAACGCGAAATTTCTGGACTATAAATAATCGACAACTATGGCGTGGAGAAATGTTACGCTGGGGAGACTTTGGTATATTTCGGTCTCGGTAGCTAGCGCTATTGACTATAGAATAAACATAGTCCTTCAGTCGATAAGGTAGCAAGCGAATAATATGTTATCTGTTAATATACAGTTTGCTCTGAAATAAGGTCACAAAAATAACAGTACACGTGACGCATAGAATATATTTTTGTACAGACGCATAGCGATGCTACAGAACTAGTTTTTTAAATTCACTAAGTAGAACATATTTCCTTTACACTTTGGTTTACTTTATTTTGCAAAAGATTTGTGGTCAAACCAGAAGACTTTTCGCTTCTAGATTTGTTTTGTCACCTTCTTATCAAAGGTTATCTGTCCCTGTACATAAACAACAAAAGGGTCAGGATTATTTGACCTCATCAAGCCGTCCCTGCAACGTTCCGCTGATTTCAAATATAAATAATTATAAATGTTGATTGTTGCGACATTTCAAACTGTTCACGACTGTACGAATTCATTCTGGTTCATTGATTATGCATGGTTCAGTCTCGAAAAACAAGTTTGGCATTATAATTTATTATGATTAAAGACTTATGGTACACGATTTTACATATTTATGCGTATTATTTGTCTATTTCTTTAACTCATGAATATCTTTGGCGTTACAAAAACTTGTTTGTTCATACTTCTTTGAATTATCATTACTCACAATAGTCTAATGATGGCATATAACTACAAGTGACAAAACTTTCCTAGAAACTTGTTTTAGGTCATGTTGCTCCTTCATAATCGTGAGTCGTCAAGTTTGTAAGAATAAGAATGCATTCGAACTGAACAAAAAATGCCCTTCATATGACCTACGATAGAAAAATTGTTATTTACTGCTCAAAGATTATCATGGTCCAAAGTTTAATAACAGTCGTGATAATAAGCTTTGAATGTAAATTTAGAAATCTGATACTGAGACAACTAGGCCATGCATTAACTTTGTCCAGCGGGATCTTCCATTATATTCGGTATTTTCCTGGTACGTACAAAGCAGGGACTTTTTGCGTTGGCAAGGGCCCTTATCATTTTTTGTACTTGTGCAGGAAATAACAATGTACAGGGTGCTGTAGTTTGTCCTTACTACGATAGTAACAGAGCTACTAGATAAAATATCCGGTTTTGTTCCAGTTAAGAGAAGTACTTCCATGAACAATTGAAAAGAGTCAATTAAGAACACCAGGTCAAGAACATTAGATTCAATTGAGCACTTCTGACAATTGCTGTTAGCGTCTTTAATTTGTGTGCTAGTTATGAATGGAAATATTATTTTACTATGTTGTTTCTAAAGGGAAGTACCGAAGGATTTGAGGAAAACCAAATAATGATTTCATAATACACAATTATTTAATTGTTCCCTGATTAAACAAAATGATTTAAAGGGGCTAAACATGATTAAAAATGATTCAATTTTCAACATTTCAAATCATTTCAAATACTGCTCCTTATGGGAGTTAAATGATTTCTAATCATGTTGTTTATTAAGGGTTTACTAATAAGCATAAAATTATCCCATTATTTCGTAGAAACACTGATATGACCACAGGTGTCTTTCAAAAAAACATACGCATTTGCAAACTATACCTATCAGCCTTTACTGCGAGGTGTGCTTACTCTAAATACATCATGATAAGCACAGAACTCATTAAAAGTAAAATACAATCTAATTAACCTAATTTGTATACATAACCCGTAATCAGTTGCACAGTTGCATGATAATATTGTTATCTAGAGACTCGGTAGTGGCTGGAGCCAAGTCCAATTTAAACGATTTTTGTTTTACCATATTTGTTTCTCATATCCTGAATTTTTGTACGAATACTGCTCATGATTCCAGCTGTGTCTGAAGTGTTCCATTTCCTTTCCTTCCCATACTTATCAATAAACGCCAACAAGGCCAATCTCGAATCCTTATCCAATCCAGGTCTAACATCAATCTTCACGTTATTGAACGCTCTGGCTTTTGAGCCTGTTGGAGAGCATACGCTCAGGGCGTTCTTGCTGAAAATTGCGGTCAGTAGCGACCTTGCTAGTGTCCTGCAGTCATTAGATGACCGTATGCACTTATTGTATTCATCTATGCTGACATAGACGCGACTTCGAGGTATCAGTTCCATCAGGTTTGGTCCAGGCTCTCGGTGCTTTAAAGTCCATCTGGAGTCGTTTGAATCGTACTCCGGTGGTAGAACAAACGTGTGTCTTCGTTTGCTTTTTTTCGGCGAGTTTTTGACACTGGGGTTGTTTTTTTGGTCGCTGGTAGAATTCTGCTCTGGCGCTGGGACTGGTGTCTCTTGAACCTGTGGAACCTCTGGTGCTTCAGACGTAGGATTTGTAAGGGATTCAATAACATTGATTTTTTCGGTCTTGTTCAATAGTGTCTCGTACAGCTTAAGACATCCTAAAGTAGAAACTCGCAAGTTATTATAATATTCTTCGGTATTGAGAAAATTTTTGTACATTTTAGTAAGAAGAAGACCATGAACCTCCAGCAATTCATCCTCTGTTATTTTAGAAAGCTTCTCCTGGACTTCTGGCATAAGATTATGAGCATCCATTGATCTCTCATCTGTAATGCTTGCAAGAGTATCTTCGTCACTGTAATCCTCGATCATGCAGTCTGAATCATCTGCAGAAACGTTGTCCGAAGGTTCATCATCATAGACCATACCAGAATCTGGAACCTCTGGGGACTCTTGTTCTTTTGTTGGATCTGGATGTTTCTCTGTTTCATACCCACTTCCTATTGATTCTGGAGAACTTTGAGTTCCATTATTGTGGTGATCGTCTGATTCCATTTCCGTAGCCTGGTCAGCCACCAGTTTCTTAGACTCTGGGTGTTGGTAGACATTCTTCTCCGGAACCTTGGATTGTGTCTCCTGGGATTCAGATGAAGCCTGAGTCTCTGAATCTGGGCAAGTTGCAGGATCTGCGAGTATGTCAATACACCTCATGGGACCCAGGCTTAGCTTTGCAAGTAGATCTTTGCGTGAATTGTTTGTTCGATCGTTCGAAACCTGTTGGTTTGTTTCCGGCGAAGCAACGGGTCTTTCAGCGACTTGAGGCGTAGGATTGCTTTGGGGTTCGGGAGGCTTGACTGTACGCGGATCTTGATAACTCGGTGGGTCTTGTATTTGCGAAGCTGCGACTGAAGGCGCAGTAACATGCCGCATCAGCTCGGGGATTTGGTATGTGCTTACCATTGGCCGTTGATTTTGACGTGGAAGAAACTGCTTGAGGATGATTTGATTTGGTTGATGTGGAACATAACCAGGCATAGGATTTGGGAGGTAGCTTCTCTGATCAATGTATGGCATGTTAGGTCGATTAATCATATCTTGCATTCGCGAGATTTGCTGTAAGTACTGCAATTGAGAGGGTTCATAAAAACGAGCCTGGTGAGTCAAGTGCGAGAGATTTTGAGCAGCAGATGTGTTCATACTTTGAAGATGTCTTTGGTCTCCAACATTACCAGCATAATTCGGTGGTTGCTTGTTGTACAAGGATTGCTGCGACGTAGGTATATTTTTGGTGATGCTTTCTACACGAGCTTTCTTCTCAGCAGGGTTATTTATCGCTGCCGAAGACTTTCTTCTGATGGCAGGTATCTGTAGCTGAGAGGATAGATTAATTGGAGTTGGTGTATAGTAGTAGATAAGATAGATAAGTAGTAGTAGATGGTATAGTTTTCCCAAGGCCTTGAAGGTGCCAGTTTTTATCGCTGTTAGACACTTCAGAGCTGGATCCAACTGTCTTTTGCAATTGAGGTTTCGAAGATGCACTGACTGGTTGAGCATAATCATAAGGTGGATTCGCTCTACTTGGAGGTCTAGCTGCCGAGTTCTGTACAAGCAAAGTTTTCAGTGTGTCATTGGCTGGTTGAGGTCCATTATGAATTTCGTTCAGACGTAACTCTATAAGTGAATAATCATGATCTGAAGCTGGATCAGGTTGAGCCTGTTCTGAGCTTGGTGGTCTTTCTTCTTCAACTACAGATTCAACTTCAGGCTCAGATTCAGCTACAATCTTTATCTTCACATAAGAGACATTGGTGTCCGGAAGTTGCTCATCTTGAACAGGTGACGGTCGTCTTCCATCTGCTGGCTTTGGTGAAGGCTGTCTATCATCTGGGAGCTTTGGTGGAGACTGGGCTGAAGTATCAACAGATTCTGGCTTGCTTTGATGTTCCATAGTAACTGATTGATCTTTCGTAGATGCGTTTGCAGAACTGACAGCAGGTTTACTCGGCTCTATTGGTTTCGGTTTCCAGGGTCTCAGGGGTAGTGGTCGTCTAATCAGCATTCTAGGTAGCGGTTTCCGAGGATTATTATAAGGCTTCACTGCCAGATGTGGTTTTTCCGGTAATATGTCTGACAAAACCGGATTTTTGGCACTACGTAGCTGCCTACTTCCTACAGGCTCTGCTAGAGGATCTGAAAAAAAATATAAAAAATAAATACTCAACCCACAAGAAATCTTAAACCAAATTTATGATGAAAAATTAATACCTTGAATTTCTGGTTCGTCTTCCTGGTCGTCACCACCTTTAGCAATCATTTCCTCAATCCATTGCACAACTTCCTCATAATTTTCTGAAAAAAACAATCATCTTATTGCTTGCTCACATCGAACCAAAAGTAACTACAAAAATAATTCAAACAACAGTTACCTGATTCAAATTTAATGAACCCTATATAGAAGCTCCACTCGTCACTGTATTTCTCTCTATTCTTCGTGCGATTCCGAGTCACAAAAGGAGCTTCATTTTTCGGGTATGCAGAAAGAACTTGCCGACCCTTTAGTCGATGTATTATCCAAGAGTACGGCACGCATACGTACTTATCAATCTCCGGAAAAGGCAAGTGCTTAAATTTAATAGCATAAATTATTTTTTTGTTGACTCTTCTTGCTTTCATCTAAAACCAAACAAATAAATCAGCCACTTAAAGGTTGTTACGCAAATTTATAGTTTCCGCGAGAGTTCAATCACCCAATTGGTATCTCTAAATTTGACCTTCAAAGCACAACTTGTGCTTAACAAACAGATGACGCTATGTACAGTCTAGATCAGCCTAAGCGTACAAAATTTAGCGCATGCGCTGTTTTCGTACTGAATGAGGTAAGGGTATGGGAAGAAAATATACTCAAAAACTCATTTGAGAAATAATTTATGTAGACACTGAATATATTGTACTAGAATATGTTAAAAAATCTTACCTTTGTATCCAGGCTTCTATCTCTCAATCCGGTACACGGAGAAAAAAATATAGTCAGAATAACTATTCAAAGTTTATAGTTAAATTAGTTAAATGACGTATCGTTGATGTAGTCAACTGTTTTCTCGAATTGAGGATCTGTATAGCCAATTCAGCGATACAGATCCTTAGTTTGACGAAACAGTTGGCTATATTAACGATACGTCTTTTAACTAATTTAACTATAAACTTTGAATAGTTATTCTGACTATATTTTTTTCTCCGTGTATGCCTTCATTACAATAATTTATGTTTTATGGAAATATTGTTTCCATTAATTTTCCAAGAAGAAAACGTGCGCTCCGCTAGCAGCGCTCAATTAAATGACTAACGCTCAACACCATTGGCTTGTATATGAAGGATCGGATCATCGGACAGAATGAACGAGCCCGGCAACTAGGGATGGGCGATATGCATCGATGTTTTAACTATCGATTGTTTTCGGGGGAAACATCGATATTTTTAGACGATATTTTTTCTAGGTCGAAACATCGATAGTCGATGGAATAATTTGAACTATCGACATCGTTAAGTGATTTATCTACAGATGGTAAATTTCTTTTATAATTTTTCAACTGTGCGAGCTACGGAGACTATACACTAGTGTATAGTCTCCATAGCAGGCCTCCGTCACTCCATGTACTTGCGCGCTATAATTACCTACCGCCCGGCCGAGCGTTCTCGGGCCGTTTGCGGACCCAATTCAGTGCGGTTTTCACAAACGAAGCGCACGCACGTAGTTTAATTTAAATCGTTTTGTTCGTTCGTACGCGTACCTACGATGCCGTCTGGTGCCTTATGTGCTGTAGATGGGTGCAAATCAAGCAAAAGAAGAGATAAACACCTAAAATTTTTCCATTTACCTGTCAATGAAGAAAGGTAAGTGATAAACTATTACTATTTTTTGTCGTTTTAAAATTATGTTTAATACTAGGTATACTAAGCGTCGGTGGCTCAACCGGTAACGACTCGGTCCATCTAACCAGAGGTACCGGGTTCAAATCTGGACGGCCAATGTACCAATGAGTTTTTCAAAAACTTACGTACATACTTACCGATTGCTTTAACGGTGAAGGAAAACATCGTGAGGAAACCTGCACACGCCTGCGAAGTAACTCGAAGGTTGTGTGTGAAGTCGACCAACCCGCACTGGGCCCGCGTGGTCGACTAAGGCCTAATCGCCCTGATTCAGGGTAGGCTCGAGCCCCTCGGTGGGGACGTATATGAGCTGTAATGATGATGATACTAAGCAATAGCTAGTACTCTTTATTACACTGTGGCATTAGCTTGCCTTTCAGACACAGATTTTCATTTTTTTGTTACATAGAAACGTCATACTTACCTTAAACACTATTTTAACAACGTTTAAAAAGCTATTTTTATTAAAATAAAATTGTGATAATATGTGAGTCGCAGGCGCGGCGACCTGTCTCAACTTGTCGTGCTGTTAGCGCACACAACAACTTTTGACATAACTATTTAGTAATCTGTGCTTGTGATTCGGTTTTATGCGATTTGTAAAAAAATTACATGGTGAATTTTTTCTATGAGGAATTTCTAATTTATAAGAGATATAGCAAAGCGCTCTTAGGAACCGTGATCTTAATTTTAGAGAAAATAAAAATTGCGTGTTAAAAAATTTAAAAAAATGATAGGTCCTGGAGTATGTAGGTACTCCGGAGATATGACTTTTTCTTAAAAATTTTTTTTTTGTTATTTTGATTGTATATCACTATACAAACTAAAAATTGTACGGAGACCATAGGTCTAAAGTTGCTAGAAGTTGTTGAAATAAACGTTATAAATAGTATGTGGAAACTGAACTTACAGACCGATTTTCAAATGATAAAAAAAATATAAAAACCAATTTATAAAAAAATTATATTTTACTAGCTGTTGCCCGCGGCTTCGCCCGCGTAGGGGTATGAAAAATAGATAATAACCTATTCTCAGACCTACCCGATGCACACAAAATTTCATAAAAATCGGTCCAGCCGTTTCGGAGAAGTATGATTACTAACACTGTGACACGAGAATTATATATATATATATATATATATATATATATATATATATATATATATATATATATATATATACATACATATATATATGTATACTAGCTGTCCCGGCGAACTACGTACCGCATTACATTACACTGCCTTCATCATCATCATATCAGCCACAAATCGTCCACTGCTGGACAAAGGCCTCCCCCAAGGATTTCCACGACGACCGGTCCTGCGCTGCCCGCATCCATCGGCTTCCCGCGACCTTCACCAGGTCATCGGTCCACCGCGTGGGAGGCCTGCCTACG
This sequence comes from Coleophora flavipennella, assembly GCA_947284805.1. Lineage (NCBI taxonomy): Eukaryota > Metazoa > Arthropoda > Insecta > Lepidoptera > Coleophoridae > Coleophora > Coleophora flavipennella. Next base: position 8,401,832 of record OX369293.1, on the reverse strand, counting down.
CTACGTTTTCCGGTGCGCGGTCGCCACTCGAGAACTTTACTGCCCCATCGGCCATCTGTTCTACGAGCTATGTGCCCTGCCCACTGCCACTTCAGTTTAGCGATTCTGTGAGCTATGTCGGTTACTTTAGTTCTCCTGCGGATCTCCTCGTTTCTGATTCGATCACGCAGAGAAACTCCGAGCATAGCACGCTCCATTGCCCTTTGGGTGACCTTGAGCCTTCTTATGAGGCCCATAGTAAGCGACCATGTCTCAGTTCCGTAAGTCATCACTGGCAACACACACTGGTCAAAGACCTTAGTCTTGAGACACTGCGGTATTTGGGACGTGAAGATATTGCGAAGCTTCCCGAACGCTGCCCAGCCGAGTTGGATTCGTCGATTGATCTCTTTCTTGAAGTTGGACCTACCTAACTGGACTGTTTGTCCCAGGTATACATATTCGTCAACAACTTCCAGTGTAGAGTCTCCAACCTTTAGAGGAGTGGGTGCGACACGGACATTTAACATTATTTTCGTCTTGTCCATGTTCATTTTAAGACCCACTTGTTGAGAGACCTTACTGAGGCCATCGAGCATTGTGCTTAGGTCTTCCATAGTCTCAGCCATGACCACGATATCATCAGCGAATCGGAGGTGGGATATGTACTCGCCGTTGATATTGATGCCGAGTCCACCCCAGTCCAGAAGCTTAAAAACATCTTCCAGGGCGGCGGTGAACAGTTTCGGAGATATAACGTCTCCCTGTCTCACCCCTCGCTGCAACTGGATAGGTTTCGAGTTCTGGTCTTGGAGGCGAACCGACATGGTGGCGTTTTCATACAGACATTTCAACACCTCGATGTATCGATGGTCAATTTGGCACCGCTGGAGAGACTGTAGCACAGCCCAGGTTTCGACTGAATCAAAGGCCTTCTCATAGTCCACAAACGCCAAGCATAGTGGCTGATTGTACTCTTCGGTCTTCTGTATAATCTGCCGCAGCGTATGTATGTGGTCTATGGTACTAAAGCCTTTTCGGAAACCGGCTTGTTCGGGAGGCTGGAAGTCGTCAAACCTGCGTGCGAGACGATTCGTAATGACTCTCGAAAACAGCTTGTAGACATGGCTCAGAAGTGAGATGGGTCTGTAGTTCTTCAGCAGGGTGTTGTCGCCCTTTTTGAAGAAAAGCACGACCACACTTCTGTGCCATGCCTTAGGCGTTTGTCCCTCGAGTATAACGGAATTAAATAACTTCTGAAGAGCTTTTAGTACCGGTGATCCACCTGCTTTCAGAAGTTCAGCCGTAATTCCATCATCACCCGGTGCCTTGTTGTTCTTGAGCTGTTTGAGAGCCATTCTAATCTCGTACAGGCTGGCGTCCGGGATATCTTCGGTATAGTGTCGGGTTAGTCTGGCTCTTGGGTCTTCAGCCAGATCACTGACAGGCAAACGTGTGGTCGTGTACAATTGTCCATAGAACTTCTCAACTTCTTCCAGCAACTCAGTCTTAGACGATATGGTCCTGCCGTCCTCAGTCTTCAGCTTGGTCAGTTGGCTTTGTCCAACAGACAGATCTCTCGCGAACACTTTTGAGCCTTTATTGTGCTCAATCGCCTCTTTAATACAATTTGTATTATATTGGCGTAAATCGCGAGTTAGGGACTTAGAGATCTGCCTGTTTAGTTGCCGATACTGAGTAGCGTCTTCAGAGGACTGCAAAACCAGTCTGCGTCTTTGTTCCATGAGGTTGCTGGTGAAGTCGGAGATTTTTTTGGTTCTGTTTGAACTGCGAGTTTTAAAAAACTTAGACCCGACCGTTTGAACAATTTCCACGAACCTGTCATTATAATCGTCCACATTCTCGCAGTCTTCTAGGCATTCGAAACGATTGTGCAGCTCGAGCTGAAAGCTCTCGGGGTTTTGGAGCTGGATGGGCGCTGGTCGGAGCGTAGACTTCATCAGTCGACATCTTTCTAGCTTGGTATTTAGATTCAATGTGCCTCTGACCATCCGGTGATCACTTCCTGTTTTGACTGAATTGATCACGGAGACATCATTGAATATTTGCCTCCTTGTCGACAAGATGAAGTCTATCTCGTTTTTTGTTACGCCATTGGGATGCAACCATGCCCACTTCCGCTGTTTTGACTTTTTAAAGAAGGAGTTCATCATAAAGAGGCTCTCCTTCTCCATAAAGTCGGCCAGCATCTGGCCACGTGCATTTCTTACTCCATATCCAAATTGCCCCACTCTCAGCTCACCATCGCTTCGTTTGCCCAGTTTCGCGTTAAAGTCCCCCATAACAACGGTATAATGGGTCCTGGTGCTATGTAAGGCTGTAGAGATGTCCTCGTACATACTCTCTACCTCGTCGTCGGAGTGTTCCGTAGTCGGCGCGTATACCTGTATGACCTTCATCGAATACCGTTTGGTGATTCTGAGTATAAGGTATGCTACCCTTGTCGAAACGCTCACGATTTGGACCACATTGTTAATGAGGGACTTGTGGACGAGAAACCCGACACCACCCTGGGACTGTTGGTCGCCCTCCCGGAAATAGAGCAGGTTTCCGGATTTAAGGATCATGGTGTCCTCTCCCTCTCTTCGGACTTCACATAAACCTACGATATCCCACCGTAACCTGCTCAATACTTCTTCGAGTTCTGCAAGTTTCTCGTCAGTCCGCAGTGTGCGCGTGTTGTAGGTTGCCAGGGCCAAAGGTCGTTGGGTTTGGTAGCCTGGCATCTGCCGGGGATTCTTCGCACCCCCTACCCCGCCGTTACCATGGCTGCTACCGGAGCCAGGAATAGCGGAGCTGCCGGGGACTAGGGGCCGTTTTCTGGGTGTGAGATTCATTGGGGGGTTTTGCCGTAATCGCCACGCTTGGCAGGCGGGTTGGCGATCGCAGTTTGATTGCAGGTGTGTTGCAATGCACGGAAAGACGCTGCTGCCCATCCTCCGGTTTTAAGTCCCTTAGTCGCCTCTTACGACACCCATTGGAAGAGATGGGATGGTCCTATTCTTAGCCGGGAACCATACGGACCCTACCCTAACCTACACTACACTACACTACCCTACCCTACACTATGACTAACACACGGACAGAAGATTTATATATATATATATATATTATATATATATATATTATATATATATATTATATATATATATATTATATATATATATTATATATATTATATATATATATATATATATATATATATATATATATATATATATATATATATATATATATATATATATATATAAATCTTCTGTCCGTGTGTATATATATATATAGATAAATGATACAATTTTAAACTGCCACCAACTGTCAAAACATATTCACAGTTCTCAATAACATAGACACAAAAAGTTATGTTAATTTAATTTTATCGAAGAGGCAGCCCTGCGATTGCTGTGGGATCGCGCGGTGTGAAGCAAGCACTGCGGTTGCTGACGCGATGGAGTAGGCTATTATAGCAGTAGGTATTGGAAATTTACTACTGAGTGAAGTATCTGTTACGTAGTAACTAATTAGTAATCTGTGTCCATAGTGCAAGCGAATTAAAAAGGCGGCAAGCAGATAAAAAGATAGCTAGACTTTGTTTTCTTGGCATAATTAAATTATTAATTTAATGCAATATTTAATTACTGAATTTAATTATAAATTAAATTATAATTGTTAATTTAATTTTAAATTTGTATTCGTTTATAAATAATTGTTATTTTTAAATAAAATATTTTTAATTTCATCTATGATAAGATAACTTGTTTTATATTATTAATGATTTTAATTATTAGAACAAAAAATAAATTGAAAATTCGAATTATCATTTTTGTATGTTTATTCTAGAGGTAATTACAATTTTTTTAAATTTTCGCGCTCATTTTGAATATCGATATCAACAATCGATGTTGCGATGTTTTTCTAAGAACATCGATGGTTCGATGGCGAAAATTAAAAAAAATCGATAGTTCGATATCGATGTTTTTTACGGATATCGCCCATCCCTACCGGCAACCCGGCAATGATAATATCATCTGCCACAATGTCGGTATAAACATTCTCTGACGTAAGTATTAGGGTTCCGTCGATAAAATAGAGATTTACGGTCAGATAATGGATGATGCAATTCTTAGAGTAAAGTACCCAGTGCTTGACCAGATTATTCGAATTGTTCTTATGTACAATAAAAAATATTTATCTGTACTATTAATTACTGGAAATTATTTGTTTTATTTTTATAGCCTAAAATAAGTTGTTAAAAATAATTGAACGTTTTAAATTTTATTTTTTCGGTAGTATATTTTTATGGAAATCACTAATTTAAACTAATAAGTATATTTTTATCCCAAAGTAAAATTGAGATGAAATATCTGTGGCATCAAACTATTCGTAACGTGATTGGTCAAATATATGATAAGCATGAAAATATATGCAAGTCTATATTTAAGGCACGCGCTTGCGCGCGCAAATTCAAATGCTAGTATAATAAAAGTTGGCTCATATACATATTACTTTTAAACCTTTCTATCTACTGGATATTTTACTTAATACAAATTTCATCAGAGAAGTAAGCGGCTGAAAATTTCTCACCTAACCTATCAGCAACATTCGTTAACAATGTGAACTAAGATATCATAACATACCATGGCCGCATAAGATAACGAGGTCATTAAAAAAGTCACGCTTCTAAATGTATTGTTATAGCGTAATTGCGTGATACTGAGCAAGGAAAACCATATGAATAATAATGTTTTGTCGCTACGAGCTAATCGGTATACGGTACTTGTGTCTCTTATCTTGAGTTCAACGAATTTGATCAAAGTCCTGGTTCTTGAAATCTATCTGCAGAACACTCAGTCATTTACAGTCAAGACTTTTGTAAAGGACATCTAGAAGACATTCGAAGACGCATAATTTTGTTATTTGCGAGTTAATAGGACACTTGTGTAAAGTCAGTCATACAATAGATCAATAGTCGATAACAAGTTAAATAATTACGTGGTTCTGAAATATTGTCAGTTTAGGAAGGATTTTCTACTTCTAACCACCTTTAAGGTCATATTGATGATTAATCTTTTCAGACCATTAGAGAATATCTACGGAATTGTATCCAATAAACGTTAATTAACTGTCAAGATATCGTTGATTTACATGTCCGATTCTGAGTCAACATTTGCGTGTCTGTTTGATTAATTGAATGCAGTCACGAAACATATATCTTAACTTTTATTATTACACTGAGTCATAAAGATGAACAATAACTCATTGCACAGACGAATTTGCCATATGGCCTGTGCTTTCTACAGCCATTTGTGTTATAAAAAAGAAATACCAGAACTTCCGCTGGAAAATAATCTACCAAAGCTTTTTCTATGGCGATCGTGATATTGGTTCCAAATTATTTGGATGATGACTTTTTTAACTTTTAATTTTAAAAAAGACATACAGTTTCAATAACGTAAAACTTCTAAAGTACTTAGATCGCGTCTACTCTAAAATCTATGATTAGAGTTGAAAATCAACATTATTTCTCATACCTAGTACTTAATTTTTCTATTTGAGGTTATCTACAGCTGTTTTATATAAATTGTAATGTACCGTTAGAATTACTGTAGCATTTACGGTACATTTGCAACAGGTCGGCGTGACCATCAGCAGTCAAGAAGAAATGTACTAAAGGATAAGGTATGGAAAGAAAAGTTTAGAGTTATAGAATAGTTTTTTGTAATTGCATTATAAGCATTGCATTAAATGTATACATTTGTATCCTTATCTCCTGAGGGTACCATTGCTTCAGGATGTGATAAATATTAACCTAATCTTACAATTAATGTATTTACAATTATTTACAAACTTAAATACTAGATTAAAAATAACAAACAATATTTACATCGATAATTATTATCTAGCAGTACAATAATTAGTTATTAAGAATTATCTAAAAAAAATTTGAACTATATCGGAGACGCGGCTGGTTTCTTCTCTTTGTTTCTGTAACAAAAACAAAATAAGCACAAATTACAAGTATTTGTTTTTCAAGTAGTTCGTAATGAGAAGTGTTCAATACTTGCCTCTTGAAATTTTCACCATCTTCAATGGTCTCCGGCAGCTTGCAGTTCATGGTCTCAGGCAACCATATGCAGAGAATCGCCCCCAGGATTGGTCCCATTCCAAAGACTACAGGAATCACCCAGTAGGCAAGATCATCCACCTGAAAACAATCAAACATTTATTGCAATTGGCAATTACAGCAGTGGTTTAAATGATAGAAAAAAAGTAGATATCTTACGTAGTCAATTAAAAATGGCGCGAAAATGCTCCCGGTTTTAGAAGCGACGCTGCAGACGGCGAATCCGATGTTCCTCACAACTGTCGGAAAGAGCTCTCCCGTGTACAAGAAAATCGTCGGGAAGCTGATGGTGCTGCAGGTGAGAGCCACTGTCACCAGTACCAATTTCGCGATGTCGCTGTTGTAGAACGGAATTAGCAGCAGCAAGCTGATTCCTGCTAGCACGTTCGCGACAATCAAAATTTTTAGCCGGGACACTCGCGAAATCAGGACGAAGACTATCAGTAGCCCTGGGAGCTGGAAGGCAGCTGAAAGATGAAACATGTTGTGAAGATAGAGCTCAAGATTGTCCAGATTGATGGAGAAGGTTTAGACAGTTTGTACCTGAGATGGCGAGGTCGCTCAAGACGTTATCGCTCATGTGGCCTAGGTAGTGTTCTATACCAAAGAACACCATGCCACACTTGAGCCAATTGAAGACGATGCAGATGGTTTTGAGCCTCATATTTGGAGTTCTGATCAGATCCATGACTCCGTAGATTTTCTGTTTCTCCGTAGTGTCAATTTTCTTTATGGCTGATGGTATCAATGCTTCATGGCTCTCTATGGCAGCTGTCACTTTTCTCTCAGATTTATTATAATTAACCCAAGCGAGTTATCGCAAGCACACGAATAAAAATAAAAAAAAATAGCATTTGGTTTTTTAATTTTTACTTCAAAAGTTCTGCTTGTTAGGGGCTTATATTTTTTTAGGTCGGTGCCAGCAAAGCCATTAAATCTAAAACATTTGATAGGTAAGTGTGCTGTGTGCTGGTACGGAACTCGAAAAAAAACTATAGACCCCTAATTTGATTCGTACCTACCTTTGATTTCGATAATGTTGGTTATTATCGTGTATTCATATATAAATATATACTTTCATACTTTTGAATGAATTGCTTTTTGAAGTCGGTTTTAAGTTTTCTTAAACTATTACTTTTAATGTAAAACTGTTGTTGACAAGCCAGCTCTATGCAAAGAATGGCGAGAGCATTCCCTACTGGATTATGAAACATTGAAACTAGACCCAACATTAACGACCACCAACTACTGGAATATGGTTTTCAAGTTACGAAACATGAACGAAGACCCTCTTTGTCCCAACCTAAAGAGATATTCTTACCCTTTTTAAATGCTTCAGTCGACGAATATTCAGCCAATTAAACTTATCAAAACTGAATCCTAGCAGATTAAACACAGACTCTATATCAGCTCTCGTGATGACCAAACACAGTATCAAAGATTCGATTAAACCTAGAACCGTACCCTGGGGTACAAATGGATTTTTTAATGAAATCTTTTATATTCTTATTATTTTTTATTATTCGATGGTTTGTTTCGTGCGTCCTTGTATTTGCGTGGGTTGGCGGGACGCGCGGATTTTTCAGTCGGACGGCGGTCCGAGCGGTTGCGAGTGGACGTGGCACGCGGATTTTGGAGTACTCAAACGTGGGGTATTGCCAACGTCCCAACAAATAAGTATTGGAGATATATTAGGGAAAAAGCGACCAATACTTACGGCAAATCCAAAATCCGGAAGGTATTCGTTCTGCCCGAGGTCCAAAGACCGCAAATCACGCACACAATGTGCCACATGCAAAATTTCTATTTGTACTGATTACCAGAACAAAATATGCCAAAATTGTTTGTAGTGATCAAATTGTTTACAATAAATCGGAAATATTGTAAGTTGATTTAATAATAAGTTTAATATCCTTATAATTTTTTATTGTTATTATTGCGGGGTACACCTGCACCCCAGGGTACCATTAGTTAAATTCTAGGATGGGTTCGGTTCCAGGGTTAAATAGAAACCGCCGAAATCACTACTTACCAGCAGCAAATGGAGATTCAAACAATTATTGTTATTATTACTAACAATTTTATATCTACATATTAAAAGAATGGATGAACTCTCATGTGTAGGCCAAAACCCCTGGATCCACGTTTTACGAACTTTATTCTCAATCTTTTGCACAAACTCGGTATCTACACAACTTCAGTTTCAACTTAATACTTTCACTTCACAACGGAGAATGGACTCTCCGCGAGCCTGTTAGCACTTTATTTTATAACCTTGTGTTGGGGCGACAGGTTGGCAACATCACGCCACATCGTGTGATAACTATATACATTACATGTGTGTTCGTACTCGTGGCTTGTAATAATAATATTACTGTGAAATAAGTAAATAGAATATTGTTAAATTAAATAAGATCGTAGATAAAATAAATAATACAGTGTACAGGTTTGTCATCCATAAAGCATTGGAAATCACCCCTGCGCACTGCGCTCCCATCTAGAATGTAATACTAGTCCTTCTGGCCGTTGTATAGAAACAATTTGCTTAATTTTTTTTATGAAAGGTATTGATGCACATGATTTTCATCAAGCCTTGGAAATCACATAACTTTCGCCCTTCTCAAATAAACAAAAAAAAGAAATCTATTTCAACTGTATCCGGCCGTTCTATCAAACCGATATGCTTATTTCTGTTTTCAAATTAAAGGCATCGATGCACAGATTTGTCATCAGGCATTGAAAATCACTCAACTTTCACCCTTCTCAAGTTATACCCAAGAATCAAACCCGATTTTCGTAGCTTTCTTTCTCAATATCTCCGGTTCTAATTGAATTACCTACACAGTTTGTTTTGGTATAAGAACACTTGCTGGAATGAGCTCTTTCATTTGAGCTAATTGTCCATCTAAATTGGTTGAGTTGGAGGGAAGCTAGGTGTATTCTCGTACACCTTGCAACAACAAAGGCGAGCCGCTTGCGCGGGTTGCGGGTCGTCCGTCGCTCACTCTCGATGCCCAAAATATTTATAAAAAAACAATTGAAGAAATTAATGCTGCAGGGCAGCACGAGTCCTCCTCGTCATAATTAATACATAACGTCCTAGATCTCCTGGGCTAACAAAAGATTATTGAAGGCGTTTGTAAACATGCATGAATTGATTGTGGAATTAGTAAAATAATTATTTTTTTTTTTTTTACTATGAGCATATACAGGGTTGAAGGGGATTGTATGAATTGAAACTCCATAGATTTGTTCGAAGTTCGACGTCAGAGCGAGACACATATAGTGAGATAGTTGCAGAGAGAGAAAGTATGGCGGTGGTTGCCTTTATTTGTAAGATTTTATCTATCTCGCTATTAGTGGGATCATGGGTGACGGTTTATTTAGACAGAGACAACATTACAAAAAGTACTTAGAAACTAATTATACATGAACATTTAAAACAAAGGAATATAAGTGCTTAAATAACATTATTTACAAATAGGAGGGATTATTGCCTCTAGTCGCTTACAGTCTCCCCCTCGGTGCGCTTTAGTAGCACCCATAGTGATCGGGGTAGCGACGTTTTCTTCTGTGCTTTCGCCAGTACGCATCTTGCGGTTTTTTCTTAACGTGAGCTGCTATACGATTTTTGCTTTCAAACAGGTTTTTGAACACGGCGATGTACTGCAGGAATCGGGTTGTGGCTCGTAAAAGGCGTAACCATGTAGAGCATCGCGTCGGATCGTGAGTAACAATGGTTACACGTCTAATCGTGTGGGTTGTAAGACGTTCTTCTCCGATTGTTACGGGTACAGTAGCGGATCGGTCAAGCGGCCATTCTGACTCGGACTTTCGTAGGAAGGCGGTGCCGGAAAACCCTCTATGGCTTGAGTTGAAGTTTCCTGGGGTGCCGAGGGTTGCGTCGTCAGCCACGTTTTCTTTCGTGGGTACCCATCTCCACTCATCGGATTTGGTATGATCTTCCATCTCGGCTAGCCGGTGAGCTACGAACATCTTGAACGTGCGTGGGTCGGACTTGGCAAGAACGGTGCGTGAGTCGGACCAGTATAATCTTCTCTTTATTTTCTTATCCATTTCTGTCTGTATGGTGGCGTATGCTTTTTCACTGGCATCGCAGAACATGTGTAGCGCCGCCTCTTGGTTCGTTTGCGATACGCATCTTGGTATATACAAACTAGTTAGTTCGTGTAGGTGCAATAGCCATGCGCGCCATTGCAGGACTTGTGCGAGCTGCACGGGCTCGTCCCATCTGGCTCCCGTTCTCCACAGGTCTTGGATGAGCATCTTTCCTTGGACGAGCGTAGGTGAAGCAAGGCCTAGCGGGTCATATATTGACATCACAGCGCTAGTTATCTCCCTTTTGGTAGGCGCGCGTTGTCCTGTAAGCGCCTCTTCGGGCGTGTGTCGCATGTTTAAAGCGATATTGAACGTATCTTCTTTTACGTTTTCTCCCTTCGCTAGGGTTTTTATTTCCCTTTCAAAGCAGTCGCGCTGAACAATTTCGAAAAGCCTTTCTTCGGCGTTTTTTATTGTCTCTTCCGACATAGGCACGAGTTCGTTAGTGCGAGCGAGAGGGGTAGCGAGTGAGACGGGTAGATTGTTTCTCATAGACGAGCGAGCGAGAGGTGTAGCGGGGTTGTGTATCTGTCCCTTTCTAGCGTGAGTTAAGTACCAAGCGCGACGCGTAGTAGGCGCGTAGTTCGTAGCAACTTCCGCGTAGCCGCTGTCTATCAAATTTTTCATTTGCTTTTCGTAGCTTCCTTTGAAGTTTTTATCCTTCTTCTTTTTCTTTTCTATGCCGAGCAGTCTTCGCAGAGCGTTGGGTCGGCTTTCAGGCATTCGTGTGTCGTCTGTCTTCCATAATAGCCCGGTTTCGAACCATCCTTCCTCGGGCACGTACTTGCAGGTTGACTTCAGTATTGTGAGAGCTCGTTCCTCCGGATCGTTCGCCGGTTTTCTAGGCGCTATTCCGAGCGAATCGATGGTGAAATGTTCTTCTATGAGCTGCTCAACGGTGTCTTCGTGCGTACTGACATGTGTGAGGTGGTTGATGACGTGTATCGACCTTACAGGCTTCGTTATACTGGAGTTACAGCCATGAAGGACCCATCCTAGGGTCGTAAGCGAAGCGACGGGCCGAGACTTGCTTCCGCTGCGTACGTCTTGTGACACGATCAAGTGCCAGTTATCTTGCCCAATCAGCAGTGAAGGCTGGGCAGTGTCATACGTGAGCTCGTAGGGCACGTCTTCCAGGTGTGGACAGTCATCCAGGTCTTTCTTCCTGACCGCTTGAGGTGCCAGTTCCAGCTTTTCTATTGTAGATGCGGTCATGTCTTCGTACTCGCGGCAGTAGAGTCCTCTTATTTTCAGTTCAAGCCGCCGGGAAGTAGCTTCCTTTAGTCTCTGTCCTCCCATTCCCTCGATGAACAGTTCCTCCTTAGGGCCCCGCGCGCCTATCTCGTCGGCTACGCTTTTCTCGATCAGCGTGACGGTGGAGCCCTCGTCGAGAAGAGCGAAGAGTTTCTTCGTTCCCGTTGTACCCGAGATTTCTACTGGAGCGATCTTTAGGTAGGCCTTCGTGGCCACCAACGTGTTGACCGATGCAGTTTGCTTATCTTCTTTGTTTTCCTCCTGTTTTTCTTGCTTTTCAGGTGCTGAGTCTGCGTGCAGTAGCACGTGGTGGCCACGCCTACACTTGGAACACGGTTTCGCCTTGCAGTTGAAACCTCTGTGTTTTGCACTTCGTAAACAGCGAAAGCATACGTGAGCTTTTCTCATTATCTCCCATCTCTTTTCCACGTTAGCGTTTGTGAATATCGCGCAGCTCTTCAGTTGGTGGTCTCTTTCACACGCAGGGCAGGCGGCATCTTTTGTCTCTTTCTTTTGATTAGTAGCGAAGACGTGTTGCATCTCTCTTTCGCATGCTTCGTCCTCGTCACTCGTCGTTCTGCCGCAGTCGTAATCTGACTCGTAACTTGCTTCTTCGACCACTGCTGTAGCTGCGTTCACCCTTCGTGGTTTTCGTAATGCGCCGCCGTTGTTTGTTTCCCGCTTAACGCTCCCTGTGTCGTAAGCTTCAAACTGGTCGGCTATCTTGTTTAGGAATGTTGACAACGCGAGTAGTATGGGTTGCTCCTCGTCCAAAGCTCGATAATCGAACCACCGGAACCGTATGATGGGGCTCATCTTCTCAATGATTTTCTCAGACAAATCGCTCGAGTGTAGAAAGTTGGTCTTCTTCATCTGGACGATGGTGGCTACTGTGTTGGCTACAACACCTGCAAATTGCACTATTTCTCGTACGTCGTCCGTCATCGGGCGTAATTTGTCGATATTTGCCATCTCGTTCTTTATGAGGTATGATGGGCGGCCGAATCGTCGTTCCAGGGCGGTGAGGATGTCTTCTGGGTCGCTCGCTGTGTAGAGCCTGCCTTTGATTGCCTCTCTCGCTCTACCCTGTACAGCGCGCCGTAGCCTTGCGACATTTTCTATGCCGCTGAAGTACGACTCCGTGTCCCGGTAAGTGGCGCGGAATGCGATCCACTCGTTTGGGTTCCCGTTGAAGGAGTGCAGCTCTGCTATATAGCGCGGCGCGGTCTTCGGTCTGTTGCCCGTGGTACTCGCTTTGATAGCTTCCATTATGGCGTTTGCCAAAGAACTTTCCGTGTCCTTTTTCCTTTCTTCCTTAGGAGCCGGTCGGGGCGCGCTCTCCTCACGCTTCTCCCCTGCCGCCGGCTGCGGCAATATGGCCTCCACTCCAGTAGCAATGTGTGCGTGTTGTCCGACCCACTGGTCTACTCTCTCGTTGACGGTAATGATTTCTTCGTCAGACTCGGAGTCGGAGTTCACCTGCAGTAGTTCCAGACGTAGCCGAGCGCAGTCGGCAGCGGCGCGCGCCTTTTCCAGGTTGAGCTGTTCTAGCTCTAGTTGGGCTTGTATTTCGGCCCTGCAGCGCCCCGCTATTGACTTTCCTCCTCTCGACTTGGTTAGGACGGGCATCACTGAAGTGAGCTTTGATGTGTCTGTGCAATCCTTCGCAACCTTCTCTCTCTCGAGTATAGGTGCGTCTCCCTCTCGCGGCGGTTGTTCCTCAACGCCGGTCTTGTTCTCGCTCATCGTCCGATCCGTCGCGTTCGTTGCTGTGCTAGTAGCTGTAGATTCGGTGCCTGATTCCGTAGATACCGTACCCGATTCCGTAGATACCGTACCCGATTCCGTCTCGCTCGTTGTGTTCCCACTACCCGACTTATCAGTTCCCTCGCTTTCTCCCCTTTGCGACCTCGTCTTCATCTCACTGCTACCGAACCGGCTCTTCTGCACGGAACGGTGCGATGAAGAAGCTACCTTGAAAAAGGCCGCCCCACCGCGTACTAAGCCTTGAAAAAGACTGCGGCAGTTACTCCTGCAAGGTTATTTCTGGAGCCTAAATACTCACTAGGAAACTTATGAATTCAGAAACTTTGAGGTCAGAAACTATATGACGGTTGACGGTTGGGTGTCTTCTTTGCCAGCGGTGACCTCTCGACGGTGCGTGGACTCGATGATGCTCTGCTCTGAACGCCGCTGTCCTCTTCTAACCTCGAAGTCAGCTTGCCCGAAGTGAACCTTCTTATTTGAAGATCTTCTATATTGATTCTTCTGTTCTTCGATAATGAATATTCTTTCTTCTATAATGAATATTCTTTCTTCGATAATGAATCTTCTTTCTTCTTTACTGACTTCTTTCTTCCATGTGCTGTTTCATTCTTCTAAATCCGGCACTCGATGGACCAAAACTGAAGGGGATTGTATGAATTGAAACTCCATAGATTTGTTCGAAGTTCGACGTCAGAGCGAGACACATATAGTGAGATAGTTGCAGAGAGAGAAAGTATGGCGGTGGTTGCCTTTATTTGTAAGATTTTATCTATCTCGCTATTAGTGGGATCATGGGTGGCGGTTTATTTAGACAGAGACAACATTACAAAAAGTACTTAGAAACTAATTATACATGAACATTTAAAACAAAGGAATATAAGTGCTTAAATAACATTATTTACAAATAGGAGGGATTATTGCCTCTAGTCGCTTACAAGGGTGTTAATCTAAAAGTGCGTCATATTCACAGATATAATAGTAAATCGTTTTACCATCAAATGTAGACTATACATCATTTCAGGTTATTTAAAAAATGAAAAAAAAACAACAAGTATGTTTTAGAGTGTGAATGGGAATAAACCATTTTCTTTCGCGCTTGATTTCGGACGCAATGGGAATACACCTAAAGAACGCGCACGCAGCGCATGCCGTTGCCGAGTGAGACAGCTACAACAATAATGATTTCTCACACCTCCCTTTCTATATTTAAGCGTCTGCTACACGGTTGCCAACGAACGCCCGAAAAAGGTGATCTTGGTGGTTTAAAGCCGTGTTGGTAGACAGTGGTTTTAACCAAAAAATCAGTTCCGTTGCCAACCGAGGTCACCAAGGTCAGGTGTCTATTGGCAAGTGTAGCAGCTGCTCGGCGGACTTAGGACCGACAAAATACCTAATTTTATTAGTAGGTACCTAGTTCTGCAAAAAAAACAATAGAAGCAACAAAAACGCGAGAAATAAACGCAGTTATTACGTACTTACTAAGAAACAAGGCATTTGGAGTACCTAGTTAAAAGTGTGGAATCACTCGTTGCGTTGGTCTCGGCTGATCCTGGAACATATCAACAAACATCTCCACAGCTTGCCGCAAGCTGTTACCACCTATTGCATAAAGACGCACCATTTCACATAATTCCACATTGGAATAATTGTCCATCTTGATTCTTGACACGAAATGTTGGCGCAGCGAGCGGGAGATAATTAAAGGTGTACGTGTCTTCGCTAGACAAAGGTCGCGCGTGCACTGACTGATATGATATGATAACTTGCGAATGCACCGTTGCCAAACCATGCTTTGATGAGCCGCGCCGGCGCGCTGCCGAAAGCTTTGTTCTTTATGCGCGGTGCCGATGCCGCACCGCGCGCCGCCGCGCCGGCCGGTGTAGCCGTATAGTGATGTGCATGATATTTCGATAATATAGTTGTGTGCATGTGGTGTCGGTAAAAAAAAATAAAAGATATTTTTTGGTAAAAATGTTAGGTCGTTATTTTATAATTTTATTGGATTCAAAATCAGCGGTATACCTACTTCCGAGAATTTGAGGCACTTTTAGATTAACACCTGTATATGTTTTTTTAATTTTAAAATTATGGATCTAATTTCAACCACAACCACGATTTAATTTGTTCTATCATGCTATTTCTCCATTAAAATATCG